>OY751548.1:3928425-4583162 GCA_963572245.1 Caenorhabditis sp. 8 KK-2011
GAAATTTTTAAGTTTAAAAAAAATTAAAATTATCTTCTTAAAGTTCAGTTTTTTTTGAACGGGCCGAAAAAAAACTGCAGTAATAAAGTCAGCCCGAAAATTTCACGATTTTGAGCCTAAAAATGTGAGCCAAGCTTTTCTTTTAACAATCACTTAAAAAATATTGTTTTGCAGATCTGTACAAATGGAATACTCCAAAGATGTTTCGGTTTCCGGTGTCCCATCATGGCGTTTCATTCCGCCCGTCGATCTCTACGACCCAAAATTGCCCGAAAATCAAGGATTCTGCAACAAAAACGGTGTTCCTCGGTTCTTTGACAACACCACCATTCAACTAGGTTTGAACCCAACTATTTTTTTTGTCCAAAACTTTTTTGATTTTCAGAGAATTGTCTGCCCGCCGGGTTGATTGATTTGAGTCGATGCCAGGCCGGTTCTCCGCGTGTCTACTTATCTCAACCGCATTTCTACAACTCACCCAAAGAATTGTGGCATTCGGTTAGTGGATTGGACATTCCGTCGCCTACTAATGATAACACATTTGTGGATTTGGAACCGGTTTCGGGAGTTCCGACTCAGGCTAAACGAATCATGCAAATCAATATTGGAATGGTTAAAGGATCATTGGCGTGAGTTTTTTTTTTCTGGAAATTCTCGGGCACAGAAAAGTTACGGAAAAAATTTACGAATAAAAAAGTTTTGTAGATTTTCACACAAAGGCATATTTATCTAAAAATGTCATTGTGAACCGTAGTCAAAATTTTTTTAAATCCCCAAAAGCGCCCAAAAACCTCCCAATCGTTTAAATATTTCCAGAATTGTTAAAAACACCTCAAACGTGATTGTCCCAGTTTTATGGATGAACGAAACGGCTTTGTTCGACAATGCAACTCGCGATCAACTTCAAGGAATTTTCACCGCAAAGTGAGTTCCTGTCCCTTTAAACATCCCACATTGTTCTCTTACAGACATTACTCGTTCATCGGCGGTGTTGTCAGTTTATCACTTGGTCTTGCCGGTTGGCTCGCCGTGTTTGTTGTTATCTTTGTTTACTCGGTCAGTTTAATGTTTTTGGAAAAATGCCAGAATATTTTTGAGAAAAAAAATTATTGTTTTCAGCGTCAGTCAGATGATGATGAATATGGTCGTTTGGTGCTTGATGATGATGAAAATGGAGAAAATAATGAATCTGCTCAAACCGATTCACTGGTTACTGTATAAATATGTGTGATTTTGTCGCTTGTAAATAGATTTTTTTTGCTTTTTCTCACTCACAAAATTTTCTACTTTTTTTGTATATTTCATCTCACGGTTCATAAAAATGTTTCTCTTCAAAATGTTGCATTGAAAAAAAATAAAAATAAATAAATAAATAGAGAGTGTGTGAGATTAAGATGCGCGGGACAACGAAAAGGGCGCACACATTGGTGAACAGATGGTGGTCTCGTCACGATTGAGAGTGAGGGACGCGGGCAAGGGGAGGATTCGAATTTCCTCTTTTTTTTTTGATTTTTTTTTTTGGAAAATTCACGTGAAATTTTAATTTTGAAAGGTTTTGAGAATAGTTTTTCATTTCGAGAAAATGAGTTTTGTTTATGAATACGAGTTCTTTCAGACAACTGTACATACAAGCATGAATGATGATCAAGTTGATGTAAGTAAAGTTTATTGATTGATTGAAAAAATAAATGTAATGTTTCAGGCGATTATGTCGCGAATTCGAGCCAGACAAGTCGAGTTGATTGGCGAAGAAGAGGCAAAAGAGAATGTGGTGGTTGAGCACAGAAAAAAGAGCATTGAAGAAGAAGAAAAGCCACCAAACTCGCCGCAAAAAATGCCGTTTGGTTCACCGACAAAAATGAATATATGCGCAGCAGTGCCGCAAGACAAATCGCCGATCAAAAACAACTCGACACCGAAAACCGAACAAACTTCGGCTCGAAAAGCACGCTTCTCAGCGTTGGCCGCCGAGTTGAACGACTTTGAATGTGATTATCAGAATCAGTACAATAAACCGAAAGAGGCCTATATGAAGGGCAGATCGCCGAGAATGAGCATCGGAGAGGTAACAAATACAAATTACAAGATTTTTTCTTCAACCCCATTAGTCTTTTGAAAAAAAAACAATTTAAAAGTTGGAAAAAAATGTATTTGTATCATGAAATTATGTTTTTAAAAATAACTTGCAGACTCGCCCTTCAGTTTTATGCACCCCGGCTGGAAATGCAGCAATGCGCAGTCCCAACGTTGCCGCTACCAAATCCGCAACATCAATCGTCAAAATCGAACCCGAAAGTCCGAAAACCATCGAAGTCGTGAGAGACAACGAAAAACGCATCCAATTCGCCCATCCTATTGTCAATGTCAATTTTTTGCCCAACGAAAGTTCTTTGGTTAGTTATCAGCAAAAGTTCTGTGTTATGATAAAATAAGATAATTATTCAGCTGTCCGGAAGATCGTCGGTAAATGATACGGTTAGCACAGTTCTCGGCGGTTCGGCCGAAATTATGAACTTGACCACTTCTTCACTTTCAACCACTGATTATTCTATCAATCATCATATTACTGTCGAAAATACGTTGATCAATGCAAAAAGTTGTGAAAATCGAGGTAATTAAAGTGAAGCCAAAAAAATTGATGGTTTTTTTGGAATTTGAAATTTCATAGTGTGACAAATTTCGGTCGAAAATAAGAGAAAATAAGAATTTTTTTGCAAAAAAAAAATCTGAAAAAATAGATGTGAAAAATTTAACATTTACCCATATTTTGATAGAAAAAATCTCTCAAAATTTTTTGTAACTGATATTTAAAAAAATATGAAAAAGTTCAGAAAATGTGTTTAAAAATTATTCAACTTTCTTTACAGATGCGATAATTCGGGAAAGAACGATGGCTTTGAACGATATGACAAATGAAGAATATGGAGCACATACTTTTATGAAAAAGGTAATTTTTGATAAGTTTTCAACATCTCTAACCGCTTTTTAACATGCAGAAAACCACGCAGAATGAGCCACTTAACACACCAACCGAACAAAAATCGATACACGTTCTAGTCAGTTCACCAAAACCGTTTTCGAAAGAAGTCGGAAAATCGAAATTCTCACCGGTTAGCTTTGTAAGTGACTTAATTCTTCTTCCTAATCCTACTAATCATTTGCTTTTTTGTTCTTTTTAGACACCGCAAAGTACCTCATCACCTCTACCATTTGCCTCGAAATCCGCACCTAACGCCGTTTTGTCGCCGGCGAAATCGGCGGCTCTGGAAAATGCATGCGCGCGAGTTCGCCGATTGGAATTGGAGGAGAAAATACGGGGTGAAAAGGGTGGTGTTCTAACTGTATGTTGTTTTATTTAATTTTCGCCCCAATTTTATCATTATTTTTGTAGCCTGTACCTGCTAGTCGTCAAACAATCACTAGTACACCACATGTTCATATCACACCACATCAGAAAGAATTATTCGCGAAGGAAGAACAAAAAAGTGAGTTTGGCCGAAAAAGTCCCTGATTTTGGAAAAAAAATAGTTTAATGGGTTTTTTAACGTTTTGTGAAATGGGTTGTAAAACGATAATGATGAGGTTTTATTTGAGTGTTGAAAAAATTGAGTCGAAATTTGGTTTTTATTGAAAAAAAATATTTTGAAGAATAGGCGAAACAGAAAAGTATCAAAATTTTGAAAAAAAATAGATTTGTCACTGTTATTGACAAACAGAAAAAAAGAAAAAACGGAAAAAATCAAAAAGTTTGGAGAAAATCATAGTTTTTCAATTTTCGCGGCGTGACATACCTGACCTAGAAAATACCTTGACATATTGCAAGAAATATGTATAGGTCACGTCACGAAAATTTAAAAAAAGTTCTGATTTTCCATCAGTTTTTTTCCATTTTTCTTAGTTTTCTGGTTTTTTTCGTCATTCAGAGTCAACAATTTTCCGAAAAAAAATCATAGAAACTGTTTTTGTTCACAGAATCGGCCTCAAACCTACCCGGCGGTGTTCAAACACAATGGCGCGGTCAACACAACACTCCGGTTGTGCAAGGTGCTCGAGCCGACGATAAAACTGCCGGCGCACAAGTCGTCGGCGCCGATTCGTCAAAAATGAAAAACCTGAAATCGCGCTGGGAATTCTCGTCGGCCACCGGCACACCAATTCATCCGGACGCATCCGAAGACGCGCTCATCGCCACCGCCATCAAAATGAAGGAGACGGCTATTCCGCAACACGTTGGACCCAGTCGAAACCTCGGAAAACGAATGACATCGAGCACGTCGACGAAAACAAGTTCGGCCGTGTCGATTAATGGAGGTCGCGCCGGGAAAGCAGCATCGTATGTTGCTCAGGAAGAGGACTTTTTGAATGAGCCCGAAGAGAATCCGATCACTGGAAATGGACGGGAAGATGAAGAAGAAGAAGTGTCGGAGGATGAGATTGCATCAACAGATGCCAGTCGAATCATTGATCAGGCTTTCGATTTTATGGATCGAAACTCGCGAATGGGCGGAGCCACACCATCACCCTACAGAGGAACAGAAACAGCCCCTCTAGCCACTTTTGACGAAGATCGATCACCGCTCAAAAAAACGACCAAAATTGATGTGATTGAAGAGGAACAGGATGTACCGATGGGAGAAAATCATGAAGAAGAAGAAGAGGAGGAGGTGACAGCTGCTGGGGATACTGTAGAAGAAGCGAAAGAGGAGACGATTGCGTGGAAAGAGAGAAGCACTGGTAAGAGAGGGTTTACTGAAAAATTGTTAAACCTCAGTCTAAATCGGGGAACATCCTTGTTTTTGAAACAAAAAATAAATTCGAGTTTTTCGGCCGGGAATAAAATAAATTCTAAAAATTATGTAGTTTTGGCTGAAAAAAAAAACTAGGATTTTGGGCAGTTTCTGAATGGGTTCTCCTGAATGGGTGCGCACCCATTCAGAATGGGTGCCCAAAATGGGTGCGCGACAAACGTCTGAATGGGTGCGCAGAAAAATGGGTGCCCATTTTGATTGTCTGAATGGGTTTCCAAATAATGGGTGCTAATTTCGGTAGTCTGAATGGGTGCCTAAAAAATGGGTGTCCGTTTTGTGGTCAAAAATAAAACGCATGAAAAACTGCGCATGTAATCGTAAATGCTGTACTCAAAATTCTGCACCAAAATTCACAGCATGTTGTTTCATCCCATTTATTTTTAAAATTATTTTGTTCACAGATCTAAACCATTCATAAAAAATGCAGACGTTCTAAGCCTATGTTTTTAGATAAATTTTGACCTCGCTCAGTTTTTAAGGGAGAAAAATAATCTGAAACTTTAAAACTTAGCGAAAAAACAACCAAAAAAACCTTAAAACGAATGCCCGTTATTTTTGGACACCCATTTCAGACAACTGAAACGGGCACCCATTCAGACTACCGAAATGGGCACCCATTCAGATATTCAAAATGGGCACCCATTCAGACGTTTGTCGCGCACCCATTTTGGGCACCCATTCTGACCGATTCTGAATGGGTGCGCACCCATTCAGGAGAACCCATTCAGAATCTACCGGATTTTGATGATTTTTGTAAAAATTGTAACGCATTGAACAATTTTCAGACTCGCGACTACCGTACACCGTTTCGTTCTATCGTAAAGTTCAACGAGAGCACTGCGCCGATTCGTCGTATACACCAATCCAACCATCGGCACCACCAATGACTCCATCACACCATGATCTTGGATCACCGCAAGTCTTGCGACAATTGACCGAAAAATCTGGACGAATTGTTGAATCGGAGAGTGAAGCGAGGGTAAGAGAATTTCTGATCATAAACGTAAAAATACCGACATTTTTCAAGGAGCGAATGAAACGAGCGATCAAAGTGGAAGATGAGCACATCTCACAATCGAAACGAGCTCTCGGAATGTGTCGACAAACACCGGCATTCAGCGGATCGAGAGAGGAAATTGAAATGCAGAGAGCTTTGTTGATTGCGGTCGAGAAACAACGAGCACTTTTGTCCGAATATGAACGATTGAATCGAGATGGAGCCAGAATGTTAGATTTGTTTATCTGTTACCCTGAAATATATAAACAGACGTTTCAGAATTGATGGACCACGCGGTGATGTGACGGTGACACAATTGCAGGTCAACATTGCTAAAGAGTTTATTCAACAGTGTTTGACTACGGGCAAGAAGACACGTTAGTTTTTTTTTCCTCTTAACACTGATTCTCTCTACAAAGTTTTGACATTCCCGGTCTTTAAAAAAATCCAATTTGTCTAATCCAAAATATTCCAATTCTCTAACTTTCAGCTGACTTGTACTATTTCGTAGCTGTTCTCAAATGGGGAGAACAAGTGGAAGTGTCGAAATTGACGACAAGCGACGAGGCGATCAACAGACGCGGCGTTCTCGATTTCATCACTCCGTTGACACTCAGCGAAATTCCGGCCGATTTTAAGGCTGTCGTCGAGATTTATGGTCAAAGATCGCATCGCGAAATGTTCACACACGAAGACAAGTACAAGTTGAAGGGTTCGACGTTGAAATCGAAGGTAAGTCTGGGGAGTACTGTAGTTTTTTGTGTGTTTGTTGTGCACGTTTTGTGTGTGAGAAGGGTTGAGATTTGGAAGAAGGCTTGGTTTTCAAAAAGTTTTCTTCTTGCCAAAATTTGAAAATTTTATATTTTACTCCAAGCCTATTCCACAATATCCCTGTTGTGTTGTTTTTTTTTTGTTACTAACTTTTTTTCATTTTTGTTGTTTCTGTCAGAATGCTGAAAAGTGGTGTTTTTATGTGGACAGACATGAACAGGAATTGAGAGAATTGGAGGAAATCAACAACAATCACAAAAAGAAGCGGAGGACGAAATCGCTGTGGAAAATTTTGCATGTATGCATGTTTTACTAACTTGGGACCAAAATTATTTCATTTTTTATTATTCTCTCTTGCAGAACAAGGGAAATTATTCGGCAAGCGCCTCTTATGCTTTATCTTCGCAGACTTATTCATCTTCTTCCGATTCGAATTTCAATCTACTTGGATCATTCAATTTCGATATTGGATGTCCTGGGAAAAAGGTTGGTTTTATTGACCCCAAAAGTTCTGAAATATCTCAATTTTTCCAGGTCTATCAAATGAGTCATCCCGTATTCCCACTTGAAGGTGTTGCGACAATGAAGGTGAAAAAACGGGCGGTCGAAGGAACTGATGTCGAATATCGTGGATTTTTGTCAATGTATCAAAGAACTATTGAAGGATTGGGATCGTGGACAAGGTAGGGAAATTTTTGAAAAATGTGTCTTAAAATTGGAACGACGAAATTTCAAAATTTTAATATTTTTCATATTATGCTTTGTGGAATAATTTATGAGAGTGTGTCCAAAATTTGAAATTTAAAACTCACTTCTCAAAAGTTCCCACTGTTGGACAAACGATATTTTTGAAATTTTCCCCTAAATTTTTTGCGGGAAAAAAATGAAGTTGAAAATTTAAAAAATGAAGACAAGTTTCATGTAAAAAATGTACTTTGAATGTTTTTCGATAGGCCTGGTCGGGTCGGGCCTCGGAACATCTTCTAGTTTTCGTGACGAGACAAATATTTGTTATTCCAGATATTGGTGTTTGTTATCGGAAGGCGAGATGAAATTCTGGCGTCATCCGGAAGAGGAGAGATCGAAGAAATGTCTAGTTCTGCTCGATTTGGCCACATGTATTCGACCGGAAGGCGCATCGACTGTCAATGATGTTTGTCCCTATCCGAACAGTTTTCATATCGGTGTCTGGGTTCCGAAATCGGATGTTTCGATGCGAGAAGACACCACAATCACATCGGCCAACGATATCGAACAATTGATGTGAGTTTGCTTCTTTTTTTTTAAATTGGCAAGGTTCTCGAGATTTTTATCGCGTTTTTTGTTCGGCCTTGAAAATTGATATCTCATTCAAGTTTTTTGTTTGAGGTGAAATTGAATAAGGGAACCTTTTGAAAAAAAAAATAGAAATTCAGATGAGTCCGCCGGAATTCTCAACTTTTTTTTGCAGAGTTCTACTAGCCGCCGACACTCCTCCTGATCTTCAAAAATGGCTATCAGTCATCAATTGCTCATCAAGACAACTTTGCACTTGGCGCAATCCAATTTGCTAACAACTACAGTACCACTAACCTCAAAAATTACGGTATTTTAATCCATTTTCTCTTGTTTTCTGTATAATAGATTTTTTCTATTTTTTTTCGTCTGCAAAAAATTTTAATTTTCTGTGAAAAAATACTGATATTTTTGTGTGTGAATAAATTGTCTAACTTAAAAAAAAAAACATTTTGTTTTTGGGATGGAAAAACAGAGCGATTCGTCTTTATTTTTTCGTGTTATAATTAGATCGACATTCAGTGTTTTTACCAGTTGAGACGTAGAGAAAATAAGGAGAGCAGAGAGATTGAGAAAAGAGGAGAGACGCAGAGAAATTGAGAAAGAGGCGAATATGGCACATGCACACACAAATATGTGCACTATTTCTTCTTTTTTTTTGGTTCTGGAAATTTTCATGGATTTTTCTTTCATTTTTTATTTGAAAAGAGTTTGCCGCGAATTTTTTCTGATTTCTACAGTAATCTCTTGCGGTTTCCATGGAAATTAAGATTTTTATGGGGAAATTTTGTTTCGCCGAAAAATTCCTAATTTAGCTGTTTTTATTCTCATGCATGACAAAATTGTGTTTACGGAGAAAAAAACGAAAAAAAAACAGAATTTTTTTGGATTTTTTCAAGATGTGTTCCTTTGATACAGTACTCCATTTTTTTTTCAAAGGTGTCTATTGTAGATATGAAATATGGAGGAATCTGAAAATGAATCTCGTAGTGCGACACCTGTCGAATTCGATAGGCCTGATAGTCAGGCTTCAATGATCAACTCGGAATATGGGACACCGGTCAAATCGGTGTCGAACTCGATATATAATGTGCAAGAGCAAGAGATGGAGAGATTGGAGACGCAGAATGCGGAATATCGCGAGAAATTGCTGAAAACTATCAGGGAACGAGATTTGAATGAGGAGTTGTTGAAGTTAGTTTTGACTTTTTTTTAGTTTTTGAAAAAAAAATTATGACAAATGTTGGAATCTGAAATTTTTGAGACGCGGGCCGGGTCCAATAAAAAATGTACCCTCAAATAAAAAAATCTGAATCGGCCACAAGCGTCAAAAAAATCGGAACGGAATCGTTTTTTTTTTAACTTTGTAAATTGGTTGAGTTTGGGCCCATGAGAATGGGATCTTTTCGGGCCGGACTTCTTTCAAACCCAGGAAAAGCTCGGTTACACTTCAGGCCACCAAAACCGGACTCCGATTTTTATCGGAAACACCGGCCTAGCTCGTCAGAATACAACTGAAACGGGCCTAGTTCAAAATCGGGCCCGGGCCAGTTTTTTTTTCTGAAAGCTCAAGTGGAATCGGCCCGATTTTTTGATTTTACGAGTTTCAGAAGTTTTTCTGGTCCGGTTTTGTAATCTGATTTAGCGAAAATGTCGGAAAAACGGGCCGGGCCCGATTTCTTGATCCAGTCCGATTCAGAATTTTTCATTTTTTCCGTCATCAATGGACAGGGTTCAGTTTTTCCTAACTAGAGAACGTGGGAACTCTCGACTACAAAATTCTTTTTTTTTTTTTTGAGAGTACAACTTTTTGGTTCCAAAAATGGAAAGTTCAAATTATTTCGTGAATTCCCCTGGTCAAGAAATATCAAGTCTTACGCATTTGAACCAGAAAATTTTGGGTTTAAAAATAAGTGCAATTTTCGGAAATCTCGTTAACTTTTTCCCTGCGTCTCTCATTATCATACATAATTCAAGTTTCTACATATTCGCATAATTTCAGAAATGTTCGTGGACAGCACAAAAAAGAGATTGACTCGCATGTCAAACGAATTCGCGACCTGGAAATTCAACTGAAAGCAATTTCGGATAAATCGACTGCTCAGGAGGCACATTTCAATGTGACATCGAGAGAGATGAGTCTCAAATATAACACTTCGGTTCAGCAGGTAAATTTTAAAATTTTTGCTGTTACAAATACGTTTCAAACAGATTTTATAACCCTGGGAAAAATTGTTCCTGATTTCTGGAAGGTTCCCTGTTCTTGTCCAAAATACAACAAATTAGAACCAGATTTTTGAAATATTTTCTTATTGGCAGCTGACCAAAAAAGCGGATCAAAACGAGAAGGAAAAAAACGAGGCCGTTGTGAAATATGCGATGCGAGAAGGTGAAATGATGCGACTTCGCGAAGAGATTCAGAAAAAAGAGCAAAATCTGAAAATGTGCCAAGAAGAGGTGGCCGAATGTAAACGATCACAATCACAACAAAATGTCGAGGAGCTCGAAAAATCGGTGAACAATTTGAAAGTTGATGTAGAAAAATTGAAACACGAAAAGTTCGATGCGGAAAATCGTCTGAAAATCGCCGAGAAACGCGGAGAAACGTTGAGTGGACAGTTGACCGATGCGAAACAACAGAGCGATGTGTTGCGGAAACAATTGATACAGGCCAAAGATGATAAAATGTATTCGCAGGTTTGTAGTAGGACATAGCCACAAAGCAAGTCTTCTTGGAATCCAAACAGAATTATCTTCATTTTGAAACGTATTTGAAACTGGGAATTTTTGAAAAAAAAAATTTGATCGAAATTTTGCAATAAAAATATGTTGAAACATTTTCAAAAATTCCCTGTTTCAACAAGTATGTATATGTATGTCTGTGTTTCGAAACGCAATGGGACGTTTTCACCTCCGTTGAAAACTTTTAAAAATTCGCCGTTACAAATACGTTTCAAAACAAACTTAAATCTTCAAAGTTTCGAAATGAATTGATATATTTTTACAACCTACTCCTCTTCTAGACCAAAAAGTTAGAAACTTTAGAAACTTCGTAGATTTTAGAAAATGTTTTAGGACACATATGTAAAGGGCTCAAGCAGGGGTTTCGTTTTTCGACCCACAATGCCCATACGATATAAAAAGGTTGTTGCCCCAAAATGACTCATACTTGCAACAAATTTTGGTTTTGTCAAACCATGCCCGTTAAAAAAAATCATTTCGGACAAAGCGAAAACGATAAAGTTTACAACAAAAAAAATATTCAGACCACAAAACCCCTTTAGACTGATCTTACTACAGTCTCGAGTAACTTTTTTCTATGTAGTTTTACCTGGAAAAATTTACCAGTTTCAAGAAAAACAGTAATTTTTCCGAATTTTGAAATTGATCGATTCGTACATTGTCATATTGAAAATATCGACTAGTGTCAAATATTCAAAAAAAAAAGTTTAGTAATAATTTTCAAGTCATGACATTTTTTGATATAGTTCTTGATTCGACAATGGAGTACTTTCATAATGTTTTTTGTTAGTTCTCAAAGTGTTCATATGAAAGTCCTGACTAAAAATTTCTAAAAAAAAAATCCGTGTTCCAAGAAAAACATAAATATATCTTTGTTCCGAGATTGATCAGTATATGGGTTTGTCGATTTCTCTGTGTCTCCCTCACTCTAAAAAAATGTGACTACTTGTCCTTTGAAAACTTTCAATTTTTTTGCAGAATTTGGAGCGTGAAAAACGTGAACTTGAAATGGACAAGAAATTGAAGGAGATGGAGAGTGATTTGGAGAGGTTGAGAACATCTCAACTTGATATGGCGAACAAGTTCGAGGAAGCCAGCAGGTTCGTGAGATTTTGGCGGAAAATTTTTTGCAATTTTTAAGTTTCGAGACAAAAAAATTTGAAAAAAATAGTTTTTGAAACGTATATTTCCCGGGTATTCAAAAACAAATGAGTTTCAGAGAAAACGGGGATCTTCTCTCAAAAATCGACATTCTCCAAGATCAACTAAATCTCGAAGAAGATCGTCGAAAGCTATGCGAAGAACAAATCGAACGACTAAAAGGTGTCGAAAGTTTCGTCGTGAGCAGTACTTCACAAGTTGAACAATGGCAAAAAGAGACGGACGACGCACGCGAAGATCGACAACAAGCCGAAGCCGAAGCGCAACAATGCCGCGAACACGCCGAAAGTATGCTCAAACTAACGCAAGTATTGACGCAGAAAAACGCCGAACTACAGCAGAAATGCGCGGGTTTGGAGCTGGAGTTGCGCGATGAGATTGACGAGTTGAAAAGGGAATTAGTGGGAAAAACAAGAGAAGTTGAGGTGAAAAACGAGGAATTGGAGACGTTGAGAAATTCGAAACCTGAAATTATTTATACTCGACAAATATCGATAAAATCCGAAAAAGATGAGGATGAGGAAAAAGAGGATTATTTTGTAAAATATCAAGAAGTTTTGAAAATGTGTGAGTTTAGTATTGATTATTGGTGTAAAGGCGGAGTGTCGTTTGAAAACGTTATGAGTCGGGACCGAAAATCACGGATCGGTCCTGTATTTTTCAATTTTCGGTCAGTCAAAATTGGCACGGTCAATTGAGAAGCATCGTATCAGTTTTTTTTCCAGCGCAAAATTTTTAAAGGAGGACTGCGAGATAATTGAGTGTTTCGTCTATAATATAGTTTGTGTGCCCCTGAAAAATGATGCGAAAACCAAAAAAACGCAAAAAATTTGATACAGTGCCAGGAAAAAAACAAACACAAGCAATTCCGCCTTTCCGTCTTCACGACCATGTGCGCTCTATCGAACCATTATAAATTCAAAAAAGTACACACATTTTCGAAGAATTTCACTACACTATAAATGACGCAACATTGCACACCGTTTTTCTCAGATATATCGCAGTCCACCTTTAAGTTTGAAATTTCGGTATTTTTTTTTGAAAAATGCGAATTTTAGGAGCCAAAAAAGTTTGTCATATTTACAGTAGAACAATCGGAAAATCGTGTGATTGAAGAACAAAACTCATTAGCCGCCTATAAAAAGAAATCACATGCAAACATCAAAGAATTGAAATCCGAATTGGCCCAGTTCCGAAAACAAACATCGAACAGTGGAAACGAGTTGACAGCCACAACAACGACAACAGCCAACAATACGGGCGGTTCCGATTCGGCGCCATCGATGTCGAGTAGATCAAGAGCCAGCTCGATCACTTCTATTGATCGGGTTACGGTAGGTACTGTAGTTGTTTGAAAAGGCGAAAAATGTTTTGTAGAGCATTTCGCGAGACGAAGAAACTGTGACGGCTAATGAGGAAACGATGAAAATCGAAAAACAACAACAGCAAAATGTTCAACAAACTATGATTGATAAGGTGAGAGAGAGAGACGCAGAGAGAAAAACTTGAAACCATGATTTTTGCAGATCGTAACACTTCAACGAAAACTGGCCCGACGAACAGAAAAATGTGAATTTTTGGAAGAACACGTTCGACAATGTCTGGAAGAACTTCAGAAAAAGACAAAGTCAGAGAGTACTGTAGTTTGACCTCTCAAACAGATCATTTTCAGAATAATTCAACATTTTGCACTTCGCGAAGAAGCCTCACTTCTGATGCCTTCTGAAGGATCTTTAGAGAAGGTGAGTTTTTTGTTGAAAAAGTTATTCAACATTTTTCTTGGGAAATTTCAGCTTTTCGAAAAATGTGAATTTGTACAGGTTTGTTGTTGTTGTTGTTGTTGTTGTGAAGTTGCATACTATAGTATAGGGATGAAACGTGACCTGTATGTACCGTTAAATTTTTACAGGTTCCCATAGTGAGAAAAGGAACGGCGTACGCATTGATGGGCTCGATGTTTGTGAACTCGGGTGGTGACAAAAAACAAAATCAGATTCTCACCGAAGTCAATTCGAGACTTCAGGCCGTGCTGGAAGATCAGATTCAGAAAAATATCAATATGAGGGTTAGTGTCAAACGATGCTCCGGTTTTGATGTTGAGCTAAACTGCGTAAACTCGGAATGTCGTTTGTTTTTTCTAGACAGAGGAACGTGGTTTAATTAGCGTCGAATGTTTTTTTAAGACAAGCGTAAACGCGGAGTGTCGTTTCAAAGTATCGTAAACACTTTTCAAAATTTGAAATTGTTTGCGCGCAAGCGTAAACGCGGAGTATCGTTTTTATTTTTTTCAGACAACTGTCGATCAATTGTCCACGGAAAATACAAAACTTTGTCGAGAAAATCGATTGTTGACACTATCACAAGCTCGACTTCAAGATCCATAATCACAGCCAAAAAAAAGTTATTTTCAAAAATCATGAAACGGGTTCTCTTTTTTTCTTTTCCCTCTCTCATATCTCATGAAATAAAAACTTGGTGTAAATGCGTGTGTATGTGTGTTTTTTCCGGACTTTTTACCCCCAAAAATGTGTCGTCGAATTTTAATAGTTGAGTTCACTTGGATGGGTGCCAGACGAGCCTGAAAAACGGCTCCGTCGAAATTGTATCATTCAGTCGAAATAAAAATGCCGTTTAATTTGTCGATTTCGTTGGCCAATTGGGAGTATGTTTATGAGCCCGGACAAGAGTTGGACGGTTTCGTCAGTTTTGAGTTGAAGGAGACGATCAAGGTTTGGCGTTTTGTCTCGAATTAAAGGCGCATCGGAAAATTTTTCGAGCGTTTTTGAAATGAAGAAAGTTGAAATAGTGAAACTCAAAACTTTCACGCGAAAAGTCAGATTTATTACGTGAAAACTGACATTTGAGATTTTTTTGTCGCCAAAAATGTTCCCCTTCATTTTCTATATCAAACGGCGCCGAAAATTTGGAATTTTTGATTTTCGTCGTTCTGAAATTGACACTCGGACTTTAATTTCCAGGTGAAGGCAATAAAAGTGACTGCAGAGGGCGTGGCCTCGACGAAATGGTTACTATCCGAAAGTTCAAAAGGATCGCATGGTCGAAGTCGTGAAGTGTCCTACAGTGCCAAGGTGGGTGGGGTGACAAAACACAACAATTCTGAAAAATATTGATGAACCGAAAAAAAAGTTCATTTTTCGAAAAATGTATGTTTTGAAAAAAAAATAGTTTCAGATATTTTGATTATAACAGTAAACTACAGTACCTCTGTCGCAAGATTATTACTGTTCACTGTATTCGAACGGCAGATATTTTCAGAAGCGATTTTCGCGGAAATATCTCTTCTATTACAGTACCATCCAGAAAACAAAGTTGTAGGTCAACTATTTGAGCGAAGAACAAATCGTGTGGAAACCATCGGAAGGTCACGCGAAATCCTCAATCTTCCCTGGGATTCACGTGTTTCCCTTCAAATTCACCATTCCCAAAAACATTCCGCCGAGTTTCGAAGGCGATCATGGAAGTATACGGTATCTGGTGAGAGTGACTGTCGAGAGACCCTGGAAAACCAATCGGACTGTTGTCAAGTATTTGTACAGTTAGTTTTTTTTTCACTTTGAACAGCGAACCGGAACATTGTGTTTTTTTGGGCCGTCACAAAAAAGGGTGGTCAAACTTTTTGAACTCAGAGACGCGGAAGGAGATTTGTTTTCTAAATCACCCTTGTTTTCGTCGAAGAGTTGATTTCCAGAACTAACAATTTTGTGTGGATATTTGGTGAATGAACGGCAAGGGAAACATTAGAAAAAAACGAAATAATGTGTCCAATTATTTTTTTTTTCTTTTTCTGTTTCACTTTAAACGTATTCGAAATGGGAAAATCCCAGGAACGTTAGATTTTTATCAAAAGTCAGCATTTCGTTGCAAGTTTTTCCGAGCGGAATTTCACTATTTCAAACTTCTGAGTAATCATTTTTTCTTTAACAAATCACCACCAACAAAATAGTTGAAAACCTCAATTTTCCATTGAATAACATTTCAAAATTTGCCGTTTCAAATACGTTTCAAAACAAACATAACTGTTTTTTGAGTTTCGAAATAAATTGATTCGTGTGTGTGCCCGACTGTTCGTAAATATTATTTTTCACAGTAAACTTTGGAATTTTTTTCGGTACTAAGCATACATTTTCTAGAAGAACCAAGAGGGTGAAAAAATTCAATTGGACCGGGCCCAGTTTGTTTTCGTTCGCACAAGAATTTTGAAAAAAAAACGCGACCCGGGCCGTTCTCTCAGGCCTCCGGGTTACAACGTAGTTCGAATCAGATTTTTATCATTCACTATCCTTGGAATTTCAGTCAACCCGGCGAAGAATTTGAACATTCTACCCAATGTCTCCGACGCGACAATGGATTTCAAATCGAAAAAAGTCGGATTTTTTCTGTTTCGCTATGGACGTGTCAATCTACAGGTATGAATTCTCCTGCGGTGAAGTTTTGGGCTGTTTTGGGCCGCCCAGAAGAGCGGCTTCTGAGTGTTTCGAAACCGCCGCGCACAGAAAATACCGATTTTCGAAAAATTCATACATTTTCTAGAAATGGTTTCCACAACTTTTTGAATTCCTTGCAAAATCCAGCTGGGCGAAAAAAAAACCGGGCCGTGATTCTAGGGCCGGGCCCACGAACCTTCTCGAAAAACCTAAAAAATCGTGACGTTTTGAAGATTCGAATTCCGAAAAAAGGATACGTTGGGGGCGAAACGATAAGTGTCGAAATGGATATTGATAATCAGTCGAGTCAACCGATTTTAAAGGTACACAAACTTTGCCGTTTCATATTCAAAATCTGTCATTTTTCAGGCTGAATGCTATCTCATTCAACAATGTCGTTACTTGGCGTATAGATATGGAATGGGTGGAAATAGTATGGGAAGTGAAGAGGGCGAAGAAGAAGACAGAGATTTGAGCAGAAAAAAGGATGAGACTCGAATTGCCACGTGTCAACAAAGTATCAATCTGGCACCACGATCGAGTTACACTTCCAAACTACGACTGGCAATACCTTGTTGTTGTCCGAATTTCGATAGTAGTCTGATTCATGTCGAGTACTTTGTTCGTATCAAGTTATATGTGAAATGTAGATTTCGAAATACGGTCAAAGCTGAATGTCCGATTATTGTTGGCAGTGTTCCGATTGACAATGAGAATGTTGGTGAGTCATTTCGGAGCGGGCTCTGGAGTTGACATTTTTTAAATTTTTTCTCACAATTTTTTGACGCTAAAAATTTAAGCGTGCAACAAATATGTCCCAAGTTCTGACACCAAAAAAATTAGTAATGACAGATTTTTTCCAAAATTGAAAACTGAAAAGGGTCCGAAATGAAAAACGGGACTTAAACCGATTTTCGAACTGATAGTCCTGAATCGGGCCAGTTTTCCGGGCACAAGTTCTTCTGAACTCGATTCGAGTTTTAGTCCTGTTTCGGTCCTATCCAGTGAAATGTCCTAAACGATCGTACCCCATTCAGACCAAAAAATGAATCCAAAAAATTGATAAATTCCTTTTTGAGATCCTCGCACACCTACCTTTGGAGAAGTCGCAATTTTGTCACAACTCACTCAACGAAGCATCATGTCGACGGACGAAAAAATCACACCAAAATATGTTTTTTATCCGAAATTTGGTAAATCGAAAGAGCTGGATGAACCGCCCAGTTTGGATGGATTGCAATTACCGCCAATTGATGATGATGATGACGATGAGAGCGAATTTTAAAATAAATTTGTTAGAAACTGTTTTTACCCTTCATTTTCTACGTTGCTCGCAGCGCACGATTCTTTCTTTTTAGCTCAAAACTCTGTGTAAATAGAACAAACAAAAACAAAAATAAATAAATATAAAAAAAGCCACGTATTTTTTCACGTGACACGTGGTTTCTTCAACGTCGAAAACAACGCCACATTTCTCATTTATTTTTTTTATTTCTAAGAAGAATGTGTCGACGAATAAGTGCAAGTTAAGTATGGGGATCGATATCAGTATAGTTCCAACTAATCTCAACTCATTTATCATCCACTCTTCAGTCAGCGAGTCAGTTCTGAGTTTTTCAGCTCTCTTTCCTCGGGAAGAGAGCAGCCAGAGTACTACCATTGCCAGTAACTTCGGCGAAAGTGCGAATTTTGATGGGTTTGCACTTGCATTTCTATGCGGGAGTATTGGAAAACTATGATGGACTGGACCGGAAGTTAACACGCAATAATGACTGATAATGTTGGGATGAGGATTTGTTGGGAAAAGTTGTGAGGAATAGAACCACTACGACTAGTATTTTTTTCAAATTTTCAATTTTTACAGCTACTGGCTAGTGTAATTCGAGGACAGCGCTGTACAGCTGTACATCTGCAAAAGTGAGTTTTAAAATTTTAAAGACTTTCGAGGTATACGGTATGCAAGAGGTTCAAACACCACGACGCCAAACTGCACACAATTTTTTTTTTTTTTTTTTGAAAGTTTTTGCGAATTCGCGAAAGATTTTTTAAATGAACGTTCACCTTGCGATAACTTGATTATGGTTAATTTTAAATATATATGATTTATTCCGTGCAGTGCAATTTGGCGTCTTTGAATATTTATTTTTTCATTTATTATATTGCAGCTAAAAATGAATACGTTATGTTGCTGTTCATTTTGTGGTCAATGTTGTGATGATCTAGATGTTGTTGAAGCCGTAAAATTGGAAGGCTCCAGCGTAGCAATGCTCGGAGAAAAATATATGAATCGAATTTCCGATGTTCGAAATCCAGTAATTTGCCGTTATCATCTAGAATCAAATTTTACCGGAAGAACAAGCTATGAAACTTTTTTCAACGATCATGATTATGCAAAATTGGACAATCCGGATAACATTACTTTGAAACGGAAAGCGGTGACGATTTGTATGATATGTCAAAAAAATGTTACCGTGTAAGAAATTATTCAACTTGTTCATTTTTAGCTAGACATTTTCAGAAGAAATATCACAAACCATGCACTCCAACATTCTGGTTCGATAGACATTCGGAAGTATTTGTGTGAAAAACATGTTTTGAAAAAAGCAAGACACAGTTTTAATCAGTTCACACCAGATTTTTGTCGAGATTGTTATTGTTATCTCAGTAGAGCCAATGCGCTGCAAAACAAAAGAGCAATCAACATTTGTTTCCCGCTTTATAACTGCGTAAGTTGATTTTTCAAAAAATTGTTCGAAACAGGTATAATTTTCGTTTTTTTTCTAACAGTTTTTTCGAGAGAAATAGAGCCCGAAACCAGAATTTTTCATTCAATAAATTAGGAAAACATTCCAGGATATTTCTACTTACCAAACAGTTCATGGAATCAGATACACTGTAATTGTCAATTTACCAGCATACTATGAAGAAAAGAAAGGTGAAAATATCCATACGATCAGACGAAAAGCTCGTAAAAAGGAGACTGAAGAAGTGGTCCAATGGATCAAACAAGAAAATGATAATGATGTGATTGAAGATACTTTGGAATTTGTAAATGAAGAAATAAAAAAGGAAGTGATGGAAATTGACATAAAAGAAGAGGAGTATGATGATTATGAAAAAGAAGAAGAAATGGAAGTTGTAGAGAATGACAAGAATGATGTTGATTTCGAACCGCCATCAGATCCTGACGAAGAGTATCAAGATTTGGACGATGAAGAGTTCGATGATCCAGGTTTTTCTTCTTTCCAGATATGTTTGTTACTTCGAACGTTGGTTTTTTTCAGATTTGGAAGATGAAGATGAGCAAGATAAAAAGGAAGCTGCTCGAAAACGACAAATTGTAGTTGGTTTTTGTTTTTCTGATTCTACAATTATTCTAAAATTTTCAGAATTCAGAATTGATCAAAAACTTTTTTGAGCTGAATGCGCATCCAACTTGTAAGCAGATCAACGAAGTAAGTTTCCAAAACCTGTCCTAATCCGAAATGATTGTTTTTTTTTAGTTTCGCAAGAAGAATACGATGAAATATCATATTTTCGAGAAAATGTGGGACACTGTGAGACGCAAAAATAAATTTTCATGTGAAGCAGGTGAGGTATTTTTTCAACGAATAAAAGAAGACATTCTATATTTTTTTCCGCCTCAGTTTTTTGACGCAGAAAACGATGAAATAGGTCTCGTTCATGTCCCGACGTAGAATTCTTCGGAACCGCGCTTCAAAAAATTCAATTTTTCAGATTTGTGCGTTTTTGAAATAGCTAAATTTTTTGTTTTATGTGAAATATTATTTTTAAAAAATTCAATTTGCGTTGTATTTCAGATGATTCATGCAAGCGAATTCGTTTTTTCAACCAGCTGTCAAATCAGCCACGAACACCGATCAGCAAAGAAGAAAAGAAAATGTTTGAAAAAGTATTTGAACAATATTGTGTTGATGGTTCGAATTTTGAAAAAGGAGATGCCTTTCAATATGCCGAAGAGTTCGGTCTCAATCCTTACTCAATTCTGAATGAATGGCGCTCATATGGATCATCAAGAAAAGCGAGAATGTCGACTAAAGAAAAAATGAAAAAATGGGAGGAGCAAAACGAGGGAGTTCACAACAATGCGTTGAAATCGAAACATGTTTCACTGCGCGCACCGGCGTTGAGAAGACTTCCGAAAGAAGCGGTGAAGGAATTGTTGAAAGAGTTTAAGATCGATCAGTTCTGCGATCCGGTTCGAAGTGTCCAGCTTTCACAAAAATTGGGCTTGACAAAATCATCGATTAAAAATTGGTTCACACGGCAGCGGCGAAGTTTAAACGGTGAAAAGGTGATCCTTTTTCTAATCATATTTTATTCAAATTAGGTAACATGATTTATGCTCAAAGTTAAAAACTTTTACACCAAAATTTTGAAAATTGCTCTCTGAATTACCATATAATTTTTTGTTTTGAAATTGTGCTCTGTAGAATTCCACGTTTTGGCCGACGTATGTTCGCCTTTCTTTCCGTATCTAAAATAAAATTATTTCAGAGAACCGAACAACGTCATACGTTTACAAAAAAAGAAAAAGAATATCTGTCGGCGAAGTTTGATAAAAATCAACATCCAAATCAAGAAGAAAGGAGTAAAATGGCCAACGAATTGGGATTGACGTCTGGAAATATTATCAGTTATTTCAACGCAAAAAGAACGGAAGTGCGAAAAAGACAAGTATGAGACTTTTCCTAAAATTGACATTTTTTGAAGCGAGAAAGCTTCTGGAGTCCATGTTAAAATCATATTTTTAGGAATGGGAAATTGTTGGAAAAGAAATTGAAAAGTTGCCAGAAGCCAAGATTGATGAATTGATGAAGGCTTTCCACGATAGTCCAAATGCGAAGTTTGAAAATCGAATCAAGGTATGATTGAGTTTCATTAAGACCAAAAAAGATGTTTCTGGCAATAACATCCCTGAAATTTGGGGAAAAACTTCACTAGATTTTTTTTTCCAAAAAAAAAAGTATTGTGAGTACGAGAAAAAAGTTGAAAGAGAATCAATATTCCCAAAAAACCCAAGCTAGGCCTCAAGGGTAGGACAAAATACAGTATATTTTCGTTAAAGGGGGAAAATCGCATTAAAGATTTAATGTCGTTCTCAACCCCATTCAATTCAGCGCCTTTTTTTATGCGGGATCCCAAATTTTAAAATCACAAAAACAAGTTTAAGTACGATTTTCAAGGGCGAAAAGTAGGAAAAACGGGGCCCAGAACTCACACAAACTTGTGGGACAGTGTGTTTGTGTGTGTTCTGGGTCCCGTTTTCCCGACTTTGCGCGTTCTAAAAGCATACTCAAACTCAATTTTGACCACTAACAATTTGGGAACTCACATAAAAACACGTGCTGAATCGAATGGCGTTGAGAACGACATCAAATTTTCAATTCGATTTTCCTCCTTTAAAGAAACATGTGAAAAAAGAAAAACAACATTGGTACCAGCAAGCATGTTCTTGGGCCGGTCCTGGGCGGCCCAGGAACGAAATTTCCGGGTTTTCCTAGCAATATAATCGAAAAAAATTCCGAGACAGACCGTTTTTTACTGAAAAAAATTTTTCGGAAAAAAAGACGGCACCTCTTTTTTCCGATTTTTTTCACTTAGATTCCGAAGGGGTGGTTCCGGCCCAAGACTGATTGATACGTGCCGCCCAGAGTCTAGTTTTTTTGGTATTTTTTGAACAGCCCTAACAAAAAACCACAATCAGGGGAGAGCCCGAAGGCCGGCCCTAAAATCACTGGTCGACTCGGGCTTTTCTCTTTTTCGGTCGTCTCATTCCTGGAAAGAGATAATCTAACTGTGGTTCTGAACTAAATGCTTGTAATTTACAGATTGCTTCCGATCTCAAAGTGTCCTATCAACTCGTAACATTGTGGTTCGAAATCAAAACGTTGGAAAAACGTAAAAGAAACAGATGTTACCGTCGTTCTCAGAAAAAATTTAAAAAATATCGTAAATCAGATGAATATTCTGACGATTCCGAAGAAGATGATGAAGACTGTCGAGATAATTCTGAAGAGGAAGATCCAGTTTGGGAATCGTTGATATTATTAGTTGCGAATGCGACACAAAAAGTTGAACCAAAACGTAAAAGTTTGCGAGAAGTTGAAAGAAAAAATTTTGAAAATTTCGACGAAGATGAAGATGAAACGTCGGATGAGGATTGGGCGGTTAAGAATCTCTCGATGTTTTTAGAAGAAACCGCCGATGCACCTGAGAGTTGAATAGTTTTGTTTTGTATATATTGAGCATGTTTTTCTTGTTGTTACCTTGTTTTTTTTAGAATATCTAAAGTTTTGAATTTTTAAAATTAAGAAAAACGTGTTCTAGTTTTCAACCTAATTTAACAGATTAATTAGCCATTTCTAAACTCAATAACAAAAATGAATGGTAGGTCGAAATTTTTGTTCCATTTCACAATGATGTTTCGTTTCAGAATTTCAATATCATCAAACTAACAAGTTGTTGCCCGGTTCAAAGTCGTCGCAAGCTGGAGTCACAACAATGCTCTATGCTCCGCAACAACCTGATAATCGGAACATTTACAAACTTGCTGATTCATGCGAAAATGCGGGAGATTTCAATTGTCCGAAGATTTGTGAAAAATTGAGAGATTTGAAGCAAGAAGTGGTGGCGGGTAAAATTGCGATCGGATGGGTCGTGGCTTTGGTAGTTATTTTTGTGATTTTGATTGTTGTCGGTGTGGCTATGATCAAAGGGTTTAGAACTGTGATAGCAACGAGAATGAAGAAAAAAGGTGAGATTTGAAGATTTGAATTTTCAAAATCAGAAAAAAAACGGCATTATTGAACATTGTAAAAATTTGGTTTCGGACACCAATTATCGCTTTTTTCAAATTAAAATAAACCCACTTCTGTTGACGTAAAATTGTCAAAAAAATACAGTAGTTAACCTATTTTTTCGACAAAAAAACACTTTGTAACAGCACATGTTTCTGGCCTATGAGATGAAAAATTCGTAACTGTGGAGACGTCAAAAAAAATCAAGTTAAGAAGAAAATTGGATGAAAATGTCAAAATTTTTTCCAGAAGAAGAAGAAGGTCAATCGTTGAAGTCGACACCTTCCATAACACCCAGTGCATCCACTCCACATTCTCGAAAAACGGAGATAAAAGCGAAATCAACAGTGTCTCGAACACCGCTCACCGACGACACAACACCCAAAGAATACACACCAAAAAACGACAATTTCGACGAATTACTCCAACTGACCAAAGATATCGTAAGACACCGAGAGTATGTGGCCAAAATGGAGGCGCAGGAGAAGTCGGACGCAAAATCGGAGAAGTTTCAAAAAATGGGACCCATTGTTATACCATCGGATACGGAGCTTGATGTGAGTTATTTTGTGCGGGCGGGTTTTTTTTTGGGAATCTCCAAAAAAAAATATTGCGTCTTTTAAAAAATTATCGAATTAGTAATTTTGAAAGGCAAATACTAGAAAGGTGAAACCATAAGGGTGAAAAGGGGTGAAAAAAGTAATACCACAAGGGTGAAATACTGGAAAGGTGAAATCGGATATTTGTCCATAAGGGTGAAACCGAAAGGGGAAGATTTTTTTAAATTTTTAAAGAGTTACACTGAAAGGGGTAAATTGTACATAAGGGTGAAATTAACCTGAAGTTCATATTTTTTCGTAAAAATTAGATTTTTGGGGTTATTGACTGAGGAGATTGAACACTCGAAATTAATATTTTTGCACGAAATTGTTCATTTTTCACTTTCACGTTTTTTTCACGTGAAAAATTATATTTTTTTCGAAAAAATTGGTTTGTTGGATTTTTTGGTAAGGAGATTACGGTAGTGATGTTATTTTTTCAAGTAATTGATTTTTCGCGTGTCTTACGTGAAAAATATTTAGAAAAAGATGTTTGTTTTATCGGGATTTTTTGTGTTTCGTGCAAAAATATTAATTTTGATTTTTCACATGAAATACGTGAACTTTTTTCATGTGAAAAAACAACGTTACTACCGTAATCTCCTCAGTCAATAACCCCAAAAATCTAATTTTTACGAAAAAATATGAACTTCAGGTTAATTTCACCCTTATGTACAATTTACCCCCTTCAGTGTAACTCTTTAAAAATTTAAAAAAGATCTTCCCCTTTCGGTTTCACCCTTATGGACAAATATCCGATTTCACCTTTCCAGTATTTCACCCTTGTGGTATTACTTTTTTCACCCCTTTTCACCCCACAGTAAAAAAAAGAGGGATTTCTGTGGGAAAAAAATTCGTTGCGGAAATTCAAAAAAAAAACCCGCGAAGGGGGCGGAGTCTGTTTGTGCCGAGGGCCGCACACACATTTTGTTTTTTTGCGGCACACAAATCCGTTTTTCGTTTAATTTTTTTCGTTGCAAAAGCGAAGAATTCGTCTAAAATTGGAATTAAAAAAAAGATTGGAAGCAAAAGAGAGTTGAGATGGACAAGGAAATAACATCAACATGTGTTGCAACACCCATATATGGCGGAAGGTGTGAAAAGACTGCCAATAAACACATATTTTGTTGGAAAGTTAAAAATATTACTTCTATGAACAAAAAAATGAATTAGATAGGTTCTGGAGATTCTGTAAAAGATCAATAATCAACCTAGAACTGATTAACTATTTTGAATGTTCAAAATGGAAGTTTTTAGTGTTAATTTCTTCATAGAAAAAATAAATATTAGATTCGTTCTTCCCGTTATTATCCGATTTAGATCTAAATAATTGTCGATTTAAGATTTTACAATTGTTATTCTTGATGTATTTAACTTTGAGACTCGCGAACACTACCAAATAACTGTCTAAACTGAGATCTCAAATTTTATTTGGTCACTTTTCGCACCTTCTGTTTTATTGCCCTTGTCCGGTTGTAAAAGGTGCCAAAATTATTGATTTGTTTTGTTAATATGTCTTATTGACTAACTTGTTTTCCAAACCATCGTTTTCACATTGCCCCGCCACAAAAATTAATTGAACACACAAATTTGAATTTCGCGCGAATAAAAATAAATGTGTGCAAACACCGTCTGAAAACTCCGCGGAGAAAAAAAATCCCACTTTTTTTTGCTGTGACCCTTATGGAGTTTCACCCTTTCACCCCTTTCCATAAGGGTAAACACCCTTATGGTTTCACCTTTCCAGTATTTGCCATTTTGAAACGCTAAAAATTGTCAAATTTTGTCAAACTCTTCTCTAGGGCTGTTATAGTCTGAGGTTTGGCCAATACTTTGTTGTTGTTGAATTTGTAGAGACCGAAAGAATCACCAGAAGCGGAAGTGATTCTTGATAAAGTTTATTATGATCCGAAAGGAAATGAGGTCTACGATATTGGCTCGGATGTTGATATCATTGTAAATACTCCAAAACGGATTAAAAAAGAAGGTGAAAAAGATGAGCGGATTTAGTCGTGAAAAACATTTATGCACAATGTAAATAAGAGAAAAAAGAGATCAGGAAAATAATAATAATAATGATTAAAAAAAATATTAAACCCTGGTAAACATGCGAATTAAATAGATTAATAAACTAGTTCAGTTCAACGAACTATTGAAACATCGCCGGTTTTTGAGAAATCGACGGAGAGCTGAAAAATAGTTGTTTATGATCAGTTTTGCTTCTCTTCCAAGTAGTCACCTGTTTGGTAATTGTGCTCTGCGGTAGCGACGTCCTTCGCTGATGTCGTACTCGCTGATAGTATCCGTCGCGAACTGCGCTGAACAACGCGGAAAATAGTTGACTCCACGCTGACAATGTTTCGCATCGTTTGTGCACACCGTCGAGTTTGACGCATTCGGCGATGGCGGCGTCGGCGAGCGGAGCGAATAGGTCGGGCCGGAAACCGAGCGGAACTAGAGCCGCGTACGTTTCGCCAAATTGACGGGCGTGTTGGAGAACCTGAAATGAACCAACATAGTGAGAGAGAGGTAACAGAGGAACGAAATGTTTTCAAGAAATTTTCTCTGCGTCTCGTACTATTCTAAAAATTGCTATTTTCCATTGGGTAGATACGATGTGAGATAATGTTTTGCGACTAGAAACTATCGAGGAAATATCATTCAAAAACTAGAGATTTAGAGATATTTGAGATTTCTAGGCGTGAAGAATTTGAAAAATAGGGAAATCACAAGTGTATTTGTCGAACACGGACCCAAAATTACACTAGTTTGCATTACCCGGAAGTTGTTTGCAATATAGAAATGCAATTTTTCATATTTTCTCTACAACCTCTCACTGTCTTGAAAATTGAATGCACTATTTATCGCGCCCAGATCTTCAGACATGCTGAGATCTGCTAATTCTAGCTTCAAACAACTCGAAAAAGTACTTTTAATACATTTCTCTCTGATTTATAGTATAGTATAATCCAGAATTTTTTCAGCCTGACTATAATCCTACTTTTGCACAATTTCAGAAATTACTTGAAAAAAAACAGTAACCTGGTTGAATAGATTTTAATCTCTTCTCATTTCTATTTTTTTCTATTTTTCAAGTTTGATTTCTAATCAGACAATGTATAATTAATTAGGTCTAGGGCTTCTTTGAGATACGTGATTTTGTATATAAACAAGACAACTATGAGCGAAGTGTCTTAAAGGAACATGTAGTGAAATAACAAAAACAACAAACCTTATCGGATTTGTCGGCGTTCTCAACTGCGTCTGTTATTAGTTCATACATTTGTTTTCCGAGGCATTCGATTTGTTTATCATTCATTTTTGCCATCAAATTGCGCATTTCGGCCCGCGAAGCTGCTGCTCGTTTCATGATTGCGTCGCCGATTGAGGGTCTGAAAAGAAGATGACAAGTTATTGTTGTGCTCTAAATTATACGAAAGATATTGTAGTATAATGACTACAAAATATCATGAAGATAGTGGTTAGTTAGGTGAACAACAACAAGATGATGTTTGTTTACTGGGCAGAAATGCGGCCGGACTGAATTTTGGGAGTTTCGGAACATGAGAGTGGAAGTTGGAACATAACTTCACTTGTTGGAAGACAGAAAAAATCAGAAGAAGTGGAAAAAAAAAGTTTGGACGCGTTTCAAAGCAAGGACTTCTTGAGACGCAGAGAAAGGTTTGACCGGAAGCCATTGACTTTTATAGGCCGAACAGAATCCGGGAAGAAATAATTACAAAAAAAAAGGATATTTTCAAAAGGCCGTTAAGTAGTTCGAAGAAAAAGTAATTTTCTTCGAAAGTGTGAGAAAGTATTGATTTCCGCTGGTTTTCTCGGAAAATTGAAATCGTTCAAGGGGTAACATTTGCATCATTCAAATCACTCCCATTTGAACAGTGAACAGAAACATTCTTGGGCGCGAGTTGAACAGGACTAGATGACAATTTCGTCTCCCGCGAAAACTCACTTTGCAGTCCGATAACATTGTTGAATTCGCAGTCGATTCAACGACGGCACCAATCCGCTGCTCGTTTTCCGTCCCGTACTCGGCCCCGTCTTCTCCTCCTTCTCTTTGTTGTGCTGATTGGCGACCGCCTGAAAAAATAGAGTTTTTGAAAAGAAGTTATTTTGGGAATGGTGTTTTTTTTGGGTTGAGTCTGGATTGGATCTCTGGTATTTTGAAATAGTAGGATGCGCAGAGACATGGAAAAAAAACATACTTAAGAGTGAGATTGAGGACCGGCCAGGATATTTCGAGCCGGGTCAGGATTTTCCATTTTTCGGTTACTTTGGAAAAAAGTCAGTGAGAAAATTCGAATATTTTTTTTTTCACTCAAATGTTTTGCTCACCCGCTTCAACTTGAAAACAAAACGAAGTGCACCAATCATGGTAAGACTCGTCGACGAATTCATGATAAGAACATGAAGAACGACAAACAAGCAAACAAATGAATGAATGAACGAAAAAGTGAGAAAAAACGGTGAAGATGAGGAGGGATTTTCGAAGGATTAGATGGATGGATGAAGAACTCTCCACCCCGTTTTGAATGAATGAATGAGACAACAAGAAACGAAATACATAATGATTTCGTTTTGTATTCGGGCGGTTCTTCGAATTTTCTCTTGACGTCGACCTTTTGGAAATCGAAGATCTCTCAACAACCGAGCACGAGATAAAGAAAAAGGTGTTTTTGCATTTGTTTTTGAAACTAATTAGGACCTCGGTCTGGTAGTGGAAAATTTTCACAGTGTGTAATTCAGTAGCAAGTTATTATCAAATTGAAAATAGATGACAGAAAGTAAATCGAAAAACGAGAGACGGCAATAATATTCGCTGAGAAAATTATGTTTTTACATGCGCTGCGCCGCGTTGCGTGCTGTTTGTAAGAGACGGCAGAGAAAAAAAAAGACACGCGACGCGTCTGAAAACATAATTTTCTCAGCGAATATTTTTTATGGCTCTCAAATTTTATTTAAAGGTGGACTGCGAGGAAATTGCAAGTTTCGTTCATAATATAGTTGGTTTGCTCCTCAAAAATGATGCGGAAAGCAAAAAAACGCAAAAAATTTGATACGGCGGCTGAAAAAAGAAAAAACAAGCAAACTAGCGCATCTACCGGAATCGATCATGTGCGCTCCATTGAACCATTAGAAATTCAAATTTTTTGGAAAAACCGCACACATTTTCACTACACTATATATGACGCGATATTGCACACTGCCTTTCTCAGATACATCGCATTCCACCCTTAATTTTTGCCATTTATTTTCAATTTGATAATATTCAATTCTCAAAAATTTTGCAAAATTTTTGCTGGTGTGTCAAATAAATTTGCGTGACCTTTTCTTTGAATTTCTCATTTTAATTATATTTATTCGGTTTTGGCCACATCCATAAAACTGTGTCTGATTTTAAAAAATGAAGAAAAGTGTTGACATACAAAATACACACTGTCCAGTTTAGATTGGAAGTGTTGTTGAACGTTAATTTTAGCACGGTACCAGAATGATTACAATATTCAAAACCAGTAATTTGTTTGCAATCAATTTTCTCGAAAGTTTCGAATGTTGGAAAGGTTTTGATGGATACAATTCAAGTTCTCAGAGTTCTCTGATACCTCTCAATTTAAAAATGATGTGTCGACTACTGTAGTTTTATTCGTGTTGTTCTATCGCTATACTCTTTTTTCACACTGTTTTCTAATGATGAAAAAGGATGTGCAAAAAAAATATATTGTTGTTTTTTTGCCACCCCCCTTCCTATCTATCTTCCGTATGCCTTACTCTCTATTCTCATTGTCAGCCGAATTTCCCCTGGGGGATTTTCGAGTTGAACGATTTGGTTTTTCTCTGTTAAACGAGATAGAGAGAGAAAGAAAAAAAGCGGATTCGAAATCAAATTAGACTACGATCTTTACCTGCGCGTCCTCCTTCATTTGCGATGAGCACAAACTGCGACTTCGTCGTCGATCCGAATTTTGTAGAGGGCTGAGCAGTGAATCGCCCGATCCGTCACTTGATAGTCGAAAATTGCTCACTGAAAAGTAATGTTGTTTTTCGCGAAATTCGCGTGCGATCAACTTTTGCGAAATAGTCGCGCGACAACTCACCTGAACTTTTCCGCGAACCGATGCTAATCGCGTCGTCGACGGATAGTTGCGTTTGTATGAGTTGCGGAATGGGCGGTGGACCGAGCGATTTGCGCGACGTATATTCTTCTTCGTCGTCGTCGTCTTGAACAGGCGGAAGACGCGATTGACTGACGCTTCGGCGACGCGACGATTTTTTGCGAAGAACTGGCGGCTGCTGGTGATGACTGGAAAGACAAAATTTGAAAAAATTACAGTACTCTCAACAGAAATGAGCTCTCATAATTTTCTTTGAAAACTACAGTACTCTTTGAAGAATCGCGTTGAAACGTTACTGTAGTTTTTGAAGCAAAAATAGATTTTCGATTGAAATTCAAGAGCCAAAAAAAACTCATTTTTCTTCTAACTTTATTACGAATAGAAAAAAGTGGGCGTGGCCCGATTTTTTTTCGTTTTTTTTTTCAAGTTTTAATTATCGAATTGAGGGAGTTCGTTAAAAAAAGAAATTTGGAGGAAAAGTTTTTTTTCGCTGGCTGAAAAAAAAACATGAAAAAATGCCTGGAAAAATAGGGCCGAAAAAACGAGACATCTTCTTTTTCTCAACACACACACACACACTGAAAACTAGTGTCTTTTCTCTTTTTTTTTGTGCCCAAAATCATAGTCGACAAAAAAATTCAATTTAGCCTCTCACCCCGCGTTTTTTGTTCTCGACGCGCGAACGATCGGCCAACGAAAAAAGATACGAGTTTCGAGAGATGCGTCAACGAGAGGGGTGTTGACGCATTTCCGGTGCAATATTATATAGCTTGACGCAGTTCTCGTAGGAGGTCACTTTTTGTGATTTGCGATAATTCTTGTCTGGGAATGCTGACGCATTCTTGGTGCAACAAAGTTTGAAACTAGTTGACGTATTTCTCGTAGGCGCCATCTAGCCCAAATCTCGTCATTTTTCCGAAGCCCCACAAAATTTTTGCAAAAAAAATTAAAGCTGATGTTTTACGAGTATTTTTGTTGTTTTTTTCTCATCTCCTTGACCTTTGGCTGACGCGTTTCAACAACCGCCACTTGATGACGCATTTGTGGTGTTTGAAAAAAAAACAACACACAGCCAGAAAAAAAAACACTTTTTCGGACATGTCTCATGAGAGATTTTAGCCTGTCTAGAAGGTGATTGAGAAATGATGGTCTAGAAATTTGGCTCGTCGGTTTTTAGGTCAGAAATTTTGAAGTGCGAGAAGTTGACCTCAAAAATTGAATTTTCATGAGAATTCACTACCTTCTGAGGTCTGAAGTTTTGCGAGAAAAGTCGATTTTGAAACTTTGGAACTTTGAACTATTGGATACGGAAAAAAGTCGGGAATTTTTGATTTTCAATCCTGAGTCTCAAACATTTTGAATTAGTTTACCGAAAAGTTGATCTTTCTGAAAAATCAGCAGGGAACACTCGTTTCTCAAAATTTCGAGTTTTTTCAAACACGTAGTTTTTTGTTCCTAAAATTTTGAAAGTTTTGGCGCTTGACTGATTGAGGTCGACTTCCGAACTGAAATCGAATTAGAAACTTTTCCGGCCCGAAAATCACGGGCCGGGCCTTGTTTCCTGGGCCGATCTAAAAAGCTCACCATCCTGACTTTTAAACATCAAAGCCGGATCTATGATCTTCAAAAAATATTGTGGGACCCATTTCTACACTCTTGCTCGCCTAGAAAAAGTATGAGCTGTCTATGTAAAAACCCGAACTCCGGATATATTTGAGACATGTTTCCGGCCGGCCCAAGAAAGCCCAAATCTCACCGCTTTCAGTTTTTGCGCCGAAACGTGAAACTTTTGGAATTGGGAAATGTTTGTAGGAAAACTTTTGATTTCAGTTCCAAATTTTTTTCAAAAAATGTCCCAAACTCACATTTTCCCATCAACACACTCGATAATAACACATGGTTCTTTCTCTTTTGAGAATTTCCGAATTTTCACCATCGACGAATTTTCGTTGCCCATTTTTTTGCGTACAGCTGAAAAAAAGTGTGTGCGCGGCTGAATTTTTCAAGAAATAAAAAAATAACAGAAAAAATTCACAGAAGAGATTAAAGTCTATTACATCATCGGGCAAAACAGAAAGAGGTGGCGGAAAAAGAGAAAACATTTGAAATTCTCGAAAAAAAGGCGAGTTTTCGTCGTCCGAAAATACTCGTCTCATTTGGAATTCTATTCAGAATGTGATGATGATTTTGTGTCCGAGAGGAGGTTTCATCTCATATTTCACATTTTTTCACTTTCTTTTTATTAATATTTTGTTTGCAAAAAAAAAAAAGAAAACAGGAAGAAAAAAACAGCCGCAGGGTGTGTGCTTCGAACCTGTGACATGTTGCGCCGAAATGTGTGAAGAGAGAAAGAGAGACGCAGAGAAGTATACCAGTTGGCTTTTCCCGTGAATTGTCTACAACACGTTGTTCTGTCAAAAAAACCTGGCTTTTCAAAAAATTGTAAGCTTCAAGAGTTTTCTCAACTACAGTACACTTGAAGTTTTAAAAAAATTTGAATATTTTCAAAAGCCACGTACTGGTCCGAAACGAACCAAATGTCACCCAGCGTAAAATTTCAAAACAAAAAAGAAGAGGTTTGTGGGCGGGGCCAGGAATCACGGGTTGTGTCCTTATAAAATTACTTAGCTAGCCATCGACGAGCATCTATTTTTAGAGTTAACCTAGGACGAAAATAGCCTAAAAAAATGAGGAGAAACTGAAATTGGAGAAGAAGAAGAAGAAGATGGAGAAAAATGTTTTGAAGTCGAAATTTTGAAAATTCCAGGCCGGCCCGAAAAAACCCGATTTTCAAAAATTTACAGAAAACTTGAATTTTTGAGAAGAAGCTGGAACAGAAAAAACTTTCGAAAAAATTTATTCTCAAAATTGGAAACTTCAAATTAGACCTATAATTTTTTTAAACGGAACATTTTAATGTTTCGAATAACATAAACCTAAGATTTCGAAAACTCCAGGCCGGCCCGAAAATCTCAACAAAAACAACTGAAAGTTTAAGGACTGACAGCAGAATTATAAGAAGGGGATTTTTCGATTTTGAACTAAACGGATTTGGTTTTGTTTTTAGGAAATGGATTATGTAGACGAAATTTGTCAGAACACATTAGGCATTTTTTGGAAATTGGAAAATTGGCGGGAAAACTTTTGACACCAAACATTTTGTCCCAGTTGCTTCAAGGCTTCCTAACTCTCGGGCCAGGCCCGGAAAATATTTGAGAAAAACCGAAACACTCCAAATTTTCACAACTTGGCGCCGACCTTGTGATTGTCAGACGCCTACAGAAACAACGTAAGACTCCAAAGTTCGATTCCGCCCTGAGGCGCTGAATTTTTTTGGTCATCCACTTTTTTCTCATTTTATTTGGAAGAAGAAAAAGATGAGGAAAAATATTTATCGGTAGCCGTTCAATCATCAACAAAAAAAATTGGGAGGTTTTAAGAGGGGCTCGAAAACAACCAAAAGTTTCGTTTTTTTATTGTTGTTGTGAAAGTTCTACTTTTTCACGGGCTTTTGTCACGTCTTCCAAAAGAGGCGCAGAGAAATCAGAGCAGTTCGGGGTCACGTTTTTTTTTTCATTTTCTTCCGAAAAGAAAAGACATTTTGAAATTTCGAGTTTGGCGCCAAAAATTATGATTTTAAATTTTAAAAGTTTTCAATAATTTTCAGAAAAAAACTAAATTTCCAAAAAAGACTTTAGCCTAAAATCAAAATTTCATTTTTTCTAAATCTCGAAATTTGCAAAAGTAAAAATAAATGTTCAACATACAATCCAAACAAAACACGCTCGGAACTTTGGAGTCGCCGAAAATCCCGCTTACTTTGTGACTTCTACACGGCCCAAAAATCCCATAGAAACATCAAAAACCGCACAAAAGAAAATGAAGAGTGAGTTTTCGAATTTTTTCCCACACGATGAAAAAAAACGGCGGCAAGAAATTCAATTAGAAATGTGAGGAGAAGAAGAGCAACGAGAATATGTGTGCTCGAAAAAACAAGGGCAAAATGAGCAGGAAACGTTTCGGACCCAACAACTTTCAGGCCTGCAAAGGTTTTTTTTTGAACTTCTAATTTTTGGCGCCAAAGTTTCTCGAACTATTTTTGAGCTCCAAATGTTCCTCTAAAAAAATAAAACTCGCCACGTTGGCGCCAAAACTTCCGAATTCAAAAAGTTCCATGTTAGATTTCAGCCCCAACTTTAAAAAAAACTAGACGCCAAAAAATGCAAACTTCAAAATCTAAATTTTTGTTCCAGACCCATTTTTCATCCTAAAAAAGATCCAAGAAATCGGGAAAAATCCAAAAATTGTGGGGTTTATTTTGAAGCTTAATTATAGTGTCGGCGAAAAAAATCTGAAAAAATGTGAGATTTTTTTGTTGAAAAATTTGAAATGTCAAAATTTTGAGAAAAAATGGATTAAAAAATCGTGAAAATGAAAAAAAAAACAAGGAAATGTTTTGATTTCAAAATGTTCGCCAAATTTTCGAAAATCTAAAAAAACACTAAAACTGGCACATCAACAAACGTTCAAATTTTTTCGGCAATTTTTCAACTCGACCTATTTACTATTCATTAATTTGCTAATTGAGTTTTCAAAAAAATTCAAATTTTCTAACAAAAAAAAAGGTCACACGCAAAAAAGGGGCGTGGCCAATTACGAACTGAAACCTATCATTGGGAAAAGTGGGCGGAGCCTAAATTTGGGGAAAAATAAAGCAAAACAAAGTTGAAAAAAGGAAAAATATTCAAATTACAATAAAAACATCCAACTGAAATTACAATTTGAGAAAACAAAATTTGTCGAAAAAAGTTTCGAATTTCAGATTTTGGGGAATTTTTTGGTCAGCCAAAAATTTGAAATTTGAAATCTTGGCTGGAAAATTTTCCAGTTTTTAGCTTTAAAATCAAAATTTCAAATTTCAAGTGGTTCGCGCCAAAATTGAAACTTTTTTGCGAAAATTTAGAATTTTGCCACGAATTTTTCCAAAAAAAAAAACAATTTGAAAAAAGGGACATAAGACGGGGCGGAAAAAACGAGTTTCATATTTCAGCCAAATCTGGATGGCGTGTGAAAAGTGTATAGAAAAAAGAAGAAGAAAAGATGGAAATATGATAGGGGTCCAAATTGGGCAACAACAACACACCCCGTGATTGATACACCTCCCTCAACAAGTACTTTTTGGCGCCAAAAATTTTGAATTCATTTTCTTGGCGCCATGTTTTCGCGGATTTTTTTCTAGCGCCAAAATTTTTAATTAAAAATGAGCTCACGTGACCCGCCCGGCAAGAAACAAAAAAACTAATTTCCAAGTTTTTTCTCTGGCACACTCCGCGTTCTACCTGATCTCTCAGTTATTTTTGTTTTGTTTTTTTTTTCTGAGCTTCCCAAAATGCAAGAAAAAATACATTTTTTGGGGGGAGTAAGGAAAAGACGGTTTAGAACAAAAAAGCAACTGGATGAAGTGATTGTCTGTTTATCTTCTTCTTGTTGGTGTACAAACACGCAAAAAACAATAAGCACAAAGATTAGAGATTCTCATCATTCGAAAAAGAACTACACTAAAGTGTGGTTTATGAAAAAAAAAAAGTTCGAGAAATTTCGAAGAGAAAATTAACTTCCAATATTGTGAGAATTTGACGAAGTCAAGTTCAACTGAGAAAGTTTTAAAAACTTGTGTAAAATTCGACATTTTGAATCCAGTGAATTCTCAAAAAAAATAGACAAAAATGTAAAATCACAGCCGTGGTCGGTTTTTTTTGGTTTCGAATCATCAAAAAAAGCCAGGCCCGGCCCGAATTTCGAACGTCTGTTTTTCCGTCTTTCAGACGGCTCGTAAGGGCCCGAATCTCATACCAAGTGGACATTTGGGCTGTTTGGGACCCACCGGGATTTTTTTCCCATGGCAGAAGAAGCCCCTATATCTGAAAACTTTCTTTTTCGGCTCTGAGAAATTTTCTAAAGTCTGACTGACTCGGGCCGTGCTTTTTTGATGAGTATTCCCGTGATTTTTTTGGGCCAGGCTCTCGGGTGTTCGGGAATTTTCCTGTAGTGGTTAGACTATCCAGGATAGTGCAAGCGCGTTTAGGACAAGTTATGCTGCTCCGATTCTACACCGGAGCAACATTTTTTGTTCGTGAGATAAACAAAACAAAATTCGGTTTCCGGCGGATTCGTTAGTCAATGCACCAAACAAGCACAGAAAAAAAAGAAGACGACGACGAAAAAAAAATAGATTTTCCCTTAGGGAGGGTCAAATGAACTAGAAACAAGTTTATTCTGCAAAAAACCCGCAAGATTAAATAAGTACAGTAATTAAGGCACTTTCTACAGTAACCCGCGGCCGATCGAATTAGTGCAAATTGAGCGATTTCAGATATTTTTGGCATTCGGAAGAACGAGGCGTTTGAGCCTGACAAACGTTTTGTGTCAAATCGTAGAGGGCGTCCGAGTTGCGTTGACCGTTGATGATAATCCAGGGAATGAATTCGATGGGCGGTTGGAGAGCGGCGGTTCGTTGGCCCGAAAGCGCGAGAAGACGGCGACCGCGCGGACCCACCGCACATTCGCGCATTCTGAAAACAAAAACAATGTGGTTCGGAAATTTTGAACTTTTCCCGCAAATTTTCAAAATCTGGCCGTGTTTAGATTCAAAAAAATCTGGATTTTGCAAAGTTTGGCGGGAAAACTTTGGTTTTCAAAATTTGAAATATGAAAATTTTCGCGCCAAAACATTCATGTGTACTTTTTGGCGCCAATTTGAAAATTTTGAATTTCAGACTTTTGGACTCAAAAATTGTGCTGGTTGGAAACTCAAAGTGTCAAATGCACCGTGTGTATTTTAGTAGCTAAAATTTTTAGGTCTACAAAAGATTTGAACATTTCACGTGGCAAATTGAAATAAATTTCGTTTTTAAAGTTTGAATTTTTCCCGGAAGTTTTTGAATCTTTGGGGCGAGAATTTGAAATAAAAATTCAAAACGGGCCCGGTAAGTTCGGGCCGAATTTTTTTTCAAATTTTTGCTACAAAATTTTGTAACTATTTTCAGAATTTTCAAATCTCAAAAGTTTTGACGGAAAACACAGCACTAACTTTTCACGCCGCCTGTTTCGAACTGCCTACAGTACCCCTATGCGAACTACAGTACCTGTTCGTCTCTCCTGGCACAACGGTCTCGACACATTTCAACGCCTCATCAAGAGAGTGTTTTCCTTGCATACAAATGACGGCCGGCACGAATTTGGCCGCAAATCCGACACGATCAATGATACAGTTTTGGAGTTGATTGATTTCACACTCTCGAGCACCGTGTTGACATTCACATCTGCAAAAAATAGTGGTTTTGGCGCCAAAATTCTCAAATTTTATCTTTTGAAGCCAAGTTTTAAACCTCGGTCTTGGTGGAGAACCTTGAAGTTCAAAAAAAAAACCTGGGCCCGGAAAGTTTCGGGCCCAAAAACAATTCAAAAATTTGATATTTTCGGAAATTGAAAATTTTCTGGTCCAATTTAGTTCTGACCTGGAACATTTGTGTCCCAAAAATGTGTGTCCTTTTTGACCTAGACCCCAAGATTTCCGGAAGTTCAAAATTCCATTTTTGACCCATAACCTCAAAAATTCAAAAACCCACTTGAAATCATCTTTGTATTCAACACATCTCGCTTTTCCAAATGGTGTAATCGTCAATTGAATTCGATCGGAACCGCCCAAAATATCCCACATTTTTGATAATTGTTGGCGGAAAAACCGCGAAGTGTCGGGACATAAACTCTCGACGAACAAATCGATTTTGACAATGTTGCCGACTTCAGATGATGGGTTTGCAATGTTGAACGTATCGATTTCTCCGGACATTGTCTGAAAATGTAGGGTACTGTAGTTTGAAAAAAACACACAACTTTTCTGAAGCTTTTTCAGGATAAAAACTTGATTTCAAATCTTCAAAAAATTTAAAAATTGGCGCCAAAAAGGTACAAAATAAACGTGAAAAATTTAACTTTAAAGTTCACGTCCGAGCAAAAAAATTTCTTTCAATCAAAAAAAAATTGAAAAACTAGAAAAAAAAACCAGAAGTTTCTCCCTGAAATTTTGAAGTGTCAATTTTTGGCGCCAAAATTTAGAAACTCAAACCGTCTCTGAACTCCAAACCGACGACCCCAGAATTTCGAGATTCAAAAATTTTTGTCGTCAATTTCTCGTGTCAACAAAAACCGTCTACACTTCAAACTTACATCAGAAATTCTTCCCATTTTTTGATCTCCTTTTTGAGAAATTGAAATCGATCGATAAAGTAGGAAAATGGCTATGAGAAAAGTGAAAATGTAGAGATATTTTCGAATTCGATTCTTGGTTGATGGTCGGATGTGAGCTGAAAACAAAATCAGGATTGGATTTTTAAGCAAAAAATTGAAAATTTGAAATCGGTGGCTCTAATACTGAAGTACAGTACCGCAGGATATTATTTCAAAATTCTGAAACTTTTAAAATGCATTTTTCATTTTGAAAAAATCATAAATGTAAAATCTACAGTACCCCAGGATTTTTTAATTCAAAAATTCTGAAATTTCACAGAAAATATGGAATTGGAGAAAAAAATTAATTTGGACAAAAAATTATTTAGGCCTCAAATTTTTGGCATCAAAAATAAGAGAAAAGTTCAAAATCTACGTACTCCACAATTTTTCGATTCTCAAATTATTCAACCTTTTCAGAATTTTTTAAAGCTAAAACTAAACATTTTCAAAAACTGTCACCTCGTTAGAAAATTCTAAAAAATTTCGAAAATTTTTTTTTAATTCAAAAAAAAATTCAAAAAAAAAAAACTCTTCAAGGTTTGGCTCCAAAATTCCTAAATCTACAGTACTCCTGAAAACCCGTCAAAACTCACGTAACAATGGTTCATTTTTCATGCTGTTTGGTTCGCTTTTTCCAAAATTGGCGCCAAAACAGAAAATACAAAATGCGACACCGAATATGAGCAAAATGATTCTGACCTGTTTGTTTTTTTCGGGCCTGTCAAAAAAATCAAGAAAACAAAAATTATCGTGAGCAAATATAAAGAGCTTCTGGCAGGTGCGCAGAAAACTGCGAGCATCGAGAGAGACATAGTGTGCTGAAGTGTGGAGGGTGCAGAGAGAAAAGATGGATAGAGAACAAGAGACGCAGAGAAAAATGGACGGGTCAACTGAAGAGAACAAGTGTATGTTTCATTGGTGATTGAGAAGAAGAATAGTGCAAAAAAATTTTTTTGGTTTTAAAGGTTTCGGGCCGGCCCGGAACATTTTCTGAAGTTGCACTTAGTCAGGCCGGCCCGGAAATTTTTTTATTCAAAACATTTTTCGACGTCAAAATTCGAAAACGTGACACATTTTCTCAAACTTAGACTTTTTCGGGCCGGCCCAATTTTTTTGGCACAGGCCTGGCTCTAATTTTGAAATTTATGATTTTTTTTGACGACCGGAAGTTAGGAAATTTTTTTCGAAATTTTCTAAAAAATATATTTTTTATTTGAAAATTTGAAAATTATTAGGATTTAAACAAAAAAATTTATTTATAAACAAAATCTTTTCAGTGGAATAGAATGGATAAACGTTTTTTTTCTCAGAAAAATTGGAGTTTTTGAGTTTCCGGACCGGCCCGAAACGCATTCCGGATGGAAATTTGGAAGTAATGAAGTTTTTTCCGATTTTCAAAATATTCGGCGTCAATTTTTTGAACATGAAAACAAAACAAGAAATGAGATGAGAATGACATTAGATGCGCGAAAAGAAAAAAAAACTCTCTCTTTCATTCGATTCAGATTTTCTGGTTTACAAGCAAAAAATCCACAATGGATTAGACATTGAGAGACGCAGACACACATGGAAAACTTTTAAAAAGTGGTTTTTTAACAAAATATTTTCTCGCAAAAAATAAAAAAGATTTTTTCGGCTTGAGAACTGTATAAAATTAGACAACCGGGTCAAAAACTATTTTCTTTGTAGAATTTTTTTTCAGTTTTTCCTTTATGGAAGCTTTTTTTTTGAAAAAAGAAATCCGGGCAATATTTTTCTGGTGTTTGAGGGTAAAAATTGGGCCAATTTGAATCAAGTGAGAGCCCGCTCTAAATGACCTGGTCGTGGTCAGATTTTTATGCTGAAGAGCAAAAGAAGCCCAGCCGAAAACTATAGTTTCACAAAAAATCGTACCAAATACGATCTGGGTCCGAGTCACCTTTTAGAAGACCTGGTCCGTTTGAGAAAAACGGTTATTTTCCGATTTTGTGCTAGAAATCTGGACGAAACCCGGCCAGGTTCATCGATATTTTATCTCTTGTCTTTTTGAGATAAAATATCGATGAACCTCGATGAATTTTGTGACGACAAAAACCAGTCCGTTATTTTCGGGCCCGGACTACAATCTCACATCTGCTTGCTTACTTACTTCAACGTTTTCAAAAATTTCTAATAAAGGTTTGGTCTATTTTTGAAGACTGGACCAATGGAAGAGAATCAGTATGGCCTAGAAAACCAAATGAGCGGAGCAAAATACAGTACATTTTCGTTGAAGGAACATTTAAAAAAATACAATTTCCGAAAAGGCTACTGTGCCACGTTTCACGTTTCAAAAATATTCTTTTATATATTAAAAAAAATATATTTTTTTGTTTCTGTTTGCTTTATAACTGTGCGAATTGTAAAACCAAACAACACATTTTCGATTTTTTGGATTTTTATTAGTTTTTGCAACAAAAAACAACACAACCAAATAATTATCAAATAAATCGGGCCAAAAATACAGAGGGGTAAGTGACAAAAAAATGTAAATATTAGTAAAAAAAAAAGTTAATAGGTACAAGAAAAACAAACAAGAAGATGAGTTATTATGGTGATGTCGATGGACAAGTTGTTGAAGTATAACCCGAAGTGTCTGGTGATAGTTCGATTGGAGTTGGCATGACATTCCAGTATGAGGCCGCATGTTCTGCGGATCCTGCGGCAAATCCGCTCATTTGCTGCTGCTGTTGTTGTTGTTGTTGTTGATGATATCCAGCAGCCATTTGATATTGATAGTTGTTATACGCAGTGAATTGTTCTTGAGCATAGTAGAATTCTGGCGGATATTGGAAAAACGGTGTCGGTTGATAATACTGTCCCATTGGTGCGTAAGGCATTGGTGGAGCCATACGTTTCGCCGCATTCATGCCCAATTCATGCGGCGAGCCACTCGATGTGCTCGGCGAAACACTTTGTTGTTCGTCTTCCGGTGTTGGGGCGCGTTGGCGTTTGCGTGCGTTTTCCGAACGGAATCCTCTTGCGTATTTGTTGTGCTTCACTTTGAGACATGTGATCTCGTGATTTTGATACGCTGTCACTGCGATAAATTGCATAAATTCGAAACGAAACTCCTCTTGATACACTTGTTCTGGTTGACCGAATGCGTCTTGTCTGAAAAAAGGGAAAAATTAGAAAACTTGCTCGAAATATAAAAGTGCAAAAAAAAACTAACCCCATTTGAACAACAGTGAGCACTGGCATATATTTGTGCATACTTTGCAAGATAATATGAGATGGATCTGTTGAAGCAACATTGTTGGTGATTTTCAGCTTTTGGAATTGAATCGAGTTTTGCATCCAATCATCTCCTCTTTTGAATCCATCCGAATGACGAAGAACCTTTTCAGCAACACGTGGTTCACCTTGAGTCGCCTCTTGCCATGTGCCTTGGTCGAATTTGTATCTGAAAAAAATTAAAAATAAAAAAATTGCTCGGACCCAAAATCAAACCCGACACCTCTCACACACAACCATAAAACGGCACCACTACACCATGTCAGCAGATGAAAATTGGAATAAAAACTCACTTGATGTTATCAACACGTTGCATGTGAAGCTGAAAAGCGTAGAAGCGATTTGGCTGCAAGCCAGCGACACGGAACGCGACTTTTGGGAATAGAGCACGACCCTTTTTGGTGACAATCATCTCGTTTGTTGGATGGAATTTCTTCCAGAGCTCCTCTTCGACGACGTGAACAATAATACCCGACATTTTGGAAATGTACTGTGCTGAAAATAAATAAAATTATAGACTTTTACGAAAAAAGAGGAAAAAAACTGAAAATGAAAAAAGCACGAAAAGAAGACGATTCAAAGTAATCCCAAAAATTGGCGGAGACCACCAAATTTTGATCTACCCGCTCAGAATTGCAAGTTTAGCTGAATAATGATCAGAATGAGATTGAGCTGGGGTGGGCTCACAAAAAGGGGCGTGGTCTGAGTTATCACACCTTGGTGTGATATCCAAAAAGTGGGCGGGGCTTGGAAGGATTACTGTAAGCGGAGAAGAATCATGAAATTAAAGATTACTGTAATGCGATACTTTTGAAATTTACTTGAAACAGGAAATTTTTGAAACTTGGGCCCGGCCGAAAAATCAGAATTTATAGGTACAGGAAAAAGTAAAAAAAGAAGAAAGAATAAACCAACTACTGACCATAATCGGAAGTTTGGAATAATGATCAGAAATGAGATTGAGCTGGGATGGGCTCACAAAAAGGGGCGTGGTCTGAGCTTTCACACAAAAGTGATATACCCAAAAATGGGTTGGGCTTGGAGGGGTACTGTAGGTGGAAATATTACACAAATATAGAAAATCCAAGAAATTCGAAGTCAGAATTGGAAAAGATACTGTAGGTTGGAATATTTGAAACGTACTTGAAACGGGAGAATTTTGAAACTTGAAAAAAATATAATTTTTTAGCAAAAAAAAATTGGGCGGCACGGAAAAATTCAGAATTTCCAGAACAAATGGGTTAAGAAGAAAGGATAAAACTTCAAACGGAAGTAGGAAAACAAAGAAAGAACTAGCGAAAATAATCAAAAATTGGAAAATTGATCCAATTCTTGATCCAACTCGGAAGTTTGGAATAATGATTTGATTGGGTTGATGCATCACCTTTTATAGGACCCCCTGTTGCTCAAAATGGGCGTGGTCTGAGCACTAACACCATGGTGTGATAACGCCTAAAATGGGCGGAGTCTGGAAAGGGGTGGCGGGGTAGGATGAGGGGTACTGTAGGTAGGATGTATTGATTTTTTAGACTGAAAATTAAGGAATTTATAGCCAAGGAATATGGAAACTTTGGATCTGCTGAAAGTTGGGAGATTTTCACAGGTGAATTGAGAAAAGCTGGGCTCGAGAAATTTGAAAATTTCAGATTTTCTGAATATTTGAGATGCGAGAAAAACGTAATTTTCAAACTTTCAAACTTCGTAGAAGTTTTGTAGTAAAATGTTTGATCTGAAAAAATCACAAAAGTAATACTGTAGATTGAGCCCAAAAGTTTTTCAGCAAGAAATTGAAAAGTGGACCTGATCTGGAAAATTTACACAATTTTTGACGACGAATTTTGAAGTAGAAAAAGTGTGGAATGTTCTCCTGTAAATAACAACCCATTGATACTAACATTTTTGAAAATTTCATTTTTGCAAACTAATTTCATGCTAAACTGATCTTTAAACTTTTCAGAAATTCGCTGTTTCAAATGTTACATAACTCTAAAATTAGGTTAGGTGATTGATCCTTTTTTACTGTTTCTGTCGCGTTCGAAGACAATTTTTTAAGATTTTCGAGAAATATCTTTGTTTTAATATTGAAATTGTTTCGAGGATTGTAGAGCTACCACTTTAAGCCAGGCGTATTCGATATTTCTGAGCAAGTTTTCCAGGATTTTGTGTTAGAGCCAAGGATTGAATTGATTTTTTGAACGCGGAATTTTTTGGGACCAAATTTCGAACAAATCATCCATAATTGTCAAAGTCTATTGTTATGTTCCAATTCTGACATTTCCTGTATCAGATACGTTTCAAAAATAAGACAAAAATAATAAAGACTTTTTGAAATCTAATGATGCAGTATTTACTCAGATAATCATTGTGGAGGTCGTTGACAAGGTGGTTTCGAGCTCGCAGATAAGGTCAATTTGATGTCGCTTGGACCTCGCAACGAGCTCGTTTTTGAGTTTTCCACGAACTCCTAAAACTAAGTCAATTTTGAAAAAATGTCAAACCTAACTGGGAATCGAACTCGCATCTTTTGATTGAGAGACATCACAGGCAAATTCCTGGATAGCTGCGGCAGAGCTGCGGCAGCTATTTTCTGCTGGCAGAGGTCAGGCAGGTACCACGCAGCTCTGCCGCAGTTTTAGAGCGATTTCGGTAGGTCTGCCGCAGCTCTGCCGCAGGAATGCCGGAATCGGTCCAGAACTGCGGCAGAGCTGCGTGGTACCTGCCTGACCTCTGCCAGCAGAAAATAGCTGCCGCAGCTCTGCCGCAGCTATCCAGGAATTTGCCTGTGATTCACTTTACCGACTACTCTAATCTGTTACTGAATTCATTCGTTGAAAATTTGTTTAAAGACACCCTATCACTCAGAAATAGTTTTTTCAAGTTTATAAAAATCTCAATATTTAAAACTTCAAATTTTGATGTATTTGGTTCAAAAAACCAAGAATGTTTGAAAGAAAAAACAAAAAAAGTTTTTGCCTTGGGTTACTGTACCCGCACACGCAAACAAACGGTGTTTGCGGCCGCCAATCTTCCTGAGAATGCATTCAAAACCAATTTTTTTTCTTTTTTTCGACCTCACAAAGTACATTTTTCGATTTTTGAATTTCACACATCGAAAGTTGAAGTCTTCAATATTGAGATTTTGATGAACACGAGAAATTAATTTCTGAGTGACCAGGAGTCTTTAAAAAGAAGATGACAAATCAAAAACACTGACGATCTCGTAACGAGCTCGCAACGACCTCGTTTTCAGTTCATTTGCCGAGCTCGCATCGAACTCGTAACGACCTCGTTTTTTCATTCGTTTTTTTTTTCGAGCTCGTTGAGAGATCTCAACAATGTAGTTTTTAAATGACCTCTCCACGACCTCCACAATGATTATCTGAGTACATTCAGAAACACAAAAATGTAAAATTTCAAACTATCTTGGACTCATCAAGTTTTCCAGACACCCTTTGTGCAAAAAAATCGACCTTCAAAATTTAATGAACATTTCCTGTTCTGAATACGTTTCAAAAAAACAACAAATTATTTTAATTACAAATAGGTGTAATACGAACAATGTTTTCCAGGCCAAAAACTCCACAATTCAAATATTCCGAATATCCCAATTTCATCCTCTGTAAAGTTATCCATCTTTTCAGCAAAAATTGAAATTATCAATTCTTAAAAATTCCCTGTTTCATTTGTGAGGTAAATAGTTTTTCGGGCCAATATTCAGTGCTGTTCCATTCATGTTCAATTTTTGGCTATCAGTTTCTGTTCAACTTTCATATAATTCAAAATACGCTTTATAAATCCACAACCTTCGCTTCATAAAAAGTTATTCACCTTTTCGATGCACGTGTCCCCGACCTTCTCAATATTTAGTCGGTTTCACATCCAAACACCATTGTGTGATATAAACGTGGTAATCGTGTCAAATGAGAAATAATGTGTGAGAAAGAGAGAATTAGAGAAACTGTGATATATCTGTAACACCAACGTGTCAAAGGTGCCAAATAATTGGGAGCACGTTACACGTGCACAAATATGGAAATTTTCTACACAATTTTAAGAGTTTCTTGAAACGTACATTTGAATGGATACGTTGTCTGTTTAAAATATCAAATTTCTGAAGGAAAAATAGATCAAACAAAATGATTTTCTTTTGTTTGTGGTTACTGTTACAGTAGAATCTCGAAAATTTGTTGAAAGTTTCGTACTCATCTTCCAAAAATTAAATCATCCGTGATAAAACACGAACTCGCTAATAATATCAGTATTGTAACGTATTTCAAACAAGAATGATAATTAGCGGCCCGAGAGCCCGACCCAGGTCACTTTTGAACCTTAGTTGCTCAGAGACAAAAATACGAGGGGTTTAAAAATGTTGTGGGAATCATTTCTACACTCTTGTTGTTCTAGAACATGTATGACTTGTGTCTGAATTTTAGCGTTTCTGAGAGAAGTCCGGTCAGGTCTGGCCGGCCCAAGACTCAAAATCTCACCCGTGATGTTTAGACAAAAATTGGCCAAAGACAGAACTATTCCCTTTTCAAAAATTGAAAAGAAATCAGCTGATTATAATAATAAAAGACTATTAGAGTTTCAAAGCATTCATTCTTATTTGAAACATTTTTGAAACAGGAAAAAATTCAATGTTTTTGAAAACGTGAACTCTCACTTTTTTCCAAATGTCAGTCGTTGTTATAGTAGTTTCTTGAATTATGTATTAATATTTCAGTGAAGAATTAGGGTCAAAAGTATGATTTTCATGTTGGTTTTTTGTTGCACGTGTCTACTGTAACAGTATTCGCTGGCTCGAATTTCACACCTTTGGAGCATGCACACTTTCTCTATCACCTTTTGAATATCACACAATGGTGTTTGCATGTGAAACCGACAAAAAATAAAAACGGAAGGAGAAGAAGAAGTTGACACGTGCATGAGAATATTCTGAACACATATAGTGCAATCAAATAATTCCACAAAAATTAATATTTATTTTGACTTTGAAACGTATTTGAAACGGGAATTCAGGAAGACGTAAGTATGATTCTGACGCAGGGTTTGGATGAGATGACTCTAAATGTTAACAAATACTTTGCGATGAAATGTAAAATTTTTCTCGAATTATCTAATGGTGTCGATTTTTTGAAATTGTAAATATATTGTCAATCAACGGTCTTTTATGACGTCCTTCAAAATAGACGCAGAGAAATCAGACTTTTGCAGTTTGGGGTCACGTTAATTTTTTATGATTCAGTGTTTACGTTTTTTTGTAACGAGAAACACTATGAAAACAATAGTTGAACCGAGAAAATTTTTATTACTGAAGTGACCTTGATATTAAGTTCATTTCCCGAAAAATGACAGTTTTGAGATATTTTCCTTGTTTAAAAAAATAAATATCGCGAAAATAATATAGAAATTTTTGGAAATTCAGAGAAAACAAAAAATAATGCAAAGTTTGAGCACATTTTTTAACTTTTACGGTAGATTCTGAATGGGTTCTCCTGAATGGGTGCGCACCCATTCAGAATGGGTGTCCGAAATGGGTGCCCAACGAACGTCTGAACGGTGCCCAGTAAAATGGGTGCCCATGTTGAATGTCTGAATGGGTGCTCAAAAAATGGGTTCCTGTTTTGATTGTCACAATGGGTGCCCGTTTTGAGGTCGAGGGTACAGCTCATGTAATCGTAATTGCTGTACCACAAAATAACGAATGTTCCGTTTACATTAAAAAAAAACTGATAAGAGCGAGATTGAACTTAGTCTAAAAACGTAGGCTTAGAACGCCTAAAAAATTCGACCGGTCAAAAAAATGCTCGGTCAGGTCCGCCGTGACTTTTGAACGTCAGTTTGACCCAGGAATTGACCCAGGAGACCCAGAAAAACTCAGGAATTGATTTTTTGTTTGAAAAAGTTTTGATAAAAATTCATGCGATAAAACAACCTTCCTGAAATTGGCCAGACAAAGTTCGCATGTGTTCAACTAAACTTGCTCTATTTTTTGCAACATTTACGATTACAAGCGCAGTTTTCAATGCGTAAAACGGGCACCCATTCAGATGTTCAAAACAAGCACCCATTTTTTGAGTACCCATTCAGATATTCAACATGGGCACCCATTTTACCGGACACCCATTCAGACGTTCGCCGCGCACCCATTTTGGACACCCATTCAGGAGAACCCATTCAGAAACTGCCACTTTTACGGTAGATTCTGAATCGGACCTTCTGAATCGGACCAGGTCCGATTTTATCGGACCCGAAAATGACCAAATCTGAATCGGACCAAAACATGAAAAATGTGTCTGAATCGAACCAGAGTGAAGAAATCGGACCCGGTCCGTTTTTATCAAGATTTTTGCTGAATCGGACCACAAAATCGGACCAGATCCGTTTTTTTTTGTTGAAATTTCAGCTGAATCAGACTAAAATCGAAAAAAATATCAACCAAAAAAAAGGACCTGGTCCGATTTTGTGGTCCGATTAAGAAAAAGTTTTGAAAAAAACGGACCGGGTCCGATTTCTTCGCTCTGGTCCGATTCAGACACATTTTTTAGGTTTGGGTCCGATTCAGATTCGGTTATTTTCGGGTCCGATAAAATCGGACCTGGTCCGATTCAGAAGGTCCGATTCAGTAATTGCCAAATTTTTGTTTTATTTTTGAAACGTATTTGAAACAAGATTTTTGAAACATTATTTTTGAAGTAAAAACTTTGTTGAGAAACCGTTCAACATATATTTTTTGAAAATTTAATAAGACTATTCACAAGGGAACTACAAGTAGGTGTTAACGGACTTTGAGAAGAGACATATGTCACCCGATAGAGTTTTTCATGCTGATCATCATCCCGTAGCTAACTTTTGCAAAGCTTCACACAGAAAGCTGAAAATCGAGCTCAAAGTTTGAGCACAAAAATTGGAATATCTTGTTCAATTTGAATTATTTCAGTGATGAGAGACTACTAAAGGGTTATTGGGCATGCCAGGAACGATAGGAGCACTTAAAAACCTCGAAATTGTAGTTGTAACTCTGAAAAAATGAGCCCGAAACATTTTATGAAAAAGGTAGATCAAAAAAACGTGAAAAATAAAAAAAATTGCATTGAAAAACGTGAAAGTGGCTAATTTTTGAAGATTGTTTTCTGATTTTTCATGTTTTTTCGAAAAATAACACCTTTTTCATTATTTTTTTGGAACTTCAAAATCACCATCGTGTAGAGAATTAAATTCCCTATCAGATCCATTCATTTGTTTTTGTAAATGTATAGTTTTGAAAAAGTTAGGAGGAATTTTAAATTTTCAAATTTATCACAAAAGTATGATTTTCAGCTTTCCGGCTGGAGCTTTGCAAAAGTTAGCTACGGGATGATGTTCAGCATGAGAAACTCTATCGGGTCACATACATCTCATCTCAAAGTCCGTTAACACCTATATGTAGCTCCCTTGTCAGATATTTTCTCCGCACACACAGATGGGTTAAGTGTACTTTAAGTACATTTTGTCCTTTTTTCATCCTTAATTCAGACTTAATTTATCCTTAAAGTAGACTTTTGAAAAAGGATGAAAAAAGGACCGAATAAGGATATCTTGTTAATCAGTTTTATGTCAATATCAGTAGTCAGAACATCCTCACGTAACATTTCTACATGCATATGACCATTTTTTCCACTTGGAGATGAAAAAGTTCAACTTTCACGATTTCATACTTAAAGTACACTTTACTCAGATAGGAAAAGTATACTTTAAGTGTTCAGCATTAAATTTTATGTTTCAAAAACTAATTTTTATTGTTTAGAGTGTGAACTAAAGCAAAAGAATAGTGTTCTTAAAATCATCTCTCCGTTTTTTTCATCGTGAAATACATGACGCGCGCTAAAGTCATAATCACTGTTGCAGTTGGTGAGAAATGTTACGTGAACTCACAATTTAAAATATGTATGCTTAAACCTCAGGTCAATACTTTTTTTGAAAAAAAACGTAGTTATTCTTACTTGTATTCACCAAAAATTATTTTGGTTTGTATTTATCGAAATTCTCGTTTTCTTTTGTTGATAAGCCGAAGAAATAAACTGGCTGTGTGGCCGTGGCCGAGAAATCGCACCGTGTACTTCTCGAGGACAAACATTTATTTTTTGTTTTCTTTCCAGTTTTTCGTTGTTTCACGGTGTTTTAGTCCCCTTATAGGAGAGACAAATGAGAGAGGTAGACACAGAAATGAAAGAAAAAATAGAAATGTAACGTGAGAGTTGCAGAGAAAATAAACAGGTCTCACGGCGAATACTTTTTATTTCCGGAAATTTTCAACAGTGCAATAGAGAGAACATTCCTCTTTTGTCAGCGTCAACTCTCTCGTTTGTCCGCCCTAAAACAAGGTGGTTTCTCAAAGTAGAAATTGGTTTCGTAGATAACTACGAATGAAAACAAAAAGGTAGAAAATCAATGCGGATTTCATCTGAAAATTACCGTTCAGGTCAACAGCAAAAACATGTTTCAGTTTCTTATGATCATAGTATTTAAATCTGAACATTTCCAGGTTTTCTATTTTTTTTCACACACTAAAAATTTTGAGCTTCAAATCTGAAAAACAACCCAAAATATGTTCACTCTTCTTCTATTTCACCTAAATAAATAGGTCATCTATAAATACGACGTTCACACCTCCTCTCTCAAGCGCGTGGAAGGCTCAATAGGTTACATAAAAGACACAGGTAAATTCCTAGACACATGTGGCAGGTGTGCGGCAGCGATGTTTTGCTGGCAGACGTCAGGCATGTACCACGCATCGATGCCGCAGCTCTGGACCCGATTCCGGTATTTATGCAGCAGGCCTACGGCAGGGATGCCGGAATCGGTCCAGAACTGCGGCATCGATGCGACATACATGCCTGACGTCTGCCAGCAAAACATCGCTGCCGCACACCTGCCACATGTGTCTAGGAATTTGCCTGTGGAATTGGGAACGAGAGGTCGAGGGTTCGAGGACAGGCAGTGGCGGGGGGAAAAAAAATGATAAAGTATGTTTGAGTGGATGGCTGGGGCTGAGCTGAGAAGTCGGAGGTCGAAGCTCTCATGGCCTCAAGCATTTTTCTTTCAAAATGAAAACGTCCTTAAAGTACACTTATCCCACACTTAATTCACACTTAAAAATGTACCTAAAGGAGACTTAGCCCTAAATGTTCAAAGTGTACTTTAATGAAACTTTAAGTCAACTTCTTCCACCTGTGTGTGCGCGTGGATAAAAGCGGAGAAAACCTATCCAGAAACTAGGCGGAGAAAATACAATCTGCTCAAATTGAAAAATTTTTCTCTTGAATTTTGTCCGTATAGTTCAGACTTTGCTAAATTTAAGTTTTGTTACAATTTTTGTCGGGCGGCATTGGTGCAATTTTTCTTAATTTCTCCACCTAGAAATTCTCCGATTTTCTCCACGTGGAGAAAAGCTACTTTTTTTTTAGATATAAGATATTTTTTAAAGTTGCGAAAAAATTTTTTTTGAAAAAGTGGCGGTTCTACACTCTTGCTTATCGACAAAAAGTATGAGTTGTATATATAAGTACATAAAATACGGATATACTCCGTTTCCGGCCGTGTTTTTTCCTGTCCTATCCCCGATTCCATTGATCAAATAAATTCATTTTTGTGGGAAATCTGGAGTTAGATCACTGTGCAACATTGTTATTTTCATAAGTTCTAACTTCATTGTTCTAGTTTTATTTTTTCTGATTTTTTACTAAAAAAAATATAGAAAACGTATTCGAAACTTTCGAATGTTCGGATGAAAAAATCGATATTTTTTTCTTTCAAATATTTCCAAAAAAAATTGTAGAACAAGGATTTTTCTGCAAATCATGTACTATTTATTAACATTTTGAAAGTTTCCAATTCATTCTCTTCAGAGTTCATTGTTTCAATTACGTTTCAAAATATGAGCTCACGTTTGAGAAGGTCATATTTTTTGCTCTCCCATTTTTTGAACTTTTTCCGTCGTAGAGACCCTACTAAAGAGGCCTTTTTTCAAGTCATATGTCTGCAAAAATGTCCCGTTTCAAATACGTTTCAAAGTCAAAATAAACATTCATTTCTGACTGGTGCTCCGATTCACATTGGTTCATATAACATTATTTCTCATGCACGTGTCAACTTCTTCTTCTCCTTCCGTTTTTATTTTTTGTCGGTTTCACATGCAAACACCATTGTATGATATTCAAAAGGTGATAGAGAAAGTGTGCATGCTCCAAAGGTGTGAAATTCGAGCCAGCGAATACTATTACAATAGACACGTGCAAATAATTAGACGAACTTCCGGAAAAAGTTGACTTTTAGCGTCTCCAGAAATATTTAGATTGTTTGAATTCAATTTTATGTATACTTGTGAAGGGAAAAATGAAAATTTTGTGTTTTCAGAAAAATCGCATTTCTTTTCACTTCACTTGTTTTCTTCAGTTTTTTATTGTTAATTTTTCCTGTTTCATATATGCTTCAAAATTGATTCTTGAAAATCTTTCACGTTCTTTTGAATGTCTATCGTCTTCACTCACACAATTTGAGAGTGAACGAGACGCAGAAAATTTAGGACATTCAAAAAATAACAAGTTTTTGGGATCAAAACTTCACGTTCAGTTGATTTTTCAAAAAAACGAAAAATTTGCAAAAAAACTGTGCAACGTGACCTCATTTGATCTTTTTTCATTTCGATTTCTTTTTCACGTTTTTTTTTCAATGAAAAATGTTGTCACGTTGCACAGTTTTTGTGAAAATGGTTTGCATTTTTTCTACATTGCACATAGCAATAGAGAAACTTGGCCCGAGAGCCAGACTGGATGTAGGGAAGGGTTAATTTTCAGACTGCCTAAATGTTTTTTTGTATTATCTGTTTTGTTAGTTTTGATATTGAGAACTACCCGACATGATATATGAAAATCGAATCGGTTTTCATTACTTTCTCATGTTTGAAAAACAATTAATCTGAACTTTGAAATAGGGCAAGTTTTATTAGAAACAAATCATAGTTTCTCTCAGAAATTCAAAATGTTTAGCAGAGTTGCGCGGTTTATTTGTTATTATTATTTTCATAACAACAATGTTTTTTTTTCACAGAAAAATTTGTTTCTCATCACGAAACGTACTCAAAATTCAAGCTTAAAGGAGGAGTTTGACGAATAATGAAGTTGTTTTAAAAATGATCAGTACCCTCAAAATAGTAAAACCCCCAAGGGAAGTTTTACGGAAAAGCCTAGGAAAAATATTCCAAATTTTGGGTAGATTCTGAATCGGACCTTCTGAATCGGACCAGGTCCGATTTTATCGGACCCGAAAATGACCAAATCTGAATCGGACCAAAACATGAAAAATGTGTCTGAATCGGACCAGAGTCAAGAAATCGGACCCGGTCCGTTTTTATCAAGATTTTTGCTGAATCGGACCACAAAATCGGACCAGGTCCGTTTTTTTTGGTTGAAATTTCAGCTGAATCAGACTAAAATCGGAAAAATATCAACCAAAAAAACGGACCGGGTCCGATTTCTTCACTCTGGTCCGATTCAGACACATTTTTTAGGTTTGGGTCCGATTCAGATTCGGGTATTTTCGGGTCCGATAAAATCGGACCTGGTCCGATTCAGTAATTGCCAAATTTTCTGACCACGTATAGCTATACGTACAAACTTGAAAATTTGGAATAATAGCACGTACTATACGTTGAAAAAAATTTGGAATAATTATTTTCTCGAGTACTAGACCTTTTCTCCAAAATTCCCTCGAGCATTATACTATGTTTTAGGTGCTCTTTCTTTTAAACACAACTTGCTCATTCGTGCTACCGCCCCCCTTTAATTTTCGACTTCTGAATTTTGAATCCGAAATGAATGAGTTTGATATCGACTTCCTATTTTTTGAGAAATCCATTCCGCGTAATTCTAATGTCAAGGATATTTTATCTGTCTTCATTTTGTTTTTGAAACGTACTTGAAACGATGAATATTTGATTGATTATTTTTTGAAAATAAAATCAAAAATTGTTTCAGTAGTATCATGCCTCAACTAAGTAGTGAAGCTAAAATATATTACATATGCCCCCAACACAAAGTACAGTACCCATGCCTCTAAATCATCTATCCGTGTGTCACCGACCCCTTTCTCTGTGCTCTCTCACTTCACCGCCCTCTCTCATCTATTTCCCGATCTCCACTAATTTTATCACCTTGCAAATCTCATACTTTCAAGCTCTAAATCTTTTAAATTTTCAAAAAATAAAGCATGTCTGTTGTTTTGGGAACAAGAAGATTACTGTGATAATACCTCCAGGTTGCACATCAACCATTATGAGAAAATTGAATCATTTGTGCTTTTTTTGAAACAGTAAAAGTTTTAAAATCACTTTCGGGTGTTATGTAAATTGAACTGAAAAATTGAATTTTAAAGTTATTCAAGTTTTGAAACGTATTCGAAACAAGAAACCATTGAAGTTTGAATAATTTTGATTTTCAGATCCCAAAATATCTTTTTTCATTGTTTTTTTTTACTTCTCAAAGATTTTTGCAATGTGCAACGTAGAAAAAATGCGAAAAATTAAAATTAAAAAAAAAAAAAAACTGTGCCACGTGACCTTGTTTTTTTCAAAAAATTTCCAACATTTTCCATTGAAAAAACGTGAAAAATGAATCGAAATGAAAAAAGGTCAAAAAGCAATGAAAAATTTTGCAAATATTCTGGAAAAAATTAAGGTCACGTTGCACACTCAGGACATTTCCAGCAACTTTTGCGGGAAATTAGGCCGCAAAAATTGCGGGCATTCTTGCAGATATTGCGGAGGGCTTGCGGGTAAGCCGCAAAAATTGCGGCGAGATTGCGGCCTTTTCCGACAGCCGAAAATGTTGCGGGCTGTCGGCAAAAGTTGCGGGAAATTTCCCGAGCAGATTTTTTTGATTTTTTCTACGTGTCACATCGAACTTTTGGTATGAACCAAATCATTTCAAAAATCGGATTAAAAATCAAAGTTTTCAACTAAAAATTGAAAGTTCAAAACTTGTGAATCAAAATCCGAAAATCACGACCTCCCATAAGGGAATCGATGAGAGTGAGAGAGTTCTTAAAAATGATTATCATTGGAGCGCTTTTGCTCTCTCTAAATTTATGGAACTTGAGAATTTTCCAAGAGGTCATTCAACCGTGTAACCGACATTCGCACGCAATACGCCAGGCGCTATACTTGTGTGTGGTTGTTGTCTGCGTTTCCTATGGAAAAAGGCCGCTCTCATCTGATGGTTTTCACTGTTATATTTTATATTGCTCTGTTTCTCTGTGCCTCCCTCGAGGGGAACACTCTCATCGATTCTATTTTACTCTTGTCTGAAAAGTCGTGAAATCTGCTTTTCACGGTGTTTCAACACGTTCAGGAGGCTGCCAAGCGAGAGGGAAGGCTGTTATTTTGAAAATTCGCGCATGTGATCTACAAAATTTAAACTTGTGGGTCAGGAATTTCGTACGCACATAACAAAATTTTTAGAGCTCATTTTCAGTAAATTCTAATCGCGAAAATTCTAAAATTTGGTGCAGACTATGTCTAACACGTTCATAATATTGAAAAACAGGAAGTTCGTCGAAAAACCAAACTCAAAATTTTAGACCCACAATTTTTAGTTTGCGCCTTAAAAGCACCTTTGATCTTTTTCGTCTGCTCTCTCTTTTGTGATGCCAGCCCTGAAATAGCGTGTTTTTCAAACATTTTAAAAGTTACTCGTTTTAGAGACCGGGCCAGGCCCAAGTAAAAAAACACGGGCTCTTCATGCCCGCGGTAAAAATTAAAAAACCACGGAACTTCCTGCTTGGCCCACATACAATGTAAACATGTTTTTGCCCCAGAATGACACAAACTTGCAACGCAGTTTGTGTCGTTTTTAACGGGCCGCCGGGTCGGACCGGCTCATATGGCGGGCTGCAGGCTCTGGTGAACGGTCCCAACCTCCCTGGAGAAAAAATGAGTCACAACTATTTGAGATATCGATACGATCAATCGGGAATCAAAATGATAGCGGACATAAGAATATAACTTGAAACAGTAAACATTCAATAATGCGTTTTTGAAAATGTAGAATTCTCGGGAAAAATGCAGCGGCTCTCACTGGGAGGCAAATCGTCGTCCATCAGGTCCTTGTAAAAAAAAAAAATTGGAATGAATAAAAACGTGAACTTTCTATTTTGTCTGTAGGTTGTAACAAAATCAATGGAATTAAAAACTTTTTCTCGAAGGTCCCAATCAGTGTTGTGCGGAATTCCGACTTGCGACTTTCGGATTCCGACTTTTGAAAAAATGAAATGAACTTCCGACTTCCGAGTTCCAACCTCCGGAAAAATAAAATTTCATTCCGACTTCTCAAAAAACCCATTCCGCGCAACTCTGGTCCCAACGATGAAAAAAAGTTGAAAGATTTTCCGTTGTAAAATTTCCTGAAACCTGTAATCTTTAATGGGACTTTCAGAAAGATTTGGTTGTTATCTGAAAATCCTTGAAAAGTTGAAAAAAAACGAAAAATATTTTTGGATCTGAAAGCGAAATTTTCGAACTTCAATGAAACAATAATTTTCCTTTTTCGGATACGTTTCGAAATTTGAATAACTTTGAAACCAATTTTTCAGTTCAATCTATAGATGAAATACATGTTAAAAAACAAACACAATTTTTTAGTTTTAGAGGTTTATTGAAAAAACAAAAAATAATGATATGACAAATGATAATTAGCCAATAATTCAAATCAATATTACAGTAATTATAATAAAAAATGAATAAACAGTTAAAATTACAAATAATCAATTACAGTTATAATATTCATAAGGTTGTGGTTGTTGTTGTGGGGGATAATAATATTCCTGGTGGTTATATTCGGGGGCAGCCGGCCATTCACAATATTGTTGATTCCAGCAGTCAGGGGCATATTGTGGTTGATTATAATCATTATATTGATAGGGCATTTGGGGCATCGATTGTTGATGTGTGATTTCGGTTAACGGTGTTCTCTTCGGTGCAGGTTGTTGTGTTGGTGCGGCTGTCGTTTGAGGGTCCTCTGGCGTCTCGGTCCGTTGTCTTTTTTTCGTTCCCTCCCTGAATTGTTTTGCATATTTGTTGTTCGCCGTTTTCAGGCTAATAATGCTTTTGTTTTGATATGCAGTGACTGCAATAAACTCTGTGTGTGGCAAACGGAACTCTTGTTGGCATTGATGCTCTATTTGTCCAGTCAGTGAATCGGTTCTGAAAAAATGAAATAGTTAAAAAGTGTTGTAAAAAGTGAGCCCAAAAACCCCTGGAAAAAATAACAAACCTGACTTGGATGATGGTCAGAACCGGCAAATATTTTCGCATCGTTTGGAGGGGAATATGCATGGCCTGAGTAGTTGTCATGTCGTTTGACAGTTTGACATTTTTAAATCCAATTGGGAATCTCATCCATTCCGCTCCCGACTTCACGCCATCCGAATGATAGACTTGTCGGTTTTCCATGCGTGGATCGGCGCGAAGTGCGTTAGACCATTGACCCTTATCGAAGCGGTATCTGAAAAAATTTGAACTTGAGAAAAGCTGTGAATGAAAATGAGAAAAACACTTGTAAGTTCATCGTATGTATCTTGAGAGTAATTTTCTTAACTTTCACGCACCCAAAATTTGAAAAATTTAAATAAATATTCAGTCAAAATAATTTCCGTGACCTTTTCTCTAAATTTCTCATTTTCATATTATATTTCTTCAGTTCAGGCCTCGTCAACAAAATTGTAAACTATTTATTTTGGTCTGTAGAGATTTCAACTATATTTTATTCAAAAAATTTTTTATCGCGTGTCCAATTTTGAAAATCATTTTTTTGGGTGCGATTTTTCTAGATACGATTGAGAAAGTTCCGAAAAAAAAGCGAACCGGGTTTGGTATTTTAGATCGAGCCCGATTTACTAAAACTTTCATTCGGGCCCGATTTTGTTTTTATCGGACCTGATCCAATTTAGTTTTTCTCTGACGGAGGACGTCATGAAAAATCGAAAATAATATCATTTTAATGAAAGTTTTCGGATCACGCCCGTTTTTTGGCGGTCTGTTTGAGAAAAAACTCCACAAAGATGAGAAAAATAACTTTTTGATATCGTAGAAATCCTTAGATTATGGTAAAATTTTGGATTTTATAATCACTTTGAAACGTATATTTTTACAATTTTCTGAACATAATGTTTCAAAAATGAAAAAGCAACTAACCTCTTGTCATCGATAACTTCCATATGCAGTTTGACTGCATATTGAAGTTCGGGCACCAACCCGTTGACATTATAGTTGAGAAGTGGGAAGAGAGATCTTCCTTTTTTCATTACAATCATCTCGTTTTCGATGGCACTGAACTCCTTCCATAGTTCGGCATCTCCAAGTGTGACGTTGATAGTAGCAGTGGTAGTAGTAGTAGTAGTGAACATAATGAAAGATTTTTTGAATAGCAGTAAGTATGAAATCCACAAAAGTAGAAGTATGATAATTATGCTCATCCATCCCCTTATATATCCCCGAAGGCGTGGCCTGAGCAAAAAGGGGCGTGGCTTATGCTTAGGCTTTTGATTGACAAGGGGACTGTAACCATGAGAGTCCGCATGTTCGCACCTTTCTCTGTTCTCTCTCACTTCCCCACACACTCTCATGTATTTTCCCATTTCTACCAACTTTATCACCCTGCAAATCTATCACTTTCAAGCTCTAAATCTGTTCACACCTTTTGAAAAATAAAGCATGTCTGTATTTTGGGAACGAAATGATTACTTTACTTTTTATTTGCATCAAAATTGACAAAACAACTGGTCAGGTTTTGTGTTTTTGGACGTTAGTCTTGCTCTCGGGTCAACGCAAACAACACTTCCAGGTCCGACAAGCCTTCCAGACTCTGATAATGGTTTTCAGAAAGCGCTGGGGCAAAACAAGGATTCTGAAAAATCATTGGCGGCCACGGCCCGCTGTTTCGGTCACCCTGAAATATTTTTCAAATTACAAAAAATGGAAGAATTACCACGTGAAATCTCTGTCTGATCTGTTTTGTGATTCAGAGTGAGGTAATAACCCGAGCAAGCGAGAGCCCGGCCCGAAAATCACGGGCCGGGCTTTCAAAAAATTCTCACCCAGATTCGCCGACTTTTGAACGTCAGTTTCGCAATATTGTTGTGGGAACCGTTTCCTCACTCTTCCTTCTCTAGAAAAATAATGATTTGTATATTTAAGTAAGTACTCCGGATTTATTTAAGGCCCGTTTCCGGTCGGGTAAGTATTTCCTGGTCTTCAATAAAAAAACCCGGCCGGCGCGAGAGAGAGGACAAAGCTCACCCCTGGCTCAGAAGATTACTGTAGTTTCAAAGTCGTAACATGAAATTTATATCTTACCAAAACGAACTTATTACCTTTTCAAATTTTCGTAAAAGCATTTCATCTAGATTTTGAAAAAGGGAAAAATAACAAAATAAGTTTCACTTTTTTCTCAAAGTTTCGATATTCCTTCAATAAGCAAAATAATTTAAATTACCTGTCTTCATTTAGTTTTTGAAACATACTTGAAACTGTGGATATTTATATTTCTCTTTTTTGAAAATGAAATTTTAGTCAGATCGAATATTTGCCTTAAATACAATAGTGAAGCTGAGAAATACATTATTTCCCAAACACAAAGTACAGTAACCTTGTCATCTATCCGTGTGTTCACACCTATTTCGAACCATAAAGCATGTCACCGACACTTTACTCTGTGCTCTCTCATCTCCTAACACTCTCTCCTCTATGTTCCCATTTGCACAAATCTTATCACCTTGCAAATCTATCACTTTCAAGCTCTAAATCAATTCACACTTTTTGGAAAATAAAGCATGTCTGTATTTTGGGAACAAGAAGGTTACTGTAGGTCAAAAACATATTTTATACCCGTAAAATAATGTTTCGACAAAATCTAATGTACAAACCAATCAGTTCTACGCTGAAAATGTTCTAAAGAAGGTAAGGGAAACGGGAAAAATGAGTCAATATTCGAACTCTTTGTAGGTACTGTAACAGTAGTTATTAAAGGAGCATCGGTTGTTGTTGTTGTTTCGAAAGGGTCTTCACTCATTTCTTCCTTCAGATCAGTGTCCTCGGTTGGGAAAAGCTTGCGAATCGCTCTAACATCATCATCGCCTGGAAAATACTCTCCAATTGTTAAGGACCCCTCACAAGGAGCAGAGGGAGCATTTTGGGCCGGCCGGGATAAATCCCGGCGGGAAACAGGTTTTCCAAAGGTTTTTCGAAATGAGTATATTCCCTACTCTGAGAAACTGACTTTCAAAAGTGGGACCGGAATTTTAGACCGGCCGAAAAACAAAAAATTCCGAGCCGGCCCATGTTTTTTTTAAACAAAAATTCGGATTTCAGGCCCGCTCTCTTTTTTGTTGTTATTTTAGCTGGATTTTGGATCAGACCTTAAACAAAAATTTTCAGTCATATTTTGCATCAGCTGTCCCGTTTCACCCAAAAATCCGACCCGAGTTCGTGGCCCAATTCAGCAAAGCTTTTGAGAAAAAACGACATCGGCCCGATTCGGGCACATTTTTCATATGTGGGTTGATTTCAAGTTTCACTATTTTTTTGTCCAACTTTCATCGGACCAGGCCCATTCTCCGAAAACGTACCCAGAGTAAAGTTCGGATCATAGGGTCTTTTTGCGGCGAACATTGCAGCCCGACTATCTGTTGAATGTTCGAGACCAAGAAGATGACCGATTTCATGAACGGCTGTCTGCAAATATGGACAAATGAATATTTTGGCGCCAAAATCTACAGTACCTGAAACAAGTTGACACCCTGTTCAGTGTTCAAACTCCACTGTTCGTCCGCGTCGAAATGCAAACGACCATCTCTTGGATAGAAAGCGTGAGCAACAACACCGTCTGAAACACAAAATCTACAGTACTCCGGACTGATTTTAAGGTTTGTAGCAAGAAAAAAATTTCAGTGCCGATTCAAAAAATTCGCGCGAAGAAAGTCTTTTTGAATTTCAAATTTTGAACTTGGAATTTTTTCTTTGATTTTGAAAGTTCATTTTCTGAAAATTTCGGGACCAATTTTCAAAATGCAAAATTTTTGCTTTTTTCGAATTTCCAGATACAAAATTTCAAACTACGCCAAGAAAGCAAACCTGCTCCATCGAACTCGTATCCATCTCCATGATCTCCTTTCTCAAACCCAATTCGAATATTCACATTTTTCTCCATTCCATCATTTTCATTTTCAATTTCCTCAAACTCAACACCCGACACTTTCGACCATTCATTCATCGCTCGATGTAGTGTATTCCTACAGTAACCCAGAAAAGAGTACTGTATTTTTCGAGCAAACAACAACCACAAGAACTACAGTAACCTACCGTACTATGAAAACATCGGCGTCGAGTAAATTTTTCGGCGATAAATGCCAAAAAAGTTTGTGTTTTTTCCACCGTTTTCCTCGGATTACTGTAATTTTGGAAAATTGGGATATGGGGAAAAAATTTCAATTTTCATGTTACCCTTCAAAAAGTGAAAATTTTGAATTTGTAGAAATTTGAATTTTCAAATTCCGGCCCCCAAAAATGGGCCGGTCTGAAAATTCAGAAAAATCTGGGCCGAAAAATTAGGAATTTCAAAAAAAAATTTTTTGAAAATCAGAAACTTTCGTCTTCTGAAAAATGAAAATCCCTAATTTTCTAGAGATGGCGCGAAATCTCAAAATTTAAAATTTTTCCCAAACCTACCGTATCTCTTCTCCCTCTTCGTTTCCTCGCCTACAGTACTCCCAACTACAGTACTATCATAAATACAGAAAAATAAAAGAAAAACCAGGAAATGACTGAAAATCATATGAGGAAAAAGAGATAAACATTGGTAGAAGCAACCAAAAAAAAAGAGGGAAACTTTTAGACTCCGCCCACTTTTTGACCTTGTCTTAAGAAGTTTGTTGTAAGCTATATATTACATGTGTGTGTGTGTGTGTGATTTTTGATATTTTGCAAAAAAAAGTATGAAGCAGGGACTAGTTTATTCTCACGTGGCCTAGAATTATTAAAACCCTAAACTTAGGCCACCGGGTGGAAAATAGTAAAACAAAACAATACGATTTGTAACATTAATTGTCTTTAGCTTTTTTTATTATTATTAGTTTATGCGAACGAAAACCTTATACCATTTCATGTAATAATAGCGAAAGTCTGACGAAATAGTGTGCGAAATTGAGAGAGTGAGAGAGAAAACGCGGTGAAAGTGAGACGCAACAACATAAAGCAAAACAATAAACCCACTGGGTTCGATGAGTAAACGTGAACGTGAACTGCGTGGCCGAGTGGCTAACAGTTTTGCCTCTCGCGCGACGGGTCGCTGGTTCGAGGCCGGCGCAGCGTTTTTTTTTCTTTTGAAATCCTTGATAAAATCTGGAAAGTGTTGCAAAAAAACCAGAAGGAGATTGAAATCTGGATGATTTTTGCATAATAATATTCTTGTCATAATGTAATTAATGATTAGAATCGAATCAGATTGAGATCGAATGAAAACAGCTGCGAAAATGAGATTCACAAATTTAGACAAACCCTGGGCACCGAATCAAACGCTAGTAGTAATGGTGAGCCTTGGGTCATTTTGGGCCGACCGGAAGCCCGTTCTGACCGACAGGGTTTTGTTGTTGAAGACCAGAAAGTGAAGAGATTTGAAAAATTTGAAAAAAAAAACTCTTCCGTTGCGGGGAATCGAACCCCGGCCTTATGGGTGAGACACAGGCAAAGTTCTGGACAGCTGCCGCACCTCTGCCGTAGCGATGCCAGCAACAAAACTGCGGCATCGATGCGTGGTACCTGCCTGACGTATACCGTTCACGGTCTGGTATTAGTGCGGCAGGAGTGCGGCAGGCATTCTAAGTGAAGATTGTGCTTCACCTCTCGGATCCTTCTCTAGCTGGGTTGCGATCTAGTAAATGCTTTCTGCGTAAAAAAGGAAACTTGTCAACAACAAATTTTTTCATAACATAACAACAAAAACAAAACAATTAAAAATTTGATAAAAAATGGCGAATTCACTCGCTTGAATTTCCTTCTTCAGCCTTCTCCAAAGCGTCGAGCATCTCGCTCTTCATGCTATCGAGATTTCGATCACCATATTTTGATTTGTAGAACTGACGATATTTGTTTCTGAAATTTTTTTTCAAAAAAAAAAAATTATCTAAGCATAGGTGTAACTTACAAATAGTTCGTTGTCTTACTTCGGATTACGTCGATGGTTCTGTTCATCTGCGCATGTTTTTGTTGATCATTTTCAAAATCGATATCACACCCATTCATAATAACATCTGAAAATATCACGTTCTAATTGGAACTTTCAAAAAGTGAACAGAAAACTTTAACGAACTGTCTTCATTCTGGGTTGGAATTCTTCGACTTTGAACAGAAAGAAATTATTGTTTGCGCAACGAAATTTCTGACTATTTCGGCAAAAACTCGGAACATTCCGAAAAAGTCTTGTTGTTCTTGATGAAAGAAAAGTTATCGAAAAATAAGACTGTGGGTTTCGCCTAAAAACTAAAGAAAATTTGGCGGTAAAGTTTTTATTGTTGTACAATAAACCTGGTAGAACAGTAAAACTTTTATCTGTTGTACTAGTTGTGAATTTTGTTTTCATAATTCTCTACAAATATTTTTTTTTTAAATTGAACCGAAAAAACGTACCTCCGTTTGTGATGAGAAAATCTTCGGACAACGGCACCATTGTTGCCTTTTCCGTTTTTTTCGGCGGTGGCGTGTATGTGCAGGCGAACTTGTCGATGACAACCATCTTGAAAAAAATAGCTAACATTAATGAAACACTGAAACAAACATACGTGGTCAAGAATGCGTGCCATGGTCTCGCGAACTACAGTATCGTAGCAAACCGACGTGAAAGTGTTTTCTTTCACAAAAATATCTGCGAACTTAATTTTAACTCCGGACGGAGTTTCAAAAACAGCATCTTTGTGTTTATCTAACAGTTTGAAGCGGAAATATGTCTGAAAAAAAAAACTATCTCAGATTTGAACTCATCACTCACCAATTCAACACCAGTAGTTTCATCAGTTTTTGGCAAATCTTCCAGCTTATTGTTTTTCTTAATAATGCAGAGTAATTTTGTTTCATTCAATTTATCACTCACTATTCTACATTTCAATGCTTCTAAAAGATACAAATCACGCAAGCTTTGGTTTTCTTTCACTTCATCCGCCAACAACAGAAACTCATCCTCGTTCCACTTTTTGGTTAACTTCATTTTCGCAAAATTGGTCTGAAATTTTTAAAGATTTTAGGCTTTGGAATTATGGCTATTGATCTGAACCGTAAAAAACCCCTTTGTGTAAGAAGGAATTTTGGACCATATCAACAATTCAGAAGTTTTTTCACATTGACATTTTTTCGAGAATCAGAAAAACAAAACAAGTTTATCATAAATATTGTATTTTCAGACATACCTGACCCAAGAGGGTACCAAAATTTCTCAAAAATTTTGCCACTGTGCAAATCTTGGGAAAAAATTTTCTTCATTGTGCATAATGACCAAAAAACCCGAGAAAGAGAAAAATGGCTTTAAATTTCTGATTTTTCTTGAAAATGTCACTGTGAATTTTCGACCAAAAAAAATGACACGGTGCTTTTTCCCGTCTTAGGCCAGGTATGTTTTCAGAGGATTTATATTTTTCGTTTTTTTCACATTGACAAAAAAATTCAAAAAATTTTAACAAACACCCCCCGATTATCCTCTTTTTCTACGATCAAAATGTTTGCCCAACTGCCCGTAGGTTATCATAAAGTCACTGTAAATGAGTGGGTGAAAAATTCTTGTTTAGATCAAATCCTTATATTTAAATGAAACTTACTTCGATTTTGTCCAAACCGAAACAACAGTCGTTGCTCTCGTCCCAATAAACTCGTCTTGCTACTTCGAAAATGTTAGATTTTCCTTTGTTTTTTAATGGTTGAGCGTTTTTTCTGGTTTGATCATTTGAGCCACCATTTTCGCTTTCCGTATTTGTCAACGGATCAACCATATCATTTTCAGTATTCTGTAAGATTTTTGTCTCAACCCATACCTCAACCAAACGTGGAATTTAACTGAGAGCAATTTCAAAATATAAAGTTTCTACGTGGAATGGAATTCAATCCAGACAACAGAAAATTTTTCGAGATTTTTCATCTGGAAAATCACAGAAGACATTTTGAAAATGTTCATACCTCGGCCAAAAACGTGAAAATCCTCATTTTCAGAATGTCCCTAGTGATTTTTCACAGAAAACTTTTTGAAAAATATTGTGATATCTGAATTATTGTATGAACTTTGTGTTCTGAATATGTGCCGCGTGGAATTCCACGTTTTCCGAATATTCCACGTCTTTGGTCGAGGTAAGCGCATCTTTGATTTTCATTTTATTTCTTCATTTCCAGAAAAATTTTAAAAAATTATCGTTTCTGAAACAAAAATAAAGAACGAAAAAATGTCGGAATCTTTGGTATTAAAAAATTCTTGACATTTTTTTGAAAGATCGGAATGTTGCTTTGTAATTATTAATGGGCTTGTTCACAAGAAAAAATGTTAAAAAATGATAAAATAACACAAAAAATTCAATTTTTTTCAATATTTTGTTTTTTTTTTATTATATTTTAACATATTTTTTTTCAACTGAATAACCCCATAAAAAACACAAACAGTTTATTCACCTAATGTCGAAAAATGTCGAAAAATCCCCCTTTTTTCGAGGTTTCTCGACATAATTTTATACACAAATGAGGTGAATAACCAATTTTTGTTTTTTATTGTTTTTTTTCTTGTGAATATGCCCATAATGAAAAAATTGAAATATTACGAAGTGTGGTGTTAAAAAACTGACCTCTTCTGTTTCATTTTCATGGCTAATTTTCGGTCTCTTCCTGCTTTGCCCCTCTCCTTTTCGCCATGATTTTTTCTCTTCCTCTTCTCTTTTCATTTGTCGATCAGCTTCTCTCTGAAAAATAGTTTTTATTTTCACTGCGAGTTTTGAAACAGTTAAGAACGAAAAATTATTTTAATCAGAGTTAGAATTGAAACAAATGAGACCTTCAAGTTGTCTCATAAAAAAAGGCTTACCTTTTTTTGCCTGTTCAAATAATCCATTGGTGTGAATCCCGAAGACGACGATTTTTTATTGGCACTTTTATCGACGAATGACGTTCTTGATGGTGTTGATGCCATTTTCGAGCGTTTTCTGTAAAACTTGAGGTTTAATCTTTTCAAATAACTGGAGAAAATAATTGAGATTACAGTTTTACGGAACAAACTTGATCAGAATAGGAAGCGAAAAATTTGGAATGGAAATTTCCGATTTTTTGATTTTCAGAGTTTCCGAAAAATCAATGTTAATATTTCCCGCTTCCCAGGGTTGTCGTTCTGGGCCCCAAAAAAAATGGGTAAATTCAGCTTCACAGGTGTTGGAATTTGATCTTTCTCGTCAGTTTTCTCCATTTTTCAACTAAATTTCCCCAGGTGGGCTCCAGAACGACAGCCCTGCCGCTTCCCGTTCCATCAAAAAGGGGAACACAGAGAAGAGGAAAATATAAAGAGAAAAAATCTGCAACAATAAATGACGATGAAATTCAACAATGCATTGAACACGGAACGGATGATCCTGAAATAAAAATATGAAACATCAAGTCATGTAAATCATGCACAGAGTTCAGTTCGGTAGTTCATTAAAAAAAACATTGATAATAGCAACAAAATATTAAAACTAGGCATGTACTGGAACTCCGGATAATTGAAGACACACGACACGAGATTGAATCGAAACGTGACAACCAATTCCCCTCACACTGTCTACGTGAACAGCCAATCTTTCTCCTGACCAAACTCCTTCAGAAATACCAGTGTTTCCTCGCATATGTTCTACAACACGTTCTGCGTGATCTCTTTCAATGTGCGTTTCGAGATCTTGCATATCTTCTTCGAAAGAGTTGAACGCGTTTGATGTTTCTGTCAACGGTTCGATGAGAACGTTGATTTGTTCATTTTTTTCGATGGCACAAACGAAGCGACCACACTTGATCGAATCATGATTAATAAAACAAATGTCGTTGGTCTTTACTCCAGTGTATTCTCGTGACGAAAACTTCGCGTAACAGAAAACTATGGAACCGTAATAGGAAACCAAACCGTCCACGTCAACAATATCTGACGCATTCAGTTGTGACTGTGGAATGAGCTGAGTGCATTGAGTTATCTTTGAAGGTCGCATGGATGGCGTCAAAATTAAAAAGTCTCTAATCAAATCAGTTGGTCCACGTTCGTATCTTGAAATTACTTCGCGCCGGATCGCACAATTCAGTAAGAATCTGAATGAAAACTTTCGTCTACACTACAAGACTAATTAATTAAAAGAGAGATAAGCCGAAAGCCGGTAAAAGCCGAGACTATCGTCAAATAAAGTCGAAACCTCGAAAAACTTGGGCCGGGCTCTCAAAAAATGGCCTCTCACCCCCCTATGTTTTACCTGGAACAGGCATATTCGCAGAAGCCGTTAGTGATCGTCGTTTTATAATCACCAAGAATGAATTTGTAAAGCGTTTCAAAAGTTGTAGTAGACAAACAAGAAATGTTGCCGAACATTTTCATACAGTATGGAAGGTGATAGATAATCTCCTAAAACCTGGCTCTGTTTTTTTTTATTTAGAAAAAAATGTTGCCTACATGCATTTTGATCGTTAAATACTGTTCGTATTTATCACTCAATAAAACTTGCAGCGAATAGCACATTTCTCCGTAGTATTCCTCTTCTACTTCGGAATTTGACATCATAGTGTTTGTGATCATGGAAAGAATGGAGATAACAAGTCTAGCTAATGGTTTGAAAACATCACTACAGAATGCAGTTAAAAACACGGTTGAACGGAAATGCTTAAAATCGTATCAAAATTATGTGATTGTTGAACATTGAGAAGTACTCACGTTCATTTTGTTTGTGCCATTTCGACAAGTATCGGAAACATATTCACTAGGTAAAATCACCTTTTTTGAAAATTGCAGGAAGCGGGTTTTTTCGTTGTCGAACAAATCGTACTTTTTTTTGTACGAGTCATCCGATTTTTTTTTCAATAATCTCGCTTCTGAAATCGCCGAGTAGTAAGATTGCTTTTACAGAGCGCAGTGTGTATTCTCGAATCTCAATGTTTTTGTCCATTTTTTTTAGATCCGACAGTTTTTTGGATGTACGAAAATTGACTTGACATATCACAAAAAATGCTCAAAATATTTGAGGCCAAAAATTGAGCTACCGAAAAATACACACTGTACAAAAGGAATGTGTCCAGTTGAAAAAAAAAACGACATTGTCGAAGACGTTACATTTGTGTTAATTTAATCAAATTTCAGAAGGTTTTTCGTGAACTTTCTCGGAAAAAAACACTTCACAGTAACTGTTTTTTTTTACATACTTTTTTGTCAACTGAACACCTCTAATACCTTTCAAAAACATGACAAAAACTCCTTCTCCGAAGTTGTGAAGAAGATCCAAAATAGTTTGGAATGTTAAAACAAATTCGAGTACTTCAGCGTACGTTAAATTGAATCCGTTACGATGACATTTCGCGTCATCAATCATTTCTTCTTTACTGTGACGGCAACGTTCTTTAAAATTTTGCACATTTATTTTCATTTTCTATTTTATCTAAATCACCTGCTCCGTTTTTCTTATAGAACGTTTCTGCTGCGAAACAGTAAAAGCATGTGAATTTGGAGTGAGCCGCTTTCATACCAAAAAGACTTCTTTTTGCCTAAACTAAGTGTACACGTATCAAAATAAATGCGAGAGTTTACCGGCTGATCTGCTACAAAAGATCGGATAGTGTAGCGCACTCTTTTGCCATCAATAAAAGTGGAAAAATTCTCGATGTCACTTTTAACCATAGGGAGAATCCGGTTCCAAACTACAGTGGATGGATCAATTTTACTAACAACGATACCAGAAAGAACAACGTTTGTCGCTTTTTGCATATTTGCACAGTTCGTATCAGCATTGATGAACGAAACAGGCCAAATTTTTTTGCTAAAAATGTTTTGAGTTTTGTTGGAAACGAGCTGCGAAAAATACGAACTTTGTGTGTCCATTCAAAGTAACACCATCAACACTACCAATCAAGGTTAGATCAAGTTCCGTTGACTTTTCAGAGTCCATGCCAACTCTCAAATGATCACCCGTTAGTGGATGATTCGTCTCTTCACCAGAACGAATTTCTTCTCTTACTTTCAAAATTTCTTCCATGTTCGCTTTTGCCAAACACTGGAGTTGGTTATCTACTGGGACACGGATAAATGTTGCCACTTCTGCACAACTAAAAACTAAAGTATGTCTCAACAAACAAAAAATAGTGGTCTACCAAGACTGACGTTGACGCAACGTTTTGTTACATTTGGTACAAAAATAAGATCTGGAATAACCTCCGATAGTGGACTCCCACAACATTTTAGCCTGATGTTTTTGGTCGGAAGGCAAAATAAGACATCGACGTTTGAAACCAACTTGAGATTCGTGCTCAAGCAAAGCTGACGCTACCGTTACCAACGCCGGATCAGTAGCCCGAGAAACCAGTTCGTGTAACGAACTTTCTACAAGAACGATTTATGTGAATCCGAAGTCTTTAACTGTTATGAGAGTGAATCTGTGAACCAGGCTTGGTCGGAATCGGAAATCGGAATTTCTGATTTTCCGGTTTTTCCGACTTTTAAACTCGGAAATTTCTTCCGACGGAAATTTTCCGACTTTTGAATTCGGAAATTTTTTCCGTCGTAAAATTTCCGAAAAAAAGTCGGAATTTCCGAAAAACAAACTCTTTTGTCAAGAAAAAAGTGAAGCCTGATTTTCCAAATTTAAATTTCCATTTTTCCGATTTTTTTCCGAATTTCCGGTTTTTTTTTCGAATAATTTTGGGAAAATTTCCATCGGAAAAAAAATTCCGAATTTTAAAGTCGGAAAATTTCCGACTAAATTTTTCGGAAAAACTAAGTCGGTAAAAAATTTACGAGGGGTCATTTCCGACCAAGCCTGCTGTGGACGCCGAAACTACCTACTAACATTAAAGATCAAGAAAAAAATTGAGTAACAAAAGTGAACTCTTTAGAAACAATTATACTCCGGTCAAATGGTGTTGACAAAATTTTTCCAACAGACACCTGATTTCCAAAAATGTCAGTGTGAGAAAAAAAAATTCAGAACTTTTTGTTGAATTTTGACAAATTGTAAAATAATATAATTTTTGATACACGAACTGAACTCTGTTAATTTTCAAAGCAAAACAACTCACGTGACAAAACATGTCTTGTTGTACTTTCTTCTTCGTCGCTTTGGGAACATTCATCATCATCATCTTCTTCTTCATCATTGTTATCATCATCTTCTTCTTCCTCTTCTTCTTCTTCTTCCTCTTCTCCTTCTACTTCTTCTTCATGATGGTCCTCGAAATCCATTTCACCCAGATCATTTGCGTGTTGTTCTGAAAAAGAACGTTCAAAGAAAATGCGTTCAAAGAAAATGTTGTATAAATACCTTCGGATGTATCACTTTCATCATTGGTTGCTGCGCGTGGTCGTTTTCTTCCTGAAAAATAAGTATTTGTCGAGGTTGACTTGTGTAAACTACCAAAGATAACTTTAAATGTTTTGATACAGAGAGAACTAAGTATGTGGAAAGTTAGAGAGAGAGAACACTATACTATATAACAGGCTTGGTCGAAAATGACCCTTCGGAAATTTTTTTCCGACTAACAATTAATTTTTTTCCGAAAATTATTCGGAAAAAAACCGGAAGTTCGGAAATTCGGAAAATGGAAATTTGAGTTTCGAAAATGAGGTGTAACATTTCTCTCGTCAAAAAAGGCCGATCGAGTGGAAAAGTATGAAAAAAAAAAAACATTATGATCACCTGGGCCTGCTATATAATATTATTGTTATGTATTTCGGACCATTTAATAGAGTTGCGCTCGCCCCTCATTGTTTTCACGTTTTTTCAATTCTAAAAATGTTCTACCTCAGACTTTCCACCTCACAGTAGGTATTTGATGGGTTTCCAAACTTTTGACAACTTTTCGGTGCTACGTCAAATTAATTATTGTGATTTTTTTCTGACTATCTCTTTTTCAAGTTGTGTTTCTTCGGTTCAAGCTCAGCCAAAAATGTGGACATTGTTGTTTTTAGAATGCCCCTTCCCCGTGATTTTTCACACAAAACTTTTTCAAAAATTTTGTGCTGTCTGAATTACTGTATGAATATTGTGTTTTTGAATTGTTCCACGTGAAATTCCAAGTTTTCGCCGAGGAATGTACGCAGGGCTGTCGTTCTGGGTCTCACCTTGGAAAATTGAGCTTCTCCGATGTTAGAAAGAAAGCCTTCAAAAAAAACTGGGTTTTTTTCAATTCACATATTTCTGGATTTTTAAACGAAAAAAAACAGGGTCAAAACATGTGACTCAAATGTTGCGGGAAGGTTGCAGCTCTCATAGATTTTCTCTTTCAAAATTAATTTCGCCTGAATTCTCGATTTTTACGGAATATATTTTCAGTATTATCTTTGTAAATATTAACAACTCTTCGGCATCCTCCGATTTGACCGAACTTTGTTTTATTTTTGCTTCAATAAATTTTCAAATTCTCACCCAAAAACTCATCATGAAGAATGGAAACTATACGAAAGTCATTTAAATTAGAAAAGAAGTATAATATTACAACTCTAGTAGCAAATTCCTCAAACTTCGTGATTATTTGGTGGTAGACCTGCGGCAGATCAACGGCATGTGTATAGAGAAAAACGTTGCATAGCTGCGGCAGGTCTACCGAAATATTTTTTAGAACTGCCGCATCGCTGCCGCAGGCCTGCCAGTGATGACATAGCTGCTGCACTGCTGCGGCAGCTATCCAGAACTTTGCCTGTGGAGCCATAAATCCTAACCACTAGACCACAACGGAGATGAGGAAATGACGCGTTGTTTGTCTATAACTTTTTCAAGTGAGGGCAGAGAAAGAGAACATTTTCTGAAGATAAGACACTTTTTTGAAACAGAATTTTGAAAATTACTTTCTGGGTCAAGAAAACAGATAGCAGTTTCGATTTTTTTTGCCAAATAAAACGTTTCTGGAAAAGGACAGATTCAGAGAAAAAAGTCAAGTTATTCTCAGAACCCGGTCCGAAATTTGATACATTCAAGTACGGCCCGAAAATTCCAAGCTGATTTTTTGAAAAATGCTTGTTTTTTTTGTGGGCTGGTTGAGAGAAATTTCTCGATTTTCTGAAATTTCTGAAAGTTAAAAAAAATGAACTTTGTGCTCAAAGAAATTAGGTTTTCACGTCAAAAATTGATTTTTTATTTCATATTTTTGCACCGAAATTCGATTTTTTTCAAATTCAGAAACTTTTCCCACAAAAAAGACGGAAATTTTTAACAAATATTGATGAATTGTCGTGAGAAAAGACCTGAAAATCGGCAAAATTTTGGTGAAATTGTCAAAAAAAATTCGAATGAAGGAGGTTGTGAAGGCAACGTTTTCAGAGTAAACCTTCATTGGTTTCTCTGAAAAAATAAACCCGTTTTGGCGCCAAAATGTTACTTATTTTTTTACTGTTTCAACAAGTATGTTTCAAATGCATGTATAATTTAAAAAAAACCATTATAATACTCCATTGGCGGTTATGGTTGTTGATAAGTTGTTTCGATAAATGGGTCCTGTTTTGCAACAGGCTCGGGCTTAGCTGCTTCCGTTACCGCGTCACAATTGACCGCGGCTGGTATCCACATTTTTGGTTAGTTCCACATTTTGACGCTCAATCGAATTTTTAAAATCAAAGTTTAGGGCCTGAAACAAGCGGGCCACGATGGACTAAAAATGTTCTTGATCTTTCATCCTATGCGGTAATTTTGCCGGCCTGGTGCGAGTTTTGAACTTCAGTTTCTCAAAGCCACGAACAAATTTTCGCTTTGAAAGAGTTATGGACTTTTCCTGAAATTTCGATCAAACAAAAACACAAAATTTTATAGTTTTTAGAGGTTTATTGAAAAATAAAAAAATCATGATATGACGCAAATTACACGAATATTAACAAAACAATATTAAAGTAAATATTAAACAAAAATAAATATACAGTTAAAGTTACAAATATTAATTTACATACAATTCCAATATTCCTGAGGTTGGGGTGGTTGTGGGGGATAAAAATAGGCCGGTTGTTGATTTTCGTAATGCTGCCATTCATAAGTGGGATTCCAATAATTAGGGTCATAATGGGGTTGTTGATAATAATAATTACAGTCCATTGGAGGTGATGGGTGATTGGTTGCCTCGATTAGTGGAGATCTTTTCGACGCAGGCTCTTGAAATTTGCTCGTCTTCGGATCTTCTGGTGTCTCCGTTCGTTTGCGCTTTCCAGATGTGTCCCGGAACCTTTTTGCATATTTGTTATTGGCGGTTTTCAGCGCAATGATCTCTTTATTCTGGTAGGCAGTTACGGCGATAAAATTTGTGTTCTCCGCCCGAAATTCTTGCTGATCCAGGTATTCGATTTGGCCAGTAAGTGTGTTTGTTCTGAAAAAAATTAAACAGTAAACAAATGTTGTAAAAAATAGCGAAACCAAAAACCCTCGATTAAAAAACAAACCTGGCCAAAATGATTGTGTAAAGAGGTGGGCCTGCCCTCTTCACGTGCTAGCGGTCAAGCTTTAGTATGAATAACGAGTTTCATGGAATACGTTTATTAACATAATAAAACACAGAATAACGACATGACGACAAAACCCAAAAACAACTCCCCCTTATCAGCGCTCCCGTGGGTATTTATATTGTTTCTTATCGTGGCGCCGCTTTTACAATCCTATCCCGTTTGATCGGATCCGACCTCGGATCCCGTCAGAAGTTCTTGCCGTGGCATCATGGTGGGTCGATTGATGTGTGAACTGTTGGTTTTGATTCGGCGCCACTGAGCTTGGCGTTCGCGCTTTGTTTGGTGGGTTTCTGATATGTTGATTGGTGTCGTCTCGGTTGTCGGTCGTTAATGAGTCAGCGTGGATTAGTGTGATACAGCATGGATTATTGGCGTTGGTGGTGGTGAGTCTGTAATAATTTACGTCTTTCGCTGTCGGTAACTGTTCCTGTCCCCCCTTTATTTGGTTCACGACCCCGTGAACTTACCAGTTTCTTCTCTTCGAGGCTTCCTGGTTCTCGGATGTCCTCCATCCCTCCGCGGCCCGGCGTTTTGTCGATGCCATGGGGCCGCCGGTTATGCCTCCGTTTTCTCTGGCGATACGCACCAACGGTTCCCAAAACGCCGTCTTCTCGAGTTGGTCGATGGCTCCGAAGATGTAGACCGCCTCTTTGGCGCGGGACACCGCCACCGTCGCCCGGTTCGAATTGCTCACGAACCGCATCTTGTCTCGGACGACGGTGTCGATTCCTCTGGCGGTTTTGGTGGTCGCCACGATTACGACCGGCGCCTGTTGTCCTTGCGCGGCGTCGATGGTCTTAACCGTGCAGCTACTCAGCATCGTTTGGAGTAATGCTGACTGGTTCTTATGGTGGACTAGTACCAGTAGCTGCTCCGTCTGGAGTCCACTTTTTAGCAATCTTTTCACAAATTGGCTGATGGCCTCTGCTTCGACGCGGTTTACTCCATTTTGTTCACGGCCGTTGACGTTGACGAACTGAATGGGGCTGCCGGATTCAGCTCGCGGTAATCGCAGTTGTTGCGCCAAACATCTTTGTGATGCGGTCGTCCCCGATTGCAATTCGAATGGGTAGTTGGGCGCGACCAGCTGCTTGGTGATGTCGGGATGTCCTCGATAGACGGTGGTCAGTCTGGCCGACTCCTGGGGCCTCAGCTTGTGAAGCCTTTCCATATCCGATTGGGCGAAGCTCGCGAATAGATCGGATGATTCGCTTACTGGCAAGTATGGGGACAATTGAGCCGTGTCACCAATTAGTATCAATGCTTCCAGATTGCGGAACTTGCATAACAGGGTCAACAGGTCACTCGGGCGCAACATGGATGCCTCATCGACGATCATCCGAGTGACTCTGTCGGCTCCTTTGTCGTCGTTGTATGCTCGCAATAAAAGAGCGGTGGTGATGGCGACGACGTTCGCGTTGTAGTGGAATTCGAATTTCTTGGTCAGCTCGACGCTGGCCTCCCTTTCGACGCCATACTTCTTCACAATGTCGTCCACTTCTTCGGCCTGTCCTGCTTCTTCTCGGGCCTCTTCCCATTTCGCTCGGAGGTCGCCAAGATCCGTCTTGTGGTCCTCTTTAACGATGAACTCTTCGAAGTGTCGGGCCTGATGCCACGACATGAGTCGCTGCTCCTCTTCGGTGGCTCCTGCAATGGCGGCTGCCGACGCTATCCTCATCGGGCGAATGTCTCCGGCCGGGATCGACTCTTGCAGAACCTCCAACGCGTTCCCCACACTGACGTTGGTCGGACCGGTGATTATCACCCGGCTGCACTTCCCGTTGCTGATCCATTCACGCGTAATCGCTGCCACCAAAGCGGTCTTGCCCGATCCTGGTGGGGCACTCACGATACTGATGCCCTTCGATCCTACTGTCCTGGCCAGCGTTGTTGTCTGAGAATCGTCCAGTTTGATCGATCCGAGTTGGCGCTTCTCGTCGGATATTACCGTCTGATGATGCTGTCCGGTCGCTCGTCCCAGCATTTGTCGCCCAATCGCCGTCGCCGGTAACTGCACGAATTTCTCTAAGATCGTTTCGTGAGTTTTTTCCTTCGATTTTATCGGTGATAGTCCGACCTCCCGATCTTGATTCTCCGGGTGGTTCGCCCACTTGGCCACGAATTCTGCGTCCGTCGTCGAGAAGGCGACGGTGAACTTGGTCGATTTGGCCGACGGTACCACCCTCGTCAATTTTGCCGTTATCTTGTATACCACCGACGCTTGACTTCCGAATTGGGCTTCAATCGTCTCGCCCGTTTTGAATTTCTCGTTTACGACATCGCTGATCCGGGCGTTCTCCATCTCCCATGTCCCGAACCATTTCTGGTGAAAACGAAACTGCATCTTCTCCCGAACCGTTGCGGTTGCCACGTCCACGTTGGATGTGAATGTGTGATATGCGGCCAGCGCCGCGGTCGCTCTACCAACCCACAGTTCCAATTCCTTCGCCGTTGGCCGGTCGATGTTGTTGCACTTCTCTTGAATGTTTCGGATTTGCTCTGACTCGAGCCTTCGCAAATTGGCCAACGCAAAAGTCTTCGGCTCGGATGCCTCCTTTGTCTTCTCAGCACGTCGTTTGGCCCGCGCCTCTCTAATGTACACGTCGCAATCTAGCTTCTTGATTTGCTTCATGCCGGAGGGGACTTCATAGGCGTCGGCTAAGAGCATGGCACCTACTGTTCCTTCTCGGATAACGACTCGCTTTCCCCGCTCCATGACCGGCTGGTGTGTCGTGACTCCGTTGGGTGTGTGTGCGGACACGATTGTCGCCGCTTCCTCGACCTTAGCGACAATGGCGATTGTGGGAGTAGCCTCGCTCGTTCGGCCGAACACTGAAAATAGGCGCGAATAATATTGAATTGATGACAATGTCGGTTGTCGCTTCATCTCCAACTGGCCCTCCTGTACATGGTACAATCTGATCTTGTGCCCAATCCGCGCCGTAGCTACTTTCATGCTCTTGTTCTCTGCTATAATTGCTGCTGATCGCGGCAATCTAACCAAGATGTTCTTCCCGTCTTCTCGTACGACTGCGATCATAGTTCTGCAGTCCGCCAGCGATGCGATATATCCTTCGACGTGCGGCATCTCCGGTGGGACCAGTTTCGTGGCCGTCGCGAAGTCGATTGCTTCTTTCACCTCCTCCTTTGTTGGCAGTGTCGTTGCTGCCAGGTCGCTGATTCTGGTCTTGTTTTTCCGTTTCTTGACGACGGTGAATTCTTCATCTTCATCCGGATCTTCGGCGGCGTCTCTCTGGTTTTGCTTGGTCGTTGTTGATTTGTCAAGTGCGGGTACGGCGATGGGTGTCGCGAACGAGAAATTGGTGCAATCGGTTTTTGAGGACACGGCGACGGGAGTCGCACGTGGCTCGTTTGTAGCATCGATTTTTGAGGATACGGCGACGGGAGTCGCGCGTTGCTCATTTGCAGCATCGGTTTTTGAGGATGGTTCTTCGGGCGCTTGAGTTTCTAGGGATGTGATCCTCAACGATTCTGACAGGTCGGGCATCCCATCTGTTTCGGCGCAGCGTCCCCATGTTGGCGTTTTTGGTCGCTCGTCCATATCTTTTATCCGTGCAATGGCTTCCTCGATTTTTGGCAAAGGATAGCGATCTCAAGCTACCGTCTTTTTTCTGCACGCATACTATAGGGCTTAACCAAGGCGAATCACTTTCTATTACCACACCGGCTCTCAGTAGCTCGTCAAAATGTTTCTGGACTTCGTCCTGGTATTTGAAGGGGATTTGTCGGGAGTGATATGGGACGGGAGTTTCACTGGTAGTTTTGATGGCGAAAGGGCCCCCCGGAATCGGCCTAGGTCATACTTCGTTTTACTGAAAACGTCTAAATACGATACCAACAACTTGATGAATTTTTGGCGGGTGGCTCCTGTTAGAGGGACGTCGGACAGGTCGAATAGATCTTCCGTGTTTGCGGTTGACGTGTTTGTTGCCCGGACTGCGGTTGGTGTTCTCATTGCCATCAGGCGGCCGTCGGCCAGATCGACGACCGGGTTGACCCTTCCCACTGTCTGGTTCCTGAATATTTTCACGGGTTGTTCCGTTATATTAGTTACTAAAACGCGATTGTGTTTCCCGTCCTTGTCTTCCTTGATTACACATGGTGATGCTATCACCCCTTGGTTTTGCAGTGTATCCGACGATTCGAGGAGCATAGCTGTGTCCATTCCAGTGTTTCGGGATGTCGGATCCCAGATGATCGGGATAAACGCTTCCGTTGCGGGCGGAATTTCTGTCGTCGCTGCGCACCTCACTGGAAATTGCCATGTTGTCGATGCTGGTCGGCCCAGCTTCACGGTGGTCTCGCCGATCGTGCAAGTCTCCCGGTTGAAGTCGAACGTTATCTGTGGCAATTTTGCCATGAGGTCCGTGCCTACTATGAACTCGAATGAATACTTTGATTCTGACGGAGCTATGTTTCTCGCAAATTGGAAACGATGGTTGAGCTGAAAGCCTCCCACATTTACGACCACTACTTTTGATCCCACGATATCCACTGGGCTGCCTGATACTCCCACCAGGTCTATGATCGTCGGCGCGTCCAGTTCCGTAATTCCTAGCGCCGGAATGCATGATTCGTCCGCCAATGACACGTTGGCTCCTGTGTCCATCAGCAAAAATACCTCCAGGCCGTTTGCTAGCCCTGGCACTTGTGGGTCTCCTCGTCGTTGTGATCCCTGCGATCTATTCATTCTGACATGTGCGACGGTCGGGTAGATCGCCTCCACTTCGTCTCTCATTGGCGGTCTTGGGACGGCGTTTCTTCGCTCTGCTGATCGTGCTGCTCCTCTCCTCAAGGCCGCCCAATCGTTCCACGGTGGTGAGTAGATCGGGTCTGGCTCCATTTCAATATTGATCGTTCGCAATGGTATCGCCTCGGCTCGTTGCGACTCGTCTCTCTGGATGATCCGCCTTATTGACGCGTCGGCTGATGCTTCCCAGTACGGCGGGTCTCTGCCCATTTGTCTCACGTTACTCCACAGATTTTTGGAGTGTGCTGTTCTGGTACCTTTGGCTGATCGTCGCCGGGATGTTTCCCATGTTGAGGTATATGAAGATTCCCACCTCGATGGCTTTCCAGCACAAATATACTGTGGTGATCGCACATATGGAGTACACCCAGACGTCCACTGCATTAGGGATTCTTCCAAAAATCGCTCTGTATATCCAGTGTGACCAGTCGATGTCCTGCCAATTCATGTTGGTGCCGTTTACTACCTTCTTGATGGCGTCGTCGAGTGCGTAGTAGGCCATCGATCTTCCGCTGTTGTCCAAGTTCCTGCTTGTTCGCCTAGCCATGTCATTCACCTGGATCACGTCGAAACTCCCGCCTATCGGTGACGGCAATGAATTTGACAAATTCCTGATTGTAATCGCATGAAACATTTTGAACGGGAAATCCTCCGATCCTTCTTCGTCCAGAGTTGCTCCTGCCTCGCTCACCGTTCGACCGTCGATCGCTTTCAACGAACCTGATTCGGCCTCGTAGATCGATAAACTGTTGAAAATTCGAATTGGTACTTCCCTCACCAATGCGCATTCCTGTCTCGGCCATATGTGGTGAACTATCAGAGTTTGCGGATCGAGCCCTGCCTCCACTGTTCGGTTTCCGTCCCGGTATTGTATTCTCGGGTATGGGCTGCAATCGGCGCCCATCGGGACGAATTGGAACGAGTTTGCCGGGAGCGGCATGCACGGCCATGCTTCGACGAGATCAACTGATGACGCGCTCGCGAAGACGTACGGGTGACCCGTCAGTGATCGTACCGCTAACGTCGGGTTTGCCAGAAACGTCGTGCGTTGAGCGACGATTTGCGTCCGCCACGTGTTGCACGCTAGCCGGAACGCTTTCCTGAACGCGAACTTGGTCGCCTCCCGGATGTGGTTTTCCACTGCCGATAATGACGCCGCCAACATTTCGGGGCTCGCGAATTGTGCTGTTCGAAAAACTTCGACATCGTACGCATTGTCCACCTTTTCTTTGAGCAGGGCCTGCTTTTCGTCTCTCGTGTTTCGAATCGTTCTTTCATTTTCACGTCGATCCCATCTTACCGCGTCCGGATCCGTTAACTGGTTCACTAGTACCGCAAATCCCTGATGCGTCACAACCATAACATATTTGTCGCAATTTTGCGTCGTATTGAACTGACGGTCCCAGCTCAGGGCAATTTCCCCTGATTCGTCCAGGTTGCCGTGGCATCATGGTGTGTGCAGGGACAAATGTGTCGGATTTTTGGTTTCCATATCGTTCGTAAGTTTTACACTTTTGAAACTTATAGGGAACCGCATCCAATCGGCCCCCGATTTGACCCCATCCTGGTGGTACACTTGTCGCACCTCCACGATGGGGTCGGCCCGCAACGCGTTCGTCCATTGGCCTTGGTCAAATCGATATCTGAAATAAAAAATGATGAGAATTAAGAAAAATAGTCGGCGAACATGGGAGAATGACAAATGTGGGTCCGCCTGTTTTTTTTTCGAAATCCAAGGAATCATGTTTACAATGAATTCACGTCTCAAAAATTGTAAATAAATTACGTGACCTTTTTCTGAATTTCTCACGTTTAGCCTACATTCACAAACTGTGTCTAATCGAGAACATATTAAATTCTGAAGAGGGACTTCTGAATCGGGCCCAGGAAATAACAAAGTCTGAATCGGATCCACACCGAAAATGTGTGTGAAGCCCTAGTCAAAAAATGTGATGTGGTCTGATTTTATGACACAATTGAGAAAAACCAAGAAAAAATCGGGCCCGGTTTTTTCGCCAAAAACTTTGAAAACAAAAATAACTAACCTTTTGTCATCGATAACTTCCATATGCAGTTTGACTGCATATTGATACTCGGGCACCAACCCGCTGACTTGATAATTGAGAAGAGGGAAGAGAGATCTCCCTTTCTTCATGACGATCATCTCATTTCCAAGACTATTGAATTGGCTCCAAAGCTCGGCATCTCCAAGAGTGACATTGATAGTAGACATAGTTGAATAGTTTTGAATGAATGTAAGAAATCCACAAAAGTAGAAGTATAATGAATGATTATGCTCATTCATGAGCTCATGAATCCCGGGAGGCGTGGCCAAAAGGGGCGTGGCTTATGCTCAGGCTTATGATAGGAAGAGATGTAGCACACCTTGTCTCTAAATCACCTATCCGTGTGTTCACACCTATTTCGAACCATAAAGCATGTCACCGACACTTTACTCTGTGCTCTCTCATCTCCTAACACTCTCTCCTCTATGTTCCCATTTGCACCAATCTTATCACCTTGCAAATCTATCACTTTCAAGCTCTAAATCAATTCACACTTTTTGGAAAATAAAGCATGTCTGTATTTTGGGAACAAGAAGGTTACTGTATTGACAATCCAAAATTTTTGGAATGAAAGAAAGACAGCTACCGTATAGATGGAATGAATAAATGAATATAAAAAAAAACTCTGTAAGTATGTTCAAGGTTTTTGACTGAATGGGCATTCTTTCCTGTTTCAGACCCGGCCCGAAAACTCTGAGCTGATTTTAAGTCTTCCGATATTACTGTGTTTATGAGTTTTTCTGGACGTGAGGCAAACTGGGATCATTTGTGAAAATTTTCGTTAACCATTCGGACCGACCACACTTCAAAAAAAAGTTAGTCTTTGAACTTTTCGAAAAAAAAAATCGGTAGAGAAATTTCTCGAGTTCATGAAATTCTGAAATTTCAGAAATAATGAATTTTGTGATCCGAGAAACTAGGTGTTCACGTCAAAAAAAATCGATTTTTACATTATACATATTTTTACTAAGATGCACATTTTCGCTGAACTTTCAAATTCAAAACTTCCGGAAAAAAACTGAAATTTTCAAAAAAATGATGATAACAAAAGACCTGAAAATTGGCAAAGTTTTGGTGAAATTGTCAAAAAAGTCGAATGATTATGAAGGAAATTCGAAGATGTGAAGGCAAAAAATGTCGAAGTTTTCCGAGTCAACTTTCATTGACTCTTTTGAAAAAAATACACCTCTCTTGGCGCCGACATTTTACGCATTTTTTACTGTTTCAAATGCAACCTAATTTTATTGAACTACTAAAATAATCATTCACTGTGTGAAATAAAATTTCTGTTGAGAACAAAAAAAATCAACTTTTTAAAGATTAAGTTCCAATATTCTTGAGGTTGTGGTTGGGATGGGGGGTAGTAATAGGCCGGTTGTTGATTTTCATAAGGTACCTTATGAAAATCACGTGCCGGCCATTCGCAATATTATAGCATACTTTCAGCGAAATACCTTCTTTATTTTGATAAGCAGTTACGGCGATAAATTCCGTATAATTCATGCGAAACTCCAATTGACCCAAATTTTCGCATTGACCAGTCAGTAGGTCCGATCTGAAAAATATTCAACAGTTAACAAGTGTTGTAAAAAAGAATGAACCCAATAACCCTCGATTAAAAAACAAACCTGACTTGAGTGAAAGTGAGAACCGGTTGATATTTTCTCATCGTCTGCAGAGGGATGTGCATAGGTTCCGTCGCCTCCATACTGTTGGTCAATTTAACACTTTTGAAACTGATAGGAAATCGCATCCAATCGGCCCCCGATTTGACCCCATCCTGATGGTACACTTGTCGCACCTCCAAGATGGGGTCGGCCCGCAACGCATTCGTCCACTGCCCTTGATCGTATCGATATCTACAATTAAATACAAACAAAAACAATTAAAAATTGAGAAAAACAGAAAGTGAGTACGTTTCTGGGAAAAATGAAAAGAATATAATTTAGAAGTTTTGGCGGAAACTTTTAAAAAATTGAAAAATAAAAATGTTACGCTGAAAAAATATCAAAAAATATTTTTTTTTCGGTCTGAAAAGTTTGTGAACTTAATTTTTTCACGTAACAAACATCATGAAAAAATCTGAACTTGATTCAAAACGTGTTTGAAACTGAACAAAAACGTCCACAAATTGTTTCAAATGATCAAAGCCAGCAATAACGGGACTTTTTTATTCCGTGATGATTTCAAAAAGTTTTTGAAATTTCGCGCTTCCATAATTCATGTCAGATTTTGCTCAATATCAAAACTACAGTAGTCTCACGTCTCACGTGATATTTTTCCAAGTTTTTGTAATTTCCTAAATATTCCTATTTTTATTTTGCGTTTTTTTCGATTTAACGGAAAAAATGTCTGGAGAAAAATTCCAACAAAGTTTCATCCCGTGAAAGTTTTAAAAAACCCTGTTTAAAGGTGGACTGCGAGATAATTGAGTGTTTCGTCTATAATATAGTTTGTGTGCCCCTGAAAAATGATGCGAAAACCAAAAAAACGCAAAAAAATTGATACAGTGCCAGGAAAAAAACAAACACAAGCAATTCCGCCTTTCCGTCTTCACGACCATGTGCGCTCTATCGAACCATTATAAATTCAAAAAAGTACACACATTTTCGAAGAATTTCACTACACTATAAATGACGCAACATTGCACACCGTCTTTCTCAGATATATCGCAGTCCACCTTTAAAATAATAAATTAAATTAGAAAATAAAAGTTTCAACATTGTTGGTACAAGAAATTTAGAAAGTCCAAAATGGAATCATAACATCCTGTTTCCTTTTTCGAATACGTTTCAAAGTTTGAATAAATATGCAATTTTCGTTGGCTTGTTAATGATGTACCATTTCCAACTTTTATGAATACTGGGAGAGTGAATCTGAGACCGTCGAAACTACCGTAAAAGATGAAAGTGTTTTTGTAGAAATTGTAAAAATTATTAATTTGATTTCCTTGAAACTTTCATCACGGAAATTTTTTATATTTTTTCTTTAGAACAAACTTCATTTTTTTGTTTTCTTGGAGCCCAAAACTTCATTCTTCCTGAAGTTTCGGAATTTCATGAAACTACAGTAGTCTCGAAAAATTCAATGCCTGCTCGGAATTTTTATTTCCCTGAAATTCCTTCTAAACTTCATTGCAGAACTTTTGGTTAACAAAAATCATTTTTGATATACTACATTCATTCATTTCAAGATTACGGTGGTTTTTCATCCATTCCAAAAATTTTGGATTGTCAATACAGTAACCTTCTTGTTCCCAAAATACAGACGTGCTTTATTTTCCAAAAAGTGTGAATTGATTTAGAGCTTGAAAATGATAGATTTGCAAGGTGATAAGATTGGTGCAAATGGGAACATAGAGGAGAGAGTGTTAGGAGATGAGAGAGCACAGAGTAAAGTGTCGGTGACATGCTTTATGGTTCGAAATAGGTGTGAACACACGGATAGGTGATTTAGAGACAAGGTGTGCTACATCTCTTCCTATCATAAGCCTGAGCATAAGCCACGCCCCTTTTGGCCACGCCTCCCGGGATTCATGAGCTCATGAATGAGCATAATCATTCATTATACTTCTACTTTTGTGGATTTCTTACATTCATTCAAAACTATTCAACTATGTCTACTATCAATGTCACTCTTGGAGATGCCGAGCTTTGGAGCCAATTCAATAGTCTTGGAAATGAGATGATCGTCATGAAGAAAGGGAGATCTCTCTTCCCTCTTCTCAATTATCAAGTCAGCGGGTTGGTGCCCGAGTATCAATATGCAGTCAAACTGCATATGGAAGTTATCGATGACAAAAGGTTAGTTATTTTTGTTTTCAAAGTTTTTGGCGAAAAAACCGGGCCCGATTTTTTCTTGGTTTTTCTCAATTGTGTCATAAAATCAGACCACATCACATTTTTTGACTAGGGCTTCACACACATTTTCGGTGTGGATCCGATTCAGACTTTGTTATTTCCTGGGCCCGATTCAGAAGTCCCTCTTCAGAATTTAATATGTTCTCGAGACACAGTTTGTGAATGTAGGCTAAACGTGAGAAATTCAGAAAAAGGTCACGTAATTTATTTACAATTTTTGAGACGTGAGTTCATTGTAAACATGATTCCTTGGATTTCGAAAAAAAAAACAGGCGGACCCACATTTGTCATTCTCTCCTGTGTGACTATTTTTCTTAATTCTCATCATTTTTTATTTCAGATATCGATTTGACCAAGGCCAATGGACGAACGCGTTGCGGGCCGACCCCATCGTGGAGGTGCGACAAGTGTACCACCAGGATGGGGTCAAATCGGGGGCCGATTGGATGCGGTTCCCTATAAGTTTCAAAAGTGTAAAACTTACGAACGATATGGAAACCAAAAATCCGACGCATTTGTCCCTGCACACAATGAGGAAGTATGTGCCAGTTCTAACAATCATTTTGGCCAGGTTTGTTTTTTAATCGAGGGTTTTTGGTTTCGCTATTTTTTACAACATTTGTTTACTGTTTAATTTTTTTCAGAACAAACACACTTACTGGCCAAATCGAATACCTGGATCAGCAAGAATTTCGGGCGGAGAACACAAATTTTATCGCCGTAACTGCCTACCAGAATAAAGAGATCATTGCGCTGAAAACCGCCAACAACAAATATGCAAAAAGGTTCCGGGACACATCTGGAAAGCGCAAACGAACGGAGACACCAGAAGATCCGAAGACGAGCAAATTTCAAGAGCCTGCGTCGAAAAGATCTCCACTAATCGAGGCAACCAATCACCCATCACCTCCAATGGACTGTAATTATTATTATCAACAACCCCATTATGACCCTAATTATTGGAATCCCACTTATGAATGGCAGCATTACGAAAATCAACAACCGGCCTATTTTTATCCCCCACAACCACCCCAACCTCAGGAATATTGGAATTGTATGTAAATTAATATTTGTAACTTTAACTGTATATTTATTTTTGTTTAATATTTACTTTAATATTGTTTTGTTAATATTCGTGTAATTTGCGTCATATCATGATTTTTTTTATTTTTCAATAAACCTCTAAAAACTATAAAATTTTGTGTTTTTGTTTGATCAAAATTTCAGGAAAAGTCCATAACTCTTTCAAAGCGAAAATTTGTTCGTGGCTTTGAGAAACTGAAGTTCAAAACTCGCACCAGGCCGGCAAAATTACCGCATAGGATGAAAGATCAAGAACATTTTTAGTCCATCGTGGCCCGCTTGTTTCAGGCCCTAAACTTTGATTTTAAAAATTCGACACAGTTTGTAGACACAGTTTGTGAATGTAGGCTAAACGTGAGAAATTCAGAAAAAGGTCACGTATTTTATTTACAAATTTTGAGCCGTGAATTTATTGTAAAAATGATTCCCCAGGTTTCAAAAAAAGGCGGATCCACATTTGTCATTCTCTCCTGTGTGACTATTTTTCTTAATTCTCATCATTTTTTATTTCAGATATCGATTTGACCAAGGCCAATGGTCGAACGCGTTGCGGGCCGACCCCATCTTGGAGGTGCGACAAGTGTACCACCAGGATGGGGCCAAATCGGGGGCCGATTGGATGCGATTTCCTATCAGTTTCAAAAGTGTTAAATTGACCAACAATATGGAGGCGAGGGAACCTATGCACATCCCTCTGCAGACGATGAGAAAATATCAACCGGTTCTCCCTTTCACTCAAGTCAGGTTTGTTTTTTAATCGAGGGTTATTATCAAGAATTTCCAGAATTCTCGATCTGAGAAGTCTGGTGGAATTGAGTGAGGTGTTGGGATAAGGAAAGAGTGGCCTACCTGAATGTCTGTCGCACTTTGATTCCGCTTTCCGCGAAGAAACTAGCCTTGCCACTTGTTTTTTTGGAGAAAAATAAAAGAAAAAATCGCTGAAGAATAGAGACTGTGGCAAACACAGAGACGACAGACATCAAGGCGCACACAACGAATGGACTCTTTGGGTCTCGCCGCGCGCCGCCAAATTCCTTTTGAATTTAAAGCGGCAGCTCGAATTTTTGAATTCTTTTTCTTCCAGAACACGTCAAACTACAGACGTTTTTTTGCATATAAAAGGGGTCAGCAACCCCAGTCGACAGACTCTCACTTTTTCGGGGGACCTGGACGACCTCTGGTCGTCCAGGTCTATTTTGATATGTAAACCGCACACTCTTGCAACCACAATTTGATCGCTTAAGCATCAAATTCGCAAATTTCAATCAAACCAAACATTTTCGCTCAATCCAACTCAATTCTCGCTACTCATCCCTCCCATTTTGTCACACAGATTTATGCGCCACCACCTATTTCAAGCCGTCCAATGGGACAATTATTTGGCTATCACTTTCATTTCTACTTTCAACTCTTCCTAAATTTAATTCTTTCCTTTCGTTTGGCCAATAAATTCTATGCGCAATCATCTCTCTTGTTTTTTTATTGTTGTATTTGAAGGGGTCAAGAGGGGAAACCCTCTATCCTCGCTTGTTTCTGTTTTGTTCCTTGCCGTTCTCGTTCTAATTGCCCGTTGGGCCACTTTTTTAGGTACAGAGCTGCGACAATGGCACCGTTCGGATTACGCTTCGAAGACCCCGTGCAGAGACTCCAATACAACAAACACTATATCGAGAGACAGGTGGCCCAGTTTGGTCCATCGATTGCCAGGTTAGGAAGGGAAAACGAAGGACAACAACCAATGCTTCGCGTTGGCGTACTCCGGAGGAGACGCCGACCCAGCCCCTTGCGTACTCCGGCTGGAGACGCAAAGGACGACTGCTAAATTGGCGGCGTCCTTTGGGGGTCCGACGACAGACTTCAAGGAGTCGTCGTCGGAAACCGTCTGGCCGTTCCTCCCTGCGGGAGCGGCTCCGGACCATACATATCATAACTAACAGGACGGGTTTTTTGTTAGGACCCCCCCCACAGCAAATTTTCTGCAGTTAGCACCCCCCCCCCCCGCCCTTTTCTCGTGAAAAAACTGAATTTGAAAAAAAGAAACCTTTAAACTCACTGTTTAATTTCAGGCGGAGAAATCGACTGTTATTTAAAAAGAACAACGCACAAGGTAAATATAGAAGAGAAACCAACAAACCTCGTCCGCTGGCCGAACAGTGTTGTGTGTAGTTCTCTCGGACAAGTGGCATTTTTCTCCTAAATTTTTTCCTTTTTTCCAAATGAACTTTTTTCTGATTATCTTGATTGAATTAGTTTGTATCACACAGTTTACTTTTCTGTGATTACTTTTAAATAGTTTAAAATTCATTTAGAGTTTAATTTCAGGTATTGGTTTTTCTGTTTCTAAAAATGTCGCAATGTAAGTTTATTAGTTACTTTTTTCATGAAACAATTTTTAATTTTCAGCTTGTCTGTCGATTGCAAATGAGAAAGGAGTGAAAGAATTAGTTGGAATCCTGGAAAAATCTACACCAATCAGATTGAATGGCTTAGATGAGTGTGTAGTGAGTTTGTTATAAAATTTAAAAAAAAAAATGAAATTGTTCTGTTTAGGATGCTGCCAATCCCTCCTATGCTATGCTCAATCAAATTGACAATTTTTTGACAAAAAACCAAAGCGATGCCAACAAAAAGGAGTATATATACATAAGTATAATTGTATTGCTTATTGCGGTTATGAGTATGATGGTGATTGGTTGGTTCTGCCAAGTGAGTTGAATTAATATGTTTTTTTTAACTTAATTTTTTTTTCAGGCCTCGCGAACTAAATTAAAAGGAAAACTCTTGTTGGCACGAAAAGAAGCGCGAGGAGTAGAGAACAACTATGTGGTGGCGGCCGAAGGTGAAGTGAACATTGTGAACGAACACGTCGCCAACGAACACAACAACAACATCATAGATTGGCTGCAATGATTTGTGTTGGTTTTTATTTTTCATTCGAGGTTGTTGTTTCACTTGTTTACGGTTTGTTTACGGTACGGTTGTTTGTTAGATAATTAACGGTTTTTCATTGTTTACGCTTCTTATAAAAATAAATCTGTCAAATGGAATATCATATTATTTTTTCGAGAGACACAGCACGGTATTTCAAAACCTTTAGGAGGCTGCCAAACGAGAGGAAAATCTGATAATTTGAAAATTAGCGCTTGTGATCTACAAAAATTAAACTTGTGGGTCTTGAATTTCGTGTGCAAATAACACTATTATTAGAACTCATTTTCGGTAACTTTTTATCTCGAAAATTCAAAAATTAGTTGTGGAATATGTTGAGAATTTTCATGACATTGAAAAAGAGAAATCTCGTCGAAAAACAAAACTCGAAATTTCAGACCCGCAATTTTTACTCTCCGCCTTGAAAGCACCTTTGATCTTTCTCGTCTGCTCTACCTTTTTTCGATGGCAGCCCTGAAATACCGTGACAGAGGAAAAAACTGAAATATCATCTAGAAGTCTTCGTCATCTGAGTCGTCAGGTTCTGGGACGTCGCTGTGGTCGATTGCCACACCGTAACTTTTGACAAGATCCGTGTCTATGCGCGTTATCTTCGATTGGCTTTTGATAGTTTCGACCAGTGGGTTTTCTTCGTCTTCGTCGCTTTTCCTGCTGATCACTTTGTCCACAAGCCGATGTTTCACTTGCCACTCCACAGCAAGATCTTGAGCGATGTCATCAGGAAGGAACTGTAGTTGCATCGAATGAACCATGAAAAACATTTCCCAATTTGGTGTGAGTGTTCGTGATCGTCGTGGGCTCATCAGATTGTTAAGTTGAGAAAAACCTCGTTCGGTGGATGATGAGCTTATAGTTATGGCCGAGATGTACTCATAAATATACATAATATTCTTGGTGACTTCTAAATGTTTTAGTAATGTTCGTATGATGTGGAACTCTTTCCCTCACTAGCTCCAAAAATGGGTTCATCTGATAAGATGTTGAGTTTTTGCTGACAACCAGAACGTCAACCGTTCTTTTCAAAAGCTCATGATACTCAGCAAGTTTTGGTATTAAGAGATAATCTCGCCATGTACGAATATTACGAGCTCCTTCGGTGATATAAGAAAAGGGTTCCAATTCCAGACGATTAGCCTTCTGTCCGACGAAGAATAACAAAAATACAATAGGATTATTGCTTGCCTCTTCTTCAGGGAGGGGTTGATCATATCCAACTACAGGTTGTTTGTAGGCTGGGATGGAAAAAGAGTTCCACTTGCCATTCCTCACCTTCACTTCACTTGCTACTTGATCAGTCGAAACCAAGAACTCGTTATGTCTGCCCGACAGTGGAGTGATTTTTTTTGTAGAAGATACAGCATCTATTCTTCGGAGTTGTGTACCAGTCAATAGAGCATGCCACAAAACTGCAGGATGGTGACGAAGAAAATGTTTTGAATCAATAGCCATTATCCCATAATATTGATGTTCAGCTGGAGACAATTTTTGATCGCAATGCGCATACGTTATTTCAATGAATCGATTGTAGTAAGCATAGGTCAACGGATTGATTGTATTGATTTCATTGAAAACTGGAGAACAAACGGGCATTTTTAACAGGTCTGGTGGATCTCCGACAATTGCACAAACAAGACAAACGATAGTGATGATGAGCATCTGAAAAAAAAACAATTTAAAAAAAAAACCATAAGAAAAAGTTGAAAAATACATCAAATAAACACGGCGAGGCGAGAGGAGGAGAAGGAGGAGAAAAATCGACATGTGTTGGTTAAAAGACGAAAGGATAGAAGGCGAACACAAAAAAAAAAAAAAAAAAAACGCCCCCGACTAACCCCGAACCAACAACCTCTGGCACTGCAGTCAACATCTTAACCGACTGAGCTATGTTCACTCTTTTCTTTTTCCTCTGCTTCTTTCAAGAAGATGCAAACAAACAAAAAAAATTCACTCTTTTCCGATTTGTGACTTTTCATAGGTTAACAACCTAAAAAAGGGGTTCCACTTGTCAGATAGGTGTGAAAAAAATTTCCTCCAGGTAAAAAAAGTTGCCTAACAAAACTACGATGATTAGAAGTTCATATCTCTTGAAATAAGGCGGTGGGACCCCCCCCCCCCCCTACGCTGAAGTGAAATTTCTGTTTTTTATGTGTTTTGGACCTAAAAAAAAAATGTTAAAACAGTCGGACAATAACAAAAAAAATTTCTGTCGAGTAAAAAACCTTCCTCTACAAAACCCTGCTGACAGAATCGGAAAATCTTTTGAAATAAGGCGGTGGGACCCCCCCCCCTTTATGTGCCCAATTTTGAGTATGAAAAGGGGGGGGGGGTCCCACCGCCTTATTTCAAAAGATTTTCCGATTCTGTCAGCAGGGTTTTGTAGAGGAAGGTTTTTTACTCGACAGAAATTTTTTTTGTTATTGTCCGACTGTTTTAACATTTTTTTTTTTAGATCCAAAACACATAAAAAACGGAAATTTCACTTCAGCGTAGGGGGGGGGGGGGGGTCCCACCGCCTTATTTCAAGAGATATGAACCTCTAATCATCGTAGTTTTGTTAGGCAACTTTTTTTACCTGGAGGAAATTTTTTTCACACCTATCTGACAAACATTCGTTTTCATACTGTAGTTTTGTACTTTTTCCGAAAAACATTCTGACACGCACGTCAATTCTATTTTTATACCTCCACTATGCAGAACTGATATTTGGAGTGATCACACTATTCATTTTCTGAGGTATTAGCCATTAACCATTGGTGCCACGTGGTTACTGTAGATTAAAACTTCAGCAGTGAAAATATTCAGAACAAGACTTTTCAAAAGTGTGACAAGGACATTTTTTAACACGTAGAATCAGATTCTGTTGTTGAAGTATGCTGAGAATCACCACTGAACATGATTTTTGGCTGAATTTTTTACTGATTTTTCAACACGACGATTACTGTAGTCTGGTTTTCATCGATTCGAAGCCGTTTCATCATGACGACCAATGAATTTGGAAAAAAACCTGTAAATTTAGACAAAAATTCAAACATCTCTAAACTTTATAAGAACTAAAATTATTATTATCATTTATTATTTCAAACACAGCAATTTATGAATTAAACATGTAGAGTTCATCCGATTTTTGCCATACCACGTGACACCGCTGGTTGAGTAGTTCTACCTGCAAAAAAAAACACATTTCGGGTGAAATTTGAGGTTAGCACCCCCCCCCCCCCCAGCCCTCAAAAGTTAGGACCCCCCCCCTGACAAAGGGGACCTATGATATCTATGCTCCGGACGAATCTGGATGGGCCACCCGCGAGGGGAACCTATCTACGATTTTTCTGGAGCCTCTCCCTGTTGCAGGAGGGACGCGCGGGGGGCTGGTCGGCGTCTCTTCGAGTACGGAGTTGGACTCTGAAAATATGGGCCACAAATCCCCCTAATTCGATTGTATAAACATGACAAGCCTAAGGCTTCGTTATGAAAATTTCAAAGTTATTGGGTTCATTCTTTTTTACAACACTTGTTAACTGTTGAATATTTTTCAGAACTAATACACTCACTGGTCAATGCGAATATATCGACCAACACGAATTCCGAATCGACCACACCGAGTTTGTAGCTGTCACTGCATACCAGAATAAAGGAATTATCACACTAAAAACCGCCAACAACAAATATGCCAAACGGTTCCGGGAAACATCGGGAAAGCGGAAACGAACCGAAACACCAGAAGACCCGGAGGCAGAAACGATCAAAATTCCTGCCCCAAAACGAGCTGCCTTATTAGAATCAAATAATCAACAACCGACTTCCCCAATGGATTATCATTATAATAGCTATTATCAACAACCAGAATATAGTTATTGGAACCAACAACAATGCGAATGGCCGACACCTTATGAAAACCAACAACCGGCCTATTATTATCCCTCGCCCCAACCACAACCTCAGGAATATTGGAATTGTATGTAATTGATTATTTGTAACTTTAACTGTATATTTATTTTTTTTCTAATATTTAATGTAATATTATATTGTAATTATTTTATGTCATTCAATTGTCCTACTTGTTATTATTTATTTTTTTTTAAATAAACCTCTAAAAACTATAAAATTTTGTGTTTTTGTTTGATCAAAATTTCAGGAAAATCTAGAAATGTTTATCGATCAATAGCCAGCTCTCAACTTTTTTCTTTGTACATTTTGAAAAAAGTTGTTATATTTAGGGGTTTTATCACAACTAAAATCTACAGAAAAATAAAGTTTCCACGTTTCAATATGTTATCTTCTTTTTGATCGTGATATTTTTCATTATTTTGAATTTTTTGGGTTTCATTTATTCTCACAGAAAATGAAGGAAAAATTATGAACAAGTTTTCGATTAAGAGGCTCGGTCAGACCTGGCGAAATCAAAGGGACGCTGAGACTCGCCATGACCAGGTAAAGAAAAAGAGTCAGGGTTTCTAAAAAAAAATTTTTCGAATATATTCTTTTTCCCATATTTTTTCGCGTATATTGCAAAGAAAATGTGTAAGAAATGTTTGAAAATCAAAAAATCATCAAAAAATCCGGGCCCGAGCTCTCTTTTTCAGGCCCGACCCGGACCAACTTTCATTTTGTCGTTGACTTATTTTCCTGAATTCTTTTCTTGATCTTTGATCTTTATTTCTGTGCGATCAACGAATTTTCTGAAAATGGAAATTTTGAGCCGTGCCGTTTTCTCGCAAAGCCGACCACCGGCTACTCGAATTTTTTCAAGGCTGCCAAAAATAGAAATTAAAATGGGAATTTTGAGGTCAAGTATGAAGTTTATTTTGAAAAAAGTATTACCAGAACTAATATTCAACTTTTAAATTTACCGTCAAAACTTTGAAATCAAATGTTATGTTTTTTGTTTCACTCTGTAATTTACTCACTTTCATGTTTATTCCCATTTTTCTTTAACTGTTTTTAATTTAAGATATCGTTCCGATCAAGGCCAATGGTCAAACGCACTTCGCGCCGATCCTTTCATGGGAAACCGACAAGTCTATCATTCGGATGGCGTGAAGTCGGGAGCGGAATGAATGAACGCCATGCATATTCCCCTCCAAACGATGCGGAAATATATCCCGGTTCTGACCATCATCCAAGTCAGGTTTGTTATTTTTTCCAGGGGTTTTTTGGGTTAACTTCTTACAACAATTGTTAACTATTCCATTTTTCAGAACCGATCCACTGACTGGACAAATAGAAAATCAATATCAACAAGAGTTCCGGATGCCACACACGGAATTTATTGCAGTCACTGCATATCAAAACAAAAGCATTATTGGCCTCAAAACGGCAAACAACAAATATGCCAAGCAATTCAGGGAGGGAACGAAAAAACGACAAAGGACAAAATAGCACATTTTATTCCTGAAAACTCTGGGCTCAAACTTTTCAGTCAACTTTTTTTTTTCTGATCCTGGAGCTCCTCTACTTTAGTGTTCTTGACAAACAACATATCACTCACTATTCACATTCTCTTAAATCGGCCTTTAAATATTTTTATTTTTATTCACAAACAAAAGTTAGCTATGCAATTTCACTCACTGACGAAGTCTCTTTCGGGACTTGTGTCTTTCACAAATTCAGGTCTACCCTTTACACTTCCTGTCATATAAATAACTTTATTATTCCTATTATCACTCCTCTCCTATTCCAATGTATTATGATCCCTCCTCACTATTGTAAATTTGTATATATACATTTTTTTGTTTGTGTTTTATCTTTATTTTCATTTGTCTTTGTAAATGGTAACTCGAATAAAAAAAAAGGACGGAAACACCGGAGGACCCTGATACGACAGCCGTCCAGACCCAACACAACAACCCGCACCAAAAAGGACACCACTAATCGAAATACCTCAACAACAATCAATGCCCCAAATGGACTATCATTATAATGATTATGAGTCTTCCGTATTTTGAAAACTAAATTTTTTCGTTTTTTCGAGGTCCGAAATCAGAAAAAAATTTATTTGCGATATAATTAATTTCTGTTTATTTCTTAATTTTTATACTTCGTGCGATGTGCAAGTAGAAAAAATACAAAAAATTGCAAAATTACTAGGCAATTTGACCCTAATTTTTTCCAAAAACTTGCCTTTTTTGTATTGTGAAAAAACAATGCACATTGCACCTAATGATTATTTCTGTAGTTTAAAAAAGTTATCTCCCATTTGAAACGTATTCAAAACAGTTTTAAAAAAACAAAAAAAATATTCGGCGCCAAAACGGGTTTATTTTTTCAAAGGAGCCAAAGAAGGTTCACTCTGAAAACGTCGACATTTTTTGCCTTCACATCTTCGAATCTCCTTCATAATTATTCGACATTTTCTGACAATTTCACCAAAATTTTGCCGATTTTCCGGTTTTTTCTCGTGACAATTCATCAATATTTGTTGAACATTTCCGTCTTTTTTGCTGAAATTTTTCGAATTTGTTTTCGCTGAAATCTCAATGCTCAGAAAGATATTCTACTAACCCATCCAATTGATGCGGATATTCAACAGATCGAACAACTGTTCGAATATCTTTCGAAGTTTTTGCCAAATTTGCCAATGGCAATGATCGACAACACGTGTAGATTTGCCAAATGACAACACCAAACGACCAAACATCTGTCTTCTGATTGTATATTCCGGTGGAAATTGTCTCCGGACTAGCCCATCTCATTCGCGAACTTCTCAACCAAGTTTCGCTCATTTCGACAGCCTGAATCGCATTTTTGAAATTGCCAACTTTGCAGATCAAATGCGCTCCAATCATACAATTTGTTGCCGACAAATCTCGATGAATGACTTTTTGACTCGACAAATATGACATTCCTCTTGAAATGTCCAACACAAATCCAAACTTGATTTCGTTTGACACCGATTTCGTTTCACGCATATATTCCTGGAATTTTCAACTCAATTTTTTTATGTTAAAATGAGAATACGAACCTCCAGAGTTCCGGACAATGCCAATTCGAAAAAACTCATCATCGGCGGTAAAACTGTCGACTGACCGTAACATTTGAGAACGTTCTCATTGTCCAACGAAGATAATAATCGAATCTCCTGAAAATCGGAGAAAAATTTGAAAAATAGAAAGTACTGTAGGCTTGAAAATAAAGTATACGGTAATCATTAGAAATTCAAAGTCTCGCAAATTTCGGGCCGGACTTGAAAAATTCAAAATACTACGCTCGGCACTCTGAATCTCTCCTTCTCCAAAATTTTTTTTGACAACAAAATACAAAACTTCAAAACTCTGCTCCAAAAAGTGTCTTATCTTCAGAAAATGTTCTCTTTCTCTGCCCCACTTCAAAAACATGTAGACAAACAACGCGCCGTTCTCCCATCTCCGTTGTGGTCTAGTGGTTAGGATTTATGGCTCTCACCCATAAGGCCGGGGTTCGATTCCCCGCAACGGAAGAGTTTTTTGTTCTTTTTTTTTTTGCTTACCCAAAAAAAGTTGCGTTTCACTCGACGGGCAGCGTTGAGTTTGATTTTTCGAATCGCACAATCTTTTGGTGTTCCATTCAACTTGACAAAACCCATATAAACATCGCCATTGTTGCCAGAACAGATCAACTTATCACAGGACACATGTTCCTCCTCGATGATGTTGTTGTTTTTGGCTCTTGGAACAGCCTGTAACAAATTTTGTCTCAAGGAAATTGTGATTTCCTTACAATTGTCAATTTTTTGAGCACCCAAAAATCAATCAATAAATGGATATGCGGAAAAATTTGAGGTTTCAGGTGGTCTTTTTCGAAAAGTTTCGGCGAGTGCCAACCCGCCGGTTTGTCATTCCACAAAATGACATAATTCGAAATTCGATCGCGAAGGATGGAAATGCAGAAAACGTCGGTGAAGTTGCCGGGAGATCGACGGACCAGAAATGAGTTGGGAACCTGTCAAAATTCACATTTTTCTCCCGAGTTATTTCTCCTGGTTCTAATTTTTGTCGAAATTATATTAAGCTTGTTTTGTTTGTCTTGACAGGACGATTCCAATGAGGGGTATCAAGGTGTTTCGGGATAAATTGGGCTGAAAAAAATTCGGGACCGAAATTTCCAAAAGTTTGCCGAACACCAAAAACTAAATGATTTTCAAATTTGAAGTTTTATGGCCAAAAAAATGTCTTGTGTTACTGGCTGCCAAAATGTTGAATTTTGCAAACTCCGCACCAAACCCCAAAATACCTTCAAAACATGTATCAACTCTTCACGTATCAAAAATCCATGATACCACGAAAAATTGCGCAACATGCGTCGAATATATTCGTGATCTTTGTTGATTTCCTCTGCCGATTTTTTGCGCGTCTCCTCTTCGGCCTCCGCATCCGCATCGTTGCGCATTGATGCCGCATCGGCCATCTCACCGATATCATCGTCGTGCGGATTTTGTGCCGAAGGAAGGACGACGCCGATGCGCGACATTTCAATCATCTGCTCTCGATGATTTATATTCATTTTTAATTTGACTTATATTATTCAGTTTGCTATTTGAGAGAAATATAAAAATGACGAAGTTGGGGAAAAATGGGGTGATTTAGAGCAGATATGAAAAAGGGTCACGTTTTTCAGGTCTCGACATTTTCCGGGTTTTGAAAATTTATAATTTTCACGAATTTTCAAAAACAATTCAAATCTAGACTGTATGAAACTGGTCTTCTAAGAGTCGGGCTCCAGTTTTTCAAGATTTGAAAAAAATGGAATTTTTGACCCAAGCTTTCGGGCCACCGGCCAAAAACGTTTGCTAGATGAGTTTTTGCCAATCTGACTAAAACTGGAGCAATTTTTTTTCAAGAAGTGGTCTCAATCTCAATGGATAATGTCGGGCCAGATTTATAAAAAGGCAAACAATTTCCCAATTTTCAACAGTGCCCAAAAATTGACCAACAGTTTTTGGACCAACTCGGCCCGAAAATCACGGACCGGGCCTGATATTTTTTGGTCGGTCAAAGCGGTGCTTCCTGTCCGTCAAAAAATGCATGTTATAAACCGATAAGAAGCGACGTTCTAACCGTCTCAAAAACAAAACTACACGGGCGGTCCGTGATTTTCGGAACTGTTGGCCAGTTTTTCACCCGTTGAAAAGGAGTAAAATAATGCGTTTTTCCCGCGTGACCCAGAAGAAAAAAAGAAAACACCCAACAAATTTCTTCCTGACCATTTCTGAGGTGATATAAACTGACAAAATATGGTGAACAAAAGTGAAGTCGAGCCATTGGATATTATAAAAAGGACGAAAAATGATTTTAAGTTGGTGACCTAGTTTCCTTCGTCCTCAACATCATTCTCAAAACCACTTTACAGTTGGAAAATATTGGAACTTCTTGGAACTGGTGGATACGGTCAAGTATACAAAGTGATACAAATCAAAGAAGACGGAACACCGTTTAATGGTTCGAAAGAATGGGCGATGAAAACGGAAATGAAGTCGAGCAACAAAAATACGTCGAGACTTAAGATCGAGAAGAATGTGATGGAAGCGTATGCGAAAAGTGAGACACTTTTGAAAGAACATTTTCCCGAAATGATGGATATGGGACAGACCAACACTTTTAAGGTATGTTAGAGGCGAGAAAATGTTGGGCCAATAAGTTTTTCAAAAAATTCAACATAAAAAATTCAAAAATTTTGGCGCCCAAATAATTTTTTGAAAAACGGGGTCTTTGAGTTCGTAAAATATATCGCCCAAAACATTCACCTGCCTATGTGGGGTACTGTATCTGTTCATGGTGCGACACTTGAAATGAAACAATTTTTAAATGTTGTATTTAGAGTGTGCATTTTTTAAACTACAGTACTCCTCACTGTCAAAGTGAAATTTAAACTACAGTACTCCTCACTGTCAAAGTGAAATTTTAGATAATTCAATTTTCAAAAAATAATTTTGGCCCCAAAAAAAAGAAATTCAGAAAGAGGTCCGGCCGGAAACAGGCCAAGACAGTGCTCAATTTCAAAAAAAGAAAACTCCATTTTTTATTTCTATAAACTAAACTTCAAAAGTCTAACCGTGCCAGGCCGGACCGAAAAAAAACATAACAGCTCGACCCACCCCGGCCTGTAGATATCGGGCCTCGCTCCAAATCTATCCTGGTGCCAAAAATTTTCAAAACTCAAAACAAGTCCGGCCCGGTCCGCAGTTATTGAGTCAGGCTCTCCTGCCAGCTGCCTTCAAATATCACAAATCCTTCCAGTGGATTGTAATGACACTGGTCGGACCATCTCTCGAAGCTCTGAAACGCAACGGCTTCTCAATTTCGACCGCTCTACAATGCGGTCTTCAAACGCTAAAAGCGATTCGCGACTTCCACCAAATGGGCTTTCTACATCGCGATCTGAAACCGGCGAATTTTTGCGTCGGCATCGCCGCAAACATGGAACTCATCTACATGCTCGACTTTGGACTCGCGCGAATGTATCGCAAAAAAGACGGCACAATTCGACCGCCGCGACAAAAGACCAAAATGATTGGAACGCCGCGATTCTGCTCGCGAGCGTCGCACAAGAAACAAGAGTTGTCGCGACGCGACGACTATGAGAGTTGGTTCTTTATGGTCGGTTGTTGTTGTTGTGAACTACAGTAATCTTGTCATTTTTTCAGCTTTTGGATTTTGTCGACAATGAAAAGGGTATTCCGTGGCGCGGAAAACCGCGCGAACAAGCGTTTCAACTCAAGGAACAGGTTTTTCAACAACCAACCTGGAGTGAGTTTTTAGGCCTAGCCTTGGACTCCGTCCTGCTATTTTTTGACGCCAAAAACTTCGAAGTTAAAACCAAATATTTTTCAAAAAATGAAATTTTCCAAGTTCAGAAGTTTTAGACGACAAGTTCAAATATAAAATTTTTTCACAAAATGGAAATTTTTTATAATTCAAAAACCTTTGGCTCCTAAAAATCCGAACTTTGATTTTTCAAAGTTTCGCGCCAAAGATCAATTTTTTGTACAGTATGCACAATATCTCCTCTGATCCCGGCAGCATTTGGAGTTTGCGCGGAATATATCAACGAATTGGAGTATGATACGGATGTCGAATGGAGGTACAGTACTTCCCCCGAAGCCCCGCCCCTTTTTTGATTCGACCCAATTTTCAGCGTTTTTCGCGACGTCATCACCGACTATGGTCGTCAGGCAAAAGTGACATTGAAGGAGCGTCTCGATTGGATGCCAACCGATCCGGCGACACGTTATCCGGTTGTTCCGGCCGGCGTTGTCCGCAAACCCGCCATCAACAGTGACAAAGCCGATTCGAAAGTTTGCGCATTGGATAATCAAGCAATCAGCAGCGGTGAAGACGAACCGGATCCCAAGGGAAAACGATCGGCGTCGCGATCGAAGACTCGCTCGAAACGACGAAGTTCGACGACAACGACAACTTTGGGCGACGAGCAGAAATGAATGAAAAATTTAAAAACGTTTATATTTGACAAGAAAATTCCGTGTGTTGTGGTGGGCACATGTTTAGCAAACAGAATAATCGTGTTGTTTTGTTGTTAAAGATAGATTGAAACGAAAAAAGAGATCTTTTTAGAATACACATTTCAGCAGGATTTTGAAAAACAGTAATAAATAAATAAGTGTGATGGAGAATAAATATAGTGATAATAAATTAGAGTGAAGATACACACACAAAATGCACACATTATTTAGAGACGCGCGCTGCAAATTGTGCATTTTGATGATATAAAACGTCCGAGTTGTTGGGTTTGGCGCTATTTAACAGAAAGATACTTTCGAAGGGCACAGAAGGAGAAATGTTAACATTTGCAATGAAATAAAAAACGGGGGGGGGGGGGGGGGGGGGTTAGATGGGTTCAGATGGATGGTAGCCGATCTAAACGTTCCAGCATTTCTGGACAATTTGACATCAGCAAATCGTATGGAATCACATATACATTTGTTGGAGCAGGCAATTGAGCCACATTCTCGTAGACATCATCACTGTATTTGTTGAAAATCGAACGAGTTTCGCCGTGTTCCGCGTTGGTGAAAGCTCTAAAATCAATTCGTTTTGTAAAAATATATGTATATTCGATTCAAAAACTCACTTGTACAAATGTGGCAGAATGACGACGAATCCGTTCAGTCTGATCTCGGTCTCCTGGGCCAGTTTGGCCGACCAAATTTCAGTTTCACCGAGTACAACATTGGCAAAACAGAGACAAGCGGCGGCGATGTGAGAAGGCCGGAACTTGAGAAACTCGTAGCCCAACATCGCTAAATCGGCCAAGTATTCGATCAAGTGACGAGTTCGTCTGCAAATTTACATTTTTTTGCTAGGAAATATTTAGAAAAAAAATTCTGACAATGGGACTCGAAAAAATCCCTGGTTTGATGTCTAGGTCTCGAAATTTTTGTGATTTTTTCCAAAAATTTAAAAAACTCACTTTTTGGCTCCACTCCGCTTCGCTAGACACGTGGTAAACCAAGAAATGGTTGGCGTCGATATCACAAAGTCCAATTGTGTCAACAAATACCGTTCCATCATGAGAATGTGATCGGGTTTACAAGTGGAATCGGTGACTTCGACGAAATCGCGCAACTCGGGTGGATAGATTTCTTCGTATTTTCTGAAAACAAAGAGGAATTTTCATAAACGTGCGGGTTTTCGAAAAACTCACGAGGCGATCATTAAAGCGGTGGTTCCGACAAGTTGTAATCGGTGTTTTTCCACACAGAATCTCGACAAAACTCGATCAACAAGGCTTACTGCCAAGTGCAATGTTTCTTGTTGCAAACCATATTCGATGACAACATCATTGAACCAATCGATGAGAATCTCTCTCATTTGATGTGTGATTTCGGTTTGTTTCTGCATATATTTTGACGATGCTCGTACTTTTGTACCTCGATCTGTCATAAATCTGAAGATGTCAAGAAAATACGCGTCACACATCAACATTTCATCCAATTTTCGCTCCTTTTCTGCCAATGTTTGTGCATATTTGAGATCAGTGTCCGAGTCGCGGAACGGATTTTTCGTGGGTGATTTTGTGCTCGTCTCGCCAACTTTGACATTGATTTGTGAGAATTCGGCGCGGATCGATGTGGTAGCCGATGAGATGACAGAACATCGCTGAAATTAGTTACATTTCTATCATGAAGGGTAGTTGTTTGAAATAGGCAACAGATGTTTCGAGACACCTGTTGCGCTAGCCGAAAACAATAGATTTTATCGGATAAAAATGGCGGCAAACAAAACAGCCAAAAAACTTACATCAAAATCATCGTCATCATTGAAACCCATCACTGAAGGAGCTGTCGATCCTTCATCATAAACTGACAATGTTTCCGAAATTTCGCGAGTCATCGAAAATTGTTTGCGATGCTCCTGAATTTGCGCCTGAACATCGGTCAATTTTTGTGCGTGATCCATTTTTTGATCCAATTCGTGAATCATGTTGTTGTCCTGATTTTCAGTGTCGACGAACACTTCGAAATTCTCGTCGTTTGACATGACTTGTGGTGAGAATGTGCGCGGTACCCGAGACTCAATCAACAAATTTGTTCGGCCGATTTGCCGTGTCATTTTTCCCACACCAACCAAACTTTTTGAAATTTGCTGAGATTGTTCTGTTTGCTGTTTATTTTCTTGTTGATCGCTTGGTGCTTGAACATTTGCATTCTGAAAAAAAAACGAATTAAAAAAGAACTATACGTTTATGTGGTTTTGAACAAAAATTATTTATCAATATTGCGAAAAATTATGTTTTTTTTTGAAGATTGAAAGAAAAAATTTCTTCCCAATTTTGAAGCTTTCGAAGGTCTTTTTTGTTGCATTTTTAGCGAAAATTTTTTTTAAATCTGAATTTTTCAAAAATTTTAATTTGGAATTATTCGGGGAAACACAGCCTGAGAAACCCAACATTTTCTTCACAAAAAATTCGTCGTTTCTTTTTTAATTTTACCATTGCAATGCCCTCCAAAAGAGGGGGTGCGGTTTCATATGCAACCGTCGCACACTTATTTTGAGAGAAATAGTGTGGGGTAGAGAAAATATAATGTAGTTTGAACTCAATTGAGAGAGAAAATTTACGCTAATTCTGGTAGATCAAAAATTTCAACGACAATGATTCAGGTTGTTTTTTACAGGCTGTGGGAAATTGAACTTGAAAACATACGTCGGCCAAAATGTGGAAATTCTTGTTTTTAAAATGTGCTCCGTGATGTTTCTCACAAAAAATCTTGAAAAAGTTCTGTGCTGCCTAAATTACTGTCAAATTTTGTCCTTTGTGGAATTTGAAATTCCATGGAGGACAAATTCTTAATTTCACGTGTTGGCCGAAGGAATCACACAAAACTTTCCAGCATTTTTGTGTGAAAAATCACAGAGAAGATTTTGAAAGCAAATATTTTTACGTTTTTGCCTGACAAGGGAACTACATAAAGGTGTTAACGGACTTTGAGATGGGATGTATGTGACCCGATAGAGTTTTTCATGCTCAACATCATCCCGTAGCTAACTTTTGCAAAGCTTCAGCCAGAAAACTGAAAAAAACATTTTTGTGATAAATTTGAAAATTTAAAATTCCTCCTAACTTTTTCAAAATTATACATTTACAAGAATAAACTAATGGATCTGATAGGAAATTTAATTCTCTACACGATGGTGATTTTGAAGTTCCGAAAAAATAATGAAAAGGGTGTGATTTTTCGAAAAAACATGAAAAATCAGAAAACAATCTTCAAAATTTAGCCACTTTCACGTTTTTCAATGCAATTTTTTTTGTTTCTCACGTTTTTTTGATCTACCTTTTTTATAAAAAGTTTCAGGCTCCTTTTTTCAGCGTTACAATTACAATTTCGAAGTTTTTAAGTGCTCCTATCGTTCCTGGCATACCAAAAAACCCTTTAGTAGTCTCTCATCACTAAAATAATTCAAATTGAACAAGATATTTCAGTTTTTGTGCTCAAACTTTGAGCTCGATTTTCAGCTCTCTACCTGGAGCTTTGCAAAAGTTAGCTACGGGATGATGTTCAGCATGAAAAACTCCATCGGGTGACACATGTCTCTTTTTAAAGTCCGTTAACACCTACTTGTAGTTCCCTTGTGAGATATGACGTGAGAAAGCAGTTTTTAATTTTTCAACAAAAATACTCACCTTAACGCATAGAGCTTGCCGCACATTGTTGCTACGCATTTTGAAACGTGTGGGGATTGGCGCTTTTCCTAAATTTGTCGCAAATTTTTTCCTAACGCGCGCGCGCTGACTGCTACCTGCAAACAATATTATTTTGAAAAAAAAACGGAGAATAAAGTTACATACATTCAGACATCAAGCGAGTATGAGAATAATAATCAAATGAAGGATTCGGTGGTATAAGGGTACTTTGTATGATGTGGGTCAATATAAGTGTTATAAAAAATCAGGGCGGGATCAGAAAAAATGCAAAAAATATAACCTTAAAAATTGAAGATAACTGTCAGAAGTCAAGAATCAAAAAAGAAAGAGTTCTGTCAAAATGTTACTCCATTAACCTAGTAACCTTTGTGTTGTTTTTTTCTTCTTCTTCTTCACAAAAACAGAAAACGCCACCCAAGCGGACAAAGAACACAGAGTAGATCCTCATATCCACATCGTTTATTTCTCCGTCTCTTCTCCTACCCCACCACTAATCTCCCACCTCACAGTACTTCTTCCAGTCACCCACCCACCCACTCACACACACACACACACACACACAAACCAAGCCACCACCATAGCATACATAAATATATATCTCCATCTGCTCGTTCTCAAATATACTGTTCGTTCGGCAGCGAAGAGTACGCGTTTTTCTGTGGGGAGAGGGGAAAAAGACACAAAGAAAATCAAAGAGTATGTGTAAAAAGGAGAGTGCAGAGAAACTAATGGAAAAAAAGGGGGATGTGAGATAGAGCGCGTATCCCTCGCTGCTGAACGAACAGTATATGAGAAGAAGACAACACTGTGTGTCTTCGATGAAGGAATCAATCATTATTGGAAGGAGAAGGAGAGGAGTTGGGTGAATTTACCTATCCAACTGACATAAAGTTACTTTTCGAGCAAAATTAAAATTTGGAAATGAATTTTGAAAATAAAATTCCACGTCGAAATTGGATACACGTAAGTATTTTAGTTGTAGAAATAGAAATTTTCTTTTATCTATTTGTGCTTTGCAAATTTTCAGAAAAACTAGGTAGATTATTTTGGACCAAAACCCCAGAACAATTTTGAGTTCAAGAAAACTAAACCAAAAATAAAAACCACTCACTGGCAAAAAAAAGTGAGCGAAAAGGGACTCGGGTGATTGCGCAGTTTCAAAAATTGCGCAAGTTGGACCTTTGGTGACCCTGCGAATATTGATTTGTGGCGACAAATTGGTGGGCAACGGAAATTTCCAACTTTTTGCCAACATGCAAAAAAAATGGTGTTTTGTTTTAGAAGCTTGCCATTATTGTGTTTTCATTTGACACACAAAAACGAATATCATGACGCATCATGTGAATACATAAAGCAACATGTTCTATTCGTCTTTCACAGCAAGATACAACAATAACATTAATAGTACCATTCATTTTTAGCAGACTAATGTTAGACGTTTTGGGAAGTTATTCTCGATAGCGTTATGTGAGATGTCTACTAATTGATGCGCTAAAAAATCGACACCATTAATTAATCGAGTGCATCTAGTGTGTCTAATCAAGTTATATTGAGAAATTGAGCTCAAAGGGTTGCCGAATTCAATGGAAATGATGAAAACGAACGTTTTTGGTGAAATTTGTCAAGGTTGAAATCTTGCGGTTTTGAAGGTTAGAAGCGTTTCGAACGTTTTCTCTAATAATATGAGAAGGACAAAAAAACGAAACGACAGGTGACAAGAATAGTGCATTCAGGTCAAAATGGCTTATACGAAGCAGTATTTCTACCCGAAATCGAAAGTTCTCGAAATTTTTCCTACAGTATCAAAAGAATAAAAGGTAGCTACTGATAAAAATTTTATTCTAGCAATAGAAACAGATTACTGTAGGAAAAAGTTCGCGGCTTCACATTTTTGTGTGTCTCACCACGAATACACACAAAAACCCAATGCCGCGAACTTTTTTTACAGTAACTTGTTTTTATAAATTTTTGTCGCCATTTTTTTTAAACTCCGTACAAAAAAATTGATTCGATGTGGAGCGTTCAGATTCTGAACTTCAGAGTAATCACAAAAGGAACATTGTAAAAATGAGTTTTGCAAGAACTTTCTACAGTACTTCATGAAAATTGCACTTCTACTTTTAAAACAGTAGTCGACGTTGGTGTTAAAATGTGCAGTTTTCTTGTGGGGGGGGGGGGGGGGAAATATTTCAAATCGTTTCACGAAAAAAAAGTCAACGAAGAAAATATGCGATAAAACAACAAATTTAGCAGAAAACTTGTGCGAAAGATGTGAACCTGAGATTAGCGAAGCAAATTTGGTGGTGACAAGCGATTCATTTGTCACGCTTTGGCATTGAATTTGTCCAAGGTTGTCCTATTTTTCACCAATTTTTTTTTGCAATCGCCATCACACCCAAAAATTAGCGTGAGAAACTGAACGAATCAAAGACAACGGGAGAAAATTGGCGCCAAAAATAAGTGAACGAAAGGGTTGAGATGGCACAGAAAATGATAATGTGTTCATGTTCGAATATTATTATTGTTTGTTCTCCTGATAAGGTTTTGTACAATTTTTTTGTTGTTGGGAGGAGAGGTCAAGAGAAAAATTGGTGACTGATTACAAGTGCTGGGAAATCATATTTTGGAGCTATAAACAATACAAAGGCGTTGTTCAGCACATCGGAAATTTTTTCGGAAATTGTCAAAAAATCAAAATTTGAAATAGTTCAGGCGCCGACTTTTTCTGTATTTCCTGAAAACTTTCATCGGAAAAATTCTGAAAATTCCGGGGAAGCAGAAAAGTTGCCATTTCGATTTTAAATTAAGAATTATCGTGACCTTAAGAATATGGAATAATTGAAAGATGGAAAACAAAGATAACCATTTCGCGAGAAATTTTGGAAAAATCTGGAGAACAACTTCAGAAAAGTGAGTAGCCTTACCATTGAATTGAACTAAAAAGTGTCGCAAAATATTTGAAAAATACATCTCATAAATCAATCTAACGACTATTTGCGCAACGAAAAGCTGATCCTGAAAGCGAAAAGGTGTACAGAACCAGAAAAAAAGACACCATAAAAGTGGTTTTCTCTCAGAGCAGGTCAGACCAAAGCGGTCATTTTCGAAAAGAAACAAAGAGAGAGAGAACAAGCCTGCAGAAGCAACAGAAAAAAAGAACAGTGTCGGAACGAATGACTCAAAATAGGTATGCGAAGCAACACTAATGAGACATATATAAAATGAGTGAAGAAAAGAGAGAGGGTGGACATAAACATCATCATACTGTTGGTGTTGTCCCTCGTCTCTCCCATTTTCTCTTCGCTGATTGATCACCATAGAATAAACATTTTCTGACACCCAATTTTGTTGAATTTGGAAACAAAAATTGAAGATATAGGTCAGATTGGTTTCTCTAATCTAAACAACAAAAATTTACCTGGTGCCAATAAATGACCATCAAACAACACGAGACAAGCAACATAGCACCCATTTTTTCTTCTTCAACATCTCTCTATCAATGTCTTTGTTGGTCATTGCCGTGTCGGTACGCGCCAACTAGTACGCCATGTGGCGCTAATTTCAAATAATTCACCAAAAAATCTGGAAAGTAACTGGAGAAACAACAGGAAGAAAACAAAATGAGAATTTCAAGAACCGCCCAAAAACAAAAAAACAAAAATTTTGAAAACAAAAATTAACGCTTGCTCGCGGCGAAACGCGAACACAAAACGTTATGTACCTTTGAACTACTGTAGAAGGAAACTATATTTATTTTCAAAAGTTTTTTTTCGAACAAACACCAATTGGCGAAGATTTCACGAATGAAAACGGATTTCGAAGTGAACAAGTGACACACATAATTATTCATTGCCTTTATCTTGCTTGGTGAAACCGGATATATTATTGTGTCAGTGTTTTTTTATTTATTTACATAACAAAAACTTTTTTTCCAGCCAACCCAAAAAATGCCATAAATATCAAGTAACATGCAAACTGCTCGACATTTGGACATGTTTTTCGAAGAGAAAAAGTTTGACTAATTAAGCTCCAGTTGTTCAAGTGCATTTCTCGGTGAGTTTATTTTGAAAATTTTCGAAAACAAAAGTATTTTTCCCGAAAAAAATTACCTCTGCCCGTTAGTTTTCTTGTTATCGCTGTGTTAATTAATCACTAATCTTTTTGTTTGTGAGTTTTTTTTGTTGGGTTGACGTGAGCTACAAAAATTGGTCCTACAAAATCATTTTTTACTTGGCTTTGAGCACGTTTTAATAACACTTTCTAAGATCTCTGAGAACTTTCAATATTTCTACATGAAAACGTGAGTTTTTTTTTCAATTTTTGATTTTGTTGATCTCAAAAATTTAAGAAATGAAAAATGTATTCATACATCAGGTGGGGGCCAGATCTCTGGGAGGGGGGTGCTAACCTCGGGCAAAATAAAGGGAGGGGACAACTAACTTTTGAATTTTTGATAAATTGAAAAATTTATTTTTGCCAGGTGATGTGCTGTTTTCTCCAAAATTTTTTCGCATCCTACTGTTTTTTCTTATAAATATAGATTTTCTCAACTAATTTCACCAAAAAAATATTATTCAGAATCTCTTCCTGAAAAATAGGGTACCACTTTTTGAAATTCACGAAAACGTGAAAATTTATCGCGTTTCGTTTAACGAAAAATGTCGATATATGGTTTCAAAGTATCATCTGATCATGTTATAACTTCAATTCAACCTTTTTCATCATGTTCCACTGAAAAAATTCGATCCCGGAACTAATCCTCAGAAATAGGGTGTCCCCTTTTGAAATGCACTGAAAACATAAAAATTGATCGAATTTCGTTGAACGAAAAATGTCGATATATGGTTGCAATATATGAACAGATAATGTTTTAACATCATTTCGACCTTCCACAACCTATTCCAACAAAAAAATTTGATCCCAGAAGTATCCCTTAAAAATAGGGTGTCCCCTTTTGAAATGTCCTTAGAACGCGAAAATTGGTAGAATTTTGGTTTAGGAAAAATTTTGATGAAAAGTCTCAAAATATGATCTGATCATATTTTAACATAATTTCAACCTCCCTCACAATAAGCTCCACTAAAAAAATTTGGTCCTGGACCATTACCTCAAAAATAGTCTAAACGTTGATTTTTCACTTTTAAAATCGGCACAGTGAAAGGAAAAATAGTCTTCAACAGTTCTTCGAACATTGAAGCACACACATATTTGGGATAAGTGCCACGTGTCAATGTGACGTGTTTGGCCGAGTGGTTGTGTGTTCAATTGAAGAACACGCTATGTCGGGTTCGAGTCCACCATGGGGCGGTTTTTTTTTCAATTTTTTTTTTCAGTATAAAAAAAAATCCTTTTTTTCATGCACTTTAAACGACAAGGAGAGCGGGGGGGGGGGGGGGTCCTAACCTGGAGGGATTGGGGGGTACTAACCCAGAGGGGGCGTCTGGGCATCTATCTGATGTATGAATGTATTTTTAGTACGGAAGACAGGTGAAAAATTGTGTGTGTAGGGTGATGTTGTGGTTTTCGATTTTTGGTCAGACTGTGTAACTCTGAGGTTTACTACTTTTATTCAGATTTTCAACAAAAAAAATCAAGCACGGAATTTGACAAAAAAAAAAAAGAAATTTTAGTTTCTCCTAAAAATTTGAAAATTTATGACATAATTACTTCAAAACTTGCCAATAAAACTTTTCGCCAAAATAAATTAAAATTCACAATTTGTAAAACAATTTTTAATTAATAAATTCATTTTTTTATACCTAGCACAAAATACCGGTGAAATTTTACGAAAATTTACAGCGAGATTTTTCAACAAAAATTTGAAAAATCCTGTTGAAGATATTTTCCAAATTTTTTCGGAAAAAATCTGTTAGGTATGTTGTTTTCATAATTTAAAAATTAGTTAAAAACAAAGTTTTGAAAAACCTACAGTACAAATTTTTTTAATCCACATGTCAATAACTTTAAAAAAATTGACAAAACTAATTTGTTCAAAAAAATTTTTGAAATAAAATATGTCCATGCTGAATTGAGGTAATAATGTCACGTCAATAATTCAAATTTTAAAAATTTTCCAAAATTTGTGATTCAAAGAAAATATACTGTAGATAGCTTCACCCATACTAGCAATTCACAGATCGGTACCACGCGCTCTATTGATAATCATTATGTGTACTCGGTTCAAAAGTGATTTTAAATGTATTTTAATATCAGCATCTGATTCTACATGTCTAAAAAGTCGAAATGTCGACTTGTTACATTTTTGAAGAATCTTGTTCTGGATATTCACGGTATTTCAAAACCTTCAGGAGGCTGCCAAATGAGAGGAAAATCTGATAATTTGAAAATTAGCGCTCGTGATCTACAAAAATTAAACTTGTAGGTCTGGATGTTCGTGCACGAAAAACAAATTTCATATGACCCTTTTAAAATCTTCTTTTCATATCTTAAATTCTAAAATTAGTTGTGGAATATGTTGAGAAGTTTCATGACTTTGAAAAAGAAAAATCTCGACGAAAAACAAAATTCGAAATTTCAGACTCGCAATTTTTACTCTCCACCTTGAAATCACCTTTGATCTTTTTCGTCTGTTTTCTCTTTTTTCGATGGCAGCCCTGAAATACCGTGTATTTTTGCTGCTGAAATTTTGAACTACAGTAACCGCGTGGTAGCGATTTGTGAATGGCTAATAATCCAGTTTCTCCGCACAAAATAATAGAAAATCACATTTTCTCAAGACTTTTGAATAGTAATAATAGTAGTTCAAAGATCACCTTTTTCCCAAGAAAAAAAAACAACTTTTTTCAATTTTTTGTTGCTCAAAACTGCCTATATTTTTGTGTGGTGCGCGACTTTTTGTGTGAGTGTCGCTTCCTTTTCAGCTCGTTTTTTCCCCTTCTCCCGTCTCTGTTTTGCTCTTTTTCTCTCCGAATTTCCATATATATCCTCTTCTAACATCTCCGTATTGATTCCCTCCGTTTTTTTCGTCTTCTACTTTTTTTTCTCCATTTTTTTCACTGTGCTGTTGTTGCCAAAAGTAACTTTGCTAGCAGAAAAAGGAAGAAGCAAAGCAAAGCAGAAAAAAAAACAAATTGGCTATAATTTTTTTCGCTTCTGAACCCTACAATTATCCCCTTTTTTAAAATGATGAAAAAGTGCACACAATTTGTGGGAGTTTATTTGTTTTGTCGTCGTCGTTTTGAGAGATTTGAATTTCAAATTTGCGCGCGACAAATTAAAAATTCAAAAAATAAATTGGCTATCTTGTTCTGAAATCTGTGTCTATCTATGTATGAGTAATAATCGGATTTCACTTTTTTATTACATTGACTAGTTCATTTTTCGGTTTACTTCTGATGTGGTCTTTGATTTTTTTGTTTTTACGCCAAATTTGAGAAAAAATTAGATTCTTGGTTGTCGGTATTTACGTATTACTGAATTTTTTGAATCGAGATTTTTGAATTTTAACTTTTTTGCTCACGTCAAAATCTGGATTTTTCAAAAACCTCGACGTCAAAGTGTTCGAAAATAAAAAAGATATACTAGAAGTATGATTTCTGTTCTCTTCAATTTTTTTTTTGAAAATCCAGTTTTTCATGCAAAAATTTCAGTGTTTAATTTATTAAGCACCTAATTTTTTTAAATTCAAATTTTTGATTTTGGAGCCAAAATTGGTTTTATATTTTTTCGAACGCCCTTTTTCCAAATTCAAAGTTTTCGACCACATTAATCCTCCAACCCGAATTAGACTCGTTTTTTCTCATTGTCATCAGACGAAAGCACATGGAAAAGTACGTCAAAACTCTTAACGTTATCATAAAATGTCTACTTCTTAACACCTTTTTCTGACACTTTTGCTGGCTCCGTTTTTGTGATAATTTTTCATATTGTTTTCTGTGTCCTCTAATGAATGTATTTTAGTAGTAACAGGTGATTTTTTCGAAAAAAAATGGAAAAAAAAGATTAGAAGGTTGGAAGAAAAGAACATTCTTAATCCACCAATTTTCGACTTTCAAGAAGTTGTTTTTCGATGACAAACAAATTCATTTGACATGATTTTTTTCGGAAAAAAAAATGAGATTTTTCCAGATTAATCATTCCATCCGATCACGGTTTACAACACACCAACAGTCTATCTGGACATGATGTTGGAACGAGAAGACAGAGCCTCAAGGTAGTGTGGGTTTTTTTGAAACACATTTTTGTGGCAAAATTTCAATTTTTAAACGAATCCGGTTTCTGAAAATTCGAGATCCAAAAAATTAAAAAAAACCGGACCGGGCCAAAGTTTTCGAAATTTCGTTTTTTTTAGCCTAAAAAAATCTTTTTCTAAAATCGGACCGGGCCGAAATTCTTAAAACTCGATTTGAGACCCCAAAAATCATGTTTGAAAAATTGTACACGACAAATTTCAATTTTTCGGAAGATAGTCTTTTTTTTTTGATTTTCTGAACATTGAAAAAAAAACCAGACCGGACCGAATTTCTGAAATTCATTTTTGTCACCTAAATTTTACAAAATTTGACTGTAGCGGATTCTCACTTTTTTCTAGTTTTGAAATTAAAATATTCAACTTTTTCAAACATGAATTCTTCAAGCTGAGTCATTGACACAAAATTGATAACGTTTAGTATTTGAAATTTTTTTAAATCAAAATTTATTCTTTCAAACCCTGATTTTTACCCGAAAAATATCGAAAAACTTAATCTCCAAAAAATTAATTTTTTCCTCAAAATTTTCGTGCCAAAACCCAATTTCAACTTCTCGTCATATCGTGACAAAAATTACTCTTTTTTCGTTCCAATCAAAAAATTCCAAAAATGTTCATTATCACGCAACTCGTCTAGCCGGAAACCTGATATTTTCATTTTATTCGAGAAAAATCTAATCTAGATCAGTTGGAAACCGGAAGCTATACGTTTCAAATATTGAATAAACCTAGAATATTCGAAAAAAAAAATAAACTTTGGAAATAAAATGTCCTCAATGGGACAGCAGGTAGGGCGCTGGAACTATTTTAAATGACCCGGCGACTCATCGAGAGTATTCGTTTGAATTGAAAGCTCGGGGAAAAATCCGCCCGCTGTGCGGCACCTTGAGGCCCGCTGGGCGGCATATTTTCGCCCATCGGGCGGCAAATTGCCGCACGCTTGTGGCCCATCAATCCGCCCACCGGGCGCGACCCTGGGCGGCATTTGCCGCACATAGGGCGAGAGGTAGGGCGGCACTTGCCGCACATAGGGCGAGAGGCAGGGCGGCATTTGCCGCATTTAGGGCGGCAGATAGGGCGGCATAAAGAAATAGCACGTTATTCTGAGAGAGAATTAGAGAAACAGAGAAGAGGAAAACTCGCTCTATTGCTCGAGTTAGGCCTCCTTTTTTTGTAAAACCATCAAACCACAGAAATAGCATTTATTTCACACTAAAACACAGCTTAAAGACACATATTTATTGAGAACACATAAAAAATTAATGATAATGATGAGAATGAAAAATGGGGTTAACAGTGCAAAAATTTCGAACTTAACTTTTATTATTCCGCCACGAATTTCTGTTAATCCAGCAATTTTGTTGTTGTTGTTTGCTTTTGTTGTTATCGATGTCGTTGAAGAAGTTGTTGAAATATTCGATATCTCCAATCGTTTTCTTTCTGACGATATCTGAAATTAACCACTAATTATTTGAACTCATATTTCTTGGGCTATTGGATCTGAGATTGATTTTTGAATTATTGGAACTGAGAATGAAAAAGTCAAAAAACTTGTACAAATATAAACGATTAGAAACATTGTTCCCAGCTGAAAAGGAACTAACTTTCAAGTTGTTCTGTTTTGCAATGAAATTTTTGAACTGTGGAATTGTTATTTACCACATTTTCAAAAAATACAATTAATCTCATACCTCGGCGAAAATGTGTAATTCCACGTGACACAATTTCAAAATTCATACAGTAATTCAGATCGCACAAAATTTTTGTAACAGTTTTATGTGAAAAACCACGAAAATAAAGATTTTTTTGAAAATAAAGATTTCCACGAAAATAAAGATTTTCACATTTTTAAAATAAAAATTTCCACGTTTTTGGACGAGCTAATATTCATCTACTTTTATTCATTGTTTATTAACGGTTGAGTTTTCTCTTCCGTTTCCAGAATTTGTCTCAGGCTTGTGATGAACAAAAATTAAATTTATTTTCGTTTAAATCGAACAATTTTTGATTTTTACGTGTATTTTAGTATTTTCAACCGAGAAAGATTTGGAAAACGAGAAACGACCTACCCTAGTAAGATTTGTTTGTGAATGGCCATGTTCAACTTCTCATTTCACTCGATTTCTCCAGAATTTCTGATCGATAGTCTTCGCCGCATTCTTAATTGTCTCATCCGATGCATAAGATCTGTAACAATTGTTGTTGTTGTTTTGATTTATACATTGAAGCGCGCTTACCTTCAGCAGTAGACATTTTATGATGCGCAGCTAACTGTTTGATACCTGAAAATTAATACTAATTGACCAATTAGAGCAGAAAAACGGAAAAAAAAGTATTGTTGTTTGCTGGGTTTAATTGTTGATAATTCTAGATAATTTTTCACCATATTAGAAAGTTGAAACTCCGACCGATTGAACATGAGAAGCTTGAAATTTAAAAAAATGCAATGAATACGCAATGCTAAAGAAAATTACTTGAAATGTAATTAGTGTTAAAATGTTCTCATTCATATTCACAAAACACATTGAAACGCGATTCAGACTGTTCATGAATGGGAATCCAACTTATCTATTAGAAAAGCAAAAAAAAAAGCATCATTTAAACTCAACAAACAACAAAGAAACAAAACTTTCACGCAAAAACAAAAAGAAAAGAAAAACAACAATGCGCGTGGCGTGTGGCGAAGTACGCAATGGTGTTTGCACATTTGCATACAGTAACCTCGCTTGTAATTTTGTTGCCGCACCTGGGCGTCATACAGGGCGGCACTCCAGGATTCCTTCTCAATGCCGCCCTGTGTGTCGCCCATGTTGCGGCAATTTCTCGAGTCGACAAAAATTGCCGCATTCTGGGCGACGAAGCGGGCGGCATGATGAAAATGGGCGACACACTGGGCGGCATTTTCCCCGAGAGTATTCATCATTTTAAGACATATACGAGTTAAAACACTGTTCAAAAACATAAGAAACAAAAGTTAGACGACAAAAAAGAACAATAAATAAAAATAAAGTTGGATCAAAATTTCAAATCCTAATGAAGCAGTAGAGCGCGTTTGCGCGATTAATCCAACTCTATGATTTATTTTCTGTTCTTTTTTGTGCTGTAGTTTTTGCTATACGTTGTTTTAGACTGTTTCTTCACTCATATATGTCTTAAAATGGCGAATACTTTCAAAATAACCGAATACTATAGAAGAGTCGCCGGGTCATTTAAGAGTGGAAAAAATATGAAAATTGGCATTTTTTCAGAATGGAAAAGCCCGAACGATGATGGGAGAAGAAATACTGACAGAACGCAATCAACTATCCCGCCAAGATGCCAAAACATGTTTTCGAAGTTTGCGAAGTCCCCTCGGCAGGTTAGTGTACGTCTTTTTTACTGTGCTCAATTTTGGCGGGGGTGTACTATCTTTATGTTTCTCCTCCGAAACCCATAAAAACCATAAACAACACAAAAAAGTGTGCACAAACAGCACAAAAAAATGACGGCTAGTTTTTGTCTTGTGGACATAAAGTCTTTGTGAAATCAACTGTGAATAGAAGTTCTTCTTGTTTTTTTTGTCTCGCTGGAAAAAAAAACAAATTCGGCCAAAAAACAACTAAAATGTGTTTAATAATGAATCATTGTTCTACGCTGTTTGTGTTGCATTCCATTCGGATGACGTCAACTTGACTGCATACCGTATAAAGGAGCAAGACATTTTTCCGCAAAAATTCGATAATTCAATTTTTACTCGTTAAAAATCTCTAGTTAATTTTTCTTCAAAGTATTAAAAATCTGTCCCGAAAATATTTTTTTTTAAATTGTTCAATTTGGAATCACCTGCTCTCACACTCTGAAGATAGTTTTCTTATCAGTAAACTTGGCGCGAAACCCAAATTTTGAAAATGTTTGGTTTCCTATTGAAATTTTTAAAATCTTTGAACAAATCGATTTTTGGCGCGAAAGTTCAAAAAGTTCGTCTATACTTGAACTTTTATCAAATCAAGTTTTGTACGATTTTTGGTCCAAAAACGACAGATTAAAAAAAAGGTAGAATCACCCAATAATCGAAATTTCGTTTGAAAACTGAAAACTCAACAAAAAAATTCAAAAGTTCAAAAATGCCATAAAATTTATCGGAAAATCAGAGAAAACAACGTGAGAAAATATCTTTAAAAAACGGTGTAACGTGAAAATTGGAAACTTAAAATCCAAAAAAAAATTTCCGGAATTTTTTAACGTGAAAAGTTGTGGAGACTACAGAGGTGTCTAGTTTATTCTGCTAATTCGAAAGTTCGAAAACCCTCCAATTGTCTTATCAGCGAAAAATCAGCAAGCCATGAAATTGGAATGGGCTGAATACGACAAGTTTTGTCGCCGACTCCGCCCCCTTTCGGTCGTTTTTCGCTGTGTGTGTGTGTTGCGCTATTCGTCGCTTATATAATTGTGCTGTTTATTTAGTCTATATCATTTTTTGATGCTCTTTTTCTAATCTATTCTCAAAAAAATGCCGTCATCATCATCGTCAAAAAATGGAAGTTTGAATCGATTTCCGTTGCGAAGAACTGTGCAGATTCTGCAAACACCGTGTCAAACATCGACTATTTTTGAGGAGAATGATGAGGAAAAAACTCCTTGTGATGTTGCTGCTGTTGACCAAAAAAATGATGAGATCAATATGAATAATAATAGTAATGATAGTAAAAAAGAAAATGTTGATGATAAGAAAAAAGTGGAACTAGAGGACGATGATTGCGATTTTACACGAGCTGAAGATTTTTTTGATTTTGGCGATTTGAAAGACCGATTTTTGGAAGTTCTACAACAACAGAATGGTGATGAAGATACCGCGGCTAGCTCGTAAGTTTTGGAATTTTGCAAACATTCTCCGTTTTATGCGCACTGTTCTAACCGTTAAAGTTGGCCTGGCCCGAAAACCACGGGCCGAGCCCTAGGCTTACGGCTCGTTAAAAAAGCCCAGCCGCATGATGGCAGGTTTATTTATCAGAACTGGAAAACATTTTCAAGTTGTTAAGACCTTTTTTATGATCTTTTTCACCTTCAAAAGTTTTTCTCTGATTTTGATGCTATTTTTTCGTGGCTATGGCTCTGGACTTGGCCGGACTTTTCTGACCACCAAAACAATCTGGTCCGTGTGAACAGACTCGGCCCCAAAACCGAAGCGACCCGAAAGGCCCGGCCCAAAACGGTTCAAATCTCATTCCTTTTGTTTTTGAAACTATCTGGCACTTTCTAACTTGAAAAATTTCCGAAAACTTGGTGCCATATTTTGAAAAAATTGTTTTCCGTGACCAAGTTTTGGCTACAAATTTTGAATTCGATTTTTTTCCACCACACGATAGAGTACGAGACGCAGAGTTTTCCAAGTGTCACGCTTCACCTCTTCAAAGAAAACTAAAAATGGTAATTGTTTTTTTTTTTTTCAATCAAACCGTGACCTGGCTCTCTGCGTCTCGTTCACTCTCAAAATTTACTTCATGAGTCCACGTGAACTCGAGAATTATTTTCCTCTTTTTGCACCAAAAGTAGAATGTTTCGAAAATAAATGCCCGAAATAGAATTTTCTCTGAAATTGGCCATCATTTTAGGGTTTCAATTTTGCAGTGTATTTGAAATTCTCAAAAATTGTCCACCCGGAAAAAAATTCCTGACAATTTTCAGATTATCCGATGCCTACATCATTCTGAAAAAGAACCGGTTCTGTTTTATTTCTTTTCGCAGATTAGGCTTAAAATTCTTGACCTTGACGCGCCGAATTTCACCGAGAAAAAAAACATACATCATTAACACATTGACTACGTCAACACTGCGCGAAAACTACAGTATTTTCCGTCATTTTTGTTGTTTTCGAGAAGGCTGAGACGATGATGATTTGGCGGCAGAAACGGTTTAATTTAAGGTTTTTTGGGGAATTCTTTCATTCAAATTTTGGCGCTATTTTTTCCTACCATACTTGAACTTATTACGCCATGTTTCGAAATTCAAAAAACACAACTATTTGATGACAAAAAAACACACATCTTGAAAAATTGTGTGCAAATAAGAGTATCTTTGAACATTTTTTTGTAGAAAATTTCGGCAAATATCAAAAAATGAGCACATCGGGTGACTCAACTCCTCAAATATCATAAAACAAGGAAATCTGTCAAGAAACTTTTTTTTCGGAATTTTATGATTTTCCGCCCTCAAAAGAGGAACGTTTTATTGTTTCTTTGGGGCGTCATAATTATACATTGGAAGAATTCGAAAAATTTCTTGTCTTGTTTTCGAATTCTCATCAAAACATATTTGATTTTTTGTATAAAATATAGACACTTCACTTTGCTGAACAACATTGTTTTTTTGATTTGTGGGGATCAGGCCCGTAAAATCGAGAAAGCCAGATTTTTTTTTCGGATTTTTCAGCTCAACTAGACCAAAAATATTTCCTTTTAGTGATAACTTCGACCACTTTGAATGTTTTTGTCTCAGAAAAAACTGGGCTGGACAAAACAGCAAAATCAGTGCAAACTAATTCCTGGTTCCACCCACTGTAATTATTTTTTGTGTTATTTTTCCGCCCACATTTGTGACAACAATGCGTCTTTTAATTTTTAGTAAATTTGGTAGAATCCGAAACTAGGTCGGCGCGAAACAAACCTGCCCCAATTTTGAAACTGAAAATGTCAAATTTTCAATAAAAAATCATTGTTTTCATATTTTCGCGGCGTGACATTCTCAAAAATGCCACGGCACTCTTTTCCCTCTCAGGCCAGGTCCGGTCACGCCATTTTAAACAGGCTGAAAAAAATTCGGCCTGGGATTATCGGGCCAGACCCTCTTCGGACTTTAATCTAGTTTTCAAAAAATAGAAAAATATATTTTTCGAAAAGTTTTCCTCATCGAAAAGTGTCGATTAGCATTTCTAGGCGTGCCAAAAATATGGAATTTATAATTTTTTCTGGTTCTCTCTATTTGTTTTTGTGATTTACTTTTTCTAGAACAAAAAACCGCTCAAAAAAGTTTTTGACTCTCTCAAAATAAATCATTTAGTTTCCTCTATTTTTCTCTAAATCCGTTTCTGATACTTCTAAAAAAAGAAAGAAAAAGTAGAGAAAGAATTAATCACTTGGGATTAATTTGCCTCATTTTTTTCGATTTTTTATTTTTGAAAACAATTTCGCGCGTTTTTCTCTCTTAGTTTTCTTTTTTAGTTTGATTAAATATTTTTCCTTCTGAGTTTTTGTTATATAGCGCAGCAGGTTGTGCGTGGGTTTTTAAATCTGAAGCTGTTGAGTTCGATTTTTTCTAGTAAACCAACTCATTTTTGTTGCTTTTTTTCTCGCCTTGAAAATAGGCTAAAAGGCATCATTAAATGTCTCTCTTTTTTGCGCGTTTTAATTTTGAGTATCGATTTGTGTCGGCTTTTTCTGTAGCAAAAAAAAAAACAACAAAGAATTCCTCGTTTTTTTTTCAGACATGAATACCTAATATTGATGAGTTTTTTCTGCTGTTGTTTTATTTTTGCAATTTTTTTCTCATATTATGTTATTATTATTTTTTCTTCTTCATCTTCACTCACTCACTCACTCGAAACGAGAAAAAAACTCAATAAAAACTTCCGGTCGTCTTTTTTTTTTGTTTTTTTTTTTTGAGACACTCTGGACGTGTTCACCTATTCTTCGACGCCTCAGAAATCGACAACGGCCAGTAGTCCGACTGGTCCTACGCCGAAAAAAATTCGCAATATTCATAATTTGATCATCAAGTGAGCTGTTGAAAAAATGAACCAACACACAATGTTTTGGTTCTAGAAAAAGATTGATCTGACAATGAAAATATTGAAACTTGACGGCAAAAAATCAATTTTTTGCAATCAAAAATTGGAGTTTTGAAAATTTCCATACAAAAAAAAGATTCAGGTATCTCGTGTTTTTTTTCTAAAACTTTGGTGGGCCTGAAAACTGAAAAAATAAAGTCTTAAACTTTTCCGGCCCGAAAATATCAAAATATAATGTCAAAAAGTTTTTTGAATTCAAAACTTTGGATATTTTCGGGCCTGGGAAACTTTGCTCAATTCAGGAGAAAAAAAAAGGAGAAACTACAGTACACCCCCCTGTTCAAAGTTCTCCACTCAATATTGGGCGTTTCAGAACCGACGACGCGTTCTTCGAACTCGACGACGACGATGAATGCTCGCTTCCTTCATCACCCACCTCACCATCATCGGCGACCGTTATGCCGCCATCGATCGCCGTTCCACTACCTCCCAAATCGGCACCGCCATTCGCCACATTTCCCACAGCCACCACACAAATCGACATAATCACAGCGAACACAGCGGCGACGATCGCGACAAGCGACATTGTGAACGGTGTCGCCACGTCGCTCAGCGGCACCGCCACACCAACGATTCTTCATTCGCACACGTCGCTTCTACACGCCAATCATATTTCGCCGACGCATTCGACGCATAATGGGGTTAGTTTTAAGGTGAGATTCGAGACACTTTTTTGGCACCAAAGGTGAAGATTTGAAAACTGAATTTTCGTCGCTGAAAATTAATTTTGAAAATGTGTTTTTTGGTACTGAAACATAATTTTGAAACATCTCATTCCACCAGAAACTTCAGATTTTCCTAAAAGTTTAATTTTTGAAATTTAGTTTCAGAATTTTTCATGCTGCCACCAAATAAGAATAAATTTAAAAAATTCATAAAAACTCGCATTTTTTTTCAGATAGCCGAAGCCCGTCTCCAGCAATCCCTATCAACACCATGTAATGGTTCTGAAGACGATATTGTTCAACGAAAAGATTCTGAATATCGACGATTCAAGGTAACTTCTGAGTTTTTCTCCTCGGGCCCAACCTTTTCGGCCATTCTGAACAGTTTTTGTTACAGTCCGAAGGTTCAACAGCCGGCGCGAATCTTGTGACAATGGCGAGCGACGTCGCGACGACACATCTCGACGAGTTGTCGCCGATCGATCAGCGATTGAACGGCACCAGATTTGCTCTCATGCAGGTGAGCAAAAACAACAACAAAAGAATAAAACGTGACCTCGTATCTAATTTTGTGAAGAAATTCCATTTTTCAAATTTTCGACATTATTTATCTCATTTCTCGAGAAAACCCTCGTCGTCGTCCATTTCGAAAAAGACAAAATGTAAGGTTTTTTCTCCTGGGAATGGGGTACTGTAGATTTTTGAGGTGTGAAAAAAATGACCAGCTATTCAGGGCTCAGGTTCGGTCCGGGCCAATAAAAAACGGGCCAAAACAATAGTCGTTGAAAATTATCTATATTTCGAAAAGTTGAAAAATCAGCAAATTTTTCCCAGTTTTTCAAATTCCGAAAAGATTTGTAAGAACTACAGTACTTCTGTGTACTAAATTTAAAAAAAACCATCACTTTTTTTCAAAAATACAGTAACCCTGAATCTTAAATTTACAGCAAGACTCGGTTGTGAATCCGGCAATCACCACCAAACAATCACACACCGAACAAGTGGCCATGATGCACACGCTCAAAACAAAAGTCTCCAAATATCAGGCGTTTATTGATCGCGCGTGTGAATGCATTGGTCAGACGTCCGACGAGAAAGTTCTCGAGGTACAGTACTCCCCATGCACACACTACCTACAGTAATCTTCTCCTTCTTTGCAGGGTTGTGCCATCATCATCAAATTGATGAAGAAGGCATGGCTGACGCCGAAAGTGTGCTACGATTTGGGCAACGCGTTGTGCGATTATATGAGAGATCGCGAATATCTGAACGTGTTGATCAAGATGTTCTTGAATCAGACGACAACGTGTGAACAGGGTTAGTTGTCACGGTCACGAAAAAAACACCGAATTTTTCATGGAAAGTTGAGTCCGAATTTTGAAGATATAAATACAACCTTTGGGTTACTGTAATAACTGAATTTCAAAATCCCGAAACAATTCCATATTTGGAGTCGAATGTGATTATGAAGAGACCAATTTTGAGAATATACAGTAACCTCAAAATATCAGAAACTACAGTACTCGATCACGTCGCTATTACCACAGATACTTGATCTACAGTAATCATAGAAACTGTAAAAAAACTTGAATTTTCATTTGAGAAAATTTTAATTTTTCGCTGCCAAAATAGAATTTTTTTAATTCTGAAAACCTACAGTAACTCGAAAAAGTCCTTCTCGGGTTACTGTAGAATAAAACAAAAAATTTGGGTTACTGTCGACAACATACAGGCCTTGAAAATCTACAGTACTCTTGTGTCGCTTCGAAAGTACTGTAGATTATATCAAATTGTGTCCTAAACTTTGTGACTTGTTCTCTTAATGTGATTATTGCAGTTCGATTGTGTTGTGGAAAAGTTCTCGAAGAGGTCATGTCAAGTGGAAATCGCGACTATATCGTTAACAAGGTACAGTAATCTATCGACAATCTACAGTACTCCCTATTTTGTTCAGAATTATCTCAAAAAAATGATGACAATTGCAATGAAACTGAACAAGAATCCCGATCAACAACGACTAAGTTTGAGTCTCATGGAGAACATGTTCAAACACAGTACAGTAACCTCATTGTGGTGAGTGATATCTACAATATTCCTCTATGCACTACAGTACTTTTGTCCTTCTTACAGCCTCATCGAGAACGGTGTGCTTGATCACATATTGTTGACGTGTAAACGGGCGACCGGATGTCCGGACACGTTGCGACACGCCGCAATGGGACTAGCCAATTTGGCACTCTACTCGTGTTCAGAAGGAAAGAAGAAGATTTTGCAGAAAAAGGTTTCGTTATAGAGTGAAAGGGGGCGGAGTTGATCTCGATTGTTGCAGGTTCCCGACTGGCTTTTTCTTCTCGCCAGCCAACCGGATGACATTACACGCTACTATTCGTGTTTGGCTATTTGCATGCTGACAAGTACCAAGGTATGTTTGGTGACACGCAGCTACAGTAGCCTGGTTACTGTAGATTTTCTGCTCTTTGAGGGATCAAGAAAATATATCAGTTCTTGAAACTAAAGTTAATCATGTACTTACTAAATTCCAAGAAAGTCATGATTTTGAAACTACAGTACATCTACCAGGTTACTGTAGTTGTTTGGTTCGGAACACTAGCTAACACTACAGTAACCAGTAGGTTAAAAAATAAAAACTCGAGTTGTTTGAAAAAAAACTGATCCCAATTAAAACATCAATATTCAAACACTCTTTCCAAATTATGTGCCAAAAATTCAGCGGAATTACGGGCCAAAATTCAAAAGTTTTTCGCGCCAAAATGTTCAACATAGTTATTTTTTCAAAAAAAATTTCCGAACCCTTTAAATTTTGACAAGTAATTTTGAAAAATTCACAAAAAAGTATCGTCAATTGAAAATGAGTAATTTTTTGTTGTTGGAAAGTTCAAATTTTTCGAAATTTCCTCCATTTTTGACACGAACTACACTCTAGTTTGGGACATTTTCAGGAACTCGAAGCGGCAGTCACCAAATCTGGAACTCTTCCACTCGTCGAACCATTCCTCCTTTCCCATCAAGATTCTTCATTCATCGAAGAACACAGTCAATACACTCAGGGTAAAACCAGAGATTGGCTCATGCGGTAAGTTTGAAATATTACCTCAAAAATCCACATGTTCAAACATTTTCAGCCTGCTACCCCTTCTCAAATCGCCGCGCCGCGAATCTCGGAGTACTGTAGCTTTTCATTTTTGTCTTGAAGCGGCCATCAAAAAAGATCAGAACAAGTTGGACCTTTTCCAGGTTGGTGTTTTTTTCAAATTCTGGGCCATTTTTTTTTGTTTTGAAAATTGTGTGTTTTTTTCCCATAGTTGAAGCGGATGAATCATAGTGGTGTGAGGCAGCGCGCGCCGTTTATATTTTTCTTTTTTTCTCATTATTTGAAAATATAATTTTTCTTCCGTTCTTTTTTTATCGCAAAAATGTGTGTTATTTGATGAATCATGATTTGTTTTAAGAACGGGAGAAAATAAGAAGAAGAAGCTTGAATCATTGGAATTTTTCAATAAGAAAAATAATGGAGGCGGCAAAACAATAATGAGATTCTCTGAATTGGGCCGGACTCGAAATTTTGAAAGTCTATGTTTAGTGACGAAAGTATTGAGCTCAACATTTTGAAATTTTAAATGCGAACTTTTAAAAATTTTTCACCAGTTTTTGGCCCCAAAATTCATGATTTTCATTTTAGAATTTTGAAAAATACAGTCAGTTTTTGACGCGAAAACTGAACAGCCAAAAAAAAATAATTTGGAAGAAACCAAAGATTTTTAGAAAATACTACCTCAAAATGAATTACCACCTAAAAAAAATCGAAAATTTTCAAAAAAAAAAACTTACCCTCAAATGCAGAAAAAAACCCAAAATCAACATCATCATGAGGGAAAAGTCACCTCACAAAAACGATAATTTTTATGTATGATGATGATAAAAATGTGCATTATCATCATCATCATCATCCTCTTGAGTCTTATCACTTTTTGAACTTTGATTCGAAAAAAATTGCGATTTTCATAAAAATTTTAAAGCGTTGACTGAGTTTTCAAACGTGCGGAGATTTGGGCCAGCAAAAGCAACGAACAAAAAGAATCCCGACGAAACTACAGTACCTCTTTGGGAAACATCCTAGCGTACGGATGAAAAACATTGCGAGTTGTACTCTTTTTGAACCTCTCCGTCATTACGGGTTACTTGCGAAACACTTACGGTCGCTTTACGAGCGCCGCTTCTGGCGGCAGACGCTTCCATGATGTGCGAATTGTGAGCGCGACCACGGCGAGTTGCGACAAATGAGCAAGACGCGGAGCTTTGCGACATTTTTAATCGCGGCAACATATTTCGACGAAAATCCGGTTCGATTTCTTCGCCCCGATTTTGCTCCGCTCGCAGAGCGCGGTCTGGTCTACGTCGCTGACATATTCGCCGAATTCCCCTTGATCCCCCGACGATGTCGACTTGGTTTTTGCGTTCTATAAGAGATGATGATAATATATTCTAGTCAGAGAATAGAACACACAAATTTTGGCATTAATCCAATCATTCCACGTGGTCTAAAAATAGGGAAAAGAAGAACTGGTTTTTTTCTTTCTGTGTTACCTTTTTACATATATTTATCAATGTGTGTTTTGTGATGTTTTGAGAGGGTGTGGGGAAAGAAAAGTGTGTTTTATAGGCTGTAAAACTACAAGTCCACTTTGGATCATGTTTACCGGCCAGCTGATTATGATTTGGTCGCCGATTGATTTTTGTTTTTTTGATAGTTTGATCTTTTCGATGATTTTGCGTTGGATCAAAGAAGGTATTGGATTGTTGATCTCTGAACACGCATTTTAGACTGGATCGAAAAATTGGAGATTTTTTGGGATTCTCGGCGTCAATCTAGGCAAAATTCTACCATTTTTGACCCATTTTTCTTGCTTTTGTCGTTTCGGGCCGGCCCGAGAAATTCAATTTTTCGAGAACAAAATTGAAAAGTTTTGAGCTGATTTCTTGCAAAAAAACATTTCACAATTTTTGTAAACGAGCCTGAATAATCCATATTTCCGAAATTTTATGAAAGTACAGTACTTTTTCGAAAACTAGAGGGGAGAATCGGTTCGAGATTTTCTTAGAGACTTTTGGACCGGCCCGAAAAGGTCTACAAACAATTCTTTCGGCTAAGTTTCAAGCCGAGGCTTAGGCTTAGAATTTTGACTCGGACTCTAGACCTCTCTCGCCCCCCTCTAAATCAATCAAAATACAGGCAACATTATATGATTAGCACCCTATTATAATTTCTGGTGTTATTGTTGTTTTTGTGTTTGCAACGTCAGCACTCTTCATTTTCTTCTCTTCCTCCTCTTCCCAATATTTGCACTGATTTAATACGAATGATTTCGAAATTGGCATGGGTTCCTTCTTCTTCTTCCACTTGACCAAAAACAGTCTGTCTGTGACGTCGTCACCTCTAATGTGCCCAATTATCCGTCCTCTTCTCGACCACACGATTTTTTTCCACGAAAGGGCATGAATTAGGGACCCTGTCACCAGTTTTTGCATCATTTCATGATGCAATTCTACCTGTTTGAATATATACATGGGCACGTAGTTGACCTGCTGCTGCTCGAAGATTAATAACAACCAACGCATACAATAAGAGAAAAGGGGGGAAATGGAGGGGTTTCGCAATTTGCCGCGCAAATTTGGCGAATACATTTGACTACGTCACGAACACACACAGTTTTATGAGGGGGTCATTAACGATTGCGTTTCTTGTATTTCTTTGACGAACGTTTTTCGAGCCGACTGGATAGATATTGACTGACTCACTAACAAAAGTACTGTAGTTTTTGAAAGTTTACACCTTATCTTGACCTATTTTTTGGTGTACTGTAGATTTTTGGAGCCTCGCCGAAACCCGAAAGTGTTGGCTATATTTGACCCAAAAAATTGAAGCGGAAAGATTTAGATTACTGTAGATTTGGCGATTTCCCAAATTTACTAAAAGTAGAATTCTAATTTTGGCAGGAATTTTTTGAATAACTGAGATACTGTAGATTTTTGAAGCCTCGGAAAAATTCTCGAAAATGTTGGACTAAGTTTGGTCCGGTAAAAGTTTTTAGAGTACTGTAGAAATTTTGAAAAGCTCGCACTTGAGATTACTGTAGATTCGGCCACCAGCCAATTCTGGAATTTGTTTGACTTCAGACGATGTCAGACTCTGGAAATTCAAAATTTATACTTCATTCGAAATTTCTGGACCGGACCGGACAATTTTTTTTGGAATATTAATTTTGATTCGGCCCGAAAATTTCAAAACTACAGTAATCTAGAAAATCGAAAGATTCTGAATTCTGCAATGAAATGTGAGATTCGAATTTCCTTACAAAGGTTTTGCGATTCGGGCCGGCCCGAAAAAAATGTGTTCTTCTCCTCATCTTGAGCAAAACATTTCTGATTCGGTTTCACCTCTCCGTTCAGACACTTACTATTTTGTCCTTTTTTTTGCTGACCATAAGAGGCTTACCTGTCTGTGTATGTCACATGTCTTGTTGCCAAACGAGTCGCAGGAAATGGGTCTGGATGGATGAGTAGATAAGAGACGACCCGGACAGATTACTGTAGCCATGAATTTATAATTCAACTAATCATCTACGTCATGAAATCAGAGAAAAAAAGTGAATTGAGGATTTAAGAAGAAGTTGATTTTGACCTAATTGTTTTCCGGAGAACCTTTTTGAATTTTCAGTTTTCTACAGTAACCCGACCCAAATACAGTACTTTGAAAAAACTAGTTTTGATGACTTTTTCCAGAATGGCAGCTGTCTAAAACCTTGATTTCAAAATCTACAGTACTCAAAAAAAAAATAACATTTTTGAGGCCAAAAATATCTAAAACTCTACAGTACCCCAATCTCATTTTTCTGCAAACTCAAATTTATGTCATTTTTCTACAGTAATCCTGAAAATGTTTTTTTTTTCGCTCAATTTCTACAGTAACCCACAGGCCACTATTTGCTTTGTTGGCAGAAATGTGCTTCATTTTACCACGTGGCTCACTTCGTTTTTTTTTTTTTGAAACTCATTTCGTTGTGTGTTCTGATTAGGACGAGAAAGGTGTGAAGAAAAATGGGCGGAGTCGAGAGAGAGTGAGAGTGCGAGAGACGCAGAGAAGCGAAGAAAAATGAGAAGAAGAAGAAGCGATGTGTGGTATGTACGGTTATTTATTATTTTGCGAGTGTGTGTCTCTCTCTATCTGTTATTATATAGTTAAAACAATGTTGTCTACATTTACTACTTCTGCTACTTCTACTTCTGCTAACACAATTAGCGATGAATCATCATCAACGACGCCGATTGTCAGCGAACAAGAGGCGACAAATTCGCGACAAGTCGCGTCGCAAAGCGGCGATGAAATCGCACCGGATTGTCGGCGAAATCTCCTGCCGAGATTTGAAATGTCGCAAAGTGTCGCGACAACTCCGCGACCCACCAGTCTCGCACATTTGCCGCAACTCGCCGTCGTCACGCCCACAATTCGCACATCGTGGAAGCGTCTGCCGCCAAAAGCGGCGCTCGTAATGCGACCGCAAGTGTTTCGCAAGAAAACCGTATCAATGGAAAGGTTCAAAAAGAGTCGAACGCGCAAATTTTTTCATCCGTACGCTAGGGTGAGTCGCAAAGAGGTACTGTAGTTTTCATGATTGCTCTCGCTGGCCCCCCTCCCGATCAACAAAACATGTGTACTTTTTAACCCTATGACCTTTTTTTTGCCTCTCCCATCCCATCTGATTTGAAGAAAAAAGTTGAGAAATCAAAAAGTTTTTGTCTCTGCCTTTTCTTGCCGCATTTTTTTTTGATGATAAGAAGAGTAATTTCATTGATTTTAGAATAGTTAAAATGTTTGAGAAGAACATGTGTTTTATCAGTTTAGCATAACACGAAAAATTTCGCCTACAGAAATAAATTGAATAACCGGAAATTTTTTCGCGCCGCGCGCACGAAAAATGTTTGTGTGAAAAATTTGGCGATGAGTCATTTAGTCGGCCCGATGATGATGATGATGATATTTATTAATGCAAAACTAGTTTCGTAAAAATAGAGCGCAGAGCGCTTGCGCAGAGTTCAACTCCGCAGGTGCTATCGCCACTTGACCAACCAGATACGTTCAAATTGGCTAGACTATTGTATTTCGTAATTTTTCGCAACACAGACGGGTGGCGCAATCATGCGCGTTGCGTAACCCATTTTAGCCGCGCAGAGCGACGTTGCGTCATTGCGGCAGTTTGATAGCCACACCCCCCGCCGCCTAGTTGCGTATTATTATTATATTTATATCTCACCTATTTGTACTGTTAGGATGGCACCGTATACTGTCGTTGAAACCAGCGGGGTATAGCTTTTTTCGCAATCTTCAAAACTGGCAAAAATGCAATCAATTTTGCAGGAAATTGGTGCGATTCAAGCGTTGAAAGAAGTCGCTTCGTCGCCGGATGAAGTAGCTGCGAAATTCGCGTCCGACGCGTTGACGATTATCGGCGAAGAGGTTCCATACAAGCTGGCACAACAGGTTCCCAGTTGGACAGCCGATGATGTTCAATATTGGGTGAAAAAGGTTGGTGATACTAGGAATCGGGCTTATGGGCCACGCGGCAGGTCTTTGACCCTAAAATTTTGAGGCCTAGAACAGATTTTTTAGCCCGAAATGGTCTTCGGGCCCATTTTTTTGTTGATCCTCTGAGCTCAAAAATTAGATTTTTCAGGCTCTAAAATTTTCGTTCTATTTTTTAATCCGGCTCATGGGACCGAAGTTGACTCCAAAAATACAAAATGATCATTCGGGCCTGAGTCGATTCAAAGGCGGGTCCACATTTTCTGGGCCGAAAACATTCTCGGGATCTCTAGACCGGAATTTGATTGTGGACCGATTCAGGCTTTACAGCTTGTAGGCGTTTGATACGGAATTTCTGAGCCCAGATAAAAATTTTCGGGTCAATTTTGGGTTCCTCTGCCGGCCAGAATTTTAGGGCCCGAAAAAGCCTTTTCGGGCCGCAAAGTCTCTAAATTTATGTGCCAACATTTTAGAAATCAGAATTTTTTGCCCTGAAAAGTTATGTCCTATTTTGTGCTCAAAAATAATGTTTTGTGTGTTCAGATTGGTTTCGAAGAATACGTTGGCCAATTTGCCAAACACATGGTCGATGGTGATATTTTATTACACGTCACCGAAAATGATCTATCGCACGACATTGGCATGCGATCCGGTCTGCAACGTAAGCGATTTATGCGCGAACTCGAATCGCTGAAAATCGCGGCCGACTATTCGAGTGTTGACGAGTCGAATCTCGATCAATTCCTCATGAATTTGTCGCCCGAACTATCTGTCTACACGTATCAAATGCTCTCGACCGGTATCAATCGATCACTTTTGAGCTCGTTGAACGACGATCTGATGCAAAACGCGTGCGGAATCCACAATCCGATTCATCGACTCAAACTGACGCAAGCATTCGAAAATGCAAAACATCCAGACGATGTCGAGGTGGCGATGCTCAGCAAACAGATTGATGTGTTCATCTCGTATCGCAGATCGACTGGTAATCAATTGGCCAGTCTCATCAAAGTACTTCTTCAGTTGAGGGGCTATAAGGTGAGTGGGTCGGGGACATTTTGGACTTTCAAATTTGGCCCAAAGTCAGAGTTTTTCGGGCCAGCCCGAAAACGAAATTTGGTTTGAAAAATTAGTGCGATCAATTTTGCGTTTCTAAATTTTTCAAGAACATCAGAAAATTTGAAACTACAGTACTCTCAAAAAAGCTGACCTAAGAGCTTTCAAATTTTTTGACTTTTTTTTTTTGAAATTTTTTGAAAGAATTTCGAATATTTTCAAAATTCCAAAAAAAAACTAAACCTTGGAGATGTACGTTTCACGGTTGGTTGATAGGGATGTAATTGTTCGCGAAATTCAATCAGTTAACAACATTGTTTTGCAGGTCTTCATCGACGTCGACAAATTGTACGCCGGCAAATTCGACAGTTCCCTGCTGAAGAACATTCAAGCCGCCAAACATTTTATTCTCGTCCTCACACCCAACTCATTAGATCGCCTTCTCAACGACGACAATTGCGAGGATTGGGTGCACAAAGAGTTGAAGTGCGCCTTCGACTATCAGAAGAACATCATCCCCATTTTCGATCAATCGTTCGAATTCCCACTCAAAGAGGATCAAATACCTCAAGATATTCGGAATATTACAAAGTATAATGGGGTGAAATGGGTGCACGACTATCAGGATGCGTGTATGGCCAAAGTTGTGCGATTCATCACCGGCGAATTAAAGAATACACCGACTTCGAAAGATGTGAGTTTGAACAGCGAAAAATTCGGCCCGGAAATTTTCAAAAAAAAATCTCACCGGCCTGAAACTGGGTCAACATTTTTGACCTGAAAAATGTTATGTTGAAAACTGGAATTTTTTCACCAGAATCTGCCGGGCCCACCAGACCTTGTTTCCGTAAATACACTAGTCCAACCCGACTCGAAATCTCAAGCAGCTCCCATTTTTTTCACCCAAAAAATTACTCATTATTTTTTCAGCATTTTCAAATGCCAGCAGTACGGAGTAACAAATCATCGGTGCGATCATGGAATGCGCAAAGCTATGCGTTGAGAAGTGCGGCAGGAGGAGGTGCAAACTCGGGAATGTCATCGAATCGATCAATAAATCGACAAATCGAACCGCCAACACCTACTTGTGAGTGTGAGAAAATAGAAAAGAGGAAAAAGAAGAAGGAAAAGAAGAAGTGTACCAGAACAAATTAATTTCGAAATAAATTTGGAGAATTTTTCACTTTCTGAGGACACCAAAAATCCAATTTTTCATTCTGGGCCAGCCCGATCTTTTTTATTTATATTTCTTGGTGTTAGGCCACGCCCACAAAACTGTGCCAGATCTAGAAAAACACCCTCAACTCCTTTTCGATTTCAGTCACACCAACATCATCACAAGAGCGTGCTTCGATTCGTCGAAAAATCCAATCATCCGTATCTACAGTATCCGATCGGGTCTCGTAGCGAAGGCGACTCCGCCCCCCTTCTTCTTCTTTATTTGTCTTTACTTGTCACTTGTCTTTCTTGACTACTGTAAGTGTTACGGTACTATGTAAAATCTGCGATTTAATCCCCCATCTCCTCCTCCACCTCCCTTTAAAAATTCCACACAATTTTAACATTTTACGAGGTCGCAAAAAATTGAAAGTTTTGTTTTAAAAATTTGAAATCGGATCTCGTATCATGTTCGTTTAAAATTTGTCTGTTTGATTGTTTGTTTTGTATTTTTTGCACGTGTTTCGTATTTTTGAAAACTCAGGATCACCTTACACATTTTTGTACTTTTTATGTTGTTCACCAAATTATTATTATATTGAATCGGGTTTTTTTTCACAGATTTTTAATTTTTTTCTTTGAAATATTTATGGAATAAATGGTTATTTACTCAATTTTCAGTTATTAGTTTTCAGAAAAAAAAAATATATCAGGTCATCAAAAATTAAATATTATTTACGTCAAAATAATTTCGATTATTTCATTTTGGAATTATATTCTTTCGGTTTAGGCCACGCCCACAAAACTGTGTCTGACCTTGGAAAATGTTCGAATACATTAGGATACAAAAATGGTGGGTTACTGTATTTTGAAGAAACACAAACTTTTTGAACAAAAATATTTCGGCGACAAAAAATGTTTTCAGAAAAAAATTGAAATTTTTTGTGCAACTTCACGTCGCGGTGTATGCAGAAACCGTAGTTTACAAGGACAAAAATTTGTCGGAATTTTGTAGCCACAAATTAATTCGAAAAAGTTTAAATTTTGGCACCAAAAGGGGTTTCAAAATTTCATCTTTTCAAACAACAAAAATGTTCAACTTTTGGCGCCAAAAATTATTTTTTTTGGGTGCATTTTCAAGTCGCGGTGTATGCAGAAACCGTACTTCAAAGGGACACAAACGTTTCAAAAACAGTTTGGGAGAAATTTCACCTTTGAAATTTCAAATTTCCCAACTTTTGGCGCCAAAAATAAATTCCAAAAAACAAAATTTTCGAACCCTTCTAGCGTTGAAAGAGTTGTTAACTAACCTCGAATTGAGTTGATCAACTCGTTTTCTTACACAATTTCTTATTGAAATTCCAATTCGAAATTGAAAAGAGCGAAAAAAGAGCAACTGTTGAAATGCTCAAAAAGAAGAAGAAGAAGAAGAAAGTGCGCGAAAAATGAGGAGAATTAGAAGGAGCAGAGAATATGTAAAAATGTATTACACTTTTAGAAAAAGTAGAAGAAGATATTATAATAGGTTATTAGAATATATTTAACTGCTTTCATTTTCCGGTTCTTTTCAATTTCTGATTTTTGGCGGTGAGAATTGAAATTTCAATTTTTGACAAGAATAACTACAGTATAATTTTCAAAATTGAAAATTTCTAAAATTCGCGACAAAATTCGTTTGGCGAGAAAAACTAAAGTTCGAATACAAAAAAATTTATACAGTATCTTTAACTCCGAGCTGAATATTTTTTTCCAGCCCCAAGATTTTTTTTTGAAAATTTGAAAAGTTATTTTTTATATGAAAGTTCTGGTTTTTTTGTCATAAAAGTTCAAAACTTCATAAAAAGAACATTTTGACCCCAAACCCCAACAAATTATTTTTGTTTCTCAAATCTACAGTACTCCCGTGATGTTTTTGATTTACAGTAGGAATGGCCATGTTCCTTTCTCAATCGATGAAACATGCTTCTCCAACAACTACAGTACTCGCTGATGGATATACAGATGATGCATTGAACTCGAAGTATGACAATTATCGGTGAGTTGAAAAAAGACAAAAAACAAACGGAGAAGACTGAAACTTGATATTTTTCGAAAAACTTAACACTTGTCGACTTTTCCCGCCTTGAATACGTTTCAAAATTGTGTCAAGTGCCATTTCTTGTCTGTGTTTTTTAGTTCGAATTTGTAAGTATTACATTTTTGGTGCAAAAAGTTGAGCTCTAGAAAACAGAGAAACTCGTAAATTCGCCGCCAGATTACTGTAGTTTTTCGAAAGTTCTAAAATCCACTTACTGTAGTTATTGACACATAAAAAAGTTCGAAAAAATTGGCACCAAATTAAAATTTCAAAAATCCTCTCACTAGAGCGCACATTCCCATCCTAGCACTGATTTTCGAAAAATTCAGCCGTTTTCATCTCAATTTTGAACTAACTTCTGAGTGTCCAAAATTCCCTGGTAAAGTGATATTTTTTGCACACCTCCACACATTTTTGTTGTTATTTTTTTACCTATGATATATAATTAGATGAATGTTCCAAAAAACACTTTGTTATCCGTCGTCCAACCAACAGCTGACGACAATTTTCGAGCCACTAAAAAAACATAAAAAATAGACAAAATCCTACTAAAACACTATTCATTCGAAGGAGGAGGCGGTGTTTGAGCATTTTTTTAAAATTTTCCCGGTTTGAAAAATTGGATATAGTTTTGGCGCCAAATTTCATCATCCTAGACGGTACAACCGAAAACTACAGTAATCCAATGTCCCCTTACATAAGACCTTATCAGAACAGAATCGCACAAATTTAGTAACCCGCGAAAAATACGTTTCAAAAAATCTCCTTGTTATTTCAAATTCCTAAAGAATGTTTGTGTTGTTTTTTCTTGGAGGATTTTTACACATTTTTGATAAATTGTTGATTTTTCTTCTTTTTTTTGCTTGTTTTTTTCTGTTAAAAATGAACAATGTTTCATTTTGTTGACCTCTCATCTTATAAACTTTATCCGAAGTCACACATGTTCGGAAACTTTTATAGATTTTTCAGATTTTTTTGGAGGTGCAAGCTAGTTTCTTTTTGAAATCTCGTTGATTTTTTTTCGAAATTCAAAATTTAAATTTTGACGTAAAACATTTCAAAACTGAACAATTTTGACCCGGATTTCAAAAATTCAAATTCTCAATTTTGGCCCCAAAAACTTTTTAAAAATTTACAGCGCGTCTCGCCCATACTCTCGCGAATCTCTTCTATCCGGCGGCACATCGCTCGGCTCAAAAGTTCGCCTTTCGCAATTCTCGTTGTTGTCGCGACCGGATGCGACAAGCGACGACGACGCCGACCCAGACGACGCAGAAGAACACGAAGAGAATCAGCGAAAATATCAACATCATCAAGAGCAGAAGAATCTGTTGCAGAATCACGTGCTCAAAATGTTCGCCGGACAGTTTTCGAGAAATGGAAGTTTTGAAATCGACGATGTTGGGTCGAACCAAAACAACGACACTCCGATTACGACGCCTCCGAAAAGTGCGCTAGCAAAGGTTAGCAATTTTTGAACGGTTTTAAATTAGGAAAATGTCATGAAAACATTGTACCGACAATCCGCGGGTTACACAAAACATATTCTTTGACGTATCCCGCGAAATGTTGGTACATGTAACTTTGAGAGACTGTTTCCGCATTTCTTAATTTTTCAAAAAATTAGAAAGTTTGAGTTTTTGCGCAAAAAAAGCTTGCGCGGAAAAAAATAACAATAAAATTTTAGTCCAAATATTTTTTTTTTAATTTTTGCGAGAAAAAAAGTTGGTGGAAAACAGGCGAAAAAATATGGTTTTGGTCAAAATTTTCATTTTTGCGCCAAATTTTTTGTGATTTTTTCGGTTAAAAAAACTGGTAAAAAATATTTTGAAAACTTTTGGCCCCAGAAATCCGAAAAAAAAAACAGGTTTATCAGTATTTTGGCGCCAACTTTTTCTGTGGTGTCTTGCGCAAAAACACCAGAATTATATCGGCAAAATTTCAAAAGTTTTTCTATTTTTTCGGTGCCAAAATGTTCCAAATTTCCTCATCCAAAGAAAAAGTTTTCAGTGCAAATACTACTACGACAAATACAAACTGCATCGAATATCAGCATGTGTATGTCTCATACTCTACTCGTTTTTGGGTGCCTGGTTTTTCTATCTTATCGAAAATGAGTACGAAATCGAGGTGAAACGGAAAGAAGCGATCGATTTGCGAGAACTTCGAAATTCGACATATCACAAGATTCGATCGACATCAGCGAAAATGTTGGATTTCGAGAAAATCTTCATCGAATACGAGAAACGTCTTCACAAAGTTCGTCTTCCTGAATGTCTCGATTGGGATTATTGGGGTGCTCTGTTCTATGTCGGAACACTTTTCACAACAATCGGATATGGCAACATTGCACCGCGTACCACAATGGGTCGAGCAATGTCGGTGATTTATGCGATTATTGGAATTCCTCTCGTTTTGGCGATTTTGTCGAAATGTGGAAAATGGTTGACGAAAACATTGTCGGTTTATTGGCAACAACATCGAAGGAGAATCAAGTTGAAGGCCAAAAAAACGACGAATCGATTGAGGGGCAGAAAAATGTTCGATTTTTTGAAGAGACTAGTTTTGGGGGGATTTCCAGGATTTCTAAATCTGAAAACTTTGGCGCTAAACTTCGCTAGCCAGTTATTGACGAGCAACTTACGTAAAAATTGACGTCAACATTTTTTTGTTTTGAATTCACAAAAATTATTTTTTTACCCCAATTTTTACGTTTGTAAAAATAAGTCAGTATTAATGACGACTAAAAAAAATTGTGAAAATAAATTTCAAATTTTCGTGGCGTGACCTATGTACGTTTATTTTTTTTGGGCCGGCCTCTTTCTGAACTTCAATAAAAGAGATTTTTGAACCTCGCGCCAATTTATCATTTTTCAAACTTCGGGCACAGAAAATATTCTTACTTTTTTTTGAAATCTTTTTTTCAGCTGGAAACAGTTGTTCAAGTTTTCGGCTTCCACATTTTTCAAAGTTTGAAAAAATTGGTTCAAAAGTCAAATTGTTTTACCCCAAAATTTTTCCCCCAAACTCGAAGACTTTTCCCCGGGAAATCTGGATATTTTTGCAGTTCAAAACTGGAAGCTCTCGAAGCGGGTCTCACCGACATCGACGCGATGGAAGATCCGGAATCTCGAACAATTCCAATCTGGCTGGCCCTCTCAATCTGTATCCTCTTCGTGTGTGGTTGTTCATCCCTCTTCCTGATTTGGGAAACTCGTTGGACCTTTTTCACATCTCTCTACTTTTTCTGCATTTCGTTGTCAACAATCGGGTTGGGAGATATTGTTCCGGATCATCCGCACATGTTCATTATCATGTTCGTTCTTGTCATCATTGGTCTTTCGATTGTTTCGATGCTCATTTCGGTTATTCAAATCAAAATGGAAGAATGGCTCTATCATTTGATCAAGAAAATTCAGGTTTGTCATTCTGAGTTTTGACAACAACAATTGGTGTGTGATTTGTAAGTGTAACAAACATGACAACATGAAAAAATACGTTTTTTGAGATAGAGTACAAAAAGCAAAAAACAAAAAAGTTTGAATTTTTGTCGTCGTTGCAAAATTTTTTGAAACCATAAAAAAGTTTGTGTCCCTTTGAAGTACGGTGTCTGAGAACACCGAGATATACAGTTGCACACTTTGAAAATCATTTTTTGGCCAAAATTTCGGAAAAAACGTTGTCCCTTCCGAGTCGGCGAACACCGCGACGTAAAACATTGTAATGTTATGGCACAGTTTTGTGGGCGTGGCCTAATTCGAAGAAATTTTGTTAATTTTTGAAAGTTTGTTTGTTTTCAGCAAGAATACAATCGAGCATTGGAAAATGGTGAGATCATCGACAAAGAGGGTTTGTTCCGAAATGTGATGTCGAATGAGCCAACTTGGATGCAAATCGTTGCTCCAACAATGCTCACAGGTCAACAATCGGATAAACTCGAACAAAAGGTTCAACTTCTTCTCGAAACTCCAATATTTTCTCGATTTCAGGTGGAACAATTTGAACGACTTTTGAAAGAGAGCAAAGATGTGCAAACAGATGTGTCGGTGGCGTTTGCCGGTACTCAAGTTGAACGATTCGAACAGAGTATGGCGTGTGATCCGATGTCCGATTGTAGAACACCACAACATCGACAGACACAGTGGTCGCGGTAGGATAAAACCCCATGAAATTCCGAATGTCTGAAACAAGACCCAAAACCGGGCCCGAAATTCTTGCAAAATTTGAATCTCAGAAAATGATCCAGGCCCGAGTTTTGGCCGTTGTCACTTGAACATACTGAAAAACTTTCCTCACAAAACAAAAAATCGGCCCGAATCTGTATTTTTGGTTTTGTTCAGACCGACCAGTTTGGGCCTGGTTTGATACTATCAGCTTGATACTTTACATTAGGTATCGAAAATTATGAAAATTTTATTGGGAAATATTAATGTCGTGACCTTTTCTCCGAGTTTTTTCATTTTCCAACAATGTTTCTTCGGTTGAGACCACGTCCAAAAAATTTTCCTTATCTTAAAAAAATGGTTTTCTGTGTCATAAATCTCCAAAAAATACCCCAGACTTTTTCAACTTTAAAAGTTCCCAAAATTTGCAGTCAAAACCTCGACGCGCCAATATCCTCGCGCTCATTCGATCATCGCGATTCAATCTCCGACGCGACAAGTCTTCCAATCGATTCGATCAATTCGTCGCCGCGACACATTGTTCGCGAAACATTTTCGCGTCGCGTCGCCGCAGCCGAAGACCAAGGTGTTCAAACGGATTTGGCACAATTCCAAATTGATGAAATTGCGATCAAGTTGGCAAGTCTGCAGGTAACATGTGTTTTTTTGTCGGGCGGCGGCAAAAGATGAAACAAGAAAATGAAACTTGAGAAGAGAGAAGAGTGTTGATAGGTCGTCAGCACTTTTTGCGGATCAGTCTCCGGCTGAAAAAAATTGAAAAAAAAACTACCACGCATTTTTAAAATATCGGGGGTTTGAGTTCAAAAAATCTGCATGAACTTATTTGTTGAGATAGTGAGAGGTATCAGAGAAAAGTTTCATTTTTTTTGGAAGTTTCTGATAAAGTTGTTGCAAACAATTGCCGGGTTCCGTTTTAAATAGAACTCGTTTTCTCTGCGTCTCTTTTTCTATCAATGTATTGTTTCTGTAACGATCTGAAGTTTTTCGAAAATACAAAAACCCTGAAACTTTCATTAAAAATATTTTACAAAAAAAGCGCGGCACAGAGACCGGGCTTTTTTGAGTTACCCGAAAATTCCCGAATTTTTCTCCAGCAAAAATTTTTCCGATTTTTTTAAAAACATTTTTTCAAGGTCTGATTTTTGAAGTTGGAGCTCCCAATTTTGGACCATTTTTTAGGTCACGTCGATAATTTTTAATGAAAAATTTTTCGATTTTTTTAAACAAAAAAAAACGTGACCCGAAATGCAAAAAAAAAACCTGATTTCTCTGCGTCTCTTCTGAAGGACATGAAAGTCTGTGCTTTTTTTGGCATTCTTGAATTTTTTAACTTTTTCACAAGGTTCTGATGTTTTGAGGAACGATCTGATTTTGGTAGATTCTATAGCAGACCATCTAAAGAGAAAAAAAATGGAAATTTAAAAAACCGAAAAATTTGTTGCAAACTTTTTGGAACCCAAGCCTGTTTCTAACATCATACTTAAACATTTCAGACTCAACGTGTTCGTCCACCAATCGTCGAACGTAGTATGGCAACATCAGCCCATCTCGACTCGTCCACTTCAACCAATTCCGAACAACAAGTTCTACTCAGAAACGGTCTGTCGACAGCCGATATCAATGCACTTTGTGAGGTCATTTCGACATCATATCATGGTAGTAATCCGGTGGATGTGTTGACTTGTTTGGTTGATCGAGCTGTTGGTGGAAGTGAGCAGGATCTGATGGATAGATGGGACAATGAGAGGGTTGAGATGGTCGACAAATCACAGTGCACAAGTTTGAGAGAGCAATCATTGAAGGAGAACAAAAATAACACAGAGGTCAATATTTTCAGAAAATGTTTCGTGCCAAAAAGTACAGTACCCTCTTCCTATGTCTTTTTAGAAAGTATAGTAAGTTGCTAGACCAGTTTGATACCTGGCACGACTGGTCTGAAAATTACTTTGGAAACTTTTTGTGATTCTTTTCACCCGGTTTCAGACGGGTCTTGTTTTGACTTTTCTAAATGTTCCCGGCTCGAAATGGTCCTAGTTCAAATGAGTTTTTTCTCATTTGAGAATTATTTTGAAACCCTCAGAGAAGTTGAATAATTTGAGAAAATTGAATTTATTTTGGCTGTGCGAAAAACCCATAAAATAAACTTGAACAAGATCAAATTTTCAGGAAAAGTCGCAATGTACAAGCCTCAGTTTGTCAGCTCCGAAAAAAGCCGAAACCAAATCACAGAGCACAAGTTTTTGCGAAGATGTGTTGTCCTCCAAGAAATCAATAACCAAATCAACATCAACCGATAAACTGATATTCGATCAAAACTCACAATCAACAATGACATTTGAAAATGAGAAAAGAGCATTTGCCACGTCACCATTGCCAACAATTTGTATTGCTGAAGAGGAGACGCAGACAGTTATGTGAGTTTTTGAAAAATTTGCAAAAATTCTAAATCTGAAAGTCTGTTTTGACTAGGTCTGATTCTTTTATACGAGCTGAAAAACTCAAAACTAAATCCGGTCCGGCCCGTAATTTTCAGCCCAACTTTTTGGACTTCTGGGCTGAAAGCTCGCCCTGTTTCGAGTCAAAATTTTTCTAAAAAGTTTTGAATTATTTTGTGATATTCAGAAATCAAACAATCGACACGGCTACCGAGACATCGATGGTTGAATCAGAAGAAGTTGGAACAGAAATGAGTGAAGCTGAAGGTATCACAACGAAAACGACGAAAAGAGATCAGAATTCTTCGCCGATTAGTCAGGACAATGTGAGTTTCGAAAATTAACCCTGGCCTGAAATATCACCAAAAAAATATTTCTCAAATTTTTGAAAATGAAAAAACCTCTGGGCCGGGCCATTTTTGACAATCTAAAATTTGGTTTTTTTTAGAGAATTTTCCAACCCATTTTTTTTTCAGGACGATCGAAGTGTTCAAACATCTATAGCCGATTGGTTTGGAAAAATATTCAAAGGAAAAGGTTGACCCAATTTCTAATCTCTTCTCTCACGCCAAAAATCAGTTTCAGACCAATCTCAACAAACCTCATTATGCGAAGATGTGAAACGCAAAAAATCTACAAACTCTACAAATTCCACCCGATCCGACGACAGTAGTTGTTCCGACAACGCAACATCGGCGAAACGTCGCCGCAGCAAGTCAACAGTGATGTCGACGAGTTGCACAATGAGCACACAATACTCACCGCCGCCCGATAATATATCCAGACTTTCCGAGCCAACGTGAGCTCGAAATGCAAAATATCAAATTTTCTCAAAAATCTTTTCAGACACCGTGCGAGATCATCGTCGACGTCGGGAATTGGGACAAGTATTTTCGAGGAGGAGACACGTCAAGAGGTCATTGTTCAGACCGATGATTCGTATCTGAAAATTGCTCGACGTCTCGACGAATATCGCAATAATAAAACGCAGTTTTTGCCCGTTTGCGCCGCATCTCCGCTCTCTTCGAAAGAGGTCGAACCGTTCAAGTGAGTTTTCTGAAACGTACATTTTCCGGGGTTTTTTTTTCGTAAAAAAATATCGGCCCCTCAAATTAATCAAATCTGAATCTGGCCAGAACCGATTTTCTCAAAATTTTTACTGAATCGGGACTGGAGAACTTTTTGTTAACCGGACCTTGTCTGACTCCGATTCCTCAAGAATAAACAGGCCCGGTTCAATTTCTCAAACTAGGCCCATTCCAGTTTTATTCTGCTTGACTTGGCCCGAAAATGATTTTGGTCCGATTTTTCTGCCCAATTTTCTGAAATCTTGAAAAAACTCGGGCCCGATTTTTCAAAAACCGGATTCAGAAAAATTTTAGCCGCAAGTTATAAAAATCAGACAACTTGGAAATTTTTGTTTTGTTTTTGGACATGCAAATTTGAACTTTCGTGTCTAAAATTCGAGTTTTGTGTTTTAACAAAATTTTTTGAGTTTCATTTCATGACCACACTAAATTTGAAAACCCAGAACATAATATTTTCTCACTGTGAAACGTACATATCCCGGGTACAGTTCATAGTTTTTTTTCAAGTTTTCACATTTTCTGAGTTCAAAAAATCGAAATTTTGTGACCTGAAAACCACAACTATATTATTGCAGAACCGATCGACCGAGTGAACGAAGTCACTATTATTTCGGAAGTCGTCGCGGGAGTTTGGGACGATCGCGTAAGAAACAACGTCTCGATGCGACGCATCGCGATTCGCCGATCGGAAAATCGATGGATGTTGACATGTTGAATGAGGCACTTGTGAGTTTTTCTGATATTAATGCGCGGTCCGATAATTACGGCCCGGGATTTTTGATTTTTCGGTGGGTCTAAAAAGACCTGCCCGCACTGGTGTGAAAAGGAATGTTTCTGTATTTTACGTCAAAGCTTTTTCAGGCCTTCGAAAAAGGTCCGGCACGTGGGAAGAGGCTTCGGGCCGATCCAAGTTTTGTATATTTTAATTGTTTTTTTTTTTCGGAAATTTTTGGTGGGAAAAAAATATTCCGGTTTCTGACCAAACGAAAGCGTGTATTTTCGAATCTCAATGTTTCTGCACATTTTTCTAAACTTTGTGGGCGTGTCCTGAACTGAAGTAAGTGTTGGAAAATAAAAAATTTAGAATTATTTTTATTTTGACCTAGCCGTGAAAATTTCGAAAAATTTGTAGACTCAAAAATTCAGTATTGTCAATCCAGCCAGATCATCCAACGAGAATATGATCTACCGTCTGAATCTCTCAGTTTGACATGCTCTTTCATCGACTTTTTGTGGTAGATCACTTTTCCCGTTGGATGATCTGACCGGATTGACAATAACTCAAATACACACAGTGTCTGGAAGAACTTTATCATGTTTTTCCGCCGTTCTTTTTCAGGCCTTTGATAAAAGTGCGGCTCAAAACGGCCCGATTCTTTCCCCCAATTTTAAAACAGAGATTTCTCCCTCTAAATCACACCCATGTCCGTTTTTTTTTCCATTTTATGATTGGAATTCAGAATGAACAAGATGAACAGAGTTCAAGTCCGCCGAATGGTAAGTTTGACAAAAACCGCTTCTAATTAGACTAGAAACACTAATCAACACTCTTACATAGTTAAAATCACTCATTCCTGTTTCCTCACCCAAACTCAAACAGAACTTTTTTTACAGAACAACGAAAAAAGTCGGTCAATTTCGCCTAATCGCTCGTCTACAGTACTTTTGACTCGAAATCCATCGCTTCCTATTGGAATATCTCGTGGAAGGGTGAGTTGAAAAATTCTGGTCAGGAAATTTTTCTCCGAAATAACCGGTGTTTCTAATTTTTGAAAAATATTTGAAAAAAATTCTCAAGTTCATCGTTTCCAGCATTTACAAAATTCCAAAAAGTATGATTTTTTACTAAAAATGAAAATTTTCACTTTTCCTAATTAATACCTCGAAAAATAAAAAATGTCACGTTTTTTTTTGTCAAAAATTTCCTTTGAAAAGTTTTGACTCAAAAATCTTGCCCTCGTTTCAGGTTTCTGATTACATAACTCAACACGAAAAGGGTATTCCAAATCCGGCGACTTCTCGTCAATCACCGATTAAAATCATTCGTCAATACTCTTTAGATACATAGAATATTTCAATATCCTTCTTATTCAGGTTGTTTCAAAACGGTGTATTTTTTTGTATTTTTTTGCTATAACAAAAAAAAGTTTCATTATGTTACAGACCCGAGTGATTCTAAATTTAACCAGTTCTTTGTCTTTTTGCATCTGGCGGACCGTCTTCTTCTTCATCTGAATCGGATGAGACGTCAGGTTGTGCGACGACGGATGTGCTTGCGGCGAGTGCGTCAAGCTCTTTTTGTTTTTCCATCCGGCGATATTCTTCGTCGCGTTTTTTTCGAGCTCGCATTTCGGGGGTGACCATTTGTCGACATTCTGCCATCACTTGAATATAGTTTTTCGCATTCATCTGAACCAAGAAACAATAATGGGACTATTCAGATCTTTTCTCCACGTGGAGAAAAGCGGAGAAAACCTATCCAGAAACTGGTGGAGAAATTCATATCTGCTCAAATTGGCAAAATTTTTTCTCGAAGTTTGTTGATATATTTCAGATGTTGCTAAATATAGGTTTTGGTACAACTTTTATTGTATGGGACTATTCTATTAATTTCTCCACCTAGAATTTCTCCGCTTTTCTCCACGTGGAGAAAAGCGGAGAAATAGTTCTGGATAGCCGCATAAGATTTAATATTTTTTTTTTTGGAAAATTAGTTTCGGAATTTTCCAGCGAATGGGAAAAATATTAAAAATCTATTTTAATGAAATTTTGTGTATTGCCACGAAAATAAGAATTTGAAATATTTATGTCGTGGAACTACAGTACTCTACTGATTTTTGACAGCAAAACGTTATCACCAAAATTTAATTACTGTTAATTTTAATTTCAGCCACGAATATATTTCGAGAGGTACATTTCTAGACTTTTCAGACGCGTAGAATCAGATTCTGATATAAAAATATTTTTGAAAATCTTCTCTAAACCTAGTAAAGATAACATTATCAATAGAGCGCGTGTTAACGATTCGATTTTGGAAAATGAAAAAATAGTGTCTCGTCGCGATTTTGTTTAGTGTGTAGAAGAGTACTGTGGTTTTTTGGCATTTTTTAAATAGGTTTTTTGTTGTTTTTTTCCAAAGTTTTTTCTTAAAAAATTCCAGAAACTCACATGTTTTTCCAAAATATGAAAAATGGCATAAATTGCAGTATGACTAGATGATTCGTGAACATCTGTTCCTGCATACAACTCGAGCACGTTGTTCACCTTGAACGGTCGAATCAAATACTCTTGAGATGTGATTTTTCCTCTTGCCAAAAAATTAATGGCAATCATCGGACTCTCGCGTGTCTCATTATCATCCGGATATTCGAACATCGGCGAATCGGTCAGACAAACCAATGTGACTCGCTCGTCGTCGTTGAATCGTTCTAGCATTCGCGAAACGTCGTAACCACCGCGACTGTGCGCGACAATGTGAATATGTTTAGCGGCGCATGGATAGATGAGAAATTGCCACGCATGAATGCAGTGTTCTACTGGATTTTCACTGTACTGCAACAAATTCATCAATTTTCAACAAAATCTCAGTCAATTTCACTCATGTTTAGCTTACCTTCAACTTAGAAACACCTCCATTGTTATCGTTAAATGTGTTATGATTTGTGTTGAACACCATAACACCCCATCCGTTGAGAATTGCTCGATTTATATACTGAAACTGTGTTCCGGATTCGAGATTCTCATTGATAATCAACCTTCTCGCCCATTGTCCGGCTCGAACAACACCCGATCCATGAACTAGTATCAAAATTGTATCTTTTTGGAAAAAATCAGGTGTTGCGAAGACAAATCCGACTTCACTGTCCGGCAACGGACACCCGCTTGGTTTTAGTGGGATTTGTACGAGTCCACAACGATCTTTTAGCATTTGATATACTTCTAGCTCTACAGCTTTTCCTAATTCTTCGTATTTTTCCTGTGTTGTGAATTTAAATTTTTCGTTGTCCTGCAATTTTATCTCATTAAACTATCTGAAAGTTACATGAAAACTTACAGCAATTGTGCGCAAGACATCTTGATCATCGAAATAATATCCAAGTTGCTCCAAACTGGTCATTTTTCTGCAATTTTGAAGTTTTTCAGCTGGAAAAAAAATAAAAATCGACAAATTTTCAAATGAATGGCCTAGAAATCCAAACAAGCAAGTGTGCTCTACTGGCAACCTGGATACTTGCCAAAAATATTACACTGTTCAAATTTTTTACTTTTTTTTCGCGTGGTTTTCAAGTTTCGCAAGACTACGTTCAGTAAATATGGCACTAGTGGCAGCTGATATAAAACACGATCCATCGGCTAGGCCAGAATCACCGACATGCGCAGCTCCGTGCGGAGGACTGTTAAGCTCGCAAGATTTGGATAAACATATCGAGAAATTGATGCGATGCGAATTAATCACAGAACAAGAGGTAAAATCATTGTGCGCGAAAGCTCGTGAAATTTTGGCCGAAGAGGGAAATGTTCAAATTATCGACTCGCCAGTAACGGTTTGTTGCATTTTTATTTTCTGTTTTGCACATGACGGTTATCTCTAGATATGTGGAGATATTCACGGCCAATTCTACGATCTGATGGAATTATTCAAAGTCGGCGGAAATGTGCCACAAACCAATTATTTGTTTCTCGGCGATTTCGTTGATCGAGGTTTCTACTCGGTCGAAACATTTCTTCTTTTACTTGCACTCAAAGCTCGATATCCGGATCGAATGATGCTGATACGCGGTAATCATGAAAGTAGGCAAATTACACAAGTCTATGGGTTTTACGACGAATGTTTGCGAAAATATGGAAATGCGTCGGTTTGGAAACATTGCACAGAAGTTTTTGACTATTTAGCACTGGCTGCTGTTATCGATGGAAAGGTATTGTTTTATTTTTTGGTTGTTGTGGGAATGCATTTTCTGTAAACTTGAAACATAACACAATTCTTCAAAAAAAACCACATAAAAGCGCACTTAGCTAAAAATAGTACAACAAAAGTTTCAATTTGAAAATTCTCAAAAAACGAAAAATATTTTTTTCGAAATGAGAAAATTCATAGTTTTCAATTTTTCGTGGCGAAGTCTATAAACTTTCATTGAAAATTGAAAATTTCACTGTGAATTTCCAGAGCAAGAAACGAAAAAGACATTTTTTTGTCAAGTGACATTATACAAAATAAAGTGTAATGCGATGTGCAACGTAGAAAAAAATTCAAAAAATTTGCAAAAAAAAACTGTGCAACGTGACCTTATTTTTTCCCAAAAATTTGCAACATTTTTCATTGAAAAAAACGTGAAAAAAAATCGAAATGAAAAAAGATCAAAAATCAATGAAAAATGTTGCAAATTTTTTGGAAAAAAAATGAAGTCACGTTGCACAGTTTTTTTGCAAATTTTTTGCATTTTTTTCTACGTTGCACATCGCATATAGGTCACGCCACAAAAATTCAAAAAAATATAATTTTTTTTCTAATTTTCGAAATTTACAGCCATTTATAGGCCAGGTAATGAACGATAACAGTACCACTCCCCCTTTTGGGCAAGTGTGCTCGATTTCTGAAATCACAAAATAAACTTTTCTGTTAGTTTGAAGTGGTAACAAAATTCGGAAAACAAATTTTATTTAAAATATTCTCAAATTTTGCAGGTTTTCTGTGTACACGGTGGTTTATCACCTTCAATTAGCACAATGGATCAAATTCGAGTTATTGATCGAAAACAAGAAGTTCCACATGACGGGCCAATGTGTGATTTATTATGGTCAGATCCGGAAGAAGGAAGTGTTGGATGGGGTCTCAGTCCGAGAGGTGCTGGATATCTATTCGGTGCTGATGCTTCTAAGGTTTTTCTCATAATCATTAATTTTCTAAAAATTGGAAAAAAAATGAATTTCAGACATTTTGTGAAGCGAACGGTGTTGATCTGATTTGTCGAGCACATCAACTTGTTATGGAAGGATACAAATGGCATTTCAATGAGAAAGTATTAACAGTCTGGTCAGCTCCAAATTATTGTTATAGGTATGTTGGTTTCGTATCTTTGAAAACAAGCATACCTCGACCAAAAGGTGAAAATTTAACCGAGCAAAATTTTGGGACGAAAAATTGTATAGTAATTCAAACAAAAAATATTTAGAGAAAAAATTTTGGAAGTAAAAATTACTACTTTTTTGACCGAAAAATGAAAACCAAAAAATAGCTGAACCACTGAAAAAAGTACTAAAATTTATTCAAAAAAAATTTTGGAACCGTGACAAAACGGGAATAGTTTTTTTTCACTTTGAAAAATTTTGTGTTTTTGAAATAAAACTTAAAATTCTCTCTGATAAAAATAAGAATTTCATTTTACAGGTGCGGAAATGTGGCCGCAATTCTAGAGCTCGACGAAAATCTCAATAAAGAATTCACAATTTTCGACGCGGCACCACAAGAAAATCGAGGAGCTCCTGCCAAAAAACCGCATACCGACTATTTCTTGTGAACACAATATTATTATTATTATTTTTTTCGAAAAACTGGTGCAAATGTTTTTTCCCCCTTTTTTTTTGTTTTTTTCCTCTCCAAAAAAGTGTTTGAAAATGCTTTATTTTTTGTGCTATTTTCTATGAACTTAAATTTTTGTCTTATTATGTTGGGTTTATCTTATGAGTTTTTGTGCTCTTTAGCTATTTGAAGTTGAAAAAAATGTAAATAATCATGAAAATGTTTAGATGTTGCGAGTCTTATCACGACAAACTTTCAATGTGTTACGAGCCAATTATTCGGCAACTTCGAGTGGGAATCAGATTCTCAATGATGAGCTGAAAAAACGAATTGATGGATTAGTGAAGGTATTTTTCTTAGATTTCCGAAATTCCAAAAAATCAAAAATGTAAACAAAAAACGCATAGCTTTTTTTAAATTTCTCAATTTGAGGACCTCCATCTTATCTTCGGAAAAATCGGCCATATTTTTTTACCGAAAAAAATGTTTTCTTCGCGAAACAAAAATAACATCATCGGGGAAAAACAAAAACGTTGACTTAAAAAGTCATAAACTTCAGTGTATTTTTTGCCGAAAATTTCTCACATAATTTTCTTGCAGGCCAACGATGTAGTTGTATTCATGAAAGGAACACAACAAGAGCCAATGTGTGGTTTTTCGAAAAATGTCAAATTAGTTCTCGATTTTCACAACATCAAATTTAATGATCACAACGTGTTGGCCGATCAAGAATTGAGAGAAGGAATCAAGGTGTACAGCGACTGGCCAACTATTCCACAGGTTAATCAAACCGTTTCATATTTTACAAAAACATTGTTTCTTTTTTTGCTCGCAGGTTTATGTGAAAGGCGAATTTGTCGGCGGTTGTGATATTATGATCTCAATGCACAAAGATGGCGAATTGAGCGACTTTTTCGATGAAAAAGGAATTCCAAATAAATATGGATCGAAGTAGATTTCGAAAATGAGAAGAGCTTATTTATGTTGATTAGAGTTTTTGTTTTTTTTTTGGTTAAATAAAATTCGATAGATTTTAACATTGATCGAGTCAAGTTCATATTGTCAATCCGGTCAGATCATCCAACGAGAAAAGTGATCTACCACAAAAACTGGATGAGAGAGCATGTCAAAATGAGAGATTCAGACGGTAGATCAATTTCTCATTGGATGATCTGGCTGGATTGACAATATGAAAAACGGCAAATTTTGAAATAGTACGAGACGTAGAGAACTGCACCAAATTGTGCGGACCTCAATAAGATGACATAACCCGCAATTTGTTTGCAATCAACTTCTCGGAAATAAAAAAAATTATTTTCACATGAGAAAACAATTTTGTATCGTTTCAAACGATCACAAAAATTTAGAAGAATCCTATGAATATTTATATAATAAACACTTTCCCGTTAACATCTCATTTTTCCACCCCAATTAATTCTGGACTTTATTCGAAGGTCACCGTAATTTAAAAATCAAAACATACAGTATACTCAAACAAACAATCGTTTCGAGACACACCCGCTAAGTTTTTTTTAACATTTGTTTATTTTTTTTTGTTTTGAAAAATTTCGATTTTTTGTACAAATCGTTTTGTTTTTGAAATGCTGCCAATTATTTTTTATTTCATTCACGTTTTGTAAACGCGTTCATTTCGTAATTTCTTTGATGACCCATTTCAAATTCCAATTTACATTAGTAGCCCATCGCATTCAGCTAGCTAGCTAAATATATATATAGACATGTTCTTTTCCTCCAAATTCGGCAACAAGACAATCATCAAACAGAACGAAAAGACGTACTTTTCCTTCTTTTTTGTCTATCTCTCTTTCTTTTCCACATCTGCGTCTCCAATTCTCTTGCATTTTCGAACCAGTGTCCGTCGTCCAGTCGATTTTTGTTTTGCGCGCCAAACAAAAAAAATACTAGGTTTTTTTCTGCCGCGAGAAAAGAGAAAATTTCATAATAATCTCGGAGGGTCCGCTATCGATTTTTTGTTTTGTTCTGTCAACTCGAGCGTAGATGTATTTGTTTCCGTTTTCGAAAAACGAAGGCCTTAGCTACTTCGGTGGCATTTGGAAAAACAAAAAAGAAACCCAGGATCATTCCACAGAATGTTTTATAACCTCGTTTTATTGTCGACGTACATTTTCTTGCATTTTCTTCTTCTTTTCTCAGAAATTTCAGACGGAAAACACCACTACACTTTGTTTGATTGTTATCTTTTTTGACGAACGAAAGTTGCTTGTTGTATTGACAAATGTTCTTAGAGACACCTCACATGCAAAAAAAATAAACAAAAAAATTGTCCACGTAAAACGCCCGCGGCATGTTTGTTTGCAACTGCGGCACACCATTTTTTTCATTGAAAAGCTCAGGTACCGCCCCTTTTTTTGCAAAAGTACGTGGGACACTTTTTTTCATTGTTTTTGTTTATTTTTTTTGCATGTGCACCTCCCCAATCTGTCATGAGCACAAAAAAATGCAGAAAATTGCGAAATTTTCTTCCTTTTCTCGCAGAACAATTATCTCAGCTTGTGTGTCCCCGTTTTTCATGAAATTTGATGCTTTATCCAATTTCGAAATATTGAAATGTGTTCTTCAGAATGTTGGCTGTGGGTATGCATGTAGAAATTCAGCGATCCGATGGACGAATTCATGGAGCTGTTATTGCTGAAGTTCGTCGAAATGGCAGATTTATGGTTGAATGGCATGAACATGTGAGTTTTTTTATTTGGAAAAAATCTTCTAAAATATGTAAAAAAGTTGGCACAAAACCTAAGTCGGAGCTTATTGTTCTTAAAATCGCTGGAACAGATATTGATCCCGCCCATTTCGAATTCTTGGTCTCTCAAACTTTGAGATTTTTTCTAAATTAAAATATACGGAAAAATTTATGTGATGTAGATATTTTCTGAGCACGAAAAAAATTGCCCAAAAAAATCCACCTTGAAAAGAATAACTTTACTATTTATTATTTTCTTGAAAGAAGCCGGGCCCGATGAGGTTACATAAGTAATTATTTATTTTTCTCGGTCTGAATGCATTTGAGATTAGTTGAACATCACTAGACCAACCAAAAAAAGACTAAGAAAAGAAGGGAACGAATGCATTTTATGACAGTTTTGCACTAGGCCAAAAAATGTAACAAAAAAAAAAGGAAAAACTGATTGCAGGGCGAAACAAAGGGAAAAGAATCGACGCTCGATGAATTGTTAAAATTGAATCCGACACTGAAAAAGAAGGAGCCGGCACCGCAGCCAACTCGTCAGAGACCTCCGTCGGATGATGAGGACACTTTCCTGTTAGATATTGTTCGTGATAAAAAAGGTGACTTTTTGAAAAAAAAATCTCAAAAACTGAAAAGAAAATTGACACGAACATTGAACAAAAAAACAATTTTTTACTTGAAGTTTTCAGAAGAAATTTCTACTTCCGAGCAAAATTTAAAATCAATATCGCTAATCATGTTCTTATTTTTTCAGATAATCGAACAAAACGTCTTCACAACGAAGACAATGGCAACTACAATCGTTCAGCCGTTTCGGCAGTTCATCAACGCGAACCATCGCCAGTCTTCCGCGCACCCTCACCCGTCCAAGCACCCCCACCGTTGAAACCCAAATCGACACCACCCGAACAAATTGTCAAACCACTTCCAACACGCATCAATCCGCCGCGAACCAGCACAATTGCGCCGCCAAAAATCGTGTCGAAACCAGTGTTCGAAAAACGCGAACCGAGTCCGGTGCGGGCCGTGCGAGTACCGTCGCCAGTTGTTCAAGATGTTCCGCGAACTTATCCTCAACAAGATGTTCCGTCGACAAATCAGCATTATACGTTTGCCGAAATGATCAAGAGCTTCAGAACTAATGTCAGTTTATTTTTGAAATTTTCACCAAAAAAAAACCCGGTTTTTGTAAAAAATTATGTCACGTCAACATGTATTCTCTAAAAATTTTCACTCAAATTTTGAAAATTTGAATTCTGAATCACATTTCTTCTGAATACTTCCATAATAACACAGTGAGTAGCTAAATTTTTTATCTCAAAAAATTTGAAAAATGTTCGAAAATTGAAATTAATTTTCGTGACCTTTTTCACTGAATTTTTCATTTTTTAATTATATTTTTTCGGCCACGCCCACAGAAAACGTGTCTAATCTAAAAGAATGTGCAAAACTATTGACAAGGGAATGGTGTTGGGACGATGTGGCGCTTCACGATGAAAATTTGGGATTCCATAGATTTCGACACGCTGAGAAAGATCCCGTTGTCAGAAGTTGCGAAACTCCTCTGTGAAGCTCAAAATTTTGCTCCGAAGTTTGAGCAAAAAATCTAATTTTTCTCCTTCAAATTTGAACTTTTTTTGGAAATGGAAGTACTCTGGGGTTATTTCATACGAGAAGAAACGTTTCAACATTTATTTTCAGCGAAAAACTACTGAAAACACCAAAAAATGTAGCTTCAAAAAATACAATCAAGTTTGATCTACATTTTTAAGAGTGTTCACGTTTTTATTCAATTAATTTATTTTTGATCTAATGAGAAATTTTGGAAGCCTGACAAATTTTTGGGAATTTTCAGAAAATCGATATTATCAGTAAAACTAAACGTTTTCATGGAAAAATATCATTTGGATGTTGTTCAGAATGGTGGATTACATCAAGTTGACCTATTTAGGAGTACCATGACTTTCTTTGAAGCGATTTATATCAAGATTTACAGATTTTCAGTTTTCAGAAGAATCTCGATATCTCGATTTGGAGAGGAGTTTCGCAAAATCTGACAACGGGATCATTTTCAGCGTCAGAAACTCTATAAAATTTCATACATTTCATCGAAAATCTCCAAATTATCCTTACACCACTCCCTTGTGAGCTTCAAAAAATGAACTCTGTTACTCAGGCAATAGAAAACTCCGGAGTTCCACCAATTCGTCTCTTGAGTACCGCCAATTGCGCTCCGGAGGGCCCTCCGGAGCGTCTTTGAAGAAAATTGGTGAAATTTTGTGAAAAAGGGGGGAAACAGGTGGAGCTCCGGAGGAATTTTGTGGGCTTCGATGAAATAAAGTGGGATTTGGGGGAGCTCCAGAGAAAATTGGTGAGTTTCTGAGAAATGAAGGAGAAGATCGGTGGTCCACCAGAGAAATTCTAGGAAGATTTTGGGGGAATCTGTGGAGCACTGGAGTACTTTTGGTTAGATTTCTTTGGGTAGCGGTGATTTTAGTAGTACTTAAATTGTGAAGAGATGTATTATAAACCAAATTTATTGAATCGAAAAAAAACCAAAAACAAACTATGAAAAGAAACATTCAAAAAAACATTTGTGAATTTGATCCATCGAAGAAACTGCTCAACTGTCGTCGGCTTCTCTGTTTATCCATACGACTCCTGGGTTCAACATTTCTCTGGCCTTTCGTTTGACTTTCTGTAAAAAAACAGCGTGAGGTTTAGAACTTTTACACGTTCGGCGAAAACTCGTGACTCACGAGTGTTCGAGAACTGCGCAGTTTAGAAAAGCTTTTAGCTTTTCCATGTTAGATTTTATATAGCTAAAATCGTAACTTCTAGCTCACCTCAAGAAAAATATGTTGGTCGTCAGATTCTCGGTTTTTCGCCTATCCTCCTTCATTTCCATTCGATTTTTCATTGCTTCATGTTTTTCCAATTTCCAAATCTATATTCGCATGTTGAAAGTTAATATATTTTCGAAACGTACGAGTCAACAGCTTCTGAAACAAATTCATACGTAAAACCGGATTATGTTTTGTAAATGAAAAATATGTGATCATCACATTTGAGAAATGTGTTGTAAATCATCAAGCTATTTCGAAACAGACTAAATTTTTCTAACTCACCTTACAAAAATCGTTTTTTCGCACCGTTCTATATGAATTCCTCGTATTCGAGTTCCGATTTGCTGTCGTTTTCATAATATTTTCATTTAATTCCCATAATATACTCCATATTCGTTGGTTTTCGGGAATGACGGCCAATATTAACAGTTTCTGAAACGACTTTACTCGAATTTTGTTGCTAGTGTATATCAACGTAAGAAATTGTTCAATAAAAAATGAAAATTCCGCTGAAAACATGAAAAAAAGAAAGATTTTAGGACAAAAATAGGAAAAAAATAAAAATAAAAATTTGAAAACTGAATTGTCATTCGAGCGCGTTTGCGCTTTTCTGATTTCCTCCAGAGGCCCTCCGGAGCTCCTCAAATTCTTTTCGGAGAGAATTGGTGAGAGAGAAGAATTTCCCAATTGACGATTATTTTGTGCTACTCCTGAGTAATTTGGTGAGAATTGGTGGAATTACGGTGAACTTTGGTGGGGCACCGGAGAAAACGGCGAATTGGTGGAACTCCGGAGTATTCTTTTTCCTGAGTATGACAGAATTTTCTACGAAAAAAATTGAGTTCCAACTTTTCTGAAAAATTAGTTCCTTGATTGTTAGATGTTTCCCAAAAAATATAGATTTTTCGTAGAAAATCAGCCCCAACATTTCCAATTGTTGATACCCAAATGATTTTTGTTGTAGATCGACTATCGTCCATTGTCAATGTTCGACAACGTGACAGAGAATCGCATCTCAGTATGTGTGCGAAAACGTCCGATGAACAAAAAAGAATTGACAAAAGGCGAAGTCGATGTTGTCACTATACCCAATAAAGACATCATCGTTCTACATCAGCCACAGGTTCGAGTGGATATGACCAAATTTTTGGAAAATCAAAAATTCCGCTTCGACTACACTTTTGATGAGACTTCAAATAATGAAACAGTTTATCGGTGAGTTTTTTTTTCTGGAAATTTTCTGTTCTGAAATTCCATTGAGAATTTCCAGATTCACCGCTCAACCACTAGTCAAAACAATTTTCGAGCAAGGAACTGCGACATGTTTTGCGTACGGTCAAACGGGTTCCGGCAAAACGCACACAATGGGCGGCGATTTTTCGGGTAAAAAACAAAACGCCTCACTGGGAATATACGCACTGACCGCTCGCGACGTATTCGAAATGATCAAATCGCCCGCGTACCGCAAGAAGGATCTTCAAGTGTATTGTGCGTTTTTCGAAATCTACGGCTCCAAATGTTTCGATTTGTTGAATGAGAAAAACTCGTTGCGAGTGCTCGAAGATCAGTCGCAAAAAGTGCAGGTGGTCGGGTTGAAGGAGGAGTTGGCAACCGGCGAACAGGATGTGCTGGATTTGATCACAAAAGGAACACAGATGCGAACGGCCGGAACGACGTCGGCCAACGCGAACTCGTCTAGATCACACGCTGTATTCCAGATCATTTTGAGAAAGTCAGTTTTTTCTTATTTTTGAGGCACAAAAAGAGAAAAAAAATAAAAAGCAATGCCATTTACTTCTTACAGAGACAAAAAACTGTGGGGAAAATTCTCGCTGATCGATTTGGCCGGAAACGAAAGAGGTCAGGATACTCGCGACACGGACAAAGAAACGCGTCAAGAAGGAGCCGCAATCAACACGTCGCTACTCGCACTCAAAGAATGCATTCGCGGTATGGCTCGCAACAGCACTCACATTCCGTTCCGTCAATCAAAACTCACAATGGTGTTGCGCGACAGTTTTATGGGCGAAAATTCGCGGACTGTCATGATTTCGATGATTTCGCCGGGTATTTCGTCGAGTGAGAACACGTTGAACACGCTCAGATATGCGGATCGGTACGTAAATTTCTGAGTTTTTAAAAAAATTTCCATTTTTCCCTCTCAAGAAAAAATTCTGCAAAATCTTCCAACCTAATATTGTTCAAAAACTTTCGAAAACTCATGTTCGCAACATCTTTCGGGCCGGATCGGTTTTTTTCATTTTGAATTTTTGTGATTTTCATAAGAACATATGTTTCTCCAACAAAAATCCTCCAACACATTGCAGGGTAAAAGAAATGGGAACCGAAGGAAATGGTGATTCGACACCGATTCGAGACGAAGAAATGTTCTTGCCTCCAAAAGTCGACGATTCAGACGAGGACGACGACGAAGACGATACGATAAACGCGAAGAGTTCCGAAAGTCGCGCGTTACTCATCGACAATCTTCAGAAAATCGAGCACATGGTGTCCAAAGTGCGTTGTTTTGAAAAAATATGCTGGATTAGAAAAAATCATTTTGAAAAAAAATTGCCACCTAATTTTCGGTGTGAGAAAATCTTCTAAAGCTCAGAAAAAACCGGGTGAAACCCAAAATCTAAAAAAAAATAGATCCAGAAAATTTGGTTCAAAACGGACACATTCATTTCGATACCAAAAAAAACAGTTCCAGAATCAAAAAAATGTGGTTGAAACTTCACGTGAATTTTTTGGACACTTAAAAATTGGGACCCGGAATTCTAGACCAAAACTTTGTGACTCTAAAACAAACACCATCGAAGTTGCTGACGCCAGAAAATTTTTCGAAATGGTTTGAAAAAAAAACATTTACGTCAAAATGTCACGTGTAAAATTTTCACAAAAAAACCTCTTACAAACGTTGTAGATGACGGAAGAGTTGCGTGCCACTTCAATCTGTACAACAAGTCAAAAACGAGATTTGGCCCAAAAAATGGACACAGTTGCGAGTATATGCAACAATGCTAGAGATGTTTTGCGAAACGTCTAACTGGCGCATCCCGAATACAACAATTTTTCATGTGAATATTATCATTTTTTAGTAGATTTTCATGTATGTCCAACGGGTTTTATTTATTTTAATTTTTTTGTTAATTGCAATTCAATTTTATCGAATTCCATTTGGCTGCATGATATGAATTATTTTTGCCGCTGCTAATTCGCTGACAAAGTTATTTATTTATTGAATTATGAGAAAAGATGTGTAACCCGGACAAAATAACGGAAAAAGGCAAGTAGTGTGTGTAAGTGTAAGTAGAATAAATAAGGAAAAAAGGATCTAGATGGTCTCCCAGATTGGTTTCGACAAATCGGGCGATAGATTTGGATGTGTTCTTGGCTCGGCGCCAACTCCCAAATCTCCAACAAATCGCTCGAAATCGGTGGATTTGAGACCGCACGGGCGGCGGAATTCGTTGCCTTTTTCGTGGATCCATTTGTTGGACACCCATTTTATGCCGACAAGAACTGGACACGCTGCGTGACGTGTGTCCGGATTACCGTCTCCTTGACGATACAAATTGTACCAGAACAGAGCGTCGTTCTGAAAAAAAGGAGAAAAATTGGCTTGGGCCTTTGAAGAGTTAGGCCACGTTTTTTTGTTGGGAAACTAGGCCACAAGTCGAAATAATTTGGAATGTTAGGCCACGGTTTTTCTGGCCACAGAAACAATGAATTTTTTTGCGAAGTTCGGCCGTGTTTTTTTTCTCAGCAAACTAGGTCACGTTTTTGATGGAACTTTTTTTTATGAATTTTCGAAAAAAAAATAGAGAAAAATTAGTCAAGGCGAGTTTTCTTGGAAATGCGGCCACAAAATGGACCAATTTGGAAAGTTAGGCCACGACGTTTTTGGAAAATTAGGCCAACATGTTTTATTTTTTAAAAATTTGTGCATACTTTTGGAATTCTAGGACACGGCGTTTTTTGCTGAATTTAGTTAAAAAAATTTTTTTTTGAAACTGGGCTTTTGAACTAATTTGGGCAATTACTGAATCGGACCTTCTGAATCGGACCAGGTCCGATTTTATCGGACCCGAAAACAACCGAATCTGAATCGGACCCAAACCTAAAATATGTGTCTGAAACGGACCAGAGCGAAGAAATCGGACCCGGTCCGTTTTTTTCAAAACCTTTTCTGAATCGGACCACAAAATCGGACCCGGTCCGTTTTTTTTTGTTGAAATTTCAGCTGAATCAGACTAAAATCGAAAAAATATCAACCAAAAAAACGGACCGGGTCCGATTTTGTGGTCCGATTCAGCAAAAATGTTGGTAAAAACGGACCGGGTCCGATTTCTTCGCTCTGGTCCGATTCAGACACATTTTTTAGGTTTGGGTCCGATAAAATCGGACCTGCTCCGATTCAGAAGGTCCGATTCAGAATCTACCACTAATTTGGGATGTTAGGCCGTGAGTTTTTTGTAGAACTAGGCCACAACTTTTATAGTTCTAGTTTTCTGTTTTTTAGAAAATTAGGACACAGGTTGAACCTGATTGGAAAGTTAGGCCACGCCAAAATTCAACTTATTTGTGTCAGAAAACTAGGCTACGTTTCTGTGTGTGGATTGTTATTTTTTCAGAAAAGTCAAGACGTTTTTATTTGGAAAATCCGTCGATACAAACCATTTTGTTAGGTTGAGATTTTTGCCGGACCAGGCCCGGACCAAACACCAACCCGGCCCGTAATTTTTCCCCTCAGTTTGATTATTCTTACCTTTGTTGGCTGAATTGTCGATTTGACCTCGGTGAATACAGTACCTCCTCCATGTTGTGGTTGAGACATCTGAAACCGAAATCGGCGGTTTTTGAAAAGATGAAAATGTGACTTACGTAGAAGAGAACGGTGGCGATACGATTGCCGGTTCCAAGCGATTTGAATGATTCGGACTCTTCTTTTTTGGCATGATCAAAATGTGGATCATAGTGTCCGCCGATACCATAATTGGCGATTTGCAGTTCTTCAGCAGTTTCCATTTCGAGATTTGTCATCAAGTCAATTCGTTGATTAACTCGTTCGACAACCTCATGTTCCCAACCCTTCAACCACGCACTCTTACTGATTCGATAGGTGGCTGTCACCAGTTTTCCGGTCACCGAATCGTGAACAGTCGCTCGCGCGAGTTTCGGTTTGGCGAGCTCTTGAATTTGCGCGACTTCTTCGTCGCTGATCACTTCTTTGAACAACACGGCCAACGGATTGAATCGTTTGATTTCGACTTTGATTGGCGCGTAGACGAGGAACGGACGATCGCGTTTGTAGTAGCAGTAGAGACGCGAAATGTCCTTTTCGCTGACTGGAACCTCGCCGCGACACAACGCCTCGTACATTGTTCGCTCCTGATTGCCGAGCACACTGTCTGGGCGACGATTCGCGATCGCTGGAACGTTCTTGCGCATTTCACTGCGACGAACTCCTTCCTGTTCCAATAAATCTTCGTACCATTTTACGTTGCCTTTTGCGCGTGGGTGTGATGGATCTGCAGAAAAAATTGGAAGGGGTTTTTGAAATTTTGAAAAATTGACACATTTTCAGTGACTCTATTCCCTTCACCCGACTCAAAAATTTCGCGCAAAAAAATCTTCCAAAACAAGGCCAAATTTTGGACAAAAAACTTCAAAGCTTTTTAGTTCGAAGTTCTAAAATCCGATAAATTTTGCACCAAAAAAAACGTTTAAAGTATTTTGACACGTAGATTTTTGGCCCGAAAAAAACCCGCAACTTTTTGGCGCCAAAATGTTTTGTTTAAATTCGTAAGACTGAAAATTCAGCCCCACAATTCATCGTAAAAATTTGGCGCGAAATTTCAAAATTTGAACTATGTTTTCTGGTTCGAACTCTGAAAAATGAGTCCAAAATTTTTTGACACGTGGATTTTTGGCCCGAAAAAACCGAAACCATTTTTGACGTCATAAACTTTTTGGCGTGAAAAATTTGGGGCGAAATATTGACGTCCAAATTCATGTCAGATTTTTTCGGGCCAATTTTTTCGAGCCAAAAATTTGAACATTTTTCAAATGTTCCCCAAGAAAAAAAAAACGTACTCAATCTGAAAAGTTGTTCGGTGAGTTGTAGTGCATTCTTCAAATTTCCCTGTTTATACAAAGCAAATGCCAAATATTCCAAGACATCCTCCAAATCGGCAGTTGGTTCCTCTTCAGTCGCCAATCTTCTTTTCGCCTCTTCCATCCACATAACCGTATGATAATAGTCTTGTTCATTGTAGGCACTTCGGGCGATTTCGAAACAATCTCTTGCCGAGAATGTGTAGTTGCCCTGATCGCGATAGATTCGACCATCGGCCAGATCTTTTGTGTCGAGACGATAAGTGTCTTGAAGACGAAGCAGAGCAATCGCTGCTCCGTTCAAATCGTCTTCGGTTGGATAGCGAATTCCGTAGGAGGAGTCGGTGATGGCGTCGATGAATGAGTTCGCTTTGTTCGCGTTCATTTTTGATTCCAAAGCTTTCCAGTCAAAGATCTGCAAACAAAATGTGGGTAAATAGCGGATACTTGCGGCGCGATCTTTCTGCGACGCGGAACGAGCAAAGCGAGTGCATTCGCGACGAGGTAAGAGGTGCGTTTTTTCCGCGTCGCTCGAGTTTGTTCGCGAATACTTTCCACGACGCGGTTTAAGTGGAACGAGTGTGTTTGCGATTTTTTGCGACGCGGTCCGAGATTTTTTGAGTCATGCGAGTGGTTACGCGACGCGCTACAAACGCAGCGAATGGTTACGGTTTTCAGCGACGCAGAGAAAATGTTTCCGCGAACTTTCGATGCGGTCTGAACGAAAGAAATGTGTTCGCCACTTTTCCGCGACGCGGTGCAATTGTAATTGATGATTTTTCGCGAAGTGGAGCGAAATTGTTCGCAAATTTCTGTTATGCTTTCCGAGTTGCGCGAGCTTGGAAATAGTGTGTTCGCGATTTTCTGCGACGCGGAGCGAGTTTGTTCGCAGAACTTTCGCGACGCGGTACGAACAAAGGGTGTTGGATAGCGAATTTCCGTGGTACTTTCTGAATAGAGGCGAGCGTGTTCGCATATTTTCGCTACATGATATGGGCATAGTGACGTTGTTCACCGTTTTCCGCGACACGACGAAAATGTGTTCGCGATTTTTCGCATTATTGTCCAAATCAAGCCATGTTGTTTGCGATATTCTGCGTCGCCTTGTGAGCGAAGCGAGTGTTTTCGCGACGACGTCGCGTCGCCAAGCCTCTCGAACCACGACAAATGATCTCACCTTTCTCTTGATCAACAAGAATGCATTGATGGGATTGGTGATATCCTTCAACCCATTATCAATCGACTTTGCATTTTTCTCAGCATACTCCTCTTTCAATTTTCTCAGCTCATCGAGTCGCTTCTCCTCTTGCTCGATATAATTGTGTAGTACTTTTGGAATATTCCTCTCCGTCTCCAACAAACTTTGCATATCGGCAATCGAGGTGAACAAATCGGCATGAGTGCCGCAGAAATGCGCAAAAACGCAAAATATCAGAAAAGTTTTCGGCATGTTACCTGAAATGATCTTCTTTCAACGAGAGGCTTTTTAATGATCAGAGCGAGAGAGTGAGAGAGTGCAGACGGTTAGGAAAACGTCAGATAAGGAGAAAGAAACGGGTTTGGTTGGGGGAAGTGTTGTGAAATATCGCTGGGTGTTACTGTAGTTTTGTCATTTTCGCACGTAGATTTTGTGGGTCTCAAAATGGGGCCAAGGTTTCTGAGTTCAAAGCCAAAAAATTTGACACCAAAAAAACTTTGGAGCGCGAAATTCGGCATTTAATTGGGCTCTTCCATTTTCAGACCGAAAAGCCGGCCCGAAAATTTTCTTAAACTATTTTGGACCAAAAAACCACACGTGGATTTTTGAGCTCGACATTCTGATACCAAAAAACCCCAACAAAATTAGGCCAGACTCTCTGGACTGAAAATTTGAGACCGAAAAAATTAAGTTGAATCCATTCCAGGTGTCAGAAATATACGGCCCGAATTATGGGCTCGAAAATTTGTGTTTCAAAATGTTCTGACGCCAAAAAAAATCGAAATTCAAATTTTCGACGTGAAAAATTTTGACCATTCAAAAAATCTTCACGTGTAATCCTGACACACAAAAAAAGGCGCAAAAATCCACAGAAACAAAAATTAGAAACCGGTTGAGAAAGTGTAAAAAGACAAATAATAGAATACCTAATGAATATCCCCAATTGTCACGTTCACAACACAAGACGAGAGATTCGGATAATCGAGAGACGCAGAGAAAACTAGAAAAAACAGAGAAAGGTCAAGGGAGCGATTGGATGAGATAAAAAAAAACATTGTGGTAAAAAACATGAGCCTTTAAATTTTGAGTGATGTAGTTTTGTGAAATGTTATGCTCCTTGAAATCCAAGGTTACTGTAGTGCCTTTCAAAAAAGATGGTTTTATTTTGAGCAATTTTTGAAAATGTCGAAAAATTGTAGGTTGAAATATTCAGCTTTCAGAAAATTTTTTGAAACTACAGTACTCTGTAAAACTCTGAAAATTGCAGAAAATAATTTGGGTACTGTAACTTCGGAAGTGTAGATAAAAACTTCAAAAGTTTTTCAAAATATAACAATTTTCATGTTCCTTTAAACTTTATAAACAAGACTCCCTTGTTACTTTAAAGTCAACATTGAAAAAAAAAACTGCGAATTGGAGTACTGTAGTTCGAAAAACAGACTTTTCTTTTTAGAATTTTTGCAAAAATTACGAAAATAAAATTATGAAAAAAAAAGAACAGCAACCAAGAGAAGAAGTAACAGAAGCGGGCCAAACGAAAAAACGCCAAAATAGTGTGAGAAATCGAGAGAGTGTTAGAGAAAAAGACGACCTCCTGACCGAGAAGAAAAAAGAATGGAGAAGAAGAAGAAGAAGAAGAAGAAGAAGAAGAAGAAGGACACGTTGGAAGTTTTGTCACTGGATTTTTTGGGAGAAAAAAGGCGGGAACTAATAAGGAATGAAAACTGGTTATGGATCGGGGCCGGTTTCGTCGGCCCAAAATTTGAATATATCTTTTGGCGCCAAAAACTACAGTAGTCCATAAAACTCTTCATTGTTTGTACAAAATGTGTCATGTTCTCAAAAATTTCCAATAATTGTCGAATTGACCAAACAGTTTAAAAATTGTTGAATTTCCGATTGACTCGTCATTTTTTGTTGCAAAAATCGAACTGCCAACGCCTGCAAAATATGGGATTTTTTGAAGCTCAAAATTTTTGGAGCCAGATAAGTGGAACTCGGAGAAAAACCAAAAAATTTGGGTTTGACGCCAAAAATTTGCGGGAAAATCGCAAATTTCAAAAATACTCACCTGACACTCTAACAATTTTCTCTGAAACATCTCATTGTGTTCGCGGAGCATCAAATTCTCGGCTCGACACCGATGTTCGGCCAACTCGACGGCTTCCAATTTGCGATGCGCGTCGACCGCCTCGTTTTGTAGTGTTCGCGCGCGCGACTCCAAATAGCGACACTTGTTGTCGGCAATGTTCAGACGTGTTTTATTGACGTGACAATCGAAACACGGTGCGTCGGATGCGGAATGAGACGAGATCGACGGCGATGTCGCCTCCTCACTGCGATCGATAGCCTGCGAAAAAAGAGAAGATTGGGAGAGCTGCGACAGAAGTGCGGCAGTTTTTTGACACCCCTGGGTGTTTTATAAGGAAATCGGTTAATTTTTTTTTCAAAGTTTTTCTAACTTCGATATTTCATAACACGAAGGTGACCCATAAAAATCGAACTGAAATGGGCCCAGATCAAAAATTGGGTCCCACCCGTTTTTTCAAAAGTTTGGCTGAGTCGGGCCACAAAATCGGACCGAAAGCTTTTTCGATGATTCTAACATAAAAGTTATCTGAAAAAAAAAACAGCTGAAAAATCAGGCCCGATCCAAATTCTTGACTTTGGCCCGATTTCATGCTATGTGTAAATGTCGAGTTCTGATTTTCGGGCCCGGTCCGATCTGATTCAATGTTTTCCAAAATTGTCTAGATTCAATTGAGGTAGAAAAAAACGAAAGAACAACTCGGCTAATGACAAAAACTCGAAGCGGGCCTTAAAAAAATCCGCCGGGGCCCGTTCAGACCCTCATCATCACTCACCAACTGATGAAACGCACTCGTCTGCGAGTCACTTTTGAAACTTCCGCTAAAACTTGGCGGCGATTGCGATGTGTTGCGTGTGAACGAACATTCTTGCGTAAAAACTGGCGTAGTTGCTGAACGAATATTCACATTTTTTCTCTGTGATCTTATGATGACAACTTACTTGGAATTGGTTTAGGTAGACCCAACAAATTGTTGTTGTTTGGCTCGCAGAAAATTGGACTTTGGGTTACTGTAAAAATGACAAGTTGGCGTCGAAAAATTATATTTTTTGGCGTCAAAGCCTACTTTTTTTTAAATCATTTCAAATTACGAGAAAATCTTATTGCAAATTTTTTCCGGGTTTTTATCTGCGTCTCTTTCTCTCTCGTAAAGTGTGCGAGAAAATGCGCTCTATAGCTGAACGGCGCGAAATCAAAAATTTAAGAACGAACACTGATAAGGATCGGCGATTCTCTGAGAATTGGTGGATGTTTGAAGATGTTGATGAAGAAGTGATTTGTCCGGAAATGCCCAATTACAACATCGACACATGTACATTCGAGATATGTGATGCTGTTTGAACATGTGACTTCGAAGACTTTCACTACCTGCAAATAACACGAATTTAGGGGTACTGTAGTTTTGTTTTTGAACATGAAAAATTTTTTAGTTTTGAATTTTCAAATCATCGCGTCAAAAAGAAGAAAGTACTGTAGTTTTAGGTACAAAAATATAAATATTTTGGCGAGTAAAAGTATGAACTTGAAATTGGGATTTTTTCGGCTTAACATTTTTAAAAAGGTTTTTTGGCAGGAAATTCCTTCAAAAACTGTGCTCGATTTTGAAATTTAGGTTTTGAGCTGCAAGTTTTGACGTAAAAAAATATTTTTCTTTAAATTTTGACGTCAAATTTCTGGATTTCTCGATGCTAAAAATTTCCGAGTTTTGATTTTGGCGCCAAAAACTAAAAAATATTTTTGTCATAATTTTTACATCGAAAACTGTGATTTTTTCAATTTCTGGGGCCAAATTTACAACTTTTTTTTGACGTGAAAAATTAACTCAAAAATAATACACCTCATTTTTTGTTTTTCGTCAATCTCGGCGTCAACTCTTTCTAATTACATATTATACTTACTTCGAAACCCCTCTCAATTCAAATCTCAATTATTCTAATTATTATTTACACTTCTTTTTTCCGAAAAGTTGTCGGGAAAAATTGAGGTCATTCGGTTACGCATAACAACAACAACAACAATAATAATAACAATATGAAAAGATGAAGAAGAAGAAGAAGAAAAAGAAAAATACACAATAATAATAATAGAAATAGATTTGAAACGGGATGAAATGGAAAATTGCGCAACGATATCTAGGACAGTTGAGCTTGTTCGAATACGTGCCTGGTTGGCCTAATCGTGTGCACTTTTTGAGCAAACTCACTGGAAATATCCTTTTTGCAAACAGTGCATTTATAACTTTTGAAATGGGCCTGCATACGGTGTCGCGATAAACTCGAAGAGTGGCAGAATATTTTCGAGCAGATCGAGCATCGAAAACTACCTGGAAACTTTTTTTTCAAAAAAAAAAAAAAAATCACCACCCGGGGTCGAACCCGCGGGCGCCAAAGTATTCATGGCGCAGCGCGTAACCACTACACCACACGTGCACGTCCCACCCTTAGAGGGAGATTACAAAGATATGAAAAGGGACAAACCTTTCAAATCGGGTCGTTTCAACTCGCTGCTCGAGCTCTTCGAACTTTTCGCCTCATCCGTACTACTGTAGTCCTCTTCGGTGGTCGAATCGACAACGTTTTTCGGCGACGACAAATTCGTCATCATCATAGTCATCATAGCTAGTTGATTGTCGAAAAATGAATATTCGAGACACACCTCAAACTCCGCCCACTTTTTTTTCGGTTCTTGTGATGAAAAAATGAACGAAGAAGATGAAGATGAAGAAGAAGAAGAAGAAGAAAAAGAAGAAGATTGCGCAACTCTCGATTTAACCTACTTTTTGCGGGTCGTCGATGGTTTCACTAGCCACTGGGCTGCTATTTTCTCGGCTAGGTCAGAAATTATTATTTCCATGACGATTTTATGACAGGGGAGAAACTGAGAGAAAAATAAACTTGGATAGATCGTTTGGAGACCCATTTTGGAGAGAAAAATTTCGCGCCAAAAATTCAGGAAATATTTCCGGGCCCGAAAAAAAAAAGAAGGCGGGCCCGGAAATTTCTAGCGAAGAACAATTGGGCAAACTTTGAATTTCTCGGAGCTAATTTTTGAGCCTTTGTGACAAAAATGTGTAAACTGAAAACTTTTGGGTCCCGTCAGAGATTGAAAAATTGGGCCCGATTTTTCCGGATCAGTTTAGGAGCAGAAAATTTGGATTTTTGAGTCAAAACTTTCAAAATTCGGATTTTCGGGCCAAAAAATCTGAGATTTCAATTTTTGAGTTTCCTGGAAATCTTTCCGGGCCCGAAAAAAAATGAAGTCGGGCTCGGAAACTCAAGATTTTTATTTTGAAAAACTTTTACATCAGAGTTTTTGACGCATTTGGTGCGAAATATTTGAAAAATATAAGTTTCGGGCCGTCAGGGCTCGAAAAGTTGAAACATTTTGGCCCGATTATTTCTGGGACAATTTTGACAGGTCAACATTGGCTTTTTGAGTAAAAATTTTTGAAATTCAAAATCTCGGATCAAAAAAATCTCAGTTTTCCATTTTTGTGCTGCTGGTGGAAAATCGCCAAAATTATCGGACGGGCAAAATTGACTTTCAAAATTTTGGCGCCAAAAATTCAATTTTCAAAACTTAGCAGGAAAAACTCCCAGCTTCAAAAAAAACCAGAAATTTATTTCATAGTTCGAAAAAAAAACCCCGCAAAAAATACGTTTCAAAAAATGCACAAAACACAACCCTTCAAAACAACAGTTGACCATCAAATATTTCGAAATAAAAAACTAAATTTCTTTTTGAAAATAAAGCTGAAATCCAACTACGTCAAAAATCGTCATCTACAGTACCCCAAATGTGCTCTATGATTATTTCAAAAACTACTACTAAATAAAACCTCCTAGTACTCACAAAAAGTAGGAAACTTTTTTATTTTTTGAATTCTTCAACCTTGCAATTATTTGTAATCAGGGTGTTGTAATTTCAGCAGACGAAAATGAGCTTTTATTTTCTATTTTTTTCGATTATAAACTTCAGCGACAAAAAACATAGTTCAAAACTACAGTACCCCTCAAAAAATCGGAAAAAGTTTATCAGCAATCGTGTTCTTGATCATTTTCAGGGATTGCCTCCAAAACAGTCGTCGTATCCTCTTTTTCCTGAATCCACATCGATTCTAAAAGTTTGAAAAAAGTGTCCAAATTCGGCGCAATTTGTTGAATAGCATTTGAAGATGGATGATAAAGATGGACGAAAAAGGCGGTCTGCAAAAACAGTGAAAAAAAGCACACACACATAAATATGACACCTACCTTGAGGAAAAAATAGACTGGAATACTCGAAATTGGCAAAAAATCAAAAAGTGTGAAAACGGCAAAAACTATCCAATAGAGCAACAGATTTTCAGCGTTTTTCTGGTTTTCTGGCGATTTTCGAATGTGCTGCAAAATAAAAAAAAAACAAAAAGTAAGTTTGTTATTCGGAAATTTTGGCCCGAGAAAAAAATTCAGTCCCAAAAAAATTTCTGATTTATCGGCCAAAACAAAATTTTTGAATTCGAAATTTTTGGCGCCAAAATGGGATTTTCAATTTGAGTAGCTGGGCCCGAAAGTTTTTTTGAGGAAATTTTTAGCGCCAAATTTTTTGAGTTATCAAGTTTCAAAACTCTGAAATTTTCCGGCCAATTTTTGAAAAATTGAAAAATTTTGAAATCGCAAGTTAAAAAAAATTTTTTTTTTTAATTTCCAAAACGTTCCAAGAGCTGTCCGCGACGCGACACAAATTCGCAGTTCGCAATTGAACTGAGCGAGTTTACTGGCGATTCTTCGCGAAGCTTTGCGATCAAAGAGTCGCTCAAATCTTCCAATGAAAAACTCACTTTCAATGTTTGTAAAATGGGAAGAAATGTGCAAACAACATGCGACAACATCGCCAAAACACTGCCAAAAACAATGTAGAAAACGGTGAAAGCAGTCGCATAAATTGTCAAACGTTCGCGTTTCATTCCGCTCAACATTTCCGCGTTTTGCCATATTTTTTCCTTCCAATTATTGTCATTGATATGTTGTACTTCTCCACCTTCATCTCCTTCTTCGTGCTCTTTTCCACCTTCTGATCGATTTTGCGACGTCGGCGAATTAAGATAATAAGAAAGAGTTTGTTCGAGTTGAAATATCGAGAATTGCATCATTTTTGACGATTTGCAAAAAATCAAATTTAGAAAATAAGACATTATATTGGCCGCGAAAAAAATGGGAAAAAATCAATTGGGAACACGTTAGGAAAGTGCCGATTTTATGTGGGAAATGTCGACGAAAAAAAACGTGACATGTTTTGGCGCCAAAAACTACAGTACTCTGACAAATAGAACTCTTTTATTATGCACCGATTAGAATTTTGAAGTAGTTTTTGAGGAAAAACCGAGAGATCACAAAAAAGAAACAAATCACAAATCAATTTACAATTTGACGCGAACAAGTGATGTCGCGCGTCGCGAATTGGTAGTCGCAGGTGTCGCAGACGTCGCGACCCGACACTTCGGCGGACTATTCGGCACACTGCTTCCGATCCCACTACTTCCACTGTCCGATCCGTCGGTCGCGCCACCACGTCGCAGAACGTTCAGAATCGCCGCGTTGCCAGTGAGTCGCGCGACGTCGCTTGCCGTTCGTCCGGCTGCGTCGCGCAATTGTGTGTCGGCTCCGAATCGCAACAACAACGCGACGAGATCGCCTGCGCCTAGTTGACACGCGATCGACAGCGACGTCGCGCCTTGCTGATCTCCGCGATTTGGATCGACGCCGCACGTGTCGAGGAGAAATTGGGCGATTTGCAAGTGTCGCGACCAGATCGCCGTCATGAGCGGTGTGCGACCGCCCGTGTCGCAACACTCGAATGACGCGCCGACGTGTCGCAACATTTTCGCCGATGTTATGTCGTTGGTAGAGGCGACCTGCGACAAAAATCGCGATTTTTTTAATCTAATGATACTGGAACCTACCACATGTGCACACGTCCTTCCGTGCGAATCACTGACCGTCGTCGCCGTTCCCAACGCGAACATCATCTCAGCGACGCGAGTTTGTCGCGCGACAATCAAACTATGCACCAACGGTACGCCGTCATGATCCGCTTGACACCAATCTAACACATACGGTGCCAACAATTGACACACTGCGACGTGTCCGGCGACTGCGGCGACGCCAATCGCAGTGCGACCATCGTGTGCGGCGACGTTGACAACATCTTGCGACGCGCTAATCAACTCGGCGACAACGGCGACGTGTCCATGACGACACGCGACAATGAGTGGCGGTTGACCGTAGCGATCGCAAGTTGCGATTGTTTGTTCGTTGATGAGCAGCGAGCTGAGTCGCGGCGACGCGTGCGCGACCGAATAGTGAAGAGCGATCGCGCCGTCGTTGTCTTTGTGCGATTCGTCCGCACCCGCTTGGCACAGATATTCGACGACCTGCAACAAAGTACGGTATGTTTACTGTAACTACAGTACCTCACTTTCTTTTTATTTTCATGTTTTTGTTTCAGTACTAGGAACTACAGTACCTCAACATTCTTGAACACTAAGACTACAATACCCCTCGATCTACAGTACCCCCTATTACTGTATCTCCTCACCTCTTCATGCCCATTAATCGCGGCCCACTGTAGCGCAGTTCTGCCGTTCACATCGATAAAATCCAAATCGGCCCGCCCTTCCGTCACCAAATACCGTACCGCCTCGAGTTGTCCCTGGCTCGCCGCCAAAATCAACGGCGTCTGTCCCTGACTATCGGCCGTGTCGACGACGTGTCGTCGCGTCAACGCGCATATCAGCGACAACGACGCGTCGCCATGATAGGCGGCCAAGTGTAACGCGAGACGTCCGTTCGCGTCGGCAATGTCGCATGTTGTCGCGACGTCATTGTCGTCGTTGTCGCGTGACGACGATGCGTCGAGCAACAGTCGCGTCGTTTGTTCGTGCATTTTTGGGTGTTTTGAGGTGTTGGCCAGATTTAGGTGAAGAGCGGTGGCGCCCGAATTGTCGGTGGCCTGGAAAACTTTCAGATTTTTAGCGCCAAAATTTTGAAATTTGTGAATTTGGCGTCAAACTACAGTATACCGAAATTTTCGGAACAACTTTCGGGTTTTCTTAATTTTCGCGCTTTCTCAGATTTTGCGCCAAGAATAAAATACAGTACTCCTAATCTCAAAAATTTTGGCGCCGCACAACTTGCGAGTATTTGCAAGGTTCGCGAATCAGTTTTTCGCAATAGTTGGAAAATTATTTCGCAATAGAAAAAAAAACTCAAATTCAAAACTTTAGCGCCAGAACAAACTACAGTACACCGAAGCCAACTTCCGCGCGGTTCAATATTTAAAATTCAAAAATGTCTCACGTTAACATCGGCTCCATACTGCAAAATGACATCGACAACATCGCGATGTCCCATGAAGGCGGCGGCCATTAGAGCAGTCCGTTTTTCCGAATCTCTTCGATCAACATTTGCGCCGTTTTGGAGGAGTAGTTGGACAGCTGCCAATTGGCCAGACCAGGCGGCGGCTCGCAGAGCAGTACGGTCACTTGTACCACATTCGTCCACGTTGACGCCTGCAAATTTTTAATGGGAAATGAGTGAGATTTGGGCCATAGCAGGCCGTTCGGGACCCGTGTCAAGGAATGGTTCATTCAGCCAGCGTACCGATTAGATCATACAACACTATCACAGCAAAACAGGTTTATAAGTAGGAGAAGCGTAAGACTAAGTCTATGTCGTAACCATCCGTGTTGCCGTAAGGGTAGTGGTACGTGAACGTGAACTGTTTGAGCTATCCGTGTCTCTAAATACATTTTGTCTCGTTATTTGGTTTCGTTTTTTTTTGTATCGTCTGATCTGGTGGTTCGTGCTCACGCGCGATGGGGTGTGCCCCATAGTTAAGTACTGTACAGTAGGTAAAATTCTGGTGACTAGGTATTGTACGGTAGGTTATATGCGAATCTAATCTCTCTTCATCGTAAAAGGATACTGTAGCTAGGTTACGATAAAACGTGAGTGTGTGTGCGTGTAACTCGTCTTCCTATGTTTACTGTAGATACTGTAATTTTCTTGTGTTCACCGTGGATACTGTCGTTTTTTTGTGTTTGCTGTAGATACTGTAGTTTCTTGTTCGTTCCTATTCGTTGGTTACTGTAGTCAAATGTTGGTTACTGTAGGTGAAATGTGTTGTGCGTCGGATCGTAATGGTAGGTGGACTGTGTTTTTCGTTGCTCGTAATGCTCGTTTTTCGTTTGTGACCATTTGGTCGATGCACCATGTCAAGGAATGGTTCATTCAGCCACCGTACCGATTAGATCATACAACACAATTACAGCAAAACAGGTTTATTAGTCGTATCGTAGTAGGAGAAGCGTAAGACGAAGTCTATGTCGTAACCATCCGTGTTGCCGTAAGGGTAGTGGTAGATCGTATGAAGCATCCGAACCAGATGGTCGTTCTACTCGTGGTGGCTCGCCTGCCATGACTGATCCAGTTGAATGCCAAAATATAATTCCAAGGAGATCCTTATCTCCCTGGGTCACGTTTAATCCGTGACACCCCGCCTGGGAATTTTTTTGAAGCCCAGTTGGCCTGTTCTGTGGCCCGGCCCGATATTTTCAGACAAAATCGTGAGCTAACCTTTCGATAAGAGCAGGTCCAAAACTTCGAGCTGCCCATTACAAGCAGCACTTCGAAGTGCGTTCCATTCGCCACAATTGATCTTTGTCACACTTGGAAATGTGTCAATGATATACTGACACATTTTGAGATGACCACGCGCTGACGCAATCAAAAGACCATAACACATTTCCTGAAAAATTGAGAGTGACCGACGTTTCCGCGGGTTTGGATATTTGGTATATTTGGGGAATGTCGATGAGTTTGTTTTTGTGTTGAAACGTATTCTGTCCGGGTTTTTTGACACAAGAAAATTTTTCGTATTTTGAAAAAATTGGGATTTTTTGGGAAGAAAATTGAACTCAAAATTAAAAAAAAAAAGTGTTTAATTTTTCACAATTTACTTCACATTTTTGACTCCAAAAGTTCAAATTCAAATTTTGAAAAAAAAAATATTTTTTGGCGCCAAAAAACTTTTTTGGGAAGTTTTTTTTTCAACATTTACTCCAGAATTTGTGGAGCCAAAAATTCAAATTTTTTTCAAGATTTTTTTGGCGCAGAAAAACATCATTTTTTCAAATTTTAACTTCAGATATTTGGACGCCAAAAACTTCAATTTTTCCAACAATTTTTCGACTCTCACCCATAAAATAACTCACCAATGTGGTTGCTTTAACACGTGTCAAAATATGCTCCAAATGTTCAACATTTCCAATCGAACACGCAAAAACAACATCATTCTCATTGTGCATCTCATGCCACTGATTTTCATCATCATCAACATGAGCACCAGCTGATACCAACAATTCGGTGGTCTGCTCATCAATAACTGCGCATTTCATCGAAATCCGCGCTGCGCCGACACTTTGCAACGTTTTGACAGCAGCGCGAGGATGCGGCGAATGTGCGAGATGATAGGCGAGCTCGACAATATCTTGCGCACTTTTCCGCCGTTTTGTCTTGAAATGTTCCGCCCATACCGCATGAAATTGTGGAGCAAGTTGAGGCTCGTAATATAGCTCCGCCCATTTTTGATGAACACTGATATGCGAATAATTATCGTTTTCCGAAATCAAGGCAAGAATACGTTTCAGATCTTGTTCAAGACTCGAAATATCACGAGGTGTCAACAATTGAAGAACAGCCAACAGTTGTTGAAAAGATGGACGATTTCGTGAGGTGGCCAGAACATTGATCACTTCATCAAAACATTTTTTGTTCGAACTGCGAACTTTGGAGATGAGCGATGATTGATCTATCAATGAAGCATCGAGACTGAATCGATGGAGAAGATCGACGTAGAACCAAGAAGTTCCTTGTGCATACATCAGAACTTCGGATGAGGATAAATGTGGAAGACGAGATCGAATGAATCTGTCGAGATCTTTTTGATCGGTGTTGATTGTCATTAGATGAAATGTGTCGGATGGATGGGTTGAGTCGAATTTGCGAGTGGTTAGGACTAGTCGAATCCATCCTGGCAGAATTTCACGAACCTGTAACACATATTTTGGACCGGTTTTTCGTGGCCTAACATCCCAAATATAGATGACCAAGAAAAGCAAAAATATAGTACTGAAAGTGTGAAATTTCCATGACATAAAAGTCTACTTTTTTGAATCTAGATACTCAGATTTTTCATGGCCTAGAAGGCCAAAATTTGGTCACCAAACTTTCATGGCCTAGAAAACCAAAAATAAATTACCTAAAAATTATAATTTTCATGAATTTTCACGTGGCCTAAAAATCTAATTTTCTATGGTCTAGGAAACCAAGATTTACTAGGCAGAAAATGATGTTTTGGGTGGCCTAGAAATCCAAATTCTGATGGATTGGATGGTCTAACATGTATGGCCTAGGAAACCAAATTTTAGGGCTGGGAAATCGGTTTTTTCTAACCTAAAAACTCAATTTTCAAGTGGCCTAACAATCCAAATTTCCATGACCTAGAATTCCAAATATTTATGGCCTAAAAATGAGTGTTTTCCATGCATAAAATGAAAAAACCAACCATCTCGACAAGTTTCCTCGTCCTCTCATCAGCCACATTGTCAATAATCAAAAACACTGGTTTCACTGGTTTCGGCATACTATCCAACGGAAGTCTCAAGAAGTGTTCGAGAGCATTTCGACTATTCTTCAACAGGGTTACTGTAGATAATCGTGGCAAGACCAAATTCGGAAATTTCTTCGACAATTGATCGCCGATTGATTGAATGAGTGTGGCGGTTTCGGATGATTGTGGTTCGTCGTATCGACAGAAATGTGAAGCGACACATTCCGGAAGTTCGGAAAGCTGCAGAAAATATATGGGTAGGGTTTGGGGCAAACATTCTCGAAAATTTTATGGGAAATCGAAAATTCAAATTTTACAACAAGTTTCTTCAAAAACTCATTCAACATTTCAAACATAAATTGTGGAGCCAAAGTTGTGCTCATAGCCACAAACGCGACTAACCTGTTTTGCGAAAAATGTTTTTCCAGAATGTTCGGGTCCTATGATAGCCAATGCTTGTCCACAATTGGCGAACCACTCGCGAAACAACGCCAAGGCCTCGATTCTTTCAAAACGGTCACCCAACATTTTTCATCTGCAAAAAAATGGGCAAATTTTCAGAAAATCTGGATCAGAAAAAATGAGAAAATCAACAAAAATTAGAATTTCAAATTTGTCAAAACCCGGTAAACTGAGCCTCATTTTTTTTCGAAATCTCAGAAAATTTTCAGACAAGCCCGAAAAATTCTGAGAAAAATTCCGAGCCGGCCTGGAAATTTCGAGGAGTTCAGAGAAAACAGAAAAACGTTCTCAACCGGTCCGAAATTCTTCAAGTCAGGTCAAAGTTCAGACCGGCCCGAAAAATGTCAGAAAACTTTTATCCCCGAAAAAAAACATTAGAAATTCTCCCCGATCAGAAAAATTTATTTCTGCTAAAACCTTTCAGACCAGGCCTGAAAACGTTCTTCTTTTTTTCTAAATTTCCAGACCGGCCCGAAAATATCAGAAAAATTCCAAAACGAGTCCGAAAGTTTCTGAAGTTTCTTATTTTAAAAAATCTCTAAATTTTCCAGGCCGGGGCCGGAATTTTCAAAACTTTTTTCTCACAAATTTTCCAATCCCATAAATAATATAAAATTTGAGTTCAAAAACGCGAAATAAACTCGAATAATGTTTATGTAATATTAGAAGGAGGGATGTGCGCGAGAGTAATCGGAGAGCACAATGAGCACAGTAAATAAATAAATAAAACATGGGTTTCGAAAAGAAAAAAAAGAGGGAAAAAGTGGAACCAGATGGGGTGGAAAACCAATGACAGGGTGCCAAAAAGGGCGGGAAGTCAAGACAGACGGTTGACACGAGAAATCAGACAAATTTTTCTGGAAATCATGAGCCTCAGGTTTTTTCAGAATGAAAAAGAATTTTTCAAAATCTGAAATTCAGAAAAAATGAGAAAAAAATCAATTAAATTGCACAAAAATGTGCAAAAAGAAAAAACATTGTTTACATGATATATTTACACTTGAAAGTGTATTTGTGCGGAAAAAAGTGGAAAAGTACTTGGAAAAAAGACAAAAAAGGGGCGGAGCTTGAACTAAGTGGATGACAAATAGACAAAATAAGACACTATTTGGAACACCTCCAACAATAACATGAACATGAAAGGGGAGTACTGTAGTATGTCCCTTTAAAAATCGGTACTGGAGTTCTTCCTTTAAAGGAGTGTCAGTCATTTTTGACGCCAAAAATTTTGAAATCAAAAAATTGAACAACTTTTTAAACGGTTTGAAGCAAGAATTTTAAGCGCCAAAAAATTTTTAAAAAATCTTAAAAATTGTTGAAAACTCTCACAGAAACATCAATCTTAAAGGGACATGAAAAGTTTATAGCCAAAAAAATTGAAAATTCAAAAATAAATTGAAGGACATGTCACGTGAAAAAAAATGAGAATTTTAACTTCAAAAATTTTTTACTTTCAAAAAAAAAAAGATTTTTGCAATATTTTTGGCTCTAGAAAAATAAGGAAATCACAGTAACCTAAAAGGGACATGAGAAGGTTTTGGCGCCAGAAATTGAATTTTCAAAAATGAACACTGTTAAAGGAACATGTCATGTGACAATAAACAAATCAAAATGTTCATTATCAAAGTTTTATTTTTTTGGCTCCCAAAAAAAATTAAAAATTTTGAAATAGCAAATATTGAAACAAAAGTTAGTAAATTGAAATTTCATAGAACTAAAAGGACATTCCCCACCAAAGTATAAAAACTAGAAAAAAAAAACATATTTAAAGGAACATATCACGTGAAAACAAAAAATAATTTCTGAAAAACCACAGTAACTTTAAAGGAGCATGAGAGAAATTAGTCAACACATGTGTGAGTCTAATTAAAGTACTAATTCTAACACTTATAATAATAATAAAAATAACAAAAATAATTGAAGCATGACAAAATTCGAACTAATTGAAGGACTCAGGGAAATTTTTTCTCCGGAGAAACCCCAAATTAGCTCCGGAGATCCCCAAATAAGCTCCGGAGCTAGCTCCAGGAAAAATTCGGAGTGAATTTGGGGTAGCTCCGGAGCGAATTTGGTGGTTATTTGGGAATTTTGGAGCTACTTTGTAGATCCTTCGGGATGGAATTTTCTTTTTACATCATCAACACATTTTCAATATCATTTTTATTGAAAAACAACGCAAAACATCAAGACAGATAATAAAATAAAAAAATTAAATGTGACGACCGGTTGTGCGAGAAGAGCTGAATGCAATTGTTGTTCCAATGTTGGGTGATATTATATTTTTTTCTGAGCAGTGTTGACCAGCTTTGCAATCTGTTTTGGCATTTGAGGTGTCATAACTTCTTCATGATCGATTTCTGAAAATATTTTTTGTTCATATGTATTATTACTTCTTTTTTTACTAGCGAATAATGATAATCATTAAGACTACGAAGCTAAATTGACATCAGTTAAATATCTTAAGTATATTGATTCTTCTGATTCATAAAACGTTTCAATGTGGATTTAGTTACCTAACTAATTTTTTTTATTAATAATTTTAAATATTTTCGTAAAAACTTACGAAGTATCGCAAACTGGATTCTTCGCCTCCATTAGTCTTCATCTCGCATCGTCAAATATTTTTTACGATTCACATGATGGTGCGAAATTCCTTTTCCTCATTTCGCAATAACCGCTTGACTCAAACGTATCACTGTCGTCTGAAAATTTGAACGGAACATTTTCAATGAAGTTGACTAATGCGATGTGCAAAGTAAGGAAAAATGCAAAAAATCTGCAAAAAATATCGCGCAAAGTAAAAGTGATTTTTCCTGATATTTGAGGAATGGAACATTTTATTCCAAAAATAATTATGGGAAAGTGTGTAAAATTGAAAGAAAGTCATATTCCAACATGCAGATTTTCAAATTTTTCGGAAAAAATACTGTTTTTTTCAATTCCCATTTTTTGCAAATTTTTTGCCCGTTTTTTACTTTGCACATCGCATAAAGTTGTAAAAATAACTTACTCGCTTTTCCTGACTGTTTGATTTCATCTTCGTAAAAATTATCCCGAAATTGGAAGCCTGAAACCCATTTTCTCGTTATTTTGGACACATTTTAGGAACAAGAAAGAAAAAAAACAAAAAGAAAAAACGAATAAATTTGAATTAACAGGAAGCGCGTCGCAATCGAGCGAAGTTGCATCATAAAAAAACTCACTCCGGAGAAACACCAAATTTTTCCCTTTTCACCGGAACCACTCTGGAAAAAATTGGGGATAATTTGGTGCTTTTCATTTTTCCCAAATATCACACCAGTTGGTGAAACTCCGGAGAGAATTGGGGTGGATTAGGTGCGATTTGGGGGAAAATTTGGGGAAACTCCGGAGAAAAGGTGAAATTTGGTGTTTCTCTGGAGCTGGCATTTCCCTGAGGAGATCCCTCTCTCATTCTCTAAATATACTTTTTTTCTTTTTTTTTCAAAAAAATTGCTGTTTTTTTCGGTCGGTCACTTTTTGTGTGACTAATTGCCACCTACGTATCATCTTCATCGCCATCATGATAACGAGAGAGTGTGTGATGTGAAGAGACATGGTTAGAGAAAGAGAGAGAGTCTATCATTATACTATTATTTGTGTGTATATAATATATTCAATTGCCAGTCAAAGACGTTTTTTGTTGTTCTGGTTGTGGGAAACATTTTGTGGGTTTTGAGGACAATTGGGGGCGGGGCCACAGGGAGCGGTTTTGGCGCCCAAAAATTTGCATTAAAAATTTTTGGAACATAAGAAACTAGGTTTTTTGGAAGATTTTGAGAATTTGAAACTTTGAAAATTGAAGATTTTTAAATTTCAAATTTTGCAAAATTTCGGAACTTTCCAAAATTTCAAATGTAGTTTTTGCGCCAAAAAATGGTTATTTTTTTGAGAATTCAAAATGCAATTTTTTGGGTATTTTTGAAACTCAATTTTTGGTACAAAAGTAATCAGAATTTTCTCAGTTTCAGGGATGTTTTTTGAAATTTTGGAAATTTTGAAAATTCTCAAATTTTTGGCGCCAGAAACTAGAGGTTTAGAAGTTTTTAAAACTTAATTTGTTGAAAAAATTGTTGGTTTTTGGCCTGAAAATTTAGAATATTTTCAACCTTTCTCCAAACTTCTATTTCGACATAAACCTTAAATGTTTGAGAGAAATTTGAATTCAAAGTTTTGGCGTCAAAATTCCAAATATTCAACAAAAAATTTCACGATTTTTTGGCCCGAAAAACTCGGAACATTTTAAAACTTTTTCCAAGCTTCTATTTAGACAAAAAGTTTCTGAAAATTTAATTTTGGTCTGAAACTTTCAAAGTTTGAAGATGGAAATCGAAGGTTTTCACCCAACTTGTTCAATTTTGAGATTCGGCCCCGAAAAAATCACACAATTTGGCACAAAAACCATGGATCCAAAAAATATCAAAAAGCTAGAAAAAAAGAACAAAATTGATGAAATTGTTCGTACTAGTATTTGAGCCAAGCTATTGTTCATTCGTGTGAGAATAATTCCAAACGAGAGCCAGCGAAAAAAAAAACAGGAAATTCAATCTCCAATTTCTCCTCTTCGCAGAAAATATTAGGATTAATTTTTGAAAAAAAAATGTGGTCATCATGCGAAGTCGAACCAACGACCTTCCGGCCCGAAATTTCTAGGCCGGGCCTAGTTTTTTTTTCAAACTTTGCGGTTGGAAAAATGAAGACTTTTGAAACACGACAAAAAATGAGTTCTTGTCACATTTCCATCAAAAAAAAGGAAGAAGAAGTGTCCAACATATACATTTTTAAATAACACCAACAAGACGAAACATTTTTTGCTGGGATCAGAACAAAGAAAATTGAAAAAAAAAGTTGGAGTGCTCAAATATATATATATACGTTTTGTGTCGCTTCTCTGGTCAAGCTTATCCCCCAAAACGAGAATGAGAGATAGTGATAATCAGAGAGACGCAGAGAAAATGAGAGACGAAAAAGAGAAAAGGTGAGAGAAAAAAACGCATGATGGATATGAGAAGGAGAATAATGAGCGATGATTTTGGGAGGATAAATTTAATTTTGAAGGAACAACATTTTAAAGGAACATGACCCAATATATCTGCACCAAAACTGGGATTTGTGAGTTGTCCTAATTTTGTGTCAAAGTTCAAAACTTGAGGTTTGGGCTCTCTCGGGCCGCCCGGGCCATGGATTTGAAGGCCAGAAAAGGACCTGAAATTTATGTGCAGTGTGGGTTCTTATATATACAACTCATATACTCTCTAGATAATAGAGAGGGTAGAAATGGTTTCCACAACTTTTTCAAAAAACCGGCTCTGAGAAACCGAAGTTCAGATGTTTTGTCGGCACGACCTACTATGAAGAAATTTGCCAATTGAGAGAGACACAGAGAAAAATACGAAATTTGCAGTTCGAAAGGTCACGTTTGTATTATTTTCACGTTCTTTCTTCTTTCAAACAAGGAAAATATCTCAAAACTAACATTTTTCGGAAATGAACATAAAGGTCACGTCAGTAATAAAAAAATATTTTTTCGGTTCAACTTTTTTTCCTAATGTTTTTCGTCACAAAAAAAAACGTAAACACTGAGTAATAAAAAATTAACGTGACCCTGAACTGCAAAAATCTGATTTCTCTGCGTCTCTATTTTGATGGACGTCATAGAAGGCCTGATCGTGCTTTTTTTGACCGGCCGAGAAAACAAAAAAGCCGGCCCGGCCCGTGATTTTCGGGCCGAGCTTTCGAGTCTTCCAGCTACAATCTCTCCCTTGGCCGAAATTCAAAAATTCAAAACCAAATTAGCTGCCATAAAAATAAGAGCTTATGGTTGATGCCATAAAATATTGAAGAGCACCTCTACGTCCCTTTAAATTAGCTACTAATAATAAAAAGGAGAAGGAGAAGAAGAAACAAATAAAACGTCGGATTATGTCACAAAAAGGACACTTGTCAATTGTGGCCAAAGACCCCCCAATATAATAAATATTTAGTTGTTGGTCATGCTGTTTCTACCTAAAACCAGCTGTCACTAATTTAAGGAGTAGCATAAAATTGGCGAAATTGAAATGTTTTTTTTTCTTTGGGGCTTTATCAAGAACAGTTGATGAAAATAGATAGATTATATAATTCAATTTTGAAACGTATTTTTCACGGGATTTTTTTTCCAAGAACAATATCGGGCCGGCCTGATCCAGAAGATCTCAACACTAATTTTCGAAGGTATTTTCAATGGGACTTATTTTCAGACCGACCCGATCGAAACTTTCGAAATTTTTTTCAATCTCAATCTTACGTTTTAGGGTCGGCCCGATTTTCCTTAAAGTTTTAAAAGCTCATTTTGAAACACATTTTTGACTAGAATTTATTTTCAGACCGACCTGGTTGCATTACCTGATTCAGCCCGGCCCGATCTTTTCTGAAAGTAAAAATTCATGAAAATTTCAGCGTTCAGCAAAAACTGTACACTTTTCAAAAGACTTCAATTCTTGCGCCAAACGAATCGGAAAACCACTATAATCTAAGAGCGCAGAAATAAAACAACAAAACGAAATGGGTAACAAAAGTAAAAGGTGTTGAACAAGAACGAAACGAGGTGTGACCATAATGTGTCTGTGTTTGTTAAAAAAAAACGTTGGACACGAAAAGATGACAGGAAAAGGCGGCAAACAAGCTAACAAAAAAAAATAAAATAAAAACTTTGATCTCGGGCGGGCTCGAACCGCCGGCCTTCTGTGTGTTAGACAGATGTGATAACCACTACACCACGAGATCGCATGCTGCACCTGGGTGTCAATAGAAAAAATATGAAGAAAGACAAATTGTTTTGCAAAGAAAAAAGAAAAGGAGAAATTTTTGAAAAGTAGTAGTATGAAGAAGGGGGGTGAAAAGGGCGAGTAAGTGGTAAATGAAGTAAAGTCGTAAAAATGTGCGCCTTTTTTGTAGTATAAAAGGAGAAGAGGAAGGTCAACACGATTATTTTTGGAAGGAAAAATACGAAAATAATTCTTTTTTTTTAACTAAATACCCTCCTAATCTAAATCCAATATCTTTTTTTTTGGTTGGTTTTTTGTTGGCTCGAAAAAAGGAGGATTTGAATAAATCTCACGAGAATTGCTTCTTTTTGTTTGCGAAAACGCGACTAATTCAATCTCCGAGTTTCAAAATCCAATTGAAATACAAAGTTTGCGCGCGTAGCCCGGGAAATTTCGAATTTGATTAGACTCGTTAGAAATGTGTGCAGTTTTGCGTGCATGTGTTGACACTGTATTCAGAAATATTTCAGACATTTTGAACGTATTTTCATTTCGCGCCGAAATGTGAACCTCAAACTTTTTCGCAAAAATAAAAAAAAAACCAAAACGAAGTTTTTGCACCAAAAACATGGGAATTTTTTGGCGCCAAATTCAAAAAATTCGAAATTTTGAACTCTCGGAATTTGGCGCCAAAACGAACAACAACAAAGTAACTAATACGATTTTCAGTTCCAAAAAAAATGACTTATTCAAAAACGAGCAAAAACAAAAACGACAAAATTTCCATTTACGTACGTATACGAAATATAAATGAGCCCACATTTTGTGGAGCTCCGAAAATTAATGTGACTTTTCTATTCTTTTTTTTTCTTTTCCTGGTCGGACACTCATTAATAATACATTTTATTATTATTTTTTATTCAAACAAAAAAAAACAACCCGTAAAATGGACAAAAAACATTGAGGACCGTATAGAAAATCTACAAAAAAAAACATGCGGGCGACCAGAAACGAAAATGAAAACAATGATTCGATGAAAATTGAACGATAACCCGAATTGAAATGACCAACAAAAAAAAGAGGAAGAAGAAGAATGTGATTAACATGGATAGGTGGACGAAGATGAGCTCTGAAATTCAAAATTGATAAACTATTATTAGCATCGTTTTCAGCGTCAAATTTCGGACAGTTTGAGTATAAACATTATATTGCGACGTAGAAAAAAGTGCGAAAAACCTGTGAAACGTGACCTTATTTTTTCGAAAAAATTTGCACATTTTTCATTTCGATTTATTTTTCACGTTTTTATAGTTTTTTTTTTGCATTTTTTTCTACATTGGACATTTATTTTTGGAAAAATGTTCGAAGTCTAGGGGGCGCGCGGACATTTTCGAACATTTCCAAATTTGGTCATGTTTATACTCAAACTGACCAGAATTATGTTCTGAATTCAGATTTTCAGGTTAAATTGGGGATTGTCTTTGAATATACCTGAAAACGTGACGATTTCGTATCTAAAATCGATGAAAATGTTCATCGAGGAACTCTGAGACGATTTTGTGTGTTTTGAATGTCACCATCGTTCTCACCGTTAAATTTTCCCCAGTTTGAGTATAAACATCGTACACTTTTGGTAGTTTTGGAAAACTGTCCCACAGGGCCGGACACATTTTCAGACACATCCGAATATAGTCATGTTTATACTCGAACTGACCCAAATTTCTGACTGAATTCAAATTTCTCAACCAAAACTCACAATTGAGACCTGTTTATGATGTTGTCGAATATCAGTGTCACTACTCGTCGAATTTGGCATAGATACATTTCTATTGCAGAACGGAAGCATCATCCGATTTTCTAATCGACCAGGTATCTGATTCTCTTCTAACCAATCTACCAATCGACACGGCCACCATGAGTAGAGGATACTTTTCCGACGTTCCATACACATGTCGACTTCGCAGAAAGCGTGGTATATTCTGGAATTTTGAAGATGTTTGGTTGGTTTTTATTATAAAAATCTGTTTAAGCACAAAATTTGGAGCAGTTTGAGTATAAACATGATACATTTCGAATGCTTTTGAAGACGTGTCCCATGGGACATCGGACACATTTTCGGACAATTTCAAAAATTGTCATAATTATACTCAAACTGATCAGAATTTTGTGCTGAAAATCATGGTGCTCATAAAAAATCGTTTACCTGAACACAAAACTCGATAACCAGTACGCGATAACAACATCGATTGTGTAATGCGTTCGTGATATAATCATACAAATCATTCCAAGAGTACACGATAAATGTGATATCCATTGAAGTGATTTGATGGATCTTGGCAGATAATATGCGACTGAAAGTGAGCATGTCACCATGACAAGTGTGTGTCCGGAGAACAACAAATCGCCGCATAACATTGCCTTTTTGCTCTGGAATCCGATTCGAATTGTCTGTTCGATTAGACGATCCAAAAATATGCTGAATTGACCAGATAACCTCTCGCGACACTTTTCTTCGTTGTTTGTATACGCTGCAAAAAACATGTTGCAGACATTTTCCAGGTTATTCCAACTGGTATACTGTATATTATGTACTGTCTTCGCATAAACTCACATGATGGTAATTGGGTGACTGCCAATGTGACAGATCTCATCCAGTAAAGAGTTCCAGCACAAAAAACGACACGTCGCAAAATCACCCAACGATGTTTGTGAACGATCAAAAGAACGGCCAAGAAGACGATACATAGGGCGACACAAATATCACCTGAAAATGAAAAAATCGTGAGTTTCAGATAAATTCATTATGATCATCGTGTTCAGCGCGAGATTGTGGTCAGTTTGAGTATAAACATGGATATATTTGGAAGTGCGCGGAAATGTGTCCCCAAAATGACTTCAAATATTTTTTCCAAAAAACATATGATGTTTATACTCAAACTAAGCAGAAATTTATGCTGAAAACGATGGTGACATTTAAAACACACAAAACTGTCCCAGAGTTCCCCGGTGAACATTTTCAACGATTTTGTATGCGAAGTCGTCATGTCTTCAGGTGAAATGGAAGGAAAACTATATATTCAGACGAAAGTTTGGACTCAACACACAATTCTGGTCAGTTTGAGTATAAACATGACCAGATTTGGAAATGTTCGAAAATGTCCGCGCGCCCCTAGGCTTCAAACATTTTTTTCAAAAAAAGTACATGATGTTTATACTCAAACTGCTCAGAATTTCACGCTGAAAACGAATCAAGAACTCACCAATAATCGATGCCCACGGTTTCTCATCAACCATTCGAAAAACGAAATCGGGCAACGCGTTGCGCGGCACCAAATCATGCGTCACCGCAAGAACCGCCCAATTAGACATGCCGGCGAAAAAGAGGTAGAAAAACAGGAAAACACATTTGACCCATCCGACTGATGGCGGCAGTGTTGCAGAATCGTTTGCGCGAATCTGCCGAACTCCATCTTCTAACATTTTCGACTGATTTGCAGTTGTTGTTGCAGTTGTTGTCGTGGGGGTTAGCGAATTCGAATCGTCGGTCTGAAAAATAAACACAATTGGTTACTGTAGTTTTTCCATTGTCAAACATTTTTGAACGGGAATATTTCGGTTATTGTAGGCTTACAGGTTAAAAGAGTACTGTAGCTTTGACTTGAGTTATAGGTTACTGTAGTTGTCAAAATTGTTGGCTGGAATGTTAAACATTTTCATAAAATCTCAGATTTTTTTGTAATTTTCAGAAAATTTCGAGCTAACAGAAAAATTTGAAATTGTCAGTCTTTCAGCCAAAAAAATGTGATTTTTGCAACAGAGTAGGCTTATTCGGAAAAATTAGAAAAAAAAAGCGAACAAAAAATGATTTCAGATCGATAAGAAAAACGCGAAAAACAGAACTATTACACTTTTCAGAAATCGAAAATTATGTGTGTTCTCTCATTTATTTTTCCAGTTTTTTATTTTCTTTTTTTTTTTTGGAAAAATCAGGTCAAACTACAGTAATCTATGAGTTGGCGCGAACATTCTTTCATAGTTTATTGTGCGGCACCCAGAAACTACAGTATTCCTTTTTCTAGCATAACTTTTTGAAACTCTCAAACTACAGTACTGATTCAGAAAAATCTAATTCTTCGAGGTCTATAACTATTTTTTTGAAAATCCGAAACTTTTTAGGTTTACACAATCTCAAGTTAGGAAAAACTACAGTACTCTTCGAGACCTTTGCAACACGGAAATGTTGTGTTCCTTTGAAAATTGCCAACTACAGTACTCTTCCCATGCGCCTTCGATATATTTTGTTACCTCAATCGAATATTGAAAGCTTCGCGGAACAAAATCGCAAAACTCGACAGTTTTGACCATCGAAAGTGTGTAGTTCTCTCGGAAAAAAAAACAAATTTTCAAAAAAAAAATACAATTTCGCACCAAGAACAACGAACAAAAAACGGGTGGATATTAATGATTCATCAGCAAAAAGTGTGACGTCTCAAAATATCGAAAAAAAGTTTGGCGGTCAAAAAATATGTATACATAATTTCTATGGATACTGTAACTAGCCAACAACATTTTATAAATGTATTTTTTTTTCTTCATGAATCAGAGATTTGTCCGGAAATTTGAATTATTATTATTATGGATGTGGAGAGAGACGAGAGACGCAGAGAAAAAGAGATGTGTGATTTTTGAATTTTTGGACTTGGTGCACAATTTTCGACAAGTACTGTAGTTTTTGGCGGGAAAAGTTTCGAACTTTGAAATTTTTCACAGGGACAATATTCAACTCTGAAGTTTCAAGTAGTACCGTAGTTTGGACAAAAAAAAGAAAATCTGAAAACTACAGTAATCTGTTTATGGGGTAAAAATTTGGCGCCAAAAAAATAATAAAAAATCCCATTTTAAATGCAATAAAATGTTTTTTTTTTTGAGTTTCAAGATTTTTTTGCCAGAAGCACCTAAATTTTCGCGCCGAAAATAAAAATTCAAATTTTCAAATTTTGACGCCAAAAATAAAAATTCGAATTTTTAAATTTTGACACCAAAAATAAATTCAAAACTTTTTTGGAAAACAGAAAATAGTTCCGTTTTGATGACACATTATTTGTTTAGCTTCTTCGATGAACTGATAAAACGTTGAAATTTTGGCTCCGCCCACTTTTTAGGCGCGAAAAACGAAACCAAAAAACATGTCAATATCAGACTTTTTTTGGTTTGCGAGAAAATTCAGTTTTTGGTGTCAAAAACCACAATTTGAACAAATTCAATTTTAAATTTTTGTGGTAACTTGGCGCAAAAACGTGGAACGTGAAAAATGGGCGCCAGAATTTAAAGTTTTTTAAATATTAAATTTAAAATACTAAAATTTTGGCGACAAAAATCTTTAAATTTTTTGAAACTTTCAAATACCCTATTTTTGGCGCCAGAAAAAAATCAAAAAAATTCATGACGCGCCCAAAAAACGAATAGAAGAATGGTGTCAAAAAATCGCCAAAAAGTACTTGTGGCTGGCAAAATGCCCAAGAGAGAGACAGAGAGACGCAGAGAAATAAAGATGGCAAAAACGAAGAAGAAGAAGCCGTTTTCTTTTTCTTTTTTCTAGTTGCTTCTGGGACCTCTCTATATATCCGCCCACTTTTTCTCTGCACACTCTCTCCTTTTTCACACTATTTTGTGGAGTTTTTGGGAGGTCCGGATAGCGAAAAAAACAAGCATCATCATCGTCATGATGCTCTCTGTTTTTTGGGTGCTTTTCGACTTGAATTTTTGGGTCGGAGAGTGAAGAGACGCAGAGAAATCAAAGAAAACAAAGAGGCGCTAAAAAATTTTGGAATTTAATTTGTTTCAAAATTACGTGAACTTTGAGAGACGCAAAAAAAATTAAAATTTCGAATTAGAAACCAGAGAAAACAGAGATTGAAAATTTAAGGTGTCAAAAAATCTTCAAATTCAACATTTTTCAGAAGTTTGGCGCCAAAAAAACAGGAAATTTTTGACGCCAAACTAAAAATGATTTAGTATCAGAAGAAGAAAGGTGGTTTGTTTCCAGAAATCAATAAAAATCTCGAAAAATGAAAAAGAGAAAAGAAGAAATGAAGGAGGAGAAAAAAGAAGCTTTCGATTTCTGTTTTCTCCCAATTTTTATACATATTTATAAACATACATGTTTCTAGTTTACAAAAAAAAATTTTTGAAAATCGGTATTGGCGTCAAAAAGTTAAATTCGAAAAAGGAACAATATTTTTGACGTCAACATTTGAAAAACTTTAAAAAATTTCCATTTATCCGCTCAAAAGTTCATGACGTCGAAATAATGTTTTTAAATTTTTCGAATTTTAAACATTTCGTAGTTTGTGGGCTAACTGGTTTTTCAAAAAACAACACTTTTTTTCAATTTTCGGGTCAAACTCAAAATCCATGAAAATTAACCTTCTCTAACAGGCCGGGCCCTAGACGGCCTTTATATCGGAATCCAGAAGGCCATAAATGTTTAGCACATTTTTTCCAGAAACAAAAAGTCGCAGTTCTGAGAAATTGATCATCTGTAGGGCCGACCCGGGCCCGGCTGTGTCACAAAAAAGTTTGAAAAAATAAAACGCTTTTTTTGGGGTCCAAAAAAACTATTTTTGAAACCGATCCGAGCTCTCGGGTCCGAGCTTTTTTTCCTCGCCACCAAAATTTTCAAGTTTATCATTTTTTTTCAACTTCTGTTTTTGGCAGCAAGATAGAAATCAAAAAATACGCCAAAATTTTCAATTTTTGAATTTTGTCTTGGGTTTTTGTGCGAAAATTGCGTTAAATCTTGAAACAACACCAAAAATGTTTGAAAAAAAGAACAAACCGTAATGATGATATCTGATGTCATCTTATTCGAAGCTAGCAATGGAAGTAGATGATTGGATGAAGTTGGCGCTGAAAACAAACTTTTTTGTGAATGAAAAAAAACTTCTTTTTTTCTTCGTAAATTAACCAGTTACAATTATTATTTATATAATCCGAAAAGTTGGGTAAATAGAGACGAAAAAAATCAAATATTTGATTTTTGTTTTTTTTTTCAATGAAGCTTCATTATTTGGGATTGAAAATTCTAGCGCCAAAATTCTACTTCTAAACAAAAAGTTTGAATTTAAAAATTTTGGCGCCAAAGTTTGAATTTTTCCGAGTGTCAAAATACTATGACCACCATTCTTCTTCTTCAAATTTTCGATATTTTTTTTTGAAGTTTTGATTTAAAAATTTCCCGCTGAGCTCCCCCTCTCAAACTCATTTTTCCTGTATTTTTTTCAAAGTTCAAAAATTGTCTGAAATTTACCATAACACGTTTTTTCAAAAAACAATTTAAGAGTAAACAAAAAAATTGGAAAATTTCATATTTGTCCAATGTTTGAAACGTATTTGATCAAATTAATTTTTTTTCGCAAAAAATTTATTTCGTCATAAATCATGGAAAATTTCCGGTCATAAACATGGCTTTTTTTGGCGGGAATATTTCAGAATTGCGAGAAATTTTTGAAGTCAAATTTTGGGACCGGTTTTTTCTTCAAAATTTGTTACAGTTTCATGTTTGGCGCTAGAACTTCCAGAACGAAAATTCGAAAAACACGCAATTTTTGCCCTCAAAATTCCAATTCGAATTTTCTTTTTAACTCACCAACAGCTCGAATCATCTTCAACGTTTCTTTCATCCACAAACCAAAAAATCTGAAATTTTTTGTGGAAAATTAATTAATTCAATTTCGGGCGAACATTCATCGAACGACAAAAAAGCGAAGAAAAATTGTCTTCGAAAAAAAAACAACAAAAATTGGATTTTCCCGCCAAATCGGATTTGAATTTTTTCTGGGGATTTTTTAGTGGAAAAAATCTGACATTGAGTTTTTGGCGCCAAAAAAATTGGATTTTAACTTTCTGATTTTCGGGCCAAAATTTGAAAAGTTCAAATTTCAATTTTCTCAGTGGAAAACCCAGAATTAGAAATATCGTTTAACCTGCAAGTTACAAAAATCTGAGTTTTCAAACTTATTTTTTCGGCGCTAGCCACAAAAATTCGAATTTTCCATTCTTCCCATTCTCAAATTCAAAAATTTATCCACATTTTTCTAGATCGGACACAATTTTGTGGGCGCGGCCTAACCCGAAAAAAAACGGAATTTAAAAATGATAAAGTCATAGAAAAGGTCTCGAAATATTTCATTAATTTTTGAGACCTAAAAGTTGAGCTACCAATAATACACACTGTGAAAATCATGAAACAACACAAAAAAGTATTTTTCTATGTCCCGCGCAAAAATCTAGATTTAAAATTTCCACAGTTTCAGCCAAAAAGTTTTGTAAACTCAAAATAATTCGAACTGAAAAAAACCCAAACTTTTTTCAAACCCCAAAAATAGTTTATGATGATTTCTAGTCAAGAAAAAATCGACAAAAATATTTCGGAACAAAGAAAAAATCGAAAAAAAAGAGACAACAAACATACGAGAGAATTACCTAGACGAAACAGTAACAAAAAAAAAGAAGTGCGCGATTGAAAAAAAGAGAAATAGTATGGGAAACGGAGAGGGTGGACAGGTTGTTAGATAATAAATGACATGGGAAAATGGATGGAGATGAGTCAGGCGCGAAAAACAACAAAAAAATTGGGTGGCCAGAGATTTTTGGGAATTGACGCCAACAATTTGAAATGGACAAATTTTCTGAAAAATTGGGTCAAAAAATAGACATTTTTCAAATTTTTTTATTCGGCGCCAAAACGTGAAATTCAAAAAATTCCCTTTTTTTTCAATAAAAATCAGGTTCAAATCCTCAAATGTTCCTATTCGCTACAAATCATGAAAACCGAAACAAACATTTTTTTGGCTCCAAAAATAAATATTTACTCACACAAAAAACCGAACAAATAAGGACGAAAAAAAGGAGAAGAAAAAAATGCAAAATGACAAATTTTTTATCATTTTTTTAACACCTTTTTGAACGAATAAAATTCGATGAATCATTTGGTTTTTTCCGATAGGAACAAGCGCAAAAAACTGTGTTTTTTGGACCTTTTTTGGGCCAAAAAATTGGAATTCAAAACTTTTGAATTTTGGCGCCAGAAAAATCAAGTTTCAAATTTTTATTTCTAGCGTGAAATAAGCTCCGCCCACATTTTAATTCTGAAAAATTGAAACGAAAATTGAAGTGTTGATTTTTTCACATCCAAACATTTTGGAACTGAATTTTTTCAGAATAATGGCGCCAAAGATGAGAATTCAAATTTTTAAGTTTTGGCGCGCTATTTCCGAAAAATTGAAAAATCAGCGTTGAAAATTTTTGGCGCTGAATTTTTTCCAGTTTTGAAAAAAAGATTCTGCTCTAAAAAATGAATTTTTCACAGAGTACATTTTCGTGACCATTTCTCTAAGTTTCTTAGTTTAGGCCACGCCCACAAAACTGTGTCTGATCTTGAAAAATGTGCAAAACATTGAGATACACACTGTGGCAGGGAATTTTTATTTAAAACAACCCATTTCATTTCTGAAAACTGAAACGACCTTGAAAATTTGAACTTTTTTTGGCACTAAAACTATTTTTTTGTGTCTTTTTGGCGTCAAAAATGTCACGCCAAAATTTTTTCTCGCAAAAATTTCAGAAAAACAATAATCCATTTCCGACTAACTCAAAAACACTTGAAAAGTCGACGAAGCTAAAAAGCTAGATATGTTTTTTTTTCAGACAACAACAAAAAATGATAAACAATTTTTTTTTTTCGCTTGAACAAAACTGCATATTATCTATATCTTTTTTCACATTTCCATGGTGATACTTACTCACTGCACACGAAAATTCGATTTTTTTTTCTGTTCGAACGAAAAATATTCAATGTGACGTTCTAATTGAATTGATAAATCATGCGTTGAAAATTGGGCAATGGCGAAAAACTTTTTTTGCGAAAAAAGTAGTCAACCGCAACGCGTACGCAACGCAGGTGAAATATAGGATATTTGACCTCCTGAAAAACATAGGAAAACAGATAAAATTTAAAAAAACGAATTTTTTAAGCGAAAGTAAAAGTTTTGACGCCAAATCAAAGATTTGAATTATCGCAATAAACATTTCGAACAGAGCTGAGTTTCCGATATCAAAAATTCAGAGTTATATAGCCCGTAGATAGCCCAGCCCGAAATTCCCGGGCCGGCCCAGTTTTTAGGCCGTCAGAAAAGTCCGTTGTTTTCGCACATTTTTCTGGATAAGACACAGTTTTGTGGGCGTGGCCTAACCCGAAAAAAAACGGAATTTAAAAATGATAAAGTCATAGAAAAGGTCACGAAATATTTCATTAATTTTTGAGACCTAAAAGTTGAGCTACCAATAATACACACTGCGAAAATCATGAAACAACACAAAAAAGTATTCCGAAAAATTTTGACATGAAAATTATTATTATTATTATTATTATTATTTTTCACGCGAAAAAAAGTCAAAAATTGATAGAACTAATTAGAGGGTACTTTCCACTTCCACATTTTCCATCAAAATCATCATTTCCAACCGAATAAACCATCAATCCGGCCACTTTGAGACTCTTCGCAAATCTCACTTTTTCACTTATACTTTTCGGATTTTCGTATGAAATCCACAGACGATCTGAGCCTGAAAAAATGAGCTGGAAGATCTGAACATGACAGATGAGGAGCTTGCAGTTTTAGGCGCCAACATTGGAAGTTTCAATTTTTGAAACAAGAATGAAAATGGAAAAGTTTTGAATTTTAAGTTTTGGTTCGAAAATTGCACTTGAAAATTTGGCGCCAAAAACCTGCAGCATGATGTATGGCCTAGAAATCCAAATTTTTCAATTTTTTCGCGCCAACTTGATATTTTGCGCCCAGAATGAGAATTTTAAAAAGCTCTTCGCCAAAAATCAGGCCTGCGTGAACGGGATTGGTCAAAATCTCACTTCTGGCCCAAAGGGACCGGCCCGAACATTTTCAGAAAAATTCACGGGATTTCTGAAAATGTTCAAGAAAGTCATTGCAAACATATTCGCGGTTTCGCGCTTTACCATTTCTCTGTTTTTTCTACAGTACCCTGGCCCGAAACTCACCATACAAATACGGAGCAGAAGTTCTAGCATTCCACACTTTGACATATGAAGAATTTTTTGAAGCCAACCCACAAACCTGAAATTTGAAAAAAAAAATATATGATTTCAGACAAAAAAACTGCGTTTGTCCCAGAAAAAAAAATCTCACATTATCATAATCTGTATAATCATCGAGAGCAGAAATCGCCGGCGAATACGGTTTATGCAGATATTTTGAAAGAAGTCGAAAAGCTCTCGAATATGTTGGAAGACCGAAAAATGTGATATTCTTGTCGAGACCCATTGATAGCCATGTGTTCATCGATGCTTCAGAATTCATTTCGGCAAGAACCGAAACTTCGAAACGCATCGGTCGAATCGGCGCATTGAAGCCGACTAGAGGATTGCGAGTTTTCGAAAATACGTGGAAATCATAGTTCATTATTTGAACCATGTCAGCGTATCTGGAAGAAATCTCAGTTTCCTTTGACATATTTTGATACCTGTTCAACACATCAACATCATACGCGATTCTGGTGATTGTAGGTGGTCCTGATACGGCAACAGACACCAGTTTCGACTCATCGCGGTACGATTTTGATAAATTCTGAAATTTTTTCGTTTTTTGAAGAAAATGTGAAAAGTGAAAAAAAATTTGTTCAAATTTTGACGTGACCTTACAAATGTATGTTCCAATCAGCGTGAGATTGAATCCCCCCCTTTCTGAGAGTTTGGCCCGGAAAATCACGGGCCGGAAATTTTTTGGGCCGACAGGCCCGATTGGAATTCCGGGATCGTCTGGGCTAAGATAAATAGGCCGGCTCGAAACAGCCTACAAGAGATAAAAATCGCGGGCTTGAAATTTGAAATTTTGTTTCTTGGCTCAATTTTTCTTTTTCAAAAGTACGACATATTTTACAGCTATGAACTTTCTGAATTTTTGCTGTTTTTTTTTGAATTCAGCTTTCCGCTTAAAACGGAAAAAAATAAAGAAGTGCAAATTTGCCCTGAAAATACAAAAAAAAATTAGTTGTTTATTTTCACGTGACCTAGTGTCGTTGTGTCAGCGTAAGATTGAAGCCTGAAAGTTTGGCCCTGAAAATCACAGGCCGAGTTAGATTTTTTGGGCCAACAGGGCTGCTTAGAAATTTTCCTTTCCGAAAAAATCGCGGGCCCGAAAATTGAAATTTTTCAAATTCAATTTTTCTTTTTCAACAGCCCGCCATAATGCTTCAGCCCAGTTATTACCTCCATCAAATTTCGAAAATAAATCCGATCGTTTTTATCGGCATCCCAACTCCAAACCGGGAATTCCCAATCAATATCGATCCCGTCCAAATTGTACTTTTCCAAAATTTTCAGACTCTCAGACGTGAAATTTTGAATTCCCTCTATGGATGATGACATCTTTGTGAATGCTCGATTTTTGGCTGTTATACTTATAAGTAGTTTTTTGTTCGTATAATCGGATTTTATTCGAGAAAAATCGGCGATTTCTGGAAAAAAAAATTCTGAAAACAAAATATCAGATAAATTTTTACCATCTTCCTTTGCTTCAAAATTTCCGGTAAGTTGATCAATTCCCGACGAACCTATTAGTATAAACGTGTCACATTTGTCGGGTAAATTTGAAATTTCGGGTTTTTTCGAAACATAATAGCAGTTGATGGATGATTCAGCGGTTTGGATATATAAAATCAATAACGTTATCGTGATTAGGATCATTTTTTGACACCTGACATCTTTCAATTTTCCCGTTTTTTGGTGTTCTTCTCATTACTGTAATGAACACCCACGATTCGTGCATTTCTGCGTCATGGTGTTTGCACACGTTTGTTTGCTTCTGTGTAGTTCTCGAGAAAAATAATATTTTCGAATTTTTCTTTTTTTTTTGTGCGGGTTTTTCATTCTTCACCTTGTTTCAGGGCGGACAAACGAGAGAGTTGACGCTGACAAAAGAGGAATGTTCGCTCTATTGCACCGTTGAAAATTCCCGGAAATAAAAAGTATTCGCCGTGAGACCTGTTTATTTTTTCTGCAACTCTCATGTTACAATTCTATTTTTTTTTCTTTCATTTCTGCGTCTACCTCTCTCATTTGTCCCTCCTATAAGGGGACTAAAACACCGTGATCTTTCTGACTATAATCTAATGTTGTTTGTAGGTTGGACAATGAACACTTTGGTTTCCTACGATGCTGATAGTGATGAAGAGATTTCACCTCGTAGAAAATCGACAGAAGCGACAGCGGCACAATGGGCCAAGGAAGAAGATACGTCGTCTTCGAAACCAAGCAGTGAACGAAGGCCACGAAGAGATTCGGACATGTTTGACTATTCTCCAACATCTGATCATTCCGAGTCAAACTTTGCCGAACCACCGCCACCAAAACGAATGAACGATGAACATTCTCCATCGCCCGCCGCTTTTAGGACACCTCAAAATGCAATGCCACATGTAAGTGCTATTATAATACAAAAATGTTCATTTTTTAAAGACAAGTTCACAAGCATCTTTGGTCAGTTACTCGGGAGACAATGAAGACGACATTGGTCCAGTCAAAGATTTAATTGAGGGAAATACTCCACAATCGGAATTGCGCGAACCAAAACCGCCAGCAAGAAAAGATGAACTCGACGAAGAAGAAGAAGAGGAAAGACTCATTGATTTGGCATTAGCAGAATCTAAACAGGCAATGAATCAGATCGAAGAAAACTCATCGGGCACAGCGACTCCCGTCTCATCTGGATCCCAACAAAACAGTCCAACTCCACCGCCAAAAGGAGAAATTGTCGAAACTCCATCGGAAAATGGTGATGATATTCGAATTCCGCCTCCACCAGATTCAGAAGTCAGCGAGAGATTACAGGCGATTTTTGAAGCGGCATTTTCGCAAAAGAATCGCGGTGTTAATTTGAATCAACAAATTCAGGCAAGACAAGATTTTAGTAATCCGATGAGTTATGAAAGATTTATTGAAATGTTTGAGATTGACGAGAAAGGTGGGCTTCTATTCTTCTCAAAAATATGTTAACTTCAAGTTTTTCAGGTACAAATTTCTCTAAAAACATTTTCGATCCTCATTGTTTTCCGGACAATTGTTTCTACGATGCGATTGGCGAAGAACAACGTAAACAAATGGAAGCGCAACAACTTGCGAACGCCAAAAAAATCCCTAAATAACTTTGTTTTTTTTCTCTGAAAAATTATGAATAGTTTTTCGTTCATCTCAAGTTTTGACATCTTTGAAAAGTTTCAATTATTACTTTTCCAGTATTTTTTTCTTGTAAATATTTTATTACAGAGAAAAAAGTTTCCAGGTTCAAAATGTCTTATCATCCAGGACATGGGCATCGAGATCGAAACCAAGTGGCCGGAAGGAGAGGGTTTCAAAAACCAGGTGAGAATTTTTGCAACATTTTCTATTGAAAAAACGTGAATAATAAATCGAAATGAAAAAAGATCAGAAATCAATAAAAAATGTTAGAAATTAAAAAAAAACAAGTTCACGTTGCACGCTTTTCTCATTTTTTTCGAAGCCTGAAAACTAGAATAATTTTCCCGAAGTTCACAAGCTAACATGTCGTTCTTGAGCTGATCTTTTTCCAAAAAAAACCTCTTCTAAAAATGAGTTTTTTTTTTTACTAGAAATAAATCAAAAATGGGCCTAAACAACTTTTTTTGTTGAATTTTTAAAAGTTTAATTTTTCCCGAGTTCTTCGACATAGTGTAACTAATTCGTCCATCGTTTTTTTTCAGATGACTCTGGTGATAAACCACGAACCGGTCCATTAATCCTCGAAGAGAAAACGAGTGAATCGACGTCAACGCCTGTCGAAGAATCCCTTCAAGTCCACAACAATCCCTATTCCAGTCTCAATATACAACAACAACGAATACGTTTGCCCATCTTCAAAGTACTCTTCCTCCCCCAAATATTTCCTTTTCAAAGTTTTTTTTCCAGAATCGTGGTCACATTCTGTATATGTGTGAAAAGTATCGAACAGTAATTATTGTCGGTGAAACGGGTTGCGGTAAATCGACGCAAGTGCCGCAGTTTTTACTGGAAGCCGGATGGGCCCAAGATGGTCGACAGATTGCGGTGACGCAACCGAGAAGAGTCGCCGTGGTTACTGTAGGTTTGAACCGAAAAATATTTAGCGAATTCCGCGAGATATACGTTTCACAGAGTTCATATATTGATACTTTGAGAAGCTTCGTTGATAAGATAAGGTTCATAAAGAAAATTTTTTGTATGTAAAAATTTTAGCCCGACAGCTTAAGTTCTTGATTTTTGGCCCGGCCTGGAAGATGGTCAATCTGTTCTCATGTGAGAGCCACAATTTTTGTTTTCAGAAAAAGTTGTGGAAACCATTTTCACACTCTAGTTCCTTTAGAAAATGTATGGTTTGTACATACCTATCCTAAGAGGGGAAAAAGCACCGTGTCATTTTTTTTGGTCGAAAATTCACAGTGACATTTTCAAGAAAAATCAAAAATTCGAAGCTATTTTTTCTGTTTTTCGGCTTTTTTTGGTCGTTATTCGCAATGAAGAAAAATTTTCTCCTAAGATTTGCACAGAGACAAAATTTTAGAGAAATTTTGGTACCCTCTTAGGTCAGGTATGGATGTGTATCTGAAAGTACTAACATCTTTATTTTCCAACAAAAAACCCAGCCAGCCCACCCCAAAAATAGCCCAAATCGCGCCAATTTTTTAGCTTGCCACAAGAGTTGCTGAAGAAAAAGACTGCATTCTCGGACATGATGTCGGATATACAGTAAGATTCGATGATGTTTCGGATAAACAGACCAAAATACGTTTCATGACCGATGGATTGTTGTTGAGAGAGATTTTGGTTGATCCACTTTTAGCAAAGTATAGGTAAGTAAATGATAACTTTGTTGAATTTTTCGCTAGAAATAAAAAAAAGTGAAATGAAAATCATATTTGCGTTTTTTCGATTTTTCGAAAATTTTTGGAAAAAAGTTCCGACATGAAAAAATTCCAAAAAAAAAATTAGGAAAGAGTGTCGTCCGAAAAGAGTTCCGTTAAAATTTTTCGGAAAAGGTTCCGTCTGGTAAAAGTACCGAATATGGTCGGAAATTTCCGGTTCCGGTTCCGCTGAAGCCTGATCAGTAAACCAAACATTGTTAAAAAGGCCCGAATCTCACCAACTCTAAAAAGCTCTTTTTTACAGTATCATAATGATCGACGAGGCACATGAAAGATCTTGCAACACGGATATTTTATTAGGCCTTTTGAGAAAAATCATGCAAGTTCGAGACGATTTGAGAATAATTGTATCATCGGCAACTCTAGATGCCGAACTATTCAAAGACTTTTTCGAGATGAACGAGAGCGAAAAAGAAGAAAACGACACGGCTGCAATCATTTCGGTTGAGGGAAGAACTCATCCTGTTGCAATTCATCATACAAAAACGTGGGTTCCTAGATATTTTAGACGGACAAAATAATATCTGAAAAATGAAGTAGTCTTTACAAAAATTATCAAGATTCCGAGGTGAAAAATATAAAGTTAGTCAACATGCCGCAGACAAAAATGGGCGGAGCTTGTTTACTTTCTAAATTCGGAATATCGGTAAATTTTGCAATTTTCCCAAAAACATTAACACTTTTATGAATTTCGAATACTGTAATTTATTGTTTTTCAAAACAGTGACCAAACTGAAACCTGAAAAAATTCAATTTTTTATCCTCAAAAATTAGTGACCTCAAAAAGTTTCAAAATATTTTTTCAAAAATTAATGAGCCCACGCATTAAAAATTGGCCAATATGATGTAAGGTCTGAATATTACCCCAATTTCACAATTTTCTAAATCAAACACAAATTTGTGGGCGTGGCCTAAACCGAAGTTAAATTTTCAAAAAAAAAATAATTTCAGACCTGTTCCGAATTATTGTCAATCTGCTGTCGACACAGTCATCAATATTCATAAACACGAACACAATGGAGATATACTCGTATTTTTGACTGGACAGGACGAAGTTGAAGAGGTAACATAGTTTTTCACTAAAAAATCTATTAAAATTTTCTGATCCAGAAAAGAATTTTCAAAAAAAAAGTTGAATTTTGTCAAAATCGTATTTTTCCAGGTTTGCGAAAAACTACGCGACGCGTCAACTTCTTTGCGCAACTGCGACAAATTGTGGGTGGTTCCGTGTTACGGTGCGTTGCCGGCTCGTGAACAAATGAAAGCGTTCGATTCGACGCCGCACGGAACGCGAAAAGTCGTCATCGCGACAAACATCGCCGAAGCGTCGGTGACGATTCCCGGCATTTGCTACGTCATCGATACGGGATTCGTGAAATTGCGAGCGGTGAACGCGAACAACGGCATCGAGTCGCTGATGAAGATCAAGATTTCGAAAGCGTCGGCCGAGCAACGAGCCGGACGGGCGGGACGGATTCGACCCGGAAAAGCGTATCGATTGTATCCGGAGACGGAGTTTGAGAAAATGCAGGAAGGAACGATTCCCGAGATTCAGAGAACACATCTTGCCGCCACCATTCTGCAATTGAAAGCGTTGGGAATTCAAAATGTACACAAATTTCATTATTTGTCGGTGAGCCTTTTTATCGTTTCTGAGAGTTGGAAAAAAAGTATACTTTGCCCTGAGCTTCCACATCTTACCATCGAAAAAACTCCAAAAAAATTAAAATCTACCAAAAAAACAAACATTTTCAGCCACCTCCTTCTTGGTCAATGATTAATGGACTTGAACTGTTGTTTGCACTCGAAGCATTGGATGACAAGTGAGTATTTTGAGCTTTTTCGGACCGGCCCGATAGATACCACAACATTTTTTTTTGACAAAAATTCAGGTCTCGTCAGAAAATTCGTGCTTTTTTGATCCTGAAAGTTTTTTGTTTTGGTTTTTTATTTTAAAGCAAATCCTGAAGCTATTCGCCGTATAGCGCAAAATCTGATGACATATTAAGAATTCAACTCACAATACTTCTACTCTATCATATGTGAAACACAAAAAACAAAAAACTTACGCGCAGAAACAAACGAATTTCAGCGAAAAAACAACCACTCTTCAATTTAAACTCCCACCCTAAGGCTCCTGGTTGTAGATTTACGGTAAACAAAAGGCAAAGCGGAGTGTCGTACACACCGCCTGTGAGAGACAACACAAAAAGAAGAGAGCGCGCCAGAGAAGTGTGAACACACCTCGACGAACAAATGCACAGTTCAATCTCAGCCATCTCAGGAGATTTTTCAAATGTTTTTTGTCTGGTTTTTGGTTTTTTGCTCAAACTCGCTCATTTTCAAGTATTTTTTCAACTTTTTTTACACAGTTATAGGAAAATACTCTTGTTTTCAGTTGTTTATAGTTGTAATGTGTATGCTTTGCGTAGGGATTAGCTTCAGGAGTTGCTTTAAAAAAATGTTAAGCAAATACTGAATCGGACCAGGTCCGATTTTATTAAAAATAACTGAATCTGAATTGGTCCCAAACCTAAAAAATGTGTCCGAATCATACCAGTCAAGAAATCGGACCCGTTCCGTTTTTTTCTAAAACCTTTGCTGAATCGCACCAGGCCCTTTTTTGGTTGTTATGATTCAGCTGAAACCTTCGTGTAATTTTTGACCAAAAATTCATAGTTACATTTTGAAATGAAAGTTAACAGGTCACGCGAAAAAAAATTCGAAAAGAATTTATTAGGATAGTTTTGTTCGAACAGTGACGAATTTCTAATTTCAGATGTCTGCTGACAAATCCATTAGGCGTTCAAATGGCCGAGTTCCCACTGCCTCCTATGCACAGTAAATGTCTTCTCAAATCGGCCGAATTCGAATGTAGCGAAGAGATTGTGACAATTGTGGCAATGATGCAAATACAGGACGTTTTCGTGACACCGTTTCGATCGCGACATCAAGCTGACGCGACACGTCGCAAGTTTTCGGTGGAGGAAGGTGATCATATGACCATGTTGAATGTCTACACCAAATTTGTTGAGGTAATATTTTTTTGGTGTGAGTTTTGTAGGGTAGTCCCAGGGGTGAGATTTGGGCTTTCATAGAAAGGACTTTTTCTCAAAAGCCTGAAAAACCCGGATCGATAAAAAGTGTTGTTTTGCAGTCTGGAAAAGCAAAAAAATGGTGCTCGGATCATTTTGTGAATTATCGAGGACTCATGCGAGCGGACAATGTTAGATCACAATTAATTCGATTGCTGAAACGATTCGGAATTCCAAAAATTTCGTGTAGAGGATTGATCAGTGAGTTTTTGCTTTGCAGCTTTAAAAAAGTCATTTTTTACTGAAAAAAAACCAGAATTCAAACCAGAAATTAAAATATAAATAATGGGCCCCGAAGTTTATGAACAAGATTTTTGTGACCTCAAATTGCGGCCAGAAAATTAAAAATATTACTTAGGCTCCGAAAAGTGAGATACTTTTTTTGGAGCGAAAAAGGTAGGATTTGTGTGTGAAAATCTGGACGTTAAGATGACACAACTTTTTTCAACCCTAAACAACTCTAAGATTTTGGCCTGAAAAAATAGATTTATAACTTTTTGAGTGTGAAATTTTCTAGTCAATATCTGGGCCCAGAAATTTTTGACTCGGTGTTTTGTGACGAAACTTTTCACTCAATATTGGCGCCGGAAGTTCGGCTCAGTCTCATTTTCGGGCCGGGGAAACTTGAAGTCGAAAATTAGATTTTCAAAAATTCTATAAATTTTGTGATATAAAACTTTCAAAAAATGTTGAAAAACTGAAACCACAATTCTCATTTTTTTGCAGACGCATCAGAAAACATTCGACGATGCCTGGTGACTGGATTCTTCTCACAAGCGGCCAAATATCATTACACTGGTAAATATCTGACTGTCAAAGAAGAATTTCCATTCAACGTGTACAAAGGATCGTCGATAATGTTCAAAAAGGACTATCCACAATGGGTGATATTCACCGAAGTAATGCAGGATTCGATTCGCGATGTGACCGTCATTGATCCCGAATGGTTGTACGAATTGGCACCGCATTATTATGAGTTTGGAACTGTGAGCGATTTTTTTTTCGATTTTTCTAAAACTTTTTGCAAACATCTTTTTTCTTTAAAAAAAAGGGGGCTGGCAGAAAGTTTCAACAAGTTGAGCTAGGCATTTTTGAAAACTTTCTCAATGAAAAGAAAAAACTACAGTACTCCAGAAAATCAAAAATATAACTTTCTACCCCGAAAGTCGTGAAAAGTTCAATAAAACTACTGTAGTTTATTCAAAAACTCGCCCAAAACAAACCAATTTTTTTTCAGCATGGAGAATTGGCGGAAAAGCGAAGGAAAACTTGAACGATCTCTCGTGTATTATATGATAATAAACTTTAACCTAAAAATCTCCCTCGCAATATTTTTTCAAATCCAAACTTACAAAGTACTTAAGAAATTCACACCTACAAAATCAAACAAATAGAAAAATGTCAACACACACACATTCAGAAATTATTCTTATTATTATTGTGCAAAAAGGGTTTTTTGTTTGTACTACTTTTTAGACAACATGTCTAGTAATAATACTAATAATAATACAACAATTTTAACATTGGACGTCGAAGGAGTTTATTTCAAGACTCGGATCAAAACGCTCAAATCGATTCAGGGAACGTGGTTTTGTCAGTTTTTTGAGACGCCGAATTGGGAAAAAGATCTGGATCGGGTTGGTTTTGGAAGCAGGGATATTGTAGAACAAAGTTACAAAAAATGCACTACGTTTTTTTGAGTCAAAAAAACATAAATTATGAAAATTAACGTGACCCCAATCCGCAAAAGATCGGACATTTTTGGAATTTTATTTTGAGGCATTTTAAATTATGTGATTCACTATAAAGAGTTTCAAACAATATACCAAGGAAGAGTTTTTTGTCGCAGGATGGTCGACTTTTCATTGACCGCGATTCTACCGTATTCCCAGTGATTCTCAATTTTTTACGCGATCATGAACACTGTCCCCTGCCCACCGACAACTATCATTTGGAGCGAATTCTACGAGAAGCGGTGTGAGTTTTTTATTTTTTCGTTTTCAAAATTCAAAAAATCATTTTTGTAGGATTACTGTAGTAGGCAGCAGAAAATTCAGAAAAATCCGGGCAATATCAATAGCTCGGCCAAAAATTTGGAAATTCGTATTTTCAGAGGGTCCTATGTGATTTTTCTCGCAAAAAACCCTTGACACGTTTTGTGTTGTCTGACTTTTACTTTTTCGAATTGTGCTCCGACACGTTTTGGGCGAGATATTGAGACCCGAAATCCCAACGGCCGGCCTGGGTTTTCTGTATTTTTACGGCCAGGATAAATGAAAATCCAAAAAAAGGCCCGAATCTCAATTCTGAACAACCATCGTTTCAGAATTTTCAACATTGGACCACTACGAAATATCGTTGAAGCAAAATTGAAAATGAACACATGCACATGTCCAACATTGACAAAACCAACTACTACGAAACAACGACCTCCGGCCATTAAACGTGGGTTGAAAAACATTTTTTAGAAAAAAATAGGATTTTTCAGCTCCGCCGCCACCACCCCCAACGTTTGTGAAACCAATTCCTCCAATCAATGTCGCACCGATTAAAGAACCACAGGTAGGATGTTTTTTATTGAAAATTTTGGAGTGATACTGTAGTTCAGAGGCGCCGAAAATCATGGACCCCTGCAGGCCAAAACAAGTCCCTGGGCCGTTTCGACTTTTGAACATCAGTTTCTCACAGCCTTGAATGAGATTTTTTTTTTTGGAAAATAGAGATAAAGGAGGAAAAAAGTGAGAAATTCAGAAAAACGGGCACAAAAACTAAATCTCAAATTTTTAGAGACCTGAAATTCTAGCTACTTGTGAAAATAATTTTTAAGATTTCAAAAAGTCTAGTCTTTTTCCGGAAATAAGGTTTTCCTGCGATAAAACGATAATATTATCATTTTTCAATTCAGGTTCTTGTCCCAATGCGCGCCTCGAAAAAGACAAAAGCAACAGCCGACAACATCGGACTTCCCCATGATTTTAAACATTTGGCCCATGTTGGCTGGAATGGAGCATCTGTGATACTTGAAAAAAGCGATGAAACTGTGAAAAGAATATGTGATGCGGCAAGTGAAGCCGTTGATATGAATGTGAATTTCAGTTTTTATTTTGATAAAAAAATATCTGCTTTTTCTTTCAGGCCGTGTATAACGTTGTCAACAAAAATGGTCCCGAAGATGATAGTGAAAGCGTCGAGGTGCTCATCACGGGCGGTCTAATGCGTTCGAAAAACGCATAACAATTCAAAAATGTCCTTGTGTTTTGGTGTAAATGAATAATTATTCGCATGTGACGTCACAACAGATGTGTCTTTGTGTCACCTATTAGCACCCTTTTTGTGGTGGACGTTTGCTACGTCATCAAAACTCCACCCTTTTTTGGGGGTATTTAAGATGCATTTTTCGTAGTAAAAAAATAATTTTCGAAAAATGATCGAATTTTTGTCGGATCTTAGGCCATTTTCAAATTCTAGTTGTTTTCGAGCCTGACCCAGCGAGCACGTGAAAATTTAGCTCTTTTTGATTTTCCTGAGAATCTAAAAAGTTTCATGAGAATTTTGGAAAGTTTTAGACGCCGAACCCTTGTTCAGACTCGCAGTTTTTGAGCAAAAACCACGAATCAAAAAATTATCAATGGAGCGTATTTTCAAAGTCAATTGGGCGCGAAGGCGCCTAAATTGTTATTTTGAACTCATAAAACATGTTTCCACTGGAGTTGACTTTCATTTCTTTTTTTCTAGGTTTTTTTTTCAAAAAGGTAAAGTTTTTCAGAATGAAGCGCTACACAAGTACCTATGTTGTTAAGCGTGATGGGCGCAAAGAAGATGTGCATTTTGACAAAATCACGTCGAGAATTCAGAAATTGAGTTATGGTCTCAATATGGATTTTGTCGACCCGGTAAGCAGAAAAAAGGGAACTTTGAGTTTGTAAAAAGTACTATTCAGGTTGCTGTTGCGATAAAAGTGATCAGCGGTTTGTACAAAGGTGTGACGACAGTAGAATTGGACAATTTGGCAGCCGAGACTGCCGCTTCTATGACCACTCAACATCCTGAATATGCTCTGCTCGCCGCCCGTATCGCTGTGTCCAATTTGCACAAGAAAACGAACAAGGTTTTCTCTGAAGTTATGAAAACTTTGTACGATTTTGTTCATCCGTTGACTGGACAACATGCACCAATGATTAGCCAGGATACTTACAATAACATTATAAAACACGCGGACGTGAGTTTTCAGCAATTTTTCATCCTAAAGATTTGATAATAATAAAATAACAATTTCAGAAACTAAACTCGGCAATCGTCTACGATCGCGACTACTCGTACACATTCTTCGGCTTCAAAACTCTCGAACGATCGTATCTTTTGAAAATAGACGGCGAAGTCGTCGAACGACCACAACAAATGTTGATGCGTGTCTCGGTCGGAATACACGGCGACGACATTGACGCCGCCATCAGCACCTACAACCTAATGTCGGAACGGTATATGACGCACGCTTCGCCGACGTTGTTCAACTCTGGAACGCGTCGACCACAAATGTCGTCGTGCTTTTTGTTGACGATGAGCGACGATTCAATTTTGGGAATCTATGACACGTTGAAACAGTGTGCGTTAATTTCCAAAAACGCTGGAGGAATTGGATTAAATGTGCATAAGATTAGAGCAACTGGATCAGTCATCGCTGGAGTGAGTTTTTATGAAAAAAATATATTGCAATCTATTAGCCTGAAAAACGCCAGAAGTTTTGAAAATTCAGAAGTTTTCCTAACCGAGCCTAAAAAAAATCAAAAACCACAAAAAATTAAAAATGCGTCGAAATTGAATTTTTTCCAAATTTTCACGTGAACATTCAGAGAAATTTATGCATTTCTATCTTTGCAGACAAACGGCACTTCGAATGGTCTCGTTCCAATGCTTCGCGTCTACAACAACACTGCCCGCTATGTCGATCAAGGCGGCAACAAGCGTCCTGGAGCGTTTGCCATCTATCTCGAACCATGGCACGCCGACGTTTTCGAATTTGTCGCTCTTCGCAAAAACACTGGTCCAGAAGAGGAACGCGCACGCGATCTCTTCCTCGCTCTCTGGGTTCCCGATTTGTTCATGAAGCGTGTCGAACGCGACGAAGACTGGTCGTTGATGTGCCCGTGCGAGTGTCAGGGACTCGACGAGGCGTGGGGTGAGGAGTTTGAGAAGCTCTACACGAAATACGAGCAAGAAGGAAAAGTGCGCAAAACGGTAAAGGCGCGTAAGCTGTGGGAGCACATCGTGTCGAATCAAATCGAGACCGGTATGCCGTACATCACCTACAAAGATGCGGCCAATCGGAAGACCAATCAGCAAAACATTGGAACCATCAAATGTTCGAATTTGTGCACAGAAATCATGGAAGTTTCGACACCCGACGAGGTTGCTGTCTGCAATTTGGCTTCGATCGCTTTGAACCGATTCGTAACACCTGACAAGACTTTTGATTTCGATAAACTCGCTTTAGTCACTCGCGAACTCACCAGAAATCTCAACAAAATCATCGATATTAACTACTATCCGGTGCCGGAGGCGAAAAACTCCAACATGCGTCATCGTCCGATTGGTCTTGGAGTTCAGGGTTTGGCCGACTGTTTTATGCTCATGAGATATCCATTCACATCACAAAATGCGAGGGATTTGAACAAACGAATCTTTGAGACCATTTATTATGCGGCTTTAGACGAGAGTTGCGAACAGGCCCGTCTTTATGGTACCTATTCGACGTATGAAGGAAGTCCAGTTTCAAAGGGAATTTTGCAATATGATATGTGGGGAGTAACACCGACTGATCAGTGCGATTGGGCTAGCTTGAAACAAAAAATCGCCAAGTGAGTTTTGAAACCGCGTTTTTGAAAAGTATACCAGACCGACGATGGGGAAAAATACCGTGTCGTTTTTAGTGAAAAAATTGTTTTTTATAAAACAAATGCGGTATTGAGAAATTAAATTTGGCTAGAGTTAAAAAAAGAATCATGAATACCTGAAAACAAAAAACTGTCAGTTTCAAATAAAAACAGAATGTTTGTTGCGTTTTTTTTTCGAAAGTTACGAGTCTCGCTTGTTTTCACCCCGAGAAAAATGCCGTTTTTCAGGCACGGAATTCGCAACTCATTGTTGATGGCTCCAATGCCGACCGCATCGACCGCCCAAATTCTTGGCAACAACGAATCGATCGAGCCGTACACATCCAACATTTATTCGCGTCGTGTTCTCTCCGGTGATTTCCAAATAGTCAACCCGCATTTGTTGAAAGATTTGGTCGAATTGGGATTGTGGGATGATGAAATGAAGAATCGGCTCATCGCCAACAACGGATCAATCCAGAACATTGAACAAATTCCGACGGACATCAAAGAGTTGTACAAAACGGTTTGGGAGATTTCGCAAAAAGAAATTATCGAGATGGCCGCCGATCGGGGAGCGTTCATCGATCAATCACAATCGTTGAACATTCATATGGCAAAACCAAGTTACGCCGCAATCACATCAATGCATTTCTACGGTTGGAAAAAGGGATTGAAGACTGGAATGTACTATTTGAGAACGAAACCAGCTGTCAACGCCGTTCAATTCACTGTCGACAAGATTGCTTTGAAGGCGTCCGAAGCCAACAAACAACTCGAGGTGAGAATGATTCAATAGATTGAAAATTTCTGACAAGTACATTCATTTTGACATTCACCGAAAAGTTAGATTTTATGTGATAAGGAAATAATTTGAAAAAAAAAACCAAAAACTTGAAAATAAATTTTTCAGGTCAAAACTGCTCCAGAATCTCCAGATGAGGGCTGCGTCATGTGCTCCGGATAATATTTTCATCCAAATGTATGTCTTATTTACCAATTGCGATCCTCACATTTCACTTTTCATGTATTCATTCATTTTGATTTTGCGATAAAAACACTTTTATTCAACATGTTAACATTTGATTTGTTGTGCACCGGTCGTTGATCCCCGGTTTTCTAGTATCCTAGCAACCATCCGAAAAATCCAGATGATTTTTGCGAACTTGTGATTTTACGTGAAAATGATAATTCAGAGCCGTTATTGGGTGCAAGAGGAAGTTGACAGTACGATTGGACAGCACTCAATCCTGATGTTAGAATGATACGAGCATTCTTAACTTCGTCAAACATTGCCTTAATTTGCCAAAGTGGCGTTGTGCTGGTCAAACTGGAAAAGGTATGTCGTTTTTGGTTCATGTTTAGTTCCATTAAACTCACGAACTAGTAAATTTCTCAGTAACCAATGTTAGAGTAACACCTCCTTGAACGCATTTTAGACTGAAATCATTTCCGACCTGAAAATGTGACAGATGTCAGCAAAATATCAAAAATACCAGGTTAGAGTTCAGTTAAATTTTTTGTTTCTAAAATTTTTCTCGTGGAGTTTGAATGTGTTCTGAAAATGACGGCCTAACAAACATAAATTCAAAGAGACGCAGACATGGAACCAAATTCACGTTTTGTGGTTAGAGAAAAAAGTTCTCAAAACTTTAATTTTTCAAAAATTCTGTGTAAATTTCGAAAATCTGGTTTCCCTCACCGTAAACGAAGTTCCGTTCAAATTCCATTGACAATTTTTTCCTGTTGGAATCACCGAAGCACTTGCATTTGTACTGTTGTAGCCATACGAATAGAGTATAGTTTGTGATGTGGTTGAATCGAATACAAAATTGGTGCCAGATGATGAACAGGCGACTGAAAAAAAGTGCGTATCATTTTTTTTAAGTGTAGGACTGTTTCTTTTCAGAATTCGATTCAGTACATTTTTTTTATATGGACTTTTTTCATGCTCAAACTCGGAGCCAAATTTTCGCTGAGCAGATTTGCAAATTCTAAAAACGGGATCTTTCTCAGCGTGTCAAAACCTCTGAAATCACAAATTTTCATTCTGAACTATTCCCTTGTAAATGTGGTCAACTTACTCTCCTCGCAGTTTTCTCCAGCCTGATTACCAATACAATTGGTACAGTATGGAGAATTGAATGCATCCAGTTGACAGCTATCCGTTGAGTTTCCTGGGCATTTGAAAGTGGCGCAAGGAGATGGTGTAGTAGTTGGCGCCGGTGTTGGCGTTGTTGCTGAAACAAACTTTTTTTATTAACAAATAAATTGGGAGGTAGCATGTTGTCCTTGATTGTATTGCTTACATGGTGGTGCTGGAGTAGTGTCTGGAAAAAAATAAGTTGAAAATTTTGAAAAGAGCATTTTCAGATGTTTAATGCGTAAATTTTTTCCCCGTATTATCACCTGTTCTTTATAATAACTTTGATAGCACACAACCTACTATCAAAAACCGAATCGATGAAAAAGCATGTCGAAATAAGAAGTTTAGACAGATAATTTTCACGTTGAGATTGATAATTATGTGTCAAACTATTAACTTAAGTTAATACTTTGACACCAAGTTTTGGTTTTGATTATGGGCTTATTCACAAGAAAAAAAATAATGTAAAAAAACTTCTAATAGGGTTATTCAGTTAATAAAATGTATGTTAAAAAAACAAAAAATAAATAAATAAAGCAATGCAGTTGATGTCAAAATATGTCGAAAAATTACAGTACTTCACCTATTTTTTGACACGCTGAAAAACACTCTGTAATCTCCTACAAATGGGATGATGACATCCGTAAATTAATATTCGTCAACTCTCACTCAAAAACTCCGTACTTTGTTTGAAACCCCACTTTTAAATACAGAAAAACAAGAAAAAAAATAAATTCGAAGAAACATGTAGTTTTTTATTTTTGGGTCTCGGCGCGATAAGACGTTTTCCTTGTTTTTTGTTTTACGAAGCGTCAAAAAATTGATGAAGTACTGTAATTTTTCGACATATTTTGACATCAGCTGCATTGCTTTTTTCAATTTTTTTTTGTTTTTTTTAACATACATTTTATTAACTGAATAACCCTATAAAAAACACAAACAGTTTATTCACCTAATGTCGAAAAATGTCGAAAAACCCCCCTTTTTTCGAGGTTTCTCGACATTTTTCGACGTTTTTCGACATACTTTTACACACAAATGAGATGAATAACCAACTTTTGTTTTTTATTGTTTTTTTACATTATTTTTTTTTCTTGTGATTATGCCCATTAAAAAAACCTAATTTTGGTCGGGAATAGCAAATTTCTGTTTGTAATATCTCTTTCGGCTCGAAATTGATACTTTCGTTTTTTTCTCTTAACATACCTATCAAACATTTATAGTAACAACTATTTGGACGATTGTTGATTGATTCAATGTAGCCTTCAATGTATTGAAGATTGTTACGAGCGTCTTGTTGTTGGGCATTGATGTTTTTGATGTTGGCAGTTATGATTTCGAGGTTGCTAAATTTTTGAAGATGACTGGATTCTGTGATGATGATGATTGCTTACTCTTGAATAGCTTTTAGCTGATCGAGAAGGTCTTGAACACGCTTTTTTGCATCATCGTTTGCTTCTTCAACTGATGCATCTTTCTTTTTAATAATCTAAAAGTGGAAATTTGGAAATGTTTTTCATACTTTAGTATAGCGGTTTTCAATTTTTTCAAAAAATAAGTTTTTGCTTTTCGGAAAGCCGGGAAAATCAGAAATTCGGATTCCGAACAAGCCTACTTCTGATAGATTCGACACAATCTACTCTAGAATAAACACATGTCTTCACTTTTTCGCCTACTTACTTGTTGAATACCGTCGAAGTTGGTTTGATCAGTTGCAATCACCGAAACCTCAGTGGCCAAAAAAGTTTGATCGTTTTTAGGAGCATCGAAATGATATGTGCATTGTGTTTTATCGCATGTGGAGAACGCGAACTCTGAAAGTATATTACCAGTTATTTAGTTTTCTTGTCTTGAGCACACTCTTTGTTGATCTTATTGTCCATCCAGCCAGATCATCCAATGAGAAAATGATCTACCTTCTGAATCTCTCATTTTGACATGCTCTTTCATCAAATTTTAGTGGTAGATCACTTTTTCCGTTGGATGATCTGACCGGATTGACAATATGAACGTTTTAAAAAATACGCCAAAATTGGAAACTTCAAAATTTCTCCCAGAATTTCGAGTAAAAGTCAAATTTATCCCGCTCATAATAAAATAGGCTGACTTCCTATACTCACCAACATGATTAACAGTGACATTGGGCAAAGTTGGTGGTGTTGTACTAGCCGGAATGTTCGTCGAAATGACAACTGTGCTACCAGCCGGAACAACTGTGCTACTAGCCGGAATAGTTGTCGAATCTGTCACATTACTAGAATTTGAGGCCAAAGTGGTTGATGCTGGCGCCGAAGTGGAGGGGATGGCTGGCGCCAAAGTGGAGTTATCACTCGACACAGTACCCAAAAAGAGTCTGAAATTGAATGCATTTTGTGATGTACCGTACGGCAAACATGGGGAATTCGAGTCGTTATTTTCACAGTAACTAAAACTAAAATCCGGATGTTGCGGGCTCTGCAAAATTTCGTCAACCTCCCTAAAAATCCCAACAACAAAAAAAACTCACAGTAAACCGAAAAGAATTTTCCGCATCGTCATTGGCAGTAGCAATTCACTGATATGTATTGTTATCAGGTGAAAATTTGATTTAATAGGGGTGTAATTGAAAAATGCGAAAATGATAAGAAAAAGAGCTGACGCGTGGCTTTTTGCACTACTGTAGACCAATGATGGCAAACAACGCATAGGTCGATGAAGAAATCAAACTTTGTTTAAACACGAAAAATTTTGAAATTTCATTAAGCAAAAAAAAGTTCAATAGTTTTGTAAAGCCAAACGTTTCAAATCACCCAGAACTACACCATAATCACCCGACGTGAATTCCGGATAAGTTGGACAAAATGTATGATCACGTGTCTGACTCTTACACTTCTTGAACGCCTCAAATAGTTCGACAGTGCTGACTTTCCTTCTCGGACCAGAAATGTATCCATAAATGAAGAAAGCATACTCTTCGATATTTTGAAATTCGGTTTCATATGGTTCGATAGGGTCTTCCTCTATCGGCCCCCAGTGAAACGAATGAAAAATTTCGTCATATGAAAGTGTTGTTGTGGTCATTGGTTCCGTTGTTGTGTTGACTTCGGCAAGAGTGGTGTTATTTATCGGGTTTGTTGTTGTGTTGACTTCGGCAAGATTGGTGTTATTTATCGGGTTTGGAAACGGAACCAGCTTGAAATCAACGCCTTCTCCAAAGTCCATAGGACGATACGTTTTGTCGAAATTCGGATTGTGTAAGCAGAAACTAGAAAAAACAAACGAATTTCTCGTGTCCATAAAAAAAACAGGGTTGAAATTTCCGACCATTCTTGGAACTTTTTTCCGACAGAACCTTTTACGAAAAATTTTGACAGGAATTTTTTTCTGGCGAAACTTCCGGAATTTTTTTTGAAAAAATGTTTCGTCACTTTTTCCTTTCCAGTTAAAAAATTCAAAAAACGTTATCATTTCACAGCTTCTCAAACTAATGCGATGTGCAAAGTAAAAAACAGGCAAAAAATTGGCAAAAAGGAAAATCGAAAAAAAAACAGTATTTTTTTCAAGAAATATGAAATTCTGCATGTTGGAACATGACTTTCTTCCAATTTTACACACTTTTACATAATTATTTTTTAACAAAAATGATTAATTTCGCCAAAATCCTGAAAAATCACTTTTACTTTGCACGATATTTTTGCAGATTTTTTGCCAATTTTTTGCCTTTTTTCTTACTTTGCACATCGCATAAGTACCAAAAAATAGATAAATTATTTTCTATTCTGACAAAAATGTCTAATTTTTCATAATTTTGGCCGTTTGACTGGAAAGTTCCGAAATTTCCGGGTTTTCCGAAAAATAATGTCGAGACCATTTTTCAAAAAAAAAAAAATATTCGGAAACAAAGTCGGAACATTTTTTTTTCGGTTCCGAAAGTTTCGAAGGCTCAGATCGGCCCAAGCCTGAGCAGGACTATAAAACAGTCAACATCTATGTCATCAGAAATCTGATTTTCAAAGAAATATATAGTCATACTCACACTGTATGATTGGCAAAAAGAGTCAACGGATCTCTTCCGAAATACCACGAGTACAAAACATAGTAAAATCGGGAAATGTCGAATTTTTTCGAATATTCATCCACAATTCTCATTTGATAAACCAGTGGTAAGGATCGATTTTCTGGTCTTTGATCCTGGAAAAAACTTTTGTTTGAAGTTGTATTTTTCTAAATATCTATGTGTGACAAGACTGTACAATTAAAAAAACAATTAATTCTAAACCCCCCTCCCCTACTCACGCTCACTAATCGGACTTCCAGCAAATTACTGATTGACTTTTCCATTGCTGCATCATGGATCAAAAACCATTGCTCCTTAATAATTTCATTCGTATTGATGAGAAACTTTTCCCATCTGTCTCCCTCTTGAAACGTGTACTCAAAATTGCCGCAATCTGTGTCAATTTTCGAAAACTCTTTGATTTTGTTTTTTACTTACCTAAATCTTTTTTAGTGCAGGTGACAGCAGAAAGCTGCAAATCGAAAATATAATAAAATGTATTTAACGACACAATAGTGCTCACAAATCAATTAATCATGTTTATCAAAATCTCAATATTGAAGACTTCAACTTTTGATGCGAAAAATTCGAAAATAAAAAAGGTAATTTTTGAACCATATACATCTAATGTTGAAGTTTTCAATATTAACATTTTTAAATATGAACATGAAAAAACCATTTCTGAGTGACAGGGTGTCTTTAATCCAATCGGAAAACGGAACTCACGATAGTTAATATTATGAATATCTTTAATAGCATGATTTCAATATTTGTTTTTTTCGAAAAATGATGGATTTTCTCAATTTTTTTAAAACCGAAAATAAACCACGTGTGCATTTCACGTTTTTATTGGTTATTTTTCTACGTGAAAAATGTTTTTTGTTTCGATGTTCCAATTTTACCATCTGGAGAGAATACATTTTCAGTGTCCTCAACCGTTGAAGGGGTGAGATTTCATCCCGGAGCCCGACAGCTCCGCTTGAAACTCACTGTCCAGTCTTTTTTCTGGCTTTGTATTGAAAAGCCCGGCCAGTCAGAACGGGCTTCCGGCTGGCCCTTCTCAGAGAGTCGACATTTTTTCATCCGTGGTTCAAATGAGATTGTCTACCTTTTCCCCTTTCACTCGTCACTAATAACTCGATTTAATTACAGGTTACCGCCTCGCTCCGCCCACTTTTAGTATGTTGCATAAGAGAGTAGCTGAAGAAGTTCAAGGGCATTCTCGACACTTTTTTGTGGATTTGACCCATTCGTTCGTCTTTCTATTATTATTATTATTCATATATTTATTTGAAAACGAAACGAATGAAACTTGGTCAAATAATTGGATTGGTGAGTGACCCGAATGTTTTTTTCTAGTGAAAACCAACGAAATTTTTCTTTCCAGATATTGGTTGGATTTGTTAACGCATTCACCGAGAATCAGATTATCGGTAGGTATTTATCAAAATATGATCTTTGAAAAATTCGAATTTTTCCAGCAAAACCAGCCATTTCTTGTCGAGACCAGGGTGTTGCGTTTGAAACTGAAGTTGAACAACCTTTCGAAGGTCAACTTTATGTAAAAGGATCAAGAAATTATAAAAATTGCTGGAAGAAATATGAAAAATCGGAAAATCATAAAATAATTGGATTAGAAATTGATGTCAGACATTTGGCAATGTGTGGATTTAGTTATGTCAAAAAGGTTGGACATTTGCCAGAGTTGTTTGTTTTCAAATTTGTCTAATTTGCAGCCAGGCTCAAGCTCGAAATATATTGTAAGTGGTCATATTGTTGTATCATTTCATCCGAGTCTAGTCACCTCTTCCGATCGCGCTTTTTCGATCAATTGTGAATTTGGAAACATTGTCGAACCTGAGAAGTGAGTTATTTTATTTATATCAATGACGACTTACCTGAAAACAACTTGAAATCATTGAAATAATAACGTCAATCTGTAATTTTTTGCCCGGTAGCTCGCTATATTTGTTTTTTGGTCTTTCAAAAAAACACGACCTGAATCGAAGCCACAAATTGATTTTATTATCGAAAAAAAATCCAGAAAAACCAAATGTTTTTCCCTACTTGCTCTTTTCACCGGACAGAAAATTACGTCTAGTTTTTGGAACTCGAATTTACGTAAAAATTTTCTCATATATCCGAACGCGATTTTTTGTTCGAACGGAAACTTGTGATCTTGAAGGTTGAGAATTAGCGGGCTAGATCTTCTCGCTTTCTGGCTTGTTTGGAAAACCAGACCAAAACTGTCCTGATCAGGCTTGGGCGGAAACTTTTTACGTCGGAACTTTTTTCAGTCCGAACTTTTTCCGAAAAAATATTCCGGAACTTTTTCCTGACGGAACCATTTCCGAATTTATTTTCGAAACTTTTCCGAAAATGTTTCGGAAAATCGGAAAAAACGCATCTATGATGTTCACTTTACTGTTTCGTTTTTAGAAATAGTTCCTAAAAAGTTATAATTGCAAACATACCTGTCCTAAGAGGGGAAAAAGCACCGTGTCATTTTTTTTGATCGAAACAGCGACATTTTCAAGAAAAATTTTGAATTTTGAGCTATTTTTTCTGTTTTTCGGTTTTTTTTTAGTAATTATTCACAATGAAAAAAACTTTTCTCTCAAGATTTGCACAGTGACAAAATTTTTTAGAATTTTTGGAACCATCTTAGGTCAGGTATGATTTCAAATCTTCTCTAACTGAATACCAAAAAAGTAAACAATTATTTCCTATTCTGACAAATTTTTTCAATTTTTCATCATTTTGGGTGTGAGTCTGAAAAGTTCCGAAATTTCCGGTTTTTCGGAAAAATAATGTCGGAAAAAAAGCCGGAACCTTTTTTTTCCGAAATTTTTTTTCGGAACTAAACTTCGGTTCCGAAAATTCCTAAGGGTCGGTTCCGCCCAAGCCTGGTCCTGATTATATCTAAAAGACCCTTCGAGATTGTTCAGACATCAAGAAGTTACAACAGTTTTTGGAAGTTTCAAACATCAACCAGAAGTTTCGATGACAATCAAATCACAAACAAAAGAAGAAGAGGAAGAAAACTCTGTTTTTGAAATTGGTCAACCATTGATTCTGAAATGGGAATTGAACAAGGAAAATGAGCATGGAATTTTTGGAATCTCGTTAGATAGATGTTCCGCCGAAACTTCTGATGGTAGAGGAATGCGAATTCTGGAAAATGGATGCTCTTTGGATGAGGAACTAATATCGGATTCGAGGTTTTTCATTTTTTTATTCACGAGAAAACACTTTTCAGAGTTTGTATTTGTGACGCTGATCAAGATAATGTAACGCAGTAAGCAACGTAGAAAAAATCGGGAAAAAACTGTGCAATTTGTCCTCATTTTTTCCGAAAAAAATGCAACATTTTACATTGAAAAAAATACGAAATGAGAAAAGAAAAATTAGGTCAAATTTAACGTTTTTTTATTTATTTTTCCGCGTTACACGTATGGTTTTTCAATCTAAAACTTACTTCACCAAAAAACTCGTTGGGTTCCAAAACAAGTTTAAAAAATGACGTCAAAAATGTTACAGCACATCCTCGAACAATCAAAAAATAATGGCCAGCTCACAAGCTTTCAAGTTCCCAGAAGAGGATATTGTTTTCATCAGATGCCATGTCAGAATATGTATCCAACGCCTTCCACAATTCACATCAACCACAATATCGGCCGATTTTTGTCCAAAACGACGAGATTGTTCAGACGGTCTCAGAAATCGTAGACAATCAACAAACTCCACTCTACTCCCAATAACTGCCAATTTTCGAATCAAACCAACATCTGAAAGTCTGAAAAAAGAAGAATTTCAGCTTTGTATGGCTGAAAATCTATATTATATCGGTATTTCCTCAATCGTCATAATGTATATTTTAACATTTTCAACGGTTCTTTTCATGCGAAAATTTTCATAGAAAAGTTTTTTCTCGACATCGTGTTTGTAAATATTTTGGTAATAAATTGTTTTTAAAAATTTTCAATTTTTAATTTTATTTCTGTTCTCGAACCTGTTCATATTTTAATTTCTATAACTTTTCATGAAAATAATCGGTTTTTACAGGTTAACAAGTCAAGATGCAGGCTTCGAAGGTTTTCACAGCGAAAAGATCAGTCCCATGGTCTGCCTCAAGAAATGTAAGTTTTCTGTTTTGGAATTACAATTTGAAAGTGTTGTCTTGCGGAGCTCTGAAACTGTGCAAAGAAAATATTTCCTTTTTTCGAAAATCTGCATGTTGAAAAGAATTTCTTTTTTGGAAAATCTGCATGTTGAAAAAATGTTTCCCACATATTTCAACAAGAGGGTTTTTGCAGAATTTTTGCTTTGGACATAATTTTCAAAACTGACCCCCTGAAAACTGATAGGAAACTTTCCGCATCAAAAATTAGTTCGAAAAGTTCTGAACTGATACAAAGTTAGCCAATTTTATTTTCTATAGATCGACTCGATTTTCAAACCGGTGAAAGCAACAAAAACTAAAACTCCTGAAATTGTTAGGAAGCAACCAATTTTGAAGAAGAAGAAGAAGAAACGAACGAAATCAAATGAAATTGAAATTTCTGCGGCAAGACAGGCAATTGACGAATATAATGCACTCATGCAGAAACGAAAAGAACAAGATAAGATAAAGTTGACTTTGCCGGAGTCAAGTTTTCGAAAAGTCATTAGGGAAGTTGCCAAGGAAGTTACAGTGAGTTGGAAAGGTTGGGAAGGGAAAAAAGATGGTGATCAAATGTGTGGTACCAAACATGCTTGGGCGGAATCGACCCTACGGAACTTTCGGAACCGAAATTATTTTTCGAAAAAAAAAATTCGGAAAAAAGAAGTTCCGACTTTTTTCGGAAAGACAAGAGGTTTTTTTTCTGTGAATCAAAACCAAAAAAATTATGAAAAAACTTGTTTTGCGATTTTACTACAAAAATTTTCGAACTAAAAAAATTTTTACAGTACGGAAAAAAATCAAAATATTTGGGAGACAATTTTTTTGTCTGCCGAGGCCGAAATATATAAACCGGTGGAAATTTCTCGATTTTCCGGTCCATCTAGAAAAGCTGAGACCTGTCACAAGATGTCACAAGAATTTTGTAAATGTGAAAAAACCATGAAAATATTTTTGTCATTTCAAATGACGACCAAAAAAGAAAAAAAAAGGAGCCAGAATCTGTCTAAATTTAGAGAAACATGGTAGTCAGTTTTCGTGACGAAACCCAGTCACTCGAAATCTAATACTTTTTTCACCTCTTTTCGACCTGATCAAAATAAGAAGTGGCTTATCTCTGAAATGTTTTGGTTGAATCTTCGTTCATGACTATTTTTCCAGGGCAAAGACATCAAATTCAATTTTTCGGCATATATCGCTATTCAAGTTGAAGCAGAAGAGTCTCTTGCAAAGACTTTAGTGTTAGCCACTGAAGCCGCAAAACATGCAAACCGAAAGACACTAATGGTCAAGGATATGCGGCTGGTGGCAAAAATGCTCGAAACTGAAGGAACCAAGCCCATGTAAATATTCGAACTTGTCACATTTTGTATCATATCTGGCCTAAGACGGTACCAATTTATCTCAAAAACGTTTTGTCAATGTGAATGACATCCACAAAACGGAAAAAGAGTAAAATTGCCTAAAAGTTTCAAAAGTTTGAGGGAGAATCAGTGTTTAATTTCACATTTTTTATTTCCAAACTTTTGAGGCGTGGCTTTTCTTTTGAAAAATGTTACGGTACTTTTTCCTCTCTTAGGCCAGGTTTTTTTTCTGTAACTTTGTCAAGTTTGTTAATATCTAATTAGGTAGCATAGTTTTATAGAAATAGATAATAAATTTATTGTTCATTTTTTGTGAAAGTTTTCATTTTTCGGATGTTTATCGACATTTTTTAATATCTCTAAAAATGTTTTTTTTTCTCATTTTTCTGACAGTTTTGTCCTTGATCAAATAGACGACAGCTATAATTTATGACTATATTTACTGTTATCGAAAATAAGAAAATATGATCCTTCAAATTGACTGGATTTTTTTATGTTCATTATTTTTCCTAGAAAATAGCTTCAGAAGTTTTATTAGTCAAATTAAATTTTTTTTCGCAAAAATCTGAAATACTAATCATATTTTTTACGTGAAACGACCCCGATCGGTAGATCCTATCTAGTGAAGGTTTGAAAAATTAGTTGCCATTCCAAATAGAACCTCCAGCGAGAAGAAGAGATTCCCTCAAAAAATGTGAGTTTTCCAATCTGTTTTCAATCCTACAGTATTTTTTGTAGATCACGCGCGGTAATTCTGGAATTCGCAGGGTGTTTGTCAGATTTCTTAATATTTTATGCGATAATTCAGAATAATCGATATATTGGTGATCGACATGTCGTGAGTTGATCTTTCTTTGCTTCATAGCTCAAAAATGAGATAAAAATAGATGATCCCAAAAAATCGGCAGAAACTGGAAGGGATTCCCTTAAAGGGGCCCCATGCGCAAAAAAGGGGTTCGGATTGTTTTTCTCAATGGGGCCCCAAAACAGTGTCTAAAAGGGATACGACTTAAAGGGGCCCGATAGGTGTTTTGAAAAGTAAAACTTGATGGGATACGACTTAAAGGGGCCCGGTAGCTGTTTTGGAAAGTAATACTCAAAAGGATACGACTTAAAGGGACCCGGTAGTCATTTTGAAAAGTAAAACTTAAAGGGGTACGACTTAAAGGGGCCCGGTGGGTGTTTTGAACAGTAAAACTTAAAGGGGCCCAATATGAAAATTAATTTTTGCGGAAATTATCAGTATAAATTGTGAGAAATTCTCCGAATTCAATGGGGTCATTCTCCAGTTGAAACAAACTTGGGTGGATTCTGAATAGGACCCGATCCGTTTTTTTCTCGCTGAATCGGACCACGAAATTGGTTAAGAAGAACTATTCGGTTGTAACTTGAAGTTTAAATGCTCCTGATACTATTTAGTGGCCCAATTCACCTTGAGAAAAAACAGACCGGACCCGAATTTTTATCTGGGTTGGAATCAGCCATATCTCAAAAAGCCACGCCCGTTAGAGTAATAATGCGTCTGATTCGGGTTTGTGGCCCTATTCTGCAAAAAACAACAACCGGAAATCTCAATCATTCAGAACAAATTTCGAAAAATATTTTTTTTCAATAATCAACAACATTGTATACATCTACTCGAGACTTTCACATCTCATAAAAGTGACATATTTGACATGCTCAGCAACTAGCAGGCCACTATTGACCCCCTCTACAAATATCAAGTATAGAGTACACATTGAGAATGAAATGAACAAAAAAAAAAGAAAGAATAAGGTGGTAAGTTGGATAGCCAGGATCTCATTTTTTAGCCCGTGGTGAAGTCAGCGCTTTTTTCTGGTAAAAAGTTACTATTCATGCAGTGTACTTTCCGACAAAGAAAAGTAAACAATGCCCTGAATTTTGTTTATAGTTTTACCGAAAATTGTTTACGATATTTTTTGTGGGAAACTTGGAGCAATTTTTTGAAAAAAAAAGTGCAAAAGCCAACAAAACCGACCAATTGTAGCGGACTAGTTGCTGGGCATGTCATATCTGTCACTTTTATGAGGTGTTAAAGGCTCGGACTGTTGCATACAAGGTTATCGATTTTTAAAAGACTGTGTATATTACTTGGAATTTGTACCAAATATTTTATATTTCCGGTTACTATTTTTGCTGAATTGGACCACAAGTTCGAACCAGACACATTTTGTGCTCAAAATGGGCCGAGCTGGAACAGAAAAAAATAAAAATCGCTTCCCGTCCTTTTTTTCTCAAGATTAATCGGCTCACGAAAAAGTATCAGAAGCAATCGAATTCCAATTGGACATTGTAGCTACAACCGAATAGTTCTTCTAGACCAATTTCGTGGTCCGATTCAGCGAGAAAAAAACGGATCGGGTCCGGTTCAGGTGGTCCTATTCAGAATCCACCCAAGTTTGTTCCAACTGGAGAATGACCCCCATTAAACTCGGATAATTTTTCACAATTTATACTGATAATTTCAACAAAAATTAATTTTCATATTGGGCCCCTTTAAGTTCTACTTTTCAAAATGACTACCGGGTCCCTTTAAGTCGTATCCTTTTGAGTATTACTTTCCAAAACAACTACCGGGCCCCTTTAAGTCGTATCCCATCAAGTTTTACTTTTCAAAACACCTATCGGGCCCCTTTAAGTCGTATCCCTTTTAGACACTGTTTTGGGGCCCCATTGAGAAAAACAATCCGAACCCCTTTTTTGAGCATGGGGCCCCTTTAAGGGAATCCCTTCCAGTTTCTGCCCAAAAAATCTAGTTTTATATTTAGAATAATTGCAAAAGAAATACATTATTTATTAATAAGTACTTTACTTGTAAAGGTTTCAAAAAAAATGTGTTTTTTTGTTTAAATGAAAGTTGTATCACTGCTCAGTAGTTACTGTAGTTTGTCATTTTATCACAGTTAAAATATTTAAAATGGCGTCGAAATAGAAAATAAATTTTAAAAAATCGCCATTTCACGTGCATTTTTGAAAAAAAGAAATTTCAATTTCGACGCCAAATGTTCTTACGTTTTTATAATAATGAGCTCGAAATAATTTGCATCGTTGGCACTTGGTAACATAAAGGACACACTTTGTAAGCTCAAAAAATTACAATAAATATTCTAAATTGGCAAAGTTTTTTGATTTTCGGGAATAAGCCTTGCTCCGCCCATTTTTGAATAGGGTGTTATTTGTTTTTTCTAGAAATTTTTCAATTATTTTGAATTTTAGAGCAAACTCCGCCTATTTTTGTGTGCGGCTTGTAGTAACACTAACCATAAAACCTTTTTTTAGAAACACTGACGTTTTTGGGATTGTTCCCTTCTCGGGTTTTTCCGACAGTAAATTCCTAAAAAAAAATCGAGATTTCTGAAGAGCAAAAAATCGAATAAAAATTTTAAAAACCGGTTTAGGAAACCGATTTCGCACCGGCTTTTTCGCGTTTTTCGCACACGGTTTTCATACTTCGGCGCATCGAAATTTTTTTTAGGAATTTCCGTTTTTTTTTCGATTAATTTTTCAATCTATTTCAAAAAATCGGAATACAAATTTCCGAAGGGTCATTTTGGACCAAGCCTACGATAGAGCAAGTTATCGCTTCAATATTTTCTTTGAAGTATGTCAGATGACATGGTCATTATTATAATCTGATAATCCGGATGTGATATCCACGAAAGTATCTTTTTTTCTCACTTTCTCTATCACTCGTCTCCTTCTTCCCATCTGCTGTTGTTGTTGTTGTTTTTTGTTTTCGCATTTGCCATCTCGTCTTCAGTTGCGCTCCATCGCAAATGTTTACCAGTTTTGTGCCCAACGGGCTAAACTAAAGTACACTCTCACTAAAAACAACAATAACACATGAAAACATAGACGACCGCGGTTGGTCGGCAAAAAAAAACAGAGACGAGATGCAAAGCACATTTAGTTGCCTTGTTGTTGTGTGTTTTTTTTTTGTTTTTCACTTTGCTGTCACCAACTATCACGAAGGCCGTTTATGGGCCTCGACAGCTGTTTTGTTTCATGCTTCGCCTTTTTTTTTCTCATTTCAAAAAAGGTGAAGTGAAAAAATAAAATATTTTCGTTTTCTGAAGTTTTTCTCTTTTTTGAAAAAGTAGAGATTTGAATGATAACAAGAATCCTAATCATACGAGATTCAGAGAGAATATATCAAAATGTTCCCGCGCAACTTGTCTTGTTTTCACCAAAGTGGGCGGGGCAACGCGATAACAGTGTGTGTAACCCGGAAGTTGTTTGCAATGACTTTCTCGAAAAATTCCTAAAAATTTAGGTATTTTTTCTCTATCTTCTCTGAAACCTATAACCCCTTTCAAAATTTTTGAAGTGGATTTTTCCAGGCCTATTCATCGTTGAGGCCACAGGCAAATTCCTGGATAGCTGCCGTAGCTATTTTCTGCTGGCAGAGGTCAGGCAGGTACCACGCAGCTCTGCCACAGTTTTAGAGCGATTTCGGTAGGTCTGCCGCAGCTCTGCCGCAGGAATGCCGGAATCGGTCCAGAACTGCGGCAGAGCTGCGTGGTACCTGCCTGACCTCTGTCAGCAGAAAGTAGCTGCCGCAGCTATCCAGGAATTTGCCTGTGGCGTATCCCTGACAATCCATGGGACAGAACTAAGGCTCTAAAATAATCAGGGCTCGCTTCGGTACACTGTTTTACCATATTTGGCCTTTTTTGACAAATAGGGTTCTTTTTTTTCATTTTATTGAGGAAACTTTTCTGACTTCCGATAACTTCTAAAAATACCTGGTTATTGATACTTATCCTTACGTCTTTTGCAATAATCAATGACGCATTATTATGTATTATTTTGAATGTGTTTTTTTATGGAAAACCGGCTTATCGCCTTCACAAAATAACCTCAGAGATTTGCAATAATCATATATTTAATCAGAAAATAATAAGAAGAATCTATGATGATATTTAACATAACAACAACAAACACATTGATTTGTGCTAATGTATTCGTTCTCTAAAAATACTTTTATTTTTCATTTTATTCTTCTCGTACTTGTTCTAATCACACATCAAATTTGGCGATTTTTTCGCGAAAAAATAGCTAAAAATGAGTGATTCTTCTAGTCAATTCACATCAAAAAGTGGTATCAAATTTCAATTAGGTTAGATTTGCCATTTTTAAGAGGGGTTCTAATTTTTTTGCTGAAAAAATTGTGTGGATTTTGGAAAAGAGTTGATCTTATCTGAAAAATGATTTTTTCTTTCTGTGCCAGCTGTTTTTTCCCTTGTGAATTGGAGCGAATTTTCAGTATGAAAACAATCGCCCGAAACACGTTTTCGGTCGGTCTTTTATTTTCTAATTCAAGATAACTTACTCAGAACGTGGATTTTTACTCAAAACGTGAAAAACCTCTCCTAATTTAACCCAATTGAAATTTGATACAACTTTTTGTTGTCGATTGACTAAAAAAAATCCCTCATTTTTTCTAATTTTCTCGCGGAAAGAAAAACCGCCAATTTTCACATCTTATCGTAGAGATCATTACCGATTATTGGGTCGGGCCTGTCAAAACGGATCCAAAAATAACTGAGGAAAGATTGGGCTCAAACACAAAAGTGTGACTGAATGTAGAGAGAGAGAGAGAGAAATTCAAAATCGGGCCGGCCAGTTTATTCAGGGGTTTAGTAAGGTCGGACTACAAAATCGGGCCCGATTCGAACCTTTCATTGAAAGTTGTTCTACTCAATAATCGGACTCGTTGGCTCGGTTTTTTCTCATCGAAGAAGTCCAAAGGTCTGTCCGGATTCCATCTGGCGTCCCTTCGATCACATGTTTGATATTTGGGCTCGAGAGTTATTTTCGAATAATCTCTATGGAGCCGGGCCCGAATCAGGAATCCATCAACAAACGAAAAGCTTCATCATATTTTTCAAATTTCCCCAAATTTTTGTTACACCATTTGACTAAATCAGGAATACTGCTGTAACCCAAGAGCAATAATGAGCCGGACTTTTTTGTTTGTGGCCCGTCTTGAAATTCGGGCCGGCCCGAAATGGCCCAATCTTTCCTTTCGATTATAAGTTCATGTTCTTCCTAATTTTCGATTCGAGTTCTTCGTTCCCTTTTCAGTTTTTTGTTTTTCTTTCAAATTTTTACGCAAAGTTTACTCTCTCGCTGTCTTTTTTTGTTGTTATGATAACAAGAAAAAACAACAACAAAACATTGATCCCTGGATCAGTGAACTAATCGATAAAAGGGTCGACAAACTGGTGCAACTCGGTGCTACTCTTGAACTTTCACCTCAAACAATGAAATACTAATAATAATAATGAAACAGATAGATGAGAGAGTATACCTAGTCCAGCTGATTTTTCTCCCCTCTTGTTTGTCTGTTTTTTTTTATTTTGTCTCCACCTATCTCGTCTGTCGTCTCTTCGAAACGTTCTGTTTCTCGCCCCAGGCACTCTGTCTGTCTAGATGCACTATTTTGCGGGGCTCTCTTCCTTCGCCGTTTTTTTTCTTCGTTTTTTTTCGCCCTGCCCTTTTTTGTTTTTCACTGTTTTGTTCGAACTGTAAGTGTGCTCCATCGAGAATTAATTTGTCGCCTTATTTTGAAATTTACATTGGAGTGTGTTTGGAAAAATTGCGATGACGTTTTTTTTCGAAAGTTTAACCTTGAGAAATGTGTACAACTTTTTTTTCACTGTGAAGCTTTTGTTGACTGTTCCTTTTTTTTAATAACTAGAGGTTTTTCGGTCTAGATGCATTTTCATTAAGTTTTCGATTAAGCTCAGATGGTTTTTATATCCTAATAAAAGAGAATTTCTGGATGTTTGTACTGAAACGTTTTTGATTTTTTTGCTATGCTGTGAGGTCTATCAGGGTCGATTCTGCTTGCTCGGAGATAGAAAGAGACTGAAATGATTGGTCTGATTCGGTCCGGCCCGGCTTTTATCATGTTAGAAACGAAAATTAGTTTTTTTTTATTGACGCTAGCCTCTGAAATGTTAACATTAGTATATGAAAGTACTGCACCAGCATACTTGGGATAATTGTGGATAAGAGCTTAAAGTTAAACCCCCCTAGTAGATCCACGCTCTATCAAAAAAAGAAAAAAAAACGATCAAAGTGAACGAGACAAGAAAGAAAGAAATAAAACAATATTGTAAAAGAGGAAGAATGAATGAATGAGCACATAGAAAGACAGACACATTGGCTGTCGACTCCGCCCCTTTTCACAAGCGGCGTGGGTTGTAAAAAGGGGCGGAGTCGACAATCTATGTGTCTTCCTGTATGCTCATTCATCCATTCATTTCTCACCTTTTTTCTCAGTTTTCTGATATTGTTGTCTTTCGTTCTGACTCTTTTTTCTTCTTGCTCCCCCTCTCCCATTGTTCAAAAGTTATACCCCACGTGGTCATTTGGCCAGGCTATCCCAAGTATGTGCACCAGGCTTGGTTCGAACCGGCAGTTTCCGGAGTTTTTTTCTGAATTGATTTCCAAAACTTTTTGAAATTTTAGGTAAGCACATTTACTTTCTTGTTTTCAGAAAAAGTTTCGAAAATGTATCATTTTTCAGATTCTGAAACTGAATACCAAAAAAGTAGAAACATTTCTGAACACGTCGTGTATTTGACTAGATAACTTTTCAGGACTTCAAAGTTTTGTGAATTTTTGGTAGTTATTTCAAAAATCCAGTCAGATCTACTGTCTGAATCTCTCATTTTGACATGATCTATCATAGATTTTTCGTGTAAGATACATTTCCACGTTAGATGGTTGGATTGGCAATATTCCTTTACCATTCTGTTTGTGTTTTTTTCTGACTTTCAAATTTCCCTCCGAAAAAATTCAAAGAACTTTTCATTTCCATGTTTTTTGCTTTGTTCTGAAATTGTTTACCTCAATGTATTCTTTTGTTTTATTTTTCTCCAAATTTTTTTCTGACATGAGTATTATCTTTCCATTTCCCCTCTCTATTCAATTTTCATTTTATCAGTGTTAGTATATATATTTTTTCAATTCACCTGATGATGACATGGAGAAAAAGTTGTTTGTTTGTGTTGACAGTGAAAAAGAACGAAAGAAACGAGAGAAAAAAGTCAATTTTTCTGTAAGAACCATTTCTCGCATGTGACCATGTGGTTGTTAGATTAAAGTTGTTGAACTTTTGAGTTTGTAATTGGTTGCGAATAGAAAAAGTACTGTTATACTTTTCATTAAAAAATATATATTGATTCTCTAGGTTTTTGCTTTTTCGGCATTTTTAAAATTCTAATTTGTCTCATTTTTTTTTTGGAATTTTTCGGGCCCAGGCCACATCTTTGAGATTTGCTAACCACATTTCAATTTTTGATTCTGAATTTTTTCTCAATGTCGGGCCCGAGAATTACGAGCCAACACAACTTGTTTTTCGGGGTGCTGAGAAAAAAAACCCCCGGTTCTTGATATCACCGCAACTCGAAAGTTCAGTTTCTCAAGTTTCTTGACCCGAAATTCACCGGCCGGATCGCAATTTTTTTTCTTTTTTCACCTGTCCAAAACAGTCCAGCTAGGTCAGTCTCTATTTTCAACGTCAGTTCCTCAGAGCCGCGAATATAGTTTTTTTTCCGAAAAGTTGTGAATATTTCATGCCCGTTCGGGCTATCCTGAAACGGCCTGAATCTTATCCTCCTAACATTTTTTAGAGAAAACCATCAGGTTGAAAATGTCAATTTTGTGTGGTTTTTCTTTTCACCTTATTCATGTATTTTCTCACTTTGATTTTTCACCGCATCACTGAAAATTTATGCATATTAGTGATTCGAAAGAACTTCGGTGAGATGGAATAATTTATGAGCTTGTTTCATGAATGTTTTCTGTTTTACTAGTAGAGTAGAAGCTGAGGTTAGATTTTAGGTCGTAGATTGATCGGGCCTGAAAAGGTCTCATGAGAAATTTCGAAGTTAGTTAGAGCTGAACTAGTGCGGAACTATTTTGGACCTTTACAAAGGTCAAATTCCAAAAAGATAGTTATAAAATTCTCTATCATTTTTTCTTGGGCTCTCAAACGAGTAGTGCCAGTGTGCATAACCCGGAACTTGTTTGCAATGACATTCTAGAAAGTTTTTATTTGATAGAAGGAAATGCGATTTTGCTCCGGAAAATGAGGCCAAATTGTTTTTGAAACTTCTGCCCTGATAACTTCTCTCGCGCGCGCACTGCCCAGATTAACATTATCGATTCGGAGAGGTGTCGAATGGCATGGCGGATAAGAGCAGGATTAGAGAGTCACATTCAATCCGATTACGCCTCGCCACACATTACATGCCTTTTTTTCTATCACGCACTTTCATCATATCTGGATTTGAGAAAGACTACTGTAGCTATTGGTTTTTTTTTTTTGCGTGGCCCGAAATTGGGTAAAATCGTCGAAAATATTGGCGGTTTTTATTCTGATTTTGGGACCTGATTCACGGTATGAAACATTATGCTTTCGGGCGATCTAAAACTTTGCTCTAGAATGAGCCCTGGTCGGGCTCGAAGCCAATTTTTTTCCAAGTTCTCGAAATGTTCACCTCATCGAAACTATCAGTATCTTTCCGAGATCAGTTCTTCATCATGGTGAAAACATAACGAACTGGACCGCCCTAAAAACATTCCTGAACTTTTTTCGACTAAAAATCGCTCTTTTTAACGAACCCGAAACTGACTTTTTTAAAACAAAAATCACTAAATTTTCCCTATTCTCCGGTCGGAAATGAAATGCTGAAATTGACCCGATCCAACAATTTGTTTTTCACCTACCAGGCCCATTTTCCCACGAGATACAGTAGTTTTTTTTACAAAATCATAATCTATCAATGTTTTTTTTGTTGACACTTTGCTGAAATGTTTCCTGTCAATTTGAAACTTTTTTTTCTCATTTTTCCAAAATGTCATTTTTCGAATTCTTATATGTTGATTTATATGTTTTCTTGATTGTTCGTTTCTTGTCATTTTCATTTTTGTGAAGAAAAAAAAACAATTTTCCAGTGTTGCAACTCGATATAATCGAGAAAGGCGTCGACGAAAACGTGTCGAATGTTTAGAAGAGAAAAAGAAAACGAAGAAGAAGAACGATGACGCATAAAATGAGAATCGGAAATGGAAGAGGTAGACGAAGAAGAAGACGGGAACATGCTGAAATCAGCGGTGATGAAGGTGAGATTTTTTGATATTGTGAAAAATTGAAAAAAAAATTCTAATAAAAACCAGTCCGGCCCGAGTCACTGAAAAGTGCGCGGGAAGTTTTGAACAAGTTGCTCAAAATTTCGTGATGAGACCTAAACGTTTTTTTTTGATGAACGTCACTGGTGATTAAAAAAGTTTAGTTTTTCCAGAAATATTTTTTTGCCGAAAAAAATCGAAATTCTGAAAAGTGTAAGAGTTGCTTATTTTTTGCCTTTCAAAAGAATTTCGGAATAAATCCACCAACCTTGATCATTTTCATCCGCACTTTCGAAACGTATAGTTTGTTCTAATGGTAATCCACGATCTGACCGAACTATAAACTACGATCAGTTGATTTAGATAAAACTATAACGTATTTAACCTTGAGTCATAAATAGTAAGTATGTTTCTTCTCTGTGTTCCCTCGTTCAATGTTTTGTTTACTATTCATCCATATTTCAAGCGAACGTTAATTTTTTCTGTTCGATTTTGTGTTAGTCACAGAATCCAATCTGATCTGATAAAAATATGATATCATGAAAAATAATTTCACCTCTTGTTAGTGTTGTTTTTGTGTTGGTAGGAAAAATCTCACGGTAATTTTCGAATATTTTTCTCGATTTTCATGTTTTCATTCTCATGCGATTCACCGTATTCACCTTACGGTAATTTCTGTTGAAATCACGATCATCTTCAAAATAAAAATTTTATCAGGATCACCTTTTAAAGTAGTTTAGCTTATTCTCTCAAAGAAATGATTCCAGAATCCCTGCACCTTCCAACAACGTCGTCGTCAAACGATTCAACGCAAAACATTGAGGAGAAAATGTAATTTTTAATCTCTTCTTCATCTTATTTTCATCTTTCCGGATTAATTTATGCTCAATGTTTTTTTTTCAGAGATAATGAAAACGACAACGCAGACACTTTTGAAACAATGCTGAAAATCAATGTGAATAGTCGAAAAAACGAGAAACCGTCAGAACGGAATGAGGTTGGCCAAATTAACAAGGGTTGAAATGATTGTTCTCGTTTCCAGATTCGCAAACGATGCTCCTCTTTACGATGGTTATCCCTGCCAGCATGGTTGTTCATATTGACAATAATAGTACCGGTCAGTTGATTTTTGAAACTTATACAAATTTTCGCAAGAGAGGCTTAGCCTAGACTCGGACCTTGGTCATTCGAATAATCAAATATTATTCAAAAATAAATTCAGCTTTAGTTCCATAGAGCCCGACATATATGCGCCTGAAGGTATACGGTGCCATGAGTATTAATATGTTTTTTTTGTTTTTGGTAGTAGAGTGGGAGGGATTACAGTAGAACTGAGCTCCTTGACAACAACAAGAATGACGAATCAGAAGATGTTTGTCTATCATTTTGAAGGGAAAGAAGAGGTGGAAAAAAAGGTGGAAAAGAGTATTGACTGCTCGCAGACACGCAAAAAATTCGTGAAATGTTATTTTTCCTAGAAAACTGTCACAATGGGCATAGAAAATTTCGGTTGCTTCACTAGGTTTGAAATAATTGACAATTTCGGGGGCAAAACCGAAACTGGTCGCAAACTAAAAAAAAATGTTCATTTTTCCGCATTTTTTCCAAAAATTTTTAAAATTGGGTCATTTCAGAAAAAGCACGCGAAATTTGGGGCCCACAGTATTTTTCGTATTTTCCGTTAAAAAATTCTAACTTGTCAGAAATTTTGAAATTTGACACTTCGATTTTTTTTCATTTCATGATCCTAAATTTTCGACGGAAAACATGAACAACTTTTGAATTTAGGCACAAAAATGGTCCGAAATGAACAAACACCAAGGTTTGCAGGTTGATATTTCGCCGTTCAAATTTTTGCATGCAAAAAAAACCATCAGCTCTTTGGCACGTGGTTTCTTAGACCCAAAAATAGGGGCACTTCCACAGAAAACTTCACATCATTCGAAATCGCTGATCCAAATTTCGAAGCGGTCCAAGCCGCAAAAACAACACTTTGAATTTCCTTGGCTCGATAACACATATAATATTTTTGCAGCCATGTTACTCGATAGTCGAAACTCGATGCGGAAGTGTCGACATTCGAAATACGCCGAATGGTCTGATGGCAAAAGCGGCCGGCGTCGACATTGGCGACGACGATGCAGTCTCATTCAAAAATCTGACCAATCGAACACAAATCATCAATTGCACCGTCATCGAAGGATCGTTTATTGTCACAATGGTTAGCAACCATCTGAACAGCTCGTTCACCCAAGAGGATTTTCCACGTTTCATGTTTTTGCGCGAGATTACGGGAAGTTTGATGATTTTCGACGTGAATTTTCTCAAAACACTTTCATGGATATTGCCGAATTTACGAGTCATTGGCGGACAGGTTCTCATACAACAATATGCACTCGTCATTTTCAAGAATGATGATTTGGAAGAGGTTTGGCTGTTTTTTTTTTTGAGTTATGCGGGAGAAAATTCCGAAAATGTTTCAGATTGGTTTGGATAATCTAGCAGTAATTCGGAATGGTGGAGTTCGAATCACCAACAACAAACGTTTGTGTCACACGAAATCGATCGATTGGAAACGATTAACCATTTCACCCATCAACGATGTTGTTCTTGATGATGCGGCTGAATTGAGCTTGGTCGAGACCGGAAGAAGTGAGTTTGAAAATCGGACAGAAAACATTGTTTTGGTTTTTTTTTCTAAACACAACGCGTAACTTCGGAGTATCGTTGCTTGAAAAGTTTTTGTCTGAAAACCCACAGACCAAATTTTTCAAAACAACAAGATTTTCTTGCGCTAAAATAGGTTTATTGTGTGAAAAACTTGCTCAGTTTTTGTGGGGCCCGAGAAAAGTTCGGTTTTAAGAAAACTCGAGATTTCTGTTTCTAAACTTTTAAAATCTAAAATAAGAGAATTTTAAAATTTTTGGGCCACATCACGGGAAAATTGGATCAAATTTCCAGAAAACCAATATTGTGACATCATGATGTTTTAGATAATTTTTGTGCATCCAAAAAATAAGTTCAAAAACTTGACCCGGAAATAGACAAATCTGATTCTCGCCCATCTTCTTTTCTCTTTACAGTCTGTAAAAAGGGTGGATGTGTTGCCGATCCGGAGCAGAAACTGTGTCGATATCACGAGATCCGTGACAAACTTCTTCAATCGTGTTGGAGTGACACAAAATGTCAACGGGTGTGCCATTTTGATCGATTCGAAAACGGAACTGCCGGACCGGGATGCGATCCGAACGGCGAGATGTGTCATCCGGAATGTTTGGGCGGTTGTGACGTCAAAGACGATCCGGCCGCGTGTCATTCGTGTTTGCATCAACACTATCAGGTTGGTTGAAAGCGGCGCGGTTTTGAAAAAAGGGGCCCGGGCCCTATTTTTGAACAGAATTTCCTGAATGGGACCAAAAAAATGAGACCTGAATGGAGTCCAATGTTGAAAAAAAAGTCTTCTCAGGAAACCGCAAATTTAATCGAGCGTAGATATTTTTTATACCAGACCCGTTTCATGGTGATAAGAAAACTCGATTTGAGTTTGTGTCCTATTTTTGAGCCTCGTTCAGAAAGTTTTGTTTTAAAATGTGGCCCGGGTCCCTTTCAGTGAACTTTTCGGTACCACCGGACGACATTCTGTGAGGCCCAAAGTGTCAGACCCCATTTTATGAGGCCCGGCCCCATTTCAGAAAAAAAGTTGAAACTTGAAAATAAGAAAAAGCTCGACCAATAGAAAAAATACATGAAAAATGAAAAGTTCAAATAATATTCAGGGTCGATGTGTTCCGAAATGTGCAACAGGACTTTTCTCGCTGATAAATCGTCGATGTGTGACGAAGGCAAAATGCGAGTCGCTTCGACCGACATTCAAACTATCCAAACTCAAAATCAAAGCGTTCGACGGCATCTGCTCACATCGTTGTCCGCCAAATTACGAAGAAGATCCGTCGAATCGTCAAACGTGTCGAAGATGCGCCAACGACAAGTGTCACATCACGTGCCCATCGATGACCATCGATTCGTATCAAAAAGCGGTCAATCTGAAAGAGTGCCATATCATCGACGGCAATCTGATCATCGAATTTCGATCGAACATTCGTTCGAGTTCGTCGTCGTCCATTCAGGACTACTTCAACCAACTTCACACGATCAACGGATATTTGGAGATTCGTCGAACGCCGACGTTGCTCAATTTGTTTGCGTTCAAAAGTCTCAAAAACATTGGCGGAAGTATGTTGAAAGATGACAAGTATGCGGTGAGCATTGTCGAAAATATCAATATGCGAAAACTGTTTGATCCGACACTCAATTTGACCATCGCCAGAGGACTTGTACAGGTTTGTTGTCATATTATTTTGTGCACTGATTATGCTATCAAATGCATAATGTTATTCCAGATTCATAACAATCATTTGTTGTGTTTCAAAGAAATTACAAAGTTTATGAACACCACCGGACGACTCACTGAAATGTCGGAGTTCGATCAATCATCGAGCAGTAATGGAGACAAGGCTGTTTGTGAGTTGGCTGCGATTGGATGGCAAAATCCTGAATGGGCCGGACCCCATGGTCGGAAATTCCGGAAACTCTGAAATTTCCAGTTTCGGTTCCACTCAAGCCGGACCCTAATGTTCAAACATCAAACGTGATGTTGTGCTTTGGGGATTACTGTACTTAGAATTTTTGACCTGGAAATATTAATAACTTCCAATTTTCAACACACAAGAATAGAGTATTGTTTTCATATTCAAATCAAGGTTTTTTGCAGGTGAAGAGAAGAGTTTCCAAGTGCGAATCGATTCGGCGAGTTCGCACGAGATCACCATCAGTTGGCCGGAGTTCGACACTGACAACATGGATCATCGCAAATTTCTCGGCTACGAAATCTTCTACAAAGAGGTCGAACACATCAATCCGAACATGACGATCAACGACGATCGAAGTGCATGCGCTGACTCGTGGTACAGTCTGTTCACGGGTGCCGACGAAGGCCTCGAAGATGGTCGCGTCTCTTTTCACATCACCGAATTCATTCAGCCGAATCGAATCTACGCATTCTACGTCGCCACACAGGTTGTTGTGCACGAAGGTGCTCGAAATGCCATCTCGGACATTGTGTTCGGTCGAACGGTGTTCGCGCAACCCGATCCGCCCATCGTCACCATTGTCAAAACGACGAGCAACTCGATTGAGCTGAGTTGGGAGCCGCCGAATCGACCCAACGGCAACATCACCTACTATCAAATAGAGTGGCGAGCCATCGAAACCGACGTCGCCTATTCGGCCGAAGGATTCTGTAGTAAACGATTGTATGCGACGAGCAAAAATGACGAATTTATCGGAGAGGGAGGCGATGACGACTCGATCACAACCAGCACTGCCTCGCCGAGACGACCCGCCACATTTTCGAGCATTTTTGGGGGCGGAGGAGGAGGACAGTGCTCGGCGGTTAAGGGATGTTGTGAATGCCAGGTATGAGTAGATTTTTTGACTCGCAAAATGGGGAATTTTTGAATTTTCTCCCGACGATTCGAAAATTCAAAATTCGCCCCAATTTTCGGCCAATTTCAAAATGTCCCGGTTTTGAATTTTCCGGGCAAAAACTTTGACCCGGAACACTTAACTCATGAAAGATTTTGAATTTTTGAATTCGCCGCCAATTTTTGACCCGGGACATAAATTTTCGAGTTTGGCCTCAGTGTTTTTTGAACAAAAAATTCCAAATTTTCAAATTGATGCCAACTTTTTTTTTCCGCAACATTTGAATTTTCGAACTTGGCGGCGAATTTTGCCGCGGCAAGTTTCAGTTTGACGCCCATTTTGACCCGAAATAATTCGAAAACGTTTTTGACCCGGAAATTATGAATTCGGCACTAAATTTTGACCCGGAAAAAATTAAAAAATTTGAATTTCTAAACTTTTTTACCACTTGTCCGAAAATTCACATGCTCATTTTCGGGCCAGTTTTTGTCGGACCGAAAACCGTGTGCAAATTTCGAATCCAATAAATGTTGTTCATATTTTTGAGCCATTTTTTTTCGCGCTGAAAACTGGACCGAACTTGGGGTAATGTCAACCTTCGAAAAATTTTCTTTTTTCAGCAAAAAGCTCCTGACATTGAAAAAACTGAAGAACAATCAGATTTCGAAAACAAGATTCACAATCATGTTTTCGTTCAAAAGTGAGTTTTTTCTTTCCGAAAAATGTCTAACCCGTGTTCAATGTTCTATGTTTTACCCTACCTACCCCTTGTAATACCAACAACTGATTTGTTTTTTTTGTTTCCTCCCGCATTTTCTCTCGATTTTTTTGCCTCAAAAACTCTCGCCACGCCACGTGTGTTTAGATGCGGCAATTCGGGCAATCCGTTGCGTTGCAATTTGCAATGGGAACAAGAGGATGAGGAGATTGATCCGTTGATTGTCGCCGAAATGGAGCGACAACGGAGGCGACGCGAGCGACGTGGCTTGCGACGAGCCGAAGACAACGAGCGACGTCGTCGCGAAATGTATCGCGCGATTCACGCGATACGCAACACGTATCAAGATTCGGAAGTGTACACGGCTTTGGTCATGTATGTTGTTTGCGTCCCGATTGGGCCCGGGCCCGGAAATGTGTCTTGTCGAAATGCATGCCTTTTTACAGTCTTTTTGTACTGTCTGTAACTTTCAAAAATTTTTGAGATCATTAATGCGATGTGCAAAGTAAGAAAAAAGGCAAAAAATTGGCAAAAAATCTGCAAAAATATCGTGCAAAGTAAAAGTGATTTTTCAGGATTTTGGCGAAATTAATCATTTTTGTTAAAAAATAATTATGTAAAAGTGTGTAAAATTGGAAGAAAGTCATGTTCCAACATGCAGAATTTCATATTTCTTGAAAAAAATACTGTTTTTTTTTCGATTTTCCTTTTTGCCAATTTTTTGCCTGTTTTTTACTTTGCACATCGCATAAATTTTGAATTAAAACATTTTTGTGAAAATAAAAAAAAATCTAAATTACAGTTTTCTGATTTTCAGAAAAAAAAACGATTTTCAAAAAGACAACCTTTCTGTGCCCAGTTTTTGAAGTCGCAATATTTCGTTCAAAACATTTTTGGTTCCTGTTTGACTGCAGAATTTAGTAGCACTAACTCTGCGTCTCTTCACTCTCCATGCTCACTCTATGACGTGAAATTTTGACGTCAAAAAACTAAATTTTTTGCTTGCTACTACAGTACCCTTGAAATGCCGTACGAGTTTTCTGCATGTCTGAACTAACCTTCACATTTTTCCCACTTTCTTTTTCATGTCAACAAAAGATGCTAACATCTTCTCTCTCTATTTCTTTTTTGCTCCCAAATAATTCCGCCCTTTTTTTCAGTCAAACTCGTAAACGTCGAGCTATTGCGAAGGCACCGGAATCGGATAAGGATTCGAACGAGACAACGACAACATCGGGACAGAAGGAGAAGAATCGGACGATTGTGTCGAGAAAAGGAGGACCGTCGAAATCGGAGGAGGAGAAGGATGGCAAAACAGTGATGGAGAATAACAATGGCAATAAGAAAGTTCCGATGGCCATTGAGGATGATGAAAAACAGATTGCATCAGAGGCTGAATCGGTCAATGTGACTGTGGATGGGGAAAAACGAACACAGTCTTATACTTTGAAAGATTTGAAACATTATACACAATATTCGGTGGGTTAGACTTATTTTGAAAAAAAGCTTGAAAAAGAATCAACTAATTTTGAATCTTCTTTTTTTTAATTTTATCCAAACCAACTAGTGATAAAATTCCAGATAACAATACAAGCTTGTCAAGATAAAACAGCGTTTAAAAGTTTTTGTTCGGAGGGATCGAAAGCGTCGAAATTCAAAAGGACCAAACCGCTGCGTGAGTTTTTCTTCCCAACAAGTTTTACAATTTGTAAAATGTGCAAAAAATACAACTTTTTGTAGCCAATGTTGATCGAGTTTTGAACGAGACAATAAAAATTGACTATATGAACACGACAACGCGGGTCCGCATAACGTGGGCAACACCAAACAACACGAATGGTGGCATTCTTGGGTATAATGTGAATATGAGAAATTTGGCGATTGATGCGGTGAGTTGGAGACAGAATTACGCGAAATAGCCAAAAAAAAGCCCCACCGCAAACTGACTCATGAATATACCAAAAATAACCTTTCGAGGGAAACATTTTGTCGATTCAAACCCTTGAAAAATGTCTTCTCACCCAACTCATCTTTCTTTTTTTTTCTGCAGTCAGTCCAAACGGAATGTCAACCGGCGGTCCGAAATTGGACATCCGAAGAGGACGGCGTCATCTTCAAACATCCACCAGATGGAGAGTACAGTGTCGAAGTGGTCTCCTATTCGTTGTATGCCGCCAGTGAACCATCGGTGGCTCTCGGCAAAGTTGTCATCCGTAAACCGGGCTATTGGACGTGGAAGGTTCGTGATGGGTTTCTTAGACTTCGTTTAAGGTTTTTGGGACCGGAAAATCAATCTGGCCGGGTCCGATAAACATTGGGCCTATTAAATCGAACCTGATCAATGAGAGAAATAAAAGTTGTGAATTTTTTCCGAAAAAAAATACCCAACACAGGGCTCGTTACAATACTGAAACCCGGCCCGAAAATCATGGTCCGGGTTTTATTACCATTCGGCCGGTCGAAGTACTTCGGCCTTACTCGAACCGACTTTCGAACGTCAATTTTTCAAAGCCACAAATAGAAGGTTTTTTTTGTCACAGATTTAGAAGATATCCTCGAAAATGGTGAAACAGATATTTTGGGCCCGGAAAATTAATCGGGCCGGGTTCGATGAACATTTGAGCCTTTTGAATCGGACCGGATAATTAAAAACAAAAAAAACCGAATGAGCTTTGAATTTGGGTCGAAGTATGCCAAAGTTTGTTGTCAATAATCGTTGAAAAAATATTTTTTCAAATTTTAAAGCTGCAGAATGCGATTTTTTCGGGCCTAGTCCAATCAAAAAATTTTCTGTTTTTGTCTCATTTCTGTTTTTTTTGCAGACAATACTAGTCGCAATCGTGATTCTGCTCATATTCCTGTTGTTTGTCGGTCTAATCACCTACTTTTTCATTCGACGATACTACGGTAAAAAGGTGAAATTGATAGCCGACTTCATGTCATCAAATCCCGAATACATCACCGAACAAGTGTACACACCGGACGATTGGGAACTCGAACGAGACGATCTGACACTTCTCGAAGTGATCGGAACCGGCACATTCGGTCAAGTGTTCCGCGGTTTCGGCAAGAACATTGTGTCGAGAAACGGTGTCGAATTCGGCGAGTGTGCCATCAAAACGGTGCAATCGAAGGCGAGTTGTGAAGAACTGCTACACTTCTTGATGGAGGCCAACGTGATGAAGGGTTTCGATGCGCCGTTCATCGTCAAATTGTTGGGAGTCGTCTCGTCGGGTCAACCAACCCTTTGTGTCATGGAAATGATGTCGCTCGGCAATCTTCGCGACTATTTGCGATCGCGACGACCCGGAGCCGAGGAGAATGTCAACAATGTTCCGGTGCCATCAAAAGAGCAATATCATGAATGGGCGTCGCAAATTGCCGACGGTATGGCCTATCTCGAATCGATCAAGTTTTGTCATCGCGATTTGGCGGCTCGTAACATTATGGTCAGATCGGATGAGACGGTTAAAATTGGTGATTTCGGTATGGCACGTGATCTCTATTATCATGACTACTACAAACCAACGGGTAAACGATTGATGCCAGTCAGATGGATGGCACCCGAATCGTTGAAGGATGGTTAGTTATTTTTTTTGTGTGGGCCAGGTTTCAGACCTTTTTGAAAAATATCGACGAGTGGGGATCAAGAAGGGTGAGAATACAACCTAAGGAAAGTTTTTATGGGCCCGGATTCCTAAAAATCGAACCCCGTGCCGATTTTTATCAGTGGTCTTCAGGTCATAATTTCGGAAAATATCACACGTGAAAAAAAAAAACGAATTCAACCATTGTAAAACTGTTCTTTGAAAGTCACCCTATCGTTTTTCTTCTTTTTTATTGTTCTTGTTTTTCTCATGATCATCAAATCAGAAGAAAGTCATGAGAAGTGTGATAACATGTACTACGTCACTGGATTTTGTTCATACTGGGATAATGTTCCCCCACGATTCATTTTTATTGGACGCAGCAGTTAATTTAAAAAAAAAACCGGGCCTGGTTCTCGAACCTAACTCATTTTGTCAGAATGAGATTTGAGCTCAATCGAGTTGGCCAATTTTTTTTATCACAGCCCAAAAATGCAAAAACCTAACTTTAGAATAGTCGATATTTTCTAAGAAAACGAAGATTGGTTGTTTGGGGAAATTAGAATATTTGGAGAATTGCCCACTTACTTATCTGTGGTGGTTGGAACGTACCTTGCACTTGTTGTTTTTGTTTTTTGAAAATCGGATGAGCCCGTTTTGATTTTGTGTTAGCCCTAATTTTCGTGCCACATCAAATTCAAAAATCAAAATTTTCAGTATAACAAGTTTTATTAAAAACCAGAAATATTTACATGAATTAAAGCCGTTTTTAAGATGTAGAGATTGAAGACGATTTGTACAGAAATAATAAAATACAGCCGGTTGGGGTGGTCATGTTAGAGAACGTTTAGTTCATTTCCCAAATACGATAGATCATTACCGAAGCCATGAATAGCAGCGCCATTTTGTTGCGCCAAATTGATCGGAAACGTGTTGAGACCGCCGTTGAAATATGTACCGTAAACTTGGCACGTTGCCAATGAGACGAGAAGCAACACGATTAGCAGATTGAAAAGTTGTGACATTTTGCGTTTTGTTCTTTTTTTTGCTGTTCCAACAATTGTCTTTCGTCTTCTTATATAGTGGAAAGTGATAGAAGAGGAGGGTCTAGAGAAACACAGACATAGATTGTGTGACGTACTTGGTTTCTTCGAACGTGGCTTGTATTAGTTCAGTTTTGAAATAGTGGCAGATTTGAAAAACTCTAAACTTGTTGAGAAAATTTTGATGTCCCTCTAAAGTTCTTTCTGGGCTACCCTTTTTGTTATTGTTATGAAATTGAATTCCAATGACGCAAATTTTTTTGATAGACCTGATCTATTTTCAAAAATATCTGACATCATGTGTCACACCTTTTGAAATTGGTCATTGAATTTTTGGACTTTGGTAGAAACATTTCACAATCATAGAAAGTTCACGGGAAAATCCGCAGAAATGTCGCAGGACATGCCAGAAAAAATTGCCATAGATCTGTGTTTTTTTCCACGAGACACTTATCTACTTTTTCGAAAAAAAAAAGAACTGTTATCCTGAACCATCACTGTGTTGTGAGTTTTTTTTTCCCTGAGAGAAATCTTGACGGACAGTGGCCAAAAGCAGGAAGCCTGTGAATATCGGGAACCCGGCCCGAAAATCACGGGACGGGCTTTTTTTCATTTTTTGGCCTGTCGAAACATTCTGGTCTGGACCGGTCCGACTTTTGAACGGTAGTTTCTCAGAGTCGCACTCCACCTTTTCAAAGCTCCGTGTATAAAGCTGAAACAGTAATTTTTGTGCCGTCTGAAATTTTAGAATCCCCTGAGACTTTCGAAATTTCACATTTACAAAGAAAAAACTATTGAGTATTGTCAATCCGAAAATTTTAGAATGGAAGAGAAACCCGCTACCGTATAGGATGAATGAAAGAAGGTAGATCAAAAATGAACTTTGTACGCCTGAAAAACACAAACAACTTCATAACTGAAGTTTGAGAGGAATTTCAGAGGAAACAAAAAAAACATGCAAAATTTGAACACATTTTTTTAATTTTAGAAACTTTTCTAATACCATTTGGCCGCAGTGTAACTGTTTTACGAGAATTAAATTTTCAGACTCAAAAAAATATTTTTGATCTATCATCCTATACGGTAGTTTCGACGGCCACAAATTCACTCTTCCAATGGTCAACTTTTTTCGGATTGACAATATGCATTGATGATGAAATTTTTCTCGGGCTCGACCCGATTACATGCATTTATAGAACGTCCGATTTTTAATCATTTTTTTTGGTTCACGTTTGAATATTTTTTCGAGCTCACATTATCCTCATTTTTGTTCGAATTTCGTTTTTTACAAAGTTAAGAATACAAAATTAGTGAGAAAAACAGCTTATGTGAAACATTTTTCCTACTCAAATATAAATTTCAGAATAGAACTTGTGTTTTTGTTAAGTAGAAAAAAATTTAAAAAATTTGCATAGGTGAGGAATCGAACTATCGACTTCTCACTTTATAATGAACGCCTAACCTGCTGAACCACGATGCCACATTTTCTCACGTGAAAATTTACTTTTAAATAATAAGTGAAAAAAATTTGACGATTGGCGTGATCAAAAAAAAATGATTAAAAATCGGACGTCATTTAAATTAAACTGACCCGATTCAACAAATTAACAATTTTAGTTCAACACGTTTTATATAAAATTAATTATTAGGGTACGGAACATTTACACGAGTTAAAGCCGATGTTTGAGATAGAGAAATTGAAGACGATTTGTACAGATATACCGATAATAATCGAGATATTCCGAAGGAAGAGTGTGTCAGAGAATATTCAACTCGTTTCCCAAATACGATAGATCATTTCCGTGTGAAGAGGACGCCACGTTTTGAAGTGTTAAATGAAGAGGAAATGTGTCCAAACCGCCGTTGTAGTAGGTACCGTATACTTGGCTTGATGCCAAAGACACTAGACACAGAATCAGAATCAAGGAGACAAAAAATTGTTGAGACATGGTTTTCGAGGGTTTTTGTTTATGAAGAAAGAATGCTTTTTTGTCGGTTATATAGACAAACCGTATCAGAGAGGGGTAGAGAAACAGACAGAATTATTGTGATCTTTGTTGGGAAAAATCAACTTTCTGTTTGTTGCAAAACTAAAGTTCGGAATTTATCGCAAAAACTACTGTACTAGGAAAAATCAGGCTGAAGTTCATTTCAAATTTCGCGCTAAAAAGTTCAGGTCGGCCCGAAAGTGACCTACAGTACCCAGAGAACCATAGTTTTTTTTTGTGGTTTCATAAATTGACAAACTGGAATATTAGAGGTCCAGAGTTCAAACCAAAATGTTGATTTCTCAAATTTTCTAGGTCGTCTTTGAATTTTGAAGTATGAACTTCTTGAAAAAAAAACGAATTTTGCTGATCATCAGAACACACTACGTCATTAGATCGTGTACAATCGGTACATTCATTTGATAACTTTTTTTAGTCACTCGACGTCATTTGTTCGCCTATAGTCTAACCAATAAAAAAACCATAAAAATTTTGAGATTTTGCCGTATTTAAAAATATAAAAATATAACATTTTTCATTTGTCCAGCAAAAAAAAAGACAAAAAAAAACAGTATGTTGAAAACACTGACACTGTTGTTGATTGTTGTCATTTTGGCCAGATGCCAATACTACGGTACCTATTATTCGGGCGGTTTGGATAATTTGCCACTTTATATGGGCCATCAGACGGGAAACTCTTATGGCAATTCGTATTTGGGAAACGAGTTGGCTGGTGTTTATCTGTTTTGTAATGGAATTGGATGTCCGGGAAGAGGATGATCTTATTATCACGGCTACTTGTTTTTTTGTTTCATTTTGGGAAATGTGCATATTTTGTATATTGTTATTGTTGTGAATAATGAAAAATGTATGCTTAGATCTTGTCAAAATGTGTTCGGACCGAAGGGGTGAGATCTGCGCTCTCTTGGACCGGCCGGAAGCTCGATCTTACCTTTTCCATTTAAGAAATTCTGAATTTTTTCGGAAAAGTTACGTCGTGAGAACAGGAAAGTTTCCGAAAAAAAAGTTCACGTGAAAAACTCTGCGTCTTGTACTCACTCTGAATTTGACGATTTTTACACGGTCCTAAAAATCAAAAACTGACGATTTTAACCAACTTGGTATAGGCTTCAGGGTCTTACTTACTAGACAATTTTTCCAGTAGTCTCACCGGGTGCGTGGAATGAAAATCAACTTTTTGACATTGAAAAATAAATATATTTCACAAAATACAACGTAACCCAGATAATTCTGGCCCGTTCTCACAAGGGAACTACATATAGGTGTTAACGGACTTTGAGATGGGATGTATGTGACCCGATAGAGTTTTTCATGCTGAACATCATCCCGTAGCTAACTTTTGCAAAGCTTCAGCCAGAAAGCTGAAAATCACATTTTTGTGATAAATTTGAAAATTTAAAATTTCTCCTAACTTTTTCAAAATTATACATTTACAAGAATAAACTAATGGATCTGATAGGAAATTTAATTCTCCACACGATGGTGATTTTGAAATTCCGAAAAAATAATGAAAAGGGTGTGATTTTTCGAAAAAACATGAAAAATCAGAAAACAATCTTCAAAATTTAGTCATTTTCACGTTTTTCAATGCAATTTTTCATTTTTCACGTTTTTTTGATCTACCTTTTTTATAAAAAGTTTCGGGCTCTATTTTTCAGCGTTACAACTACAATTTCGAGGTTTTTGAATGCTCCTATCGTTCCTGGCATACCAGAAAACCCTTTAGTAGTCTCTCATCACTAAAATAATTCAAATTGAACAAGATATTTCAATTTTTTTGCTCAAACTTCGAGCTCGATTTTCAGCTTTCTGTGTGGAGCTTTGCAAAAGTTAGCTACGGCATGATGATCAGCATGAAAAACTGTACCGGGTGACACATGTCTCTTCTTAAAGTCCGTTAACACCTACTTGTAGTTCCCTTGTCAGTTTCAAAATCAAGTCATTTCTTTGAAAATGTTTCGATGGAAAGGCGTGTGAACGTACCTAAGGCCATTGCCGGTGACGACCTACTGGTTCTGTTCAAGTTGTATTCCCAGAAGTATGTCGGTCTGAAAATCTAGCCTGGCCCAATATTTCTGCAAAAATTCAAATAAATGAGCTGTTTGCAGGTCGATTCGATTCGAAATCCGACTGTTGGTCGTACGGTATCGTACTGTACGAGATGCTGACATTGGGCCAACAACCGTATCAAGGACTGGGCAACGACGAAGTGCTGAACTACATCGGAATGTCACGAAAGATTCTCGACAAGCCCATCGAATGTCCCGATTATTGGTACAAGGTGATGAAGATGTGTTGGCGGTATACGCCGCGCGATCGACCCAGTTTTGCGCAAATCGTAACACTTTTGTTGCCGCACGTCAGCGACGAATTCAAAGCCGTCTCCTATGTGCTGAACAGTGATATGAACATTGAGGATGCCGATTCGGATGAGGAGACACGAAGAAGTGGAGGAGGCGGAGGAGCAAAAACGGAAGACGAAGGCGATTATGTGCGCGAACCGGGAAGCGCATTGGCCGCCGCCCGACTTCGCACTGATTCGATGGCACTGAAAGAGATCCGACCGTGTTCAAGTCGTAGTAGTTCTAGTCATTCGTCGTTGTTCCAGTCGAAAGATTCGAGAAAAAGTTCAATGAAAAGTTTGATGAATCATTCGAGGTAAGAAGAAGGAGAAGAGGATTACTGTAATCATAATTGTGATATCATTTGTTTAGAAATAACGATGGTCATCAACAACATCGTCACAACAGTCTGGATCGAATCAGCGGTTCGAATTCATATCAACCACTCACTAATGCTCCGATGGGTGTCACAAATGAGCATTTCCAAGATGGAGACTATGTCGAAAAGGGCATTCCACTTCAGGATATGTCAAAGGTATGTTGGAGCCGATTTGGAGCATAGTCTGAAACACAATAGGTCTCGGGTCGGTCTGAAAAATTATGTTTTTGAAAAAATTGTTGGGGATTTTTTTTGTTTGGATTTTCGCGATATTTCTAACGACGTTCTAGGTCGAGTTTTCTGTCAGGCCTGATTTCCGGCCTGAATGAAAATTTTGGACTCTTATGATTTTCATTCTCTGCCAATTACTTCCGGACCGGCCCGATAGTTGTAAAATGGGATTTCAACAATTTTTTCTGGCTTGAAAAACTTTAATGATCCTAAAGTTTTCGTGAAATTTTTTTCTTCAAAAAAAAAAAATACTGTTCACAGTACTTTTGAAAACAAGAAAAAAATGGCCCAGAATTAGGAAAACTACAGTAATATGTGCCGTTTTTCGATCCAAAAATCAAAAAAAAAATGATGTTTTTGCAGAAACCCGTAACCAAATCGGTATCCGGTCAAATCGACCCTCACAGCAATGGTACTAGTAGTGGTATTCGCGGTGCGAACAACAAATCGGATGTCTCGAACGAGGACGGGTACTGTATGTCGAATCGCAACGGAATTGTTAGTTTTCACAACAATCACGGAGAAGACACTGATCTATTGACCGGCGAACGCGGAGGAAACCACTAACTCGCCTCACCAATTTTTATTTTTACATATCTCACACCTACTGTATTTTTTTTTCTCATTTTTGTGAACATTTTTATCACGGGTACTTTCAACTGGACAATGTTTTGAACAAATTTTTACGATTCGAAAAATATCATAGATATCATAGAGTGCTTTCAACAAAATTATTATTTTCTTTTCCTTCCAAAATTTTTTTTTGTTTTGAACAAAATTATTTTTGATTATTTTGTCTAATCTATTTTCATCATTAACTTGAATACTAATAACTATTTTGATGTATGTTTAATAAAATGTTTTTCTCCCAAATTGTTTTTGTGCTCATCAATGTTTTTGCTCCGGTCTAAAAATAACCGGGTTTGTATGTTAGTATGAAGAATCATTTACAGAAAAAAATTTATTGGTAATGGAGCGAACTTTGATTTTTTTTCATTTTGAAAAAACGAACACAAATCACTCCTTTTTTCCACAGTGTGTATTTGAGTAGCTAAATTTTTAGGTCTCAAAAATTTTGAAAATTTTTCCTGGTAGGTCAAAATATTTCTCGTGATCTTTTCTCTGACTTTCTCATTTTTAAATTATATTTCTTCGGTTTAGGACACATCCACAAAACTGTGTCTGATCTAGAAAAATGTGCGAGAATCTTGAGATATTAAAACACACACTGTGTTTTCTGAAAAAAATTGAGTTTTTCCCAGAAAAAAACGGTAAATTTCAAATATTTTTTCAAAATTCCAAATTATCAGTAGAGCAAACTTTCATTTCTCAATCATTTTTTTTCATAATCGTTTTTCTCTACCAAATAGCTGTTCGTTTTGCCGTTTTTTCTCTTCTCAATTTCTTTTTTTTCGGCCAACATCACGTGCCTATCTGTTTTGTTCTGCGTCTCTTTTATATCTGAATTGTGCTTCTCATTTCTCATTTCATTTTCTGTTCGTGTTGACCTCGCAAAATGTGAAGAAAAGAAAAGAAAAAACATGTGTGGTTCAGATGGAGGACATTGACTATGAAAAAGCTTATCATAATCTTGGACACTATAATATTCCAAAAAATCAGTTTGTCAGGTTGGTTTTTTTGGGGAAATAATTTTCAAACAAAAAATCAGGTTTCTCGAGCAAAATCTCTTCATGCGATGTGCAAAGTAAGGAAAAATGCAAAAAATCTGCAAAAAATATCGCGCAAAGTAAAAGTGATTTTTCCCGATATTTGAGGAATGGAACATTTTATTCCAAAAATAATTATGGGAAAGTGTGTAAAATTGAAAGAAAGTCATATTCCAACATGCAGATTTTCAAATTTTTCGGAAAAAATACTGTTTTTTTCAATTCCCATTTTTTGCAAATTTTTTGCCCGTGTTTTACTTTGCACATCGCATAAAAGTTTATTTTCTACGAGTTCCCTCATTCAGATTTCAAAAATCCTGATTTTTTTGACACTGTGTATTTTTGAATTTCGATGTTTGCGCACATAAGGCATAGTTTTGTGGATGTGGCCTAAAGCGAGAAATTTAAAATAAGAAAAATTCAGAAAAAAAAGGTCACGAAAATTAATTAGACTTTTCATAAAAAGTTTTCAAAATTTTAGAGCTACGAACGACCACGAACTGGCCTAAAACCGCGAAAACTTGTATTTTTTGCAGAGAATATAAAGAAGCGGAACGTCGTCAAAAAGTAGCACAAGAAAACTTTGTGAAACTTCCAATCGGCCGCGCGAATTATCGATTTTCGCTCGAATTTCTGCCCAAACAATCATCAATTCATCGAACAATCATTGTCGATGGAGCAAATGTGATGCACTCGGGTTCAACGACAATTGATCGAAGACACAATGACGGACGAACAATGATACCCGATGTGATGGCACTTCTCGCACTTGTTCGATATTTTGTTTGGCGCGATTTTGAGGTGATTGTTGTCATCAGTTCCAAATACTATTTGGCCAATGTCACCAATTATAAAGTGGCTATTGATGTGAGTTCATTTTTGACAAACATTTTCAAAGCTCAACTTCTCAGGAACTCGTCAAAAAAAAACTTTGTACAGTGGCAGTTCCGACAAATTTGGACGATGTTCTTGCGTTGGAAATCGCAGCGACAGTTAATGGTGTTGTTGTATCATCAGATTTGTTCAGGTATTTTTTGATTCTCAACAAAAATGACAAAAGAAACTACTGCAGAGATCATCAATACGATGAAAGATATCGAAACATTGTCAAGAGACATTGGTTGGGTGTTGATTGGAAACATGTCAACGAAGCGGACAGGTACACGCGGACAAGCGACAACAATTTCATGGCGAGAAAGATTTTCGAGTTTAGAACACAGGATAATTTGATGATCAAAGAAACTTCCGGTAAGTTCTCGATTTTTTATCTGGAATTTGATAGATTTTCCATAGAATTTCGAAATCTTGCCTTGAATATTTCAAAACGCACAATGTTGGCAACGAAGCGAAAAAAAACAGAAAAGTCATTCTCAATCCGCGAACTCGTAAAAGAGCTAATTTAAAAAAACAGCAAAATTTTGATGAAAAACAACGAGAAAGGTCTCTCGGGTTTTATCTCACCGTCTCAAAGTTATTTTTTTTTATTTGTGAACGAAAAAGTTTCGGAAAAGTTTCGAAATTTACTTCGAAAAAGGTTCCGTCTGAAAAAAAGTTCCGAAAATGGTCGGAACATTCCGGTTTCGGTTCCGCCCAAGCCTGGTCCGAACCCCTATTTTTCAACTAAATTGATCTTCAAAAAACTTCGATAATCCCGCTAACTTTCCCTTTTTTCAGCTATCAGTGACATATTGTACACTGACCCGTTCAACGACATTCGATACGAAGTTTCACAAAAACATCGAAACACGAATTGGACGAGAGCTCGGAACAATGAAGTGCTCGAGGTTCTCAATCGATTAATTGTGGATGGTATTGAGTTGTGTCCGGAAAATGAGAAGCGAATCCTGTCCGAGCCGATGTGAGTGGTTTTGTTCGATTTTTTTCCTGGAAAAATTTAGATTTTTTAAGTCTGAAATACCGTGATTTAAAAAAAAATTCTGAAAGGACCAAGGTATTTTTAAAATCTTGAAATTTTTGAACTTTCTTCCTACATGGATTACTGATAGGAAACTAAAGCTAAATTTAGCTACAGTTTTTAAATTCAAAAAATATGAAAAAAATTGGGCACGATTCAAGATCAACAATTAAACTTTTCGCAATTGAAATGTTCAATTTTCAGACATGAACCTATGCGTCGATTCTCAACTGATGACGACGATGATGATGAAGCTGAAAATGAAGAAGATTGGTGACTTTTTACCCTCACAAACCAATAATTGTTGTCTGTATATATTGTTTTCTGTTGATTTCATGGAGATTATTTCCTACTTTTCTGATTGTTTCGAAGTTCTCACCCGTTTTCAGCGGATTGTTTATCTCTTCTCCACAAAAACTTTCTTTATCAAATCAATTTACTTTTGCAGATGAGTTTAGTTTCGCAATTAGATGCGTTCGGAGAATGGACAGATTTTTCGGTTTTTGTTGAGGTTTGAGATTCAAATTACTTAAAGTTTTCAATATTCTTCTTTGCAGATAAAGCCTAGAAGTGATTTAGCGTCGTTGTTCGTTGATGTACCGCCCGGATTCAGAGAAAAAGAGAAAGCGGTTGAAGTAGCAGCAGCAGGAGACGGAGAAGAAGAAGCAGCAGCAGCCAGTGGCGATGTTGCACGGAGGAAAGTGTGAGTGAACGGGTTTAAACTTCTAGAGAAATCAGATATGTGCAGTTGGGGTCCACTGTAATTTTCATTATTCAATGCTCACGTTTTTTCTTTCATAACTGAAATTTTCAGTCTGAAACTCCAGTATGAAAAATTGAATCAAACTAGAAAACTTGTCCGGGTGGCCTAGATTTTGAGTTGTTTCTCTGAACAATGACCGTTTTGAGAATTTTTGACCTTTTGAACTCCAAATTTCATGAGATAAAAAAATATCCCTGGAGTTTATTCGTTCGGGCCCGATTCAGTGAATATTATTCCCGAATAAGTATTGCTGATTGTTTGTTTGTTTTTCCAGAAAATACGAAGATATCAATGTGATAAACGTGACAGAGAAGAAGATTTGCATCGGAGCCCCACCGACAGCTGAAACTCTTCACAAACATCATAAAGAAGCGCAATCGAATGCCGCATCGAAGCCTGTGCCAATTAACAACAAAAAGAATCGAGATCGTAGCAATAGTGGGAGTGGAGGGGCAGCGAGTAGTGGTAGTAATAGTTGTTCGCCCAAATCCACGTCAACGCCATCGACACCGACGAAAAAATCGGCGAAGAAGAAGAATCAACAACTAAACTGGTCAGTTTTTTTGAAATTTTTAAAATTTTCTGGTACGACTTTCGAGAGTGGTTTTCTGAAGAATTTCAGTGTTGTAAAGAATATAGAAGTAAAGTAAAATTATTTATTGAGTAAGATTGTCATGTGTTGACATCAAGATGTTTCGACCAAATTCGGAAAGTCGTCATTGATCGGAGATTCGGATGTGTCAGGTGTTGTTCGCATCGAAATATATCTGAAAAAAGTTTTAGTCAATCTTGGTCAATGTGGAAGAAAGTTCTTCTATATTTCTTACCAGTTCCGCGAACTTAGTCGTTCCTGCCCCTGATCGACGGCTGGAACGCTGTCCAAGCATATCTTCTCGGAATAGATGCTACTTCGTTGCGCGCTCCTCCTTGTTGCCGCGAAATCGCTATCAGCGGCCGCCAAAAGTCGGTCTTTTCCAATTGAGAGAGAAATCCGAACACATAAACAGCTTGTTTTGCTCGCGATACCGCTACTGTGGCCCTGTTTGGATTTCCGACGAATTGAAAGGCTCGTCTGATTTTCTCCTCCGATCCACCCGATGTTTTGGTCGTTGCGATGATGATCACCGGCACTCTCTGACTTTGTGCCGAGTCGATAGTCTTTATGGTGATGTTTTTGATCAACGATTGCATAAGAGCGAGTTGATTCCGATGATTGACCAATATCATCAAGTCGTTCGGTGCCAATCCTCTTGCCAATAAGGCTTCAACGAACCTGCTTATCGCTTTAGCTTCATCTCGATTTTCTCCATCGATTTCGTGACCATTGATGTGGATGAACTGAATCGGACTGCCCGAATCCGCGGTGGGAAGTTTGAGATCTTCCGCCAGTGTGTGTTGATTCGCCATTGCTCCAACATCTAGATCGAATGGATAATTTGGAGCCATCAATTGACGTGTGATGTCCGGATGTGCTCCATATACCGTAGCGAGTTTCACCGAATTGTCTGGACACAATTTGTGAAGTCGGTTGATGTCGGATTGTCCGAAGCACTTGTACAAATCCGTGTTCTCCGTCGTCGGCAGATGAGGCGGAAATTGTGCCGTATCACCAATCAATACCAATGACTCCAACTTGGGAAACCTGCAAACAATGGCCATGAGATCGCTGGGTCGCAACATCGATGCGTCATCTATGATGATCTTGGTGACGTTTTCCGATGTGCGGTCGTTGAACAATTCTAACAAGATTGATGTGGTGAGAGCGACGACATTGGGATGATAGAAGGTCTCGAACTGATTTGTCAGCGCGATCCTTGCGTCTTTTTCGGCGTTGTATGCTCGGATTAGCTTGTTGGGGGACTTCAATTCCTCGGCATATCTCTTCGACCTTAACCAATATTGTTGAAGTTGTTCGAGCTCGTCGCGTTGGTTCTCGTCGGTGATAAACTCCTCAAATCGCCGCGCCATATGAAATGACATTGTTTTCTTCTCTTCCACGGTTGCATGTATCGATGCAGTTGTGGATGCAACTCTCAATGTTCGAATGTCTTCAGATGGTATTGACGATTGAATGACTTCTACCACATTTCCTACGCAAATGTTGGTAGAGCCAGTGATGATGACTCCACCACAATTATGATTCGTGATCCATTCCCTGGTCACGGCCGCCAACAGTGTTGTCTTGCCAGAACCTGGCGGCGCGATGATTGTTGTGATACCCCTCGATCCAACAATTCTCGACAAGGCGACAGTTTGATGGTCGTCCAACCGAATTAATCCCACCCAACGGCTCTCTTCGCTGATGGTCGCCTCGTTATTCTGGCTCGACATTCTTCCCATGAATTGACGTCCGATTCTGGTGAATGGTAGTTGTCGGAATTTGGACAATATTATTTGATGAGTGTCTTCCTTACATGACACTGGTGATATCTTCACGGCGCGCATTTTGTTGGCCGTGTCGGATATCCATTGGTTGAGAAAACAATTATCGAGCGGCGAAAATGTTATGACGAATTGTGTATCTTCGCGATCGACGATGACGGATGTGATATTTGCAGTAATTGTGTATGTGTCTTGCGATTTGTCACTTCTGAACGATACGTCGACTGTTTCTCCTCTTGCAAATTTCTCTCGCATTTCCATATTCACGCATTTTGTCTCCATCTTCCACGACGCAGTGAAGTCCTCAGCTGGATGGTAATCTAGAGCTGTTGTCAACTTTGCTTCCGCCACGCTCTTGTTTATGATGAATGTGTGATACGCGGCTAGAGTGGCCGTTGCTCGTCCAACCCATAATTCGAGCTCGTCGAGGCTCGGCTTCTCGAGATTCTTGCATTTCTGCTCGATGTTCAGCAGCTCTTCCGATTCTAGTCGACGAAGGTTTGTTAGTGCAAACAACTTGGGTCGCGAATCGATTTCTTCATTCCACTCCTCGTAGTTTTTGATGTAGATGTCGCAATCTAAATTCTTCAAGATCTTTGTGAATGGTGACAATTCGTAGGCGTCGGCGTGCAACAGTGTTCCAATTGATCCCTGGGTGATCGGAACCATTCTCCCTTTAGACAACATTGGCTGTTTTGTTGTCATTCCAGTGGGAACGTGACCAGATACCACTTTTGCGAACGGGTTGTAGTCGGCCACTACAGCTATCGTCGGAATCGTTGGTCCAACCTCGCCTACCACCGAAAACAGTCGGCAATAGTAGTTGATGGCGGAAAGGGTCGGATGCTTTTTCCATTCAATTTGCCCTTTGAGAATTTGATAAAGACGAATTGGATGGCCTATTCTAGCCGTCGACGCACGAAGTGTCTTCCGTTCTCCTACGATTGTCGCCGTCGCAGGTATACGAACCATAATGTTCTTCCCATGTTCTTTGATCATTGCGATTATCGATCGACAGTCGGCCAAGCTGCAAATGTATCCTTCGACGTGTTCCATTGATGGTGGAATCATTTTTATCGCCTCGTCGAAGTCAACCGTTCCATTGATGTCTATTGGAAGCGGTGCGGAGACATCGGCCAGATCAGCCATTGATGTTTTCTTTGCCTCTTTGTCTCTACCGATCATCATAAGTGTTGTTGTTTTTGTCATTTCTGGCTTTCGTGGTTGAGTTGTTCCAGATGGAACGACACATTCTTTGATGAAGGTTGATGAGTTTCCTGTCCCAGATGGAACAAGGAATTCGTGCGTTAGTGTTTCTCCGAAGTCTGATTTCAGATCATCGGTATCGGACTGCATAGTTTGGTGATTGAGCTGAAAAAAAACAAAAATTGAATGAGTTCATCTACTAGCTTGTTACCCAAAACGAAAAAATATTCAAGAACTAACCGAGTTGACACAGGTAACAAGCTGATGAGCACGAGTAGCACTTGGCAAGAGTTAACACTTTTTGGGTGACGACGAAAGTCGTGACAATTACCTATAAGACTTTTCATTTTCAAAAAAAGGCCACGATCAAGAAAAACAAAAACGATAGAGCATGAGCCAAATGACTGCAACATTGTTTGGCCCATCGTCGTGGCCACGCCTCCACTGTGTTGAATTATCACCTTATCATTAATAGAGCCGCAGTGATTTGTTTACTTGGTCCTTTTTATCTTTTTTGACAAGTTGTATAACATGTGGTTATCTGATGTTGCATTTATTTTTATGGCCTCTGAGAAAGTACCGTTAGTCAGGTTTACAACCATTTATCAAGTTGCAATTATATTTTTAGTGCTAATTTTGTGCTACCTTTGTGAAGGGCACGAGATTAATTTTTGGAATTGATGAGCAAAACTTTCGAGTATCTCGGCCCGATCCGTGATTGTCGGGCCAGTTCATTTTGCTTCTCTGTGTACTAAAAACTTGCGCATAAAAAAATCTCAAAAAAATTATCAGAGTTTGTATTTGTGTTTTTACAGTACCCCACAAAAGTTCGATCGATACGGTGTGACTCTGAATAATGCGACCATCAACACGAAGAGCCTCTCGTCGCCGACTTGGTCCGATGCCAGTCCTCGTCTCTTTATGTGCAAAGTTCGTATCGAGTCCGACAATTTGCCGCTCGTCCAAAGGACTCTTCATCGTTTGGCCGTCGATATTTGTAAGCCGGAAAAATTGGAAGAGTTTGCGAAACGCGGAAATCCGCGACTGAATTGCTCGAAGTGTCGAATGGAATTGTTGTCCGATGAGTATATGTAAGCGTTTTTAAAAAATATTCCCTAAATATTTTCCATTTGTACCTCAAGTGAATATTAAGCTCCAGTTTTTCTAAAAACTCCATTGTTTTTTTTCAAAAGTTGTTCCTCTACCTTTCTTGTTTTTTTGTGGTCAAAAACCTTCTGGTCAAAAAAAAAACCATTATTTTTTTTTTGTTTTTTCAGTATGTCAATTGGCTGTTTACCAGATGATGAATGGTTAACCACTTCGCAATCGGCCGATTTCTATTGTCGAGATAGTTGTGGAGCTGCGTGTGATCCGAATAGGTTGGTTGATTTTTAATTCTAAAAAACAATGAGGCCAGGTTTTTTCAAATGGGCCGGATAAAAATCCGGGTTTTTGCTCTTGAGTCGAAATATTCAACCAATTCATCTACCTCTGAACTGATCAAATTTTTTCATTGATCTGGCCAAAAAAAAACGGTCAAAAATGATCGAATTTTGGACTCGGGTCCGGAACAGGCCAATTAATAAGAGCCCAAAACATACCTGGCCTAAGAGGGTCCCAAAATTTCGTCACTGTAAAAATTTCGAAAAAATATTTTTGTCATTGTGAATAACGACCGAAAAAGAGGAAAAACGGGAAAAATTTGAGAGAAAAACAGTTCTTAAATTTTCGTGGCGTGACCTATGTTTTTTTCTTGGAAATGTCACGGTACTTTTTCCTCTCTTACAGGAATGTCCAAAAATAAAACTTCTCCGTTTCCAGACACAACAATCACACTCATTCAAAGTCAAACGGTAACGTGGACAATCGGGCCGATTCGAAATGGTTGCCACACGAAAAACGCATCATGATCAGTTTTGCCAACACTGTGGCCCACAAATCGGTATGTTTTCAACAACAATCTTTTCGCCTTCAAAAAAGGGCAATTTTTGCAGAGCATAATTCCGGATTCGATCGTCATTGATGACAAGTTTTTGATTTGCGCTGGTTGCAAATCACAGCTTGGTCGTATTCAGAAAAGTGAGTGATTTTTTTATGATTCCCCTCTTCATCACCATCAAGTTGCCTTTCAGATCATGCTGATCTCTATTCCTTCAATCATATCTCGGCGACATTGACAAGCGGGTCTCCGAAAAAATTGCAGTTCATCGAGAAAAAGTTTGTTGAGATTTTACTTTCTCGTTTTTTATTCATTATTACAGCTATTTCGCGCAGTCTGTCTATTTAGCACAATTGATATTGAACTCGTGTGAAGTGCAGGGAAGTCTGAAATTGGTGCTAAGATCGCTTGACAAAACACCGTATATGTTGGTGGGTTACTGTACTTTTTTTTCGAGAATAAAATAGCATTTTTGATAGTATTTTCGTGACGAGACCCAGGCACATTTATGAAAAGTTTTTTTGTTGTAGGTTTGGCTTCTCGATTCGTATGTGGTGATTGCAAGCGGACAAATGGGAGGATTGAAAAAAGAAGAAGAATCTGGAAATCATATGAATCCATACCCTGCTGTCAAACTGCTCTACAAAGTGTTCAATGATCAAACGGCTGGAAGGTGAGAAAAAAAATGACGAGCGAATTTGAATAATTTTGGATTACAACTGAAAATGTTATGAACGTCATTGTTGATTTTGTGATTTTTGAAAGTTGGAATATGAGAATAACAAACAAAACATGCAGTTTGATGTTTGTCCTTATCACTGTTTTGTTCCGAAATTAATTAATTAGAAACTAAAAGTCTCATGTTTTCTTATCTCACTGCGAAATAGTGTGTGAGAATGAGAGAATTAGAAATGTTAGATAAAAATATAGTTTTGTGGGTGTGGCTCAAACCGAAAAAAGTATAGTTTAGAAATAAGAAATTTAGAGAAAAAATCACGAAAAATTATCAAAATTTCTGAGACCTGAAAATTTAGCTACTGGAATGCACACTTTGAAAAATTATTTTTTTCAAAATCTTTTCCCGGAAACTTGAACCGATTTTAGCGCCAAAAATTTCTAGAATGAACAAAATAGGGCTTCAAAATTTCGCATTTTATCATCAATTCGAAAATCTGTCACGTGAGGGAGTTTTTCGAAAAAAAAAATGAAAACTTTAAACCTCAAATCTTATACTGTCCTTTGTAATTTGGTTTTCTAGGTTCTCTTCCTGAATTTCTTGTTCTTCCGGGAGTTTTTGAATTGGACTCCCTGTATCAGGTCCAAAATTAAAAACCAGCCAGACCGAATTCTAAGAAAAAATATGATCTCAAAAGGAAAACGGAATCATTTTTTGTGGATCAAAATCTTATTTGATTTCAGTGATCCACGTGCGAATGGTGAAGACACATCAGTCGGTCTCGTCGATCTTCCACTTGGATGCTGTCAATATCTCATCGAAATGCTGTTGCGGAGCTCGTTGAAACTTCCGCCGGCATGTCGTGCCGTCGGCCAATTCTTTGTCGGATTCTTGCAAATCGATGATCATATATAAATAGACACCTATTGTTCTTGTTGTAAATACCCCTTTTCACCCACTTTTCTACTATTTTATTTCAACTGTTAATCGCGTCTCGTTTCTCTTTTTCGATAGTTTGTGTTTTGTGTCGTTTCAACTGTAAATATCCGATGTTCGGGCAACTGTTAGTTAAAAATTACTGGAAATAAACATTTGGGTTTTCTACGTCACGTTTTTTATTTTTTGTTCGTTTTTTGCAATCGAAAAGTCAGATTATTTACATTTTCAAAAAATAATTCGGAAAGAAACAACGATGTTCCGCGATTCCGATGTGAGTTAAACAAGAGGTTAGCGGAGTGTTGTTGTTTTACTTTCTTTTTTTTTTCGTTTTTTTCCGCAAAAGTTTGTTTCAACACATGCAAAAAAAATAAACAAAAAAATTGTCCACGTAAAACGCCCGCGGCATGTTTGTTTGCAACTGCGGCACACCACTGAAAAGCTCAGGTACCGCCCCTTTTTTTGCAAAAGTACGTGGGACACTTTTTTTCATTGTTTTTGTTTATTTTTTTTGCATGTGTTTCAACTCAAAAGAAAATATTTCTCAAAGGTTACTATGAGATATTATTGCACTTTACTAGTACGATGTCAGTTGTTGGCAAAAAATTGTACTTTTTTGAAAAAATGAGACTTTTGACTTCATTGAATCCTAATAATAATTATATTCTTTTCTTTTAGGCCTTTCTAAGAAAAAGAACCAAAAATGTTTTTAGAATTTCGTGCCGTTGCTTCTTCTACTCTTTTTTTCCTCTCCATTTTCCTCGATGTTATTCATTCTAACATGTCTGCGCACTCCGCCCATTTCTATACTATTTTCATCTTTCCGTTTTTTCTTTTTTTCTCTAGTGTTCCCTCGCTTCTTCCATCTCCCCTCAGTATTCTTTGTTTTCCACGCTTTTTCAAACAATTTTGCCTTATTTTCATTATTATTTTTAGTTTCAGACATCAACAAAATGGTGCAGACGTATCGATCACCGGTGCGAATTTATAAACATCCATTTGAGATTGTAATGGCGGTGAGTTGCTCAAGCAATTATTTTTTGGAGGAAGACATGGACAAAAAGTACCTTTATTAGCTGTGACAAGAATTTTCGATCGATTAAAAGGCCAGAAAAGTCTAAAGTTTCACAGGAATTTGTGTTTTTGAGTTACCCATCACAATAATTCGTGAAAATTGAAAATCAGACATTCGTAGATCAAAATATATATCTGAAAAGCATATTTTTTTCACCAAAAAAAGTGTGATGAAATTTTTAAAGCTAAAAGCTAGTTAATTTTTTTCAAAGTTTATTGATCCCCTAAACAAACTTAGTTAGTCTGAAAAATATATAAATTCAATCAACCGTTTGATAAACAGGTGGTTTTGTTTATCGTTTCCAGGGGTGATTTTTGTTTCGATGATTTTAAACGAAATTAGTGATACGTAATTGATGTCTGCGGTTTTTGACAATCTGAAAAACCAAAAATTCAGGAAAGTACAGTACTTTTCTTTTACGAACAATAATCTGTCTTGTTCAATTTGAGATAGTTTTCAAAATCAACTGAATCACCTCATAAATACAAATAATGTGATTAGTTTTTAGTCGTAACTGGTTTATCTACAATTTCCGGAGAAATCGCAAAATTTGTTAGTGTCAAGTGACTCTGTTTTCGCTTTCTTGCAGGCCTACGAAATGCGTTTCCCGACATGTCCGCAGATTCCGATTTTCGTCGGCTCCGAAATCACACACGAATTCAACAGCGAAGACGGAGCTGTTTGGGTAATCGAGAGAAAATGTCAACTGAATATTGATGCGCCGTATTTAGTCAAAAAGGTAATTGTTGCTATCAGCTGACTGGTCAAAAGATCATGTGAATGACATGTGTTCTTGACTGACTGCGGTTTTTTGTTTACATAAGAGATTCGTCTTCATTTTGCAGACGAGGAAGGAAAAATTAATTCAGGCGGTGTTGATGATCATTCAAAAGTAAAGAGTGAAAAATTCACCTGCCCGGAAAGGGTACAAACATCAAAATAACCACCAAAAATAGGCCAATTTTTTAATTTCAAAACTTGTATCAGGACACTTTGACGACTTGAATGTTTTCTAAACCACAAAACTCGAAAAAATCAGTAAAAATCTCATCGAAATTTGCGTGACATTGAAAAAACGTGACCAAAAAAACAAGAAAAGAAATTAAATTTTCATTATTTTCAGATTGCTGGTGTTGATTATGTATATTTTTCGCAAAAGAATTCGCTCGACAGAAGGAAGCGAACACTGAACATTGAAGCCTCGAACATCTCATTCGCCAGTCGAATTGTTGTTCAGGAAAATTGTACATATTACGTAAGAATACCTGATTTTTGACTATTTCCTCATCTCCCCGAAAAAATTCCAGGCTCATGCCGAAAACGAGGATTGGACGTGTTTTGAACAATCCGCTTCGTTAGATGTCAAAAGTTTTTTCGGTTTTGAGACGACTGTCGAAAAATTGGCCGTGAAACAATATGCGGCGAATTTGGCGAAAGGAAAAGAGATTTTGGAATATTTTATTGAGGAATTGTTGAAAAAAACCACGCATATTGAAAGATTCCGCGAACCGGAACCAATTGAAATGGTCTCGAGTGGAGGTACGGTTTTTTTTGTTACAATTTCGAAATTTATTATATGCAAAAAACGATGAGTCACGTTATTTCTTTAATCATAAAGGCATGACATTCTTCGTTTATTTTTCTATTAAAAAAACAAATTTTTGGTTGGGAAAATGATTCCACGCTTTTCAAAAAAAATACTGTATCAAATTTTTTGGAGCAAAATAGGACCACTGGAATATCAAATTTTTATTATCAAAAATAGATTCTAGGCCTCCAGAACTTGTGCAGATTCGGATCATTTCGGGCCGAAAAAAGGGGCTTTGAGAGGTTGTCTAAAAGTTTAGTACTTACAGATAAAAATATAAATTGGCCTGCCGGCCCGAAAAAGGAAAAAAACCCCAATTTGCTCCTGAAAACTAGTCCAGACGTCCTACGATTTTTCCCGAGAGCAAAAATGAAATTTTTGAAAAATTAGAAAGCCTCTACCAAAAATTGAATTCCACCTAATGTTTTATTTGAAGTGGTTTTTTTCTAAAACTAACATTTTCAGACTGTGAAATTGATTGCAAAGATCTGCCAGATGGAAGTACCGTAATGGTGGATTCAACACAAATCGCAACAGCTCGAAAAGCGCCAATGTTGGGTGCGACAAAAGGCAGCTCGTTGAACGATTCGGGCGAAGATGCGGCGAATATGAAGACGGCGAGGACTGGAATTGCGACGAGTTTTGACGACGGTGTGTTTTAGCCACAAATTGTATTTATGTTATCACTGCAGTGTGTGTTTGTCGTATTGTTGTTATTCTTTTTCTTTCTTTTTTTTTGGAATTTCTAGTCATCTCGAAATTCATGTTTGTGTCAATATTTATTGTTTGTAGAATTGAATGGTTTCAGGAAAATCCTTTTCTAATTTTTTCTTTGTCCTGAAATCATTCTTTTGTGAGTAGTAGTAGTTGTCATTTTATTTTTTTCTATCGTGTTTGCCATTTTTTCTTCTGCATGTGCTTTCGATATATTTTCCGCTTTTCTTGTGTCTGGGAATATAATTTTTGGGAAAAAAAGTTTCATTAAAAAGAACACAAACAATATAAAGTTGATATAAGGCTTTGAGCCAAGAAAAAAGTGCACGAAAAGAAGAATTGAAAAAAGCAGCTACAAAAACGAGGACGGACCCCACTTGAGATTGTTTATTTTGAGTGTCTGTGATCTCTGCCAAAATCTTCTTTTCAACCTACCTATCTAGCAGCCTACTATATATTTTTGTATTTTTATTATTCACATATTCCCTCTTATTTTCACTGTAGTAGTTGTAGTATTAGATGTATCATCAAAACAATGTTATCCAAGAAATATGATAAAAGTGGGCGGAGACGGAAATCGGTGAAATTTGTATTAGGTTAGATAATAGTTGCGCTTTATTGCTGCTGCTTCCTTTTTGTGAATAAAACAGTGAAATTTTAGCGGATTCAAAATTGGAGGCCGAGTATATTCGACGATTTTTGGGACAATTGAATCCGTTGGAAGAGTCGAGATTGTGTGAGCTCAAATATAGTCTACAGGCGCATCATAAGGTTTGACTTTTTTGAATATTAAAAAAAGAATAAACAACTTTTGAAAAGTGTGTTCGGTAGAGCAAACTTGAAAAAAAAACTTCAAAATTTTGAAAAATGAAATTTTCGTTCAATTTCACGTTATTAGAATAGACGTTAAAAATTTTGGCGTCGGAATGGAAAATGAAAATTCAAAAAATCGGAATTTCACGTGTACTTTAAAATAAAAAAAAAATCCAATTTTGACCTTTCTTGTAAAACTTTGAAAATCGCCGAAATTTCCAGGGAAAACTGCCGAATGACGCGCATTTGTTGCGTTTTCTTCGCGCACGCGACTTCGACGTCCAAAAAGCGAAAGATATGGTGCACGCAAGTCTGATTTGGCGAAAACAGCACAATGTCGACAAAATATTGGAAGAGTGGACGATGCCGACGGTCATCAAACAATTCTTCCCCGGATGTTGGCATAATTCGGATAAGGTCAGTCAGTTTTTGGAAAAGAGAGACGTGAGCCTACACATAAAAGTCAATGCCAGCCTGCCGCGATGGTAGCGCTACCCTGCAGCGAGGTTAGGCGCGACCCTGCGTGGTAGCCGACAGCAGGCTGGCACAGTCCGTCAGCAGGGTCGCTCAACCCTGAATTTTTTGGCACTAGGATAGCATGAATCTAGCAATATTCTCGCGTTGAATCTGTTTCTGTCTGTTGCTCACAAATACCTTATTTTCACGAAATTTTGGGAAAAAATAACTTTATTCAGTAAAAATAATCGATCATAAAAAAGTATACATAACAAAAAAGCATGGTTATGCATAGGTAAACTCATTAAAAAATTTCGAAGAAGAAACAGTGTCATACCTCGGCGAAAATCGTGAAATGAAAACGTTGTTTCAGTTGATATTTGTTGAGTCGATTTCCAGTTGAGTCGATTTCTTACAAGTTGAAGTCATATTCGTCGATACGTCTCTCATTTAATACGTGTTGATTTCTGGAATACATAATTTTTGTACTAACAACCTTTTTATAGAAAATTTCATGCTCTAAAGAAACGAAATCAACTCACTTGATAACTTTGAAATTTTCCTATTTCACTCAAAAGTTGTCGACTACTGGCATGGCTTTGATCGAAGACATATCAAAAAGAACGACCTGAAAAACACAATTTATTACTAGGAAAAATAACGCAAACACATACGTTCAGTGAAAAAAACTGAAAAAATGAAAGAAATTGAAAGAAAGAATAAAAGAAAAATCCTAAGAATGCCACTCTGCTGCTACCTCGCTGTAGCACGGCATTATCTCGCGCTAGGCTCGCACAGGGTAGCAACAGTCCGGCTAAGCCGTCACTCTCGCTGCAGTATCGCACACCATCGCTGCAGTGTCGCACACCATCGCCGCAGTATAGCTAACATCGCGGCAGGCTGGCATTGACTTTTATGAGTATGAATTGCAAAAAAAACTTGTCTCGCCTTTTGGTGATGAATTGATAATTGAAAAATTCGATGACAACGAAACACGCAACGAAAAAGTTATCTTTTCAACAGGAATTCATTTTGGAAAAAATAACAACAAAATCAACAAATTTGGAAAAACAAGTATCAAAGAAATTTGACGGCGGCATTTAAGAAGTGAGATTTTGTCGTATCTTTCAAACTCTTGAATCCATCCATCTGAACAATAATCTTCAGTTCTCTGCCTCTTTTCAATTTGGCAACAGCATCTGCCTGTAAACTAAGTTTTACAGAAGAAAACAAAGGTTTTTCTATTACCACAGATTTGGAATTGTTTTTTTCTTCGAAAGTTTTGACTTCTGCTAAGAGTTTTGCTCCATCATTTTCTTTGTAAGAGGTCTCACATTTCTTGACCAACGAAGGAACTTCGAGCTTTTCCGATAAACTCATCAAGGCTTCGTATGAATTTTCTGTTGAATAGAAAACGTTGATTAGAGGGGAAATATTTATCAGTACGAAATTATTGGTCAAAAGGTTGGACAGAGAACAGTTGAATTTCTAAGGTGAGCAACAGAGATGCCGTTTCGGGCTTTTTCGCGGCCCCGCGGGCCGGGCTGTTTAGCTGATATCTCGTTTTTGGCTCACTTTTTTGATACCTGGATGTGAGAGACCAACGGAAATATGACTTGGTGAAGTATTAATATTCAAAAACGCTGTATTTTTTTAATGTCGCACACTCGCCGCACAGAGTGCGACCATACCTCGGCAGAGTTGTGGAATTCCACGTGACACATTCAGAACCCCCGAAATTTTACACTGTATTTCAGACGGCTCAAAAATTTAATTTCAGTATTGTGTGAAAATTCACAGAGCACTTTTTGAAAATCGGGCTGTTCCACGATTTTCGCTGAGGTGTGAGTGCGACAATATTTCGCGACACTGTTTTTCGCACATGTGCGGATTTCCCCCCAGTGGTGAGCAATCGTAAATAGCATGCTCATGAGTACGCGTAATTTTTTTTTTGGAAAACTTACCATTAACAACAATAGGATCAGGATAAAAAGAAGCCAGAAGTTTAGCAAAATCCCAATACTTCACATCGTTGATTACAATCAAATTTTTATCATTATCGGAAAATTTCTTGCTGAAAAACTTCGAATAAATGCACAGAAGCTGAAAAAATTGAACCAATAGTTGAAAAAATACATTTCTAGCTTACAGATTTACTGACGTGGAAGTCGACATCTTGTACTTTTACGATAGAATCTGTGACTGTTGGAGTGATTTTTGAAAAATCATAGTATTTATAATCGAATTCGACTTGAACAGTGAATGAATTGTTTTTAATGTAATGTTGAGTAACCTCCGACCAAGTCATAAACTGTGAATAACCCCATGATGTTGACGTATCAGTGTAACAATCAGTTGCAGTTTTCTTGAACATCTGTCTAGAGTTGTCTAGTGGCAACAATTCAAAATTATTGCTAATTTCACAAACACAACTTTTCATCTCCGCGATTCCGCTGACAGAACTAAGATAAAAAGATAAACACTTGGTCTGATTCACAGTACAAGTCTCGACGTGAATTTTCCTGCAAGATTGATGTTTTCAGTTTTTGAACAATTTTGGAAACACTGACCATTGAAGATTGTCAGTTGTAAATACAGGGCTAAATTGACCAATAGTATTCAATTTATCGATGTTTTCGACTTTCCATTTGTAAATATTGCCCGTTTTCACAGTTGGATTCATTCTGAAAAAATATAATTGCACATCAGGTTTACATTTAAAAATAACGAGAAAATATATACAACAGCTGGAAAGTGCAGTATAGATCACGAAAGCTTGTAAATTTAGGAAAGAAATAAAATTAATTTCCACGAGGACTCCAAATTTATTATGAGCAATATTTCGTTGCAAGAGTTCATCAACAATAAGTTTGTACATTTTCATCAGAGATGTTTCATATTTCTGCACAAAAAAAAATCTCCTGAATATTGTGCAAAAAATAGGAGTGCAACATTTTTGCCTACAGAACGTATTGCCCATTTTACAGGAAGGTCGTCCGTTGTACATACTACGTTTCGGCGAACTCGACACAAAAGGAATGTTGCGATCGTGCGGCGCCGAAAATCTCGTCAAATTGACGTTGTCGATTTGCGAAGACGGACTTCAACGTACCGCCGAAGCGACGACAAAACTCGGAAAACCGGTCAGTTTCTGGAGTCTGCTCATCGATTTGGACGGTCTATCGATGCGTCATTTGTGGCGTCCCGGTGTTCAGTGTTTGTTGAAAATCATCGAGATTGTCGAGGCCAATTATCCGGAGACGATGGGACAGGTTCTGGTCACAAGAGCGCCCCGAGTTTTCCCCGTTTTGTGGACGTTGATCTCCTCATTTATCGATGAAAAAACTAGGAAGGTAAGCGATTGTTGGATTTACGAAAAATTTGAATAAAAATTTAAAAAAATAGGAAAATTGTGAAATTTTCTGGAGAAAAATCAGAAATTTGTTTGAAAATCTGACACCAAATTTCAGAAATTTCACAACTGGCCTTTCAAAATACTACTCAGAGAAAACGCGTCGAGCTCGCAGAAAGTTCAAATTGAGTTCGCAGAAAGTTGAAAGCGAATTCAATTGGAGTTCCTTTTGAGCTCGCCAAATGCCCAGAGATTTTCGAGTTCAATTCGAACTCGCATTGAACTCGACAATAATTGAACCCCTTTCAAAGAAAAAAACTTCTACACCCCTCTGAGGATCGAACTGGCATCTTTCAATCGGAAGATCCGCACGCTCCCGACTACTCCACGCTGACACTTGTGGTCGTCGTTGAGAAAGAAAAAGATATATTGATCAGTCAGCAAAATCTTGTCGAGCTCGCTGCGAGTTCAATTCGAGCTCGCACTGATCTTTCTGCGAACTCAAATTTTATCATTTTTTTAATTCAAATCGAGCTCGCATCGAGATCGTTTTTCGTGTTGTGTTTTTTGAGTTCAAATCGAACTCCAAGAAAGGTCGTTTTCAGCGTTGAACTCGCATCGAGCTCGACGCGTTTTCTCTGAGTATTCAAATTAAAATGTTTTAAATTTGTAGTTTTTAAGTTTTCGTGGCAAGACCCAAACATTTCTCAAAAATGTTTTCTTTCAACCTTTGCGCCAAGTATGCGAAGCGTGTGTTTTAAAATCTAAACAGTTTCGCACATTTTCCTTAATCAGACACAGTTTTGTGGGCGTGGCCTGAACCGAAGAAATATAATTAGCACGGTCTGCCAAAAATTACAAGAATCGCCATTGCACACTTTTGTGGCTACAGTACCCAAAATTTAATTAATTTCGGCGGTATTTCAAAATTTAAAATTTTTCAATAGTTTTGTTGATAATTTTGTATTTATGGCGTGGAGAGTTCATTCACAAATGATTCTCCATAAAAAATTTCACATAAATATTTTTGTAAAGCTATTTTTTCTCAATAAACAATCAAAAATAAAGAGAAAAAAAGTGTGCGTCACTGTTGCACACACTTCCTCCGCCTCTACTAGTGTGCGGTGTTGTCTTTGTACGCGATGAAAATTTTTCATTGTGTTTGTATTTTTTGGCAGACCGTGTTAGAAAATAAGAAATTCAGAAAACAAAGGTCACGTAGGTAAGAAATTTAATTTACCCTACCTCGAAAATTTTCAAAATTTTTGAAACCTGAAAAATTGAAATCTAATTTTCACTGAATAACACGGTCCGGCCTGAAAATTCCCTTTTCTCCGAGAGGGTGTTTTTAGCATTTCGCCAAAAAAAGAATTATTTTTCTCGCAGAAATTCATGGTGAGCGGTGGAAGTGGGAATGATCTGAAACACGAATTGCGCAAACACATTGACGAAAAATACATTCCGGACTTCCTCGGCGGATCGTGTTTGTCGACGAAATGCGGCATCGGTGGACACATTCCCAAATCGATGTATTTGCCGGTTGACGAGAATGAAGGCGGAACCGCAGCCGGAGGCGGAACATCGTCGTCCACTCTCGACGATCCACTTCATTCCACATACACGACAACGTCGACGAGTCGCGGACAACCGGTCGAAGTTGTGATTGCGATCGATACGGCCGGATGTGTGTTGACGTGGGATTTTGATATTTTGAAGAATGATTGCGAATTCACACTGTTCTATTGTTCAGAGGTGAGTTGGTTTTTTTTTCGGATCGAAAAAAAATACATTAAAGGCGAGAAAAATCACAATTTTTTTCAAAAAAAAAATCATTCACTGGTCTGAAAAACGGACTTTCTCTGGTTGACCGTATTTTGACAGGCTGATTTCTTAAAATAGAAATAAAAGGTTTTCTGAAATTTGTCAATTATTTTTCAGAACAATGTGTTCTTCTCATTTTTTTTTCGCCAGGCTTTTGGTTTTCAATGAAAAATAACTCCCAGGAGTTTCTGTTTTTATAAAAATAAAAAATCAAACGAATTCAAACTATTTTACCCAAGCCTGTTATGACTCGGCCCGAAAGGACACCTCTGTTCCAAATAAAAAAATAATGAACATTTCGATTTTTGTTTCAGAAAATTGATGTACCAACCGCTCGCGATCAATCGCCGACAGTCCACCTGAACCCGGTCGAAAAAATGTCGGCGGCAATTGGCGGCGCTTCGCATCCACAACCCATTCTCCAATGTGCACCCGAAATGAAAGTGGGACAAGAATTGAGTGTGGAAGAGAAGTCGGTGGTGTTTCAAGAGGGTGATTCGATGCAGGGATCGCATTATTGCTCGCGCGTCGGCACCTATATTATGCAATGGAAAATTGGCGAACAAATCGGTGCGGGAAGTTTCGATTTCGGTCTGCACAAATGTCGTCTCATGTACTACTACGAGATTCTGAATTCGGACAATTTCCGCGGTTCTGTCGCTTCTCTTGAATCGTGTCGCAGTTCGAGTTTCAGCTCGATAGCTGCTCCGCCAAGTCCCGGAACACCCAGACAGTTGTGATCATCTATTTTTCCTGTTTTTATTTAGTCGATATCTGTCTTCTTTTTTTCTTCCTGAAATGCTTTAAAGGTTCATGGGTTTTTTCAATATTTTCCATTTGTACAAAATTGTCTTGTTTTCCATCTGAATACTCTTTTTCTACGGTTCAATTCATAGTTGAGTTGTTTCTCTGTCTCTGCCTGAAAATATTATTTGAATTTTATAAAAATATTAACTTTTTTGAAACATTTTCTTGGGTTTTATATGGCCATCTGGATCCATTATTTGAATTTTTCAATTTATTTCAGGTCATCCGGAAGCTCTCTCTAACAAGACAGGCCCTTAAAAAGTCAGCCCGAGCTACAATGGCTCGACCACGGGAATTTTTAGAGGTTGTTTTGTGAGTGGGATTCTGGTTTCCAGATTTTTCGAGTATATCACTATATCAAACCATTACCCAGGGGTATGTTTTTGAACTGATCCCATTTTTTGGACTTGGACCAGGAACTTTAATTTCTGAATCCGGGCCAGATATGCCGCAGATAGTATACGAGACCCAGAGCCTAACATGCCCTAGTCAAATTTCTAAAAAGCAGAAAACATGTTCATTAATACAAGTTATGCCCTCCTCCTCCCGTTCCTGTTCCACCCTGATAGTTATAATAATTTGTCGCATTATTTCCCGTTTGAGCAATGGGTTGTGCTCCATTTGGAGGAGCATAATACATGTTATCATATGCATTATTCTCAACCACATAATATGTTGTCGGTTTGACAACTTTGATGTTCTGATCCATCGGCGATGCTGTTGTTAGATCTTCTTCGATGATGGCCGCCGGTCCAGTCACTTGTGTTTTTTCGTGTCTTGGCGATGTAGCAGTTCGTGGTGGTGAGTTGGTTGTTTCGGCGCTGGCGAGAACGGCCGTTTTTTGAGTCTAAACAAATGTATAGCTGGAAAATGGGGGAAAATGAACTTGCCTCAATCTCGCCTCGAACTGAAATTACACTTGTTGTTTGTTGAGTTGGATTACCGTGGAGATCCGGTCTGCAAATCACATTTTCTCAAGATGGCCCGAAAAAGCTAAAGGCCCCAAAATCACAGGCCAGGCTTCCATGTTTTTCAGGCCGTCTAAAAAAGGCACCGGGACGTTTCGAAATCGCATGAAATCCCGAGAAAACAGCTAATCCAGTGAGATGTCGGTACATATTTTTATGATTATTTCGTGCGGTTCCGAAGTATCCCGTTTTGACCTCTCACAAAAGTGAATACTTTTATTTCACGTTTTGATGGTTTTTTAACAATCATGTTTCACCACAAAAAATTTAGTTTTTGGGCCCAATTTTTCGGAATGGGGCCCGATCCGTTTTTCGAAATCGGACCCATTTCCAGAATAGTTTTTCAACTCACGATTCCTGTATTGGATCAACATGTTGTTCACTATCCTCCTGTGTATCCTCAATGATCTCATGTATCTGTTTCTTTTTCTTCATTTCCATTTTTCCTTTCCCCGCCAAATGTTTCTCCGTTGTTTTTCTTCCGATTTTCTTCGTCACCTTGTTGGTTTTCTCTGATTCTTGTGTTATTTCCGATTTCAAACTGCTCAATTGTGTCGATTTCTTTCGATCATTTTTGAGAAGTGATAAGTTTTGCAGTTTTTCTTGCGTTTCTTTCTAAATTCACTACTCAAATAATATTGTTATTTTTTGAATGAATCTATTCCTACCGCCTTGTTCACTTCGCGCTCCAGTTTTCTTTTGAAAATACAAAAATGATATAATATCAAAAATAGATAGAATATTGTCAATTGAATTCCCATGTAAAGAAGGACATCTTTCTGAAATTGATAAGAATCTGGATGAATTTAGAGAAATGGCACTCACGAAAAACTCCCATAATCCAGAAATGTCCATTTGGCAAAATGGAAATCACACGTCACGTCAATTTTTTAGTCGCGTGAAAAAATGTTCAGAAAATTTTTTGCGCCCAGATTTCTGTCCTCGATATCTCTTCCCGAAAATCACGGGCCCGGCCGGGCTTTCTTGTTTTTCACCAGGTCAAAAAAACCAGGCCCGGTCCCACTTTTTTTAACGTCAGTTTCTCAGAGCCGCGAATATAATTTTTATTTGAAAAAGTTGCGAGAACCCAAAATCCGGATCTATTTACAGCCCGTTTCTGGGAGGACTTTCTCTGGCTTTCACATAAAAAAGGCCACGGCCCGGCCAGTCAGAAGGAGTTTCCGGCCAGTCCAAGAGAGCCCTCTCTTTGATAATCCGAATAAACTGAAAATAATGAAAAATACTTTTTCTATCAAAACAACTGATTCAAATGTCACGTGAGTCACAAAACACGTCAAACAAAAAATCAAATTTCAAGTCATTTTTTGATTTTCGTACAATGACAAAATATTGGGCTCTCATAGCTTTTCAATTGATATGCCTCGCTGAAAGTGTGAAAGGTACCGTATCTCTCCAAACCTTCTCCTTCGAAAAACATTCCCGTTCATTTTAGGAGTTCAATGTCCGCCGGAAACCAATATAACCAAAAGTGGTGTAGGTAAAAAAGAAAAGTGTGAATTGGGTTCAACAAAGTTTCGAGAACATCACGAATACGTGTGTTGCGACACATCGGAATGGTGTCAACATCGAATGCATTCTGGGTGTAATTATGAGAAAAGCAGTGAATCGTTCGAATTTGAACACTGTAATACGGACAATAAGAATATCGAAAGATGGTTTTGTCCTGTTATCATTGCTGATCTTGTCAGAAATCCACTTGCGATTATTCATAAAGGTAACAGTCTGGGCGGAGATTTGGGCCGGGCTTTCTACTCGAAGGCCACAAAAAAAGTCAGGCCGGGATTTTTTTTGAACGGCAGAAAAAACAAAAAAAACCCCCCAGTTATTTTCGGTCCGGGCTCTCGGACTTCGGGCTACAATCTCATTCCTGGTATTATAGTCTTATTTCTGCAGGCATCAAAGAATGTGAGACATTTGTGGATTGTCCGCACGACTCGTTCTGTTCTGCCGCCTACAATGAAGCATACGAAGGTCGCGATCGAAGTGGACCCGGTGGAACCGCTCTCAAATACTGTTTTCAATGTGAGTTCAACCAAAAACGAGCGAAAAATGTATTGTCTGCGTCTCGTACTTTGTAATTGCAGGGTTCGATTACATCGACTACTTCTATCCGCAACCCAAAATATGCGACAAAGATGACGAGTGTTTCGAAGGAACATGTGATACGTATTTAGATTCGAAGATTTTCGACAAAACCGGAATGTCGCACAAGGGATTGTGTCGACGACGAGATCCGTATGAATGGGCGTGGGAAGTCGGTGAGTGTTTTTTGGGGCCCGGAAGTCCAAAACTAAATACCGGGCCGGATCTGCTGGGCAGGTTTATTTCTCAAAAATAGATAGTTTTAAGCCCTGGGAGTCAGACCTTTTCAGGCTTTCGAGAAAGATGTGTTGAGCGGGCCTCGGTCTGAAACGGCCCGAATTTTACTTTATGTTTTTTTCCTGAAACGAGGCGTTTCCAGTCTTTGAACTCGAGCCAAAATAATTTTTCGCAATTTTGTCAGATTTCTCGGGCCCCAACATTTTTTCAATTTGATCTCGAAGCAGGTTTTCTCATTTTCAAAGTAATTTCCAAATTTCACAAAAGTCAGAGTTTTTCAAAACGAAGTTCACATTATATTCAGACATGTGGTACTTTTTTGTTGCAAAGTTTTTGACGCCTCTTTTTGCAGTCGAAACATGCTCAGCCGGTCGATCGATGGCTCCCGGAGTGGCGTGTAACACAACCAGTCAATGCTACAACAACACTGACTATGATCTCAACGACAGACTCTACAAATGGTGTGACATTGGAATTGGCAAATGTTGTCAAGAGAATGACAAAAAACTCGACGAAATCATAACATGTCCCGACGGACAGACACCTCTCTACGCTCAACCAAAATGCAACGCAAGCCAAAGCGGCGATGACGACGACGACGCAACATGCGAAAATAGCGGCGGTCGATGCTATCGTCAACGATGTTGTCCGCAAACCGAGTTGAAAAATGGAAAATTCCAACTTTCGGCAACTCATAGTTTTATGACGAATGTTGAATGCGATGTGAGGACAGCGCTGGCCCACAGATTTGAATTCAGGTTTTTTTGACAGTGGGGAGAGATAGAGAGACGCAGAGAGACAAACTGGGTGGGACTTCGAAATGATGGGCCTGTTTGAATAATTTTGAGCCGAAATTTCGAAAAATCAGAAAATATTTTATGGCTCGTTTTTCAGAAAGTTTCCTAGAAAGGACCTGGCTAATTGATCGGGAACAAAAACAGCGTACAGGCCGGCCCGATTTTCAGTAAAATTTCTAAATCGGCAACACAAGAAACAAAAAATCGACCCGAGCCATTTTTTTTCATTCTGGCCCGATTTAGTAACACCCTGTTTAAAAATTTCGAAATATAGGGGGTCAAAACTGATATCTAATTCAGCTACTGCAAAGATGATCGAATTTGGACAATGTCTGAAGGAATGGTCGAGATGAAAAAGGAGGGATGCTCGACCAATTCAGATTGTGGAAAAGAAGAAATTTGCGCGAATCTCGAATACTCGAAACCTCGGAAATGTTTTGTCAGCCCTCGCTCTACTAATCTGGTCGGCTCGTTGGAACAGGCCTTCAAAGTCATTTTGGATATTGTCAAAAAGATGGGATTTTGAGAATAAAGTTGCAGTTTAGAAGTTCATATTTTGGAGGTGTGAATATTTACAAGAAATTCGATGTTTTTACATTTGCGAATTGATAGCGAATCGCGAAACGCGACAATTCGTCAGCCAATTGATCGGGACTGTCCTCTTGAACACAATGACCCACTCTTGACAGAACACATGTTTGAAATTTGCCCTGCATTTGACCAATCTGCAAACAAATTCGGAATTTTGCTAATTTGAGGCTGGAAATGGTAGATTTTGTGTTTTTGACATCAAATTTCCTCTAAAAACGCGGGAAATTTTCAATTTGTAGTTTTCGTAACGATACCCAAGCTAGATTCTTTCGACAAGACAATTTTTTCTACAGTTGAAACGTATTTCTCACCGTTAGATCTCTATCAAGTCGATCGACACCGGCTAGAACCAACAATTTTGGAATGCGAGTGGACAGGAATTTCGATGATATTCCTTCGAACCATCCTTTCCAATACTTCTCGGTTTGCGTCAAATCGATGCGCCAACTCCATTCGTCCTCGGAGATTTGCCGAATCTTGAGAAAAATTAGATTTTCATTTTTTTAGTTTCAAAAATTCACCTGTGATGGCATTGATACTCTGGCGGCGGTTCGATTTCGAACAGTTCCACTACTCAAACACCATTTCACTGATGTTTCGGGTGTGTTGAACGTGGAGGGTCTTGAATGTAGAAAATGTACCATTCCACCCAACGCCTCCATGGCTGATCCTTCGACAACGTCGATCACCACTAAACCGGTGACATTTGCGCGTAATTGATCGGCAACAATTGTGTGAATTGCCAATGCACCGCCCATACTATGACCAATAATGCAGACATTTGTGGAATCCTCATCGCTTTCGTCGCCATAGATTTTGTTGAAAATCGCAATAATATCGGCGACTTGTCGCTCTTTCGACAAATCCATTTCGTCTTCGCATTGCGATTCGCCGTGACCGCGCAAATCCGGAGCCAATATTCGACAACAATCCACTTCTTGTACCAGTTTTTGCGTCAAACACGCCCAGGTTAAACCCGAATATCCGCCACCGTGGAGCATGTAGAAAATCGGGCCGCGATCTCCTTTCAAATAAACATTGAACACATCTTCGTTGATTTCAATTTGACGTTTTTCGTCGAAAAAGTCTTGCCACGGAAGCGGTGTGAAGTCTTGTGTTGATGTCGATGATCTAAACTTCGGTGCTGGTGGTAAGCCCTTCTTTGTGAGCACCATTTTTCGAAGAGAAGTCGGCTCCGAGGGTAAATCGCATATCATATCTTCTTCTTCATCCTCAGCCATTTGTAAAACCACTTTCAATGCAAAAACACCAGAAAAAAAAAGAAAAATTTTATTTGGCCTAGAAAAAATGTGGAAGAGGGCCGAAGAAACCAACTCCGAGAGAAGTACAAAACACACGTCGTCGTGAGATATTATTGCTTTTTTAATAGATGTGCCTTCTTTTCTTTTTTTCCACATTTTTTTTCTGAAAAAATAATAAAGAAATTCCAGATTTGCAATATGTTATGAAGAGTATGTACACAAGTAACAGCACAATGGGATTTCCTTCGACACCCCTTGAAGCCAAACAAGCCCTCGGTATATCCGTTTCAGCTGTTCGATCGACACCCAGTCCAATGACATATGAGCAGCATTTCTCGTTTAGTAAATGTGTTGAACAGTGGAAAAGTAAAGAGATTTGTCGATGGATTGAAGGTCTCGGCGATCAAATGAACCCATATATTGGTATGATTCGAGATCACGTGAAATCGGGAAAACAGCTTGAATGTCTCGACGATGATTCGTTGAAGAAAATTGGTATTTCGGCGCTGGGAGCACGAAAAACCATCCTACAAGCAATCTCACTTCTTATGTATCTCTGTTATGAGGCGGAAAACGAGAATTTGCAACGGTTGGCGCACAAGGTTCGACTTTCATGTGTTTATTTGGAGAAAACAATGAGTTGTGCTGTTCGGCAGCGAGAAAAAGCAAATCGTCGCGCCGAAATTGTCAGTATTCTGAATAGTGTGTCGAATGCAGTTCTTCAAGTGTCCGAAAACACGAAACGTCTGGTTTTTTGGCTTGATAGGTGAGAGATTTATTGATTTTTTCTCCGTGCTTGTTGTTGTTTGTTGCTTCTACTGCTCTATTAAATTCCCAAAATTCCACGAAATTAGAAGCGACTCTTCAAAGCTCAAAAATTTAGAAAATCCGTTTCTTCAAAAATGAGATGTTCTCTATCTCATTTTACACCTCACATAAAATGACAAAAAATACAGTATTTTTCGTTTAAAATTTCAATTTTTAGCATCAAACATCATAGAATTTCTCATCTTTTCAAAAAAATTTATTTCTCAAACGTCGAATTTTTATCTTCAGAACACCATTCGATGAAATTCAAAGCTATGTCGACGTGCGCAACATCATCTCATCACTCATGTGGAATCTTTTACGAAATGTCAATGTTCAGCCGAAAGCGTTGTTTGAAACCGGTCAACAGATTATTCAAATGGCACGAGAATTGGGTGACGAATGTCAGAAATTGGTGCAAAGTGAGGATTCTCTGATTTTGTATTCGAGTTTTGTCGAAATTGCATCGATGAGACGACAATCCGCAAATATTAGCTGGGTGAGTGATTTTTTCTACTGAATTTTTCTATAAAATTTCACAAAAATTACAATTTTTCAGAAAAAAACATAGGTTCTAATGTGCTTACGGCGTTTTCAAAAATCTTTTTTGGCTAAACAATTTTCACTAATACTTTCGAAATCTTGTCTCGATAATCTTCCTGGAAAACGTTTCTCGAAAAATAATATTACCGTCCAATTTTTTTGAAAAACCTCGAAAAAAAGTCTGAAAATTTCCTCGTATTCCATAATTGAATAGAGTATATTTGCAGGGTCTCAACATTCAATCTTCATTTCGCGGCGTTCACGTGATCAGCGAAATCAAAGAGGGTTCACCGGCCGATTCGTGCACCAAAATCGATGCCGGCGACGAAATTCTGATGATCAACGGCAAAACAGTTGTCGGATGGGATTTGATGAGTGTTGCGCAGAAGATTGGAGCCAACGATTCGGGTGAAATGACGTTGCTCATCAAACGACGGCCGCGCGAACCGCAACTGCCCAAACAATCGAAATTGGCGGCAAGAGCATTGGCACCGGCCAGTCAAACTACCAAAACTTATTCGACCGATGAATATGCCGATTTGTTTGAGGTTGGGGAAATTGACAACAAAAATTAGAAATTTGTGGTTTTTTGAAGTCAAAAATTCAAATTTTCAATCAAACGTGGAAGTTGTAATTTTCCTACAGATTTGCACATTATTCGAGCTCGTTTTTTGTACCGAGTTGTTCTGTGAAAACACAAAAATATGTTTGTTACAGAATGCACTTTGAGTTCCGACAAAAATATTGTTTTCAAAAAAAATGAAAACAAATTTTTCTGAAAATTGGTGTGAGAAAGTATCATCGTGGAAAGGTTGTTTTTCTGAAAATAATCATTCTTTCTTCTGAAAATTCTCCACCAAAAAAAAAGAGAAAACTCGAAATGTTCGCTATTCTATTCCATTTCGCCCATATTCAGAAAAACTCGGATATGTTGCCACCGATTCAACGACATCGATCGTGTCACGTTTTGTCAGAAATTGTCAAGGAGAACGAGCGAATGCGAATGACGCCGCGGCGATTGGTGCGACGTGGTTCGATCGCGTCGGCGAGTGCGCGACGCGAAATTCGCAATTTGGAAGATTCGCTGGATTTCAGGTTGGTTTTTTAATTTATATCGGAGTTTTTTAAATTTTCTGAAACTTTGAAGTTTTCAAGTGTGTGAAAAAAATTCCAAATATTTTTTGAAATATTTTATTCACAAAAAACGAAAAAATGTGGCCAAAATTCAAAGGAGCATGATGCTTTTAGTAATTTTTTCCAATAATGTGGAAAAAAATTCATGGTAATTTGAAGATAATTTGTGAAACGACAACAATTTATGATTTATTCATGAAAAGTATACAGAAAGTCAGAACCCATCATGTTTTTTTTCTGTTTCTGTTCGAACAATATTTTTGTTTTGCAGAGAAATCGACGGCGAAGAAGAGGCACTTGTGCCACGAATCGCGAAACGTGCGCGAACAATGCGACACCAACCCGACGGCTACGTTCGCAGTTTCATCGACAACAAACTCGTTTGTGACATCGAAGACGATGTGGTCAATGATCAACTGACATTCAACGTGAAGTGTCCTACCGACTTTGCACAAATCAACGAAGTCGCTCAAGAAGAGTTGCGAGCGTTGAATATCGCCGAGCCGCGTGTCACCGACGACGAATGGCGTGCCCCATATCAGGAGTTTGCTACTCAGAGCTATCGAGCTGTTGGCGATTCGAATTTGTCGAATTATAGTGGATTCTTGGATTCGCCACGTTTCATGAACAACAATAATACGAGACATTCGATCGAGGATGGCGCTCTGATGAGTAGTAGTCCGTTTGGCGTGTTGCCAAGTCCGTCAACGTCGTCGATGACTAGTGTTAGTAGTCCGGCACCGTTTGGAATGATGCCAGGGCCCAGAAATCACATGTCGTTGAGGTTAGTTTTTTTTCATGCGAAATTCATCTTGCCACGAAAAAAAAATATTTTGTTTATCTGGTCGAAAATGATCCCGAAAAAATAAAAAAAAAATGTTCAGTATGTCCGAATGGCCGTCTGCATCGACGGATGAGTTGCCTGGTTCACCAGGTATTGTGGCTGTTTATATGAATATGGAAAAGTTGTTCGAAGGATGGGTGAAACGGCGAAAAACGCGCGCCGAACTCAATGCGAATGAAGTGACCAATAAATGGCCGAAATGTTGGCTGTGTCTCAGAGGACACTATTTATTATTGTATTCTAATCAATATGTGAGTTTTTGATGAGGTTGTTTGTAATCTTCATTTTTTGGTTATAACAAAAGACCCCTCATTTTGAGACTTGGATTTGAAAAAACTGAATTTTTGAATTTCCAATTTTCTGCAGAAAATTTTCATTCTCAATTGTGACATTTTTGCAGTCAAAACGGCCTGACATGGTGATCAATTTGATAAAGGCCACAATTTCCGACTCGACTGATCTCAAAACTTCGAAAAAGAACATTTTTCGAATTACATGCTCACCACTCGACTATCATTTTTCGTGTCTAACAGCGATGGATTGGAAAAAGTATGTTTTTCTTGAATTTCGAACTCTTTTGATATTCCTCTTTTCAGCTGGATTCAAAAAATGAAAACGGCCAGAGATGTGTATACATCATCCGGTCTTGCTGCGCCTGGACAAAGGCACATGTCCACTTGTGAGTTTTGAACTTTTTGTTGAAATGTTGATAGAATGATTTTTGTTCGTTTCAGCAGTGTCAAGTTACAATAATGCTGATGAGTTGAAGATTGGTGGAATGGGGATTGGAATGAGTCAAAGTCAGGTGAGTGGCAGGGTTTTTTTGAAAATCGAATTGGTGAAATGCGATCTATCGATCAGACTTGGTCGGAATCGGAATTTCCGCTTTCTCGGAAATTTTTTTCCGTCGGAAAATTTCCTAAAATAAGTCTGAACTTCCGAAAAACAAACACCATAATGTACTTTTTCTGATTTTCGAATTTCAACTTTCCATTTTCCGAATAATTTTCGAAAAAACTATTTCGGAATAAAAATTCCGAATAGTCATTCCGATCAATGCTGCTATGATTATACCAATTTCAATTGGTCTGGAAGGTGTTTTGGGGTATCCTATCTCTCAAATTATGATGTACAGTAATTCTTCAGATTGATTGAAATTTAGATAATACAGTACTTTCATAGTATTCCAAGAAAAAAAACTTTTGGAGGTTGATATTTGTAAAAAAAACCAGATTCGCACATATTTTCGGGCCATAAATCACATTTTGATTTGTTGCAGCACGAAGACCTGCGATCACCGCCCAAATCCGCCACCTCAGCCACTCTTCCTCGAACTTTTGCCAACGGTAGTTCAACACCCAAAACGGGAACCGCATCGATGGCCAAAAAACTGTGAATAACACCAAAAATTCATGTAAAATATTCCCTCATGTTCCCATTTTACACCCCCTTCTTTCCTGTTTCATGATGTTTTTTTGCTTTACCCCATTTTCTCTGATGAATCTCATCTTCCCTGTCTGGAATCTCTTTCTCTCTCTCTCTCTTATTTTTTAACTTTTTCTAGTCACAAAACCACCTAAAAATTATTCTCCGCCCCGCCAAATTGCATATCTTTTGCGGTGATAAACTACTGTCATTGAAGTTAATCTGGATGAAAAATGCGTTGTTTACTTGTCTGGATTTCCAATTTTAAATACCTTCAAAAATCCATTATTTTCGAGAAAAAAAGTTTCAGATATGAGGTTTTGGGGGTTGTTTCTCATTGCTTCGATTGTTGCGTCGGAGTTTGTGTCAAAAGTGAATGAGGAGAAGTTTTCGGTGGCGCAAGATGCGAAATACCTTATCTATGATGTGAACATTGGCGAAGGTTTCAATTTAAGAAGAGATGTTTATATGAGAATCGCCAATGTTGTTAGATTGTTGAGGGAAAGCGGTAAGCACAGAAAAGTGTTTGGGCAGGAACTTATTTTTAAGATTTTTGAAAACATTGCTAGATTCAAAACGGTTGTAAATAACTCACAGAAAAATAGTTTTTTTTTCATTTTGGACCCGATTCCGGATATATTTTCAGGCCAAAACTACATTCTCGTTCTACCCCCATGGGGTCGACTATTTCATTGGGATCGTCAACAGATTGGACTCCCTTGGAGCACATTTTTCGACATGAAAAGTCTGAACAACTTTGTGCCTGTCATCGAATTCGCCGATTATCTAGAGAGAACAAATTCACAAATCGACAATGTTGTCTATTTGCAACATTACGAAGAAGGATGGGGAAGTGAGTATGTGCTGAAGTATGATGAACGAAAATGTATAAGGACACCGTCGACTGCACAGTATCGCAGAAATTCGGAAACCGGCAATTGGTGAGGGTTCGAGTGAAAAATTTCCAGCAGAAAAGGGGAATTTTCAAAACAAAACATTCCACGCCCATTTGCAAACGTCGCGCATGCATTTTTTTACAGGGATGGTTGGTTTTTTGGGTTCGATGATGTTCATGCAAAACACTTCAAATGTATTTCGATTCAAGGAGACTCGTCGACATTGAAATCACTGATACTTGCAAATTTTTCAGAATCGTAAGTTTTGTAGAAAAAATCTAAGTTTGCTCCCTATCCTTGTTCTAGTCAATCAATTCTCGTCGATCGTGCCGAGACCATTCTCCATCAACACTACGGCGACGTCAACTATTGGCGAGCGCGACGCAGTATGCGATACAGCGAACGGTTGCGCGACGCCGCCGACGAATTTCGACGCGACATGTCGTCGCCGGACGACAACGACTATTTGGGTGTTCATTGGCGACGTCGCGATTTTGTCGCCGCTCGCGCGAACGATATTCCGAGTGTCGTTGAGACGGCCAAAATTGTAAGAGAGGTGTTTGGAGAAAAAACTAGTTGTGTTTTTTTTTAGTTGCGAAAATTGGCAGACGAACAAAAAGTGAGGAAAATATACTTGGCAACTGATGGCAGCTTGAATGAAGTTGAGCAATTGGAAAGGCTTTTGGGTGAAAATTTGCGAATTTTTCGATTTCTCAACTTCGACGAATTCAACGATGGACAAATTGCTATCATTGATCAGGTGAGTTTTTGGAGAATCTATAGCTCGCCACCACAAAAACCACTTCGAACTACAGTAACTCACCTCTCCAAGCATTCATCTTTCTCTAATTCTCTCCCATTTTCAGTGGATCTGTGCTCACGCCAAATTCTTCATCGGCACATACGAATCGACGTTCTCTTTTCGAATTCAAGAAGATCGAGAGATTCTCGGATTCGCCGTCGAAACAACCTTCAATCGATTGTGTCCCAAACATAATGTTGATTGTGAACAACCAGCCAAATGGAAAATTGTCTATTGATTAGTAGACAACTACAGTAACCCAAACAGAAAACGTGTAAAACTACAACCGGAAAGTTGGACTTTTTTTTGAAATTGCCTTTTTATGTTCATCGGGTTACTACTCTAGTTATAATATACACGCATTTCATTTTGAACAATTTCTAACATTGTCACATTTGTCAACAGTATTAATGTTTTTCAATTTTTGAAAAAAAAACTACTGAATTTATATGGAGTCTTCTATTCGAGATAGTCAACAGGACAAAAAATAAAATCATCTTTATTTAAAAGTTCAAATCCTTCTTCTTAAAGTTGGCCGAATCGGCATATGGCCAAATCTTTTTTGCCATTTGAATCCCTGAAACAAAACAAAACTACAGTACTCTTTCCCGAAAAAGAAAAACATACGATTAGTCGACTTGAAATTGTTGGCCTCTCGTTTCGAACTAATCGATAATGCCGTTCCAATATCCTCCTCTTTTGCCGGTTTGTCGAGTTCCCATTCAAAACGACCAAAGAACGATCCCTTGGCACGTTTGAAACCGGCAAAGCACTGAAAAAGAGGGCGTGGCCTAATTTGGTGGAAAAGGGGGCGTGGTCTCACCTCACTCCATAGACCAAAATAATCGGGACGAGTTTTGAATTGGATTGACGACAAGTATTTGTAAATGTTCATAAACTCTTTGGGGCATCCCTGAAAAGACAAAAAAAAAAATGAAAACTACAGTAACCCAAAAATGCTGAAATTGTTAAGCTGGTGAAAAAAACTACAGTAGTTCTGGAGTTTGTGTCTGAAAATGAAATCGAAATTTTTCACACAAAAAACTACAGTAACTTGTTTGGGTTAATTACTGTAGTTTTTTTCAGGAAAACTTGATTTGCTGACATTTTCACATTTTTTCAGAACTTTTGGGTTACCGTGTTTTTTATTGAAAAATACATAAACGTTTTGAGGCTGAAGTTCAAAAACAAAACTACAGTAACCCAAAAGTGCGAAAAAAATGGTTTTAAAAAACTACAGTAACTCGAAAGACTTGGGAAAATACAGTAATCAAGTTTAAAAAAAAATACAGTACCTTATTTGAGTTACTGTAGTATTTTTTCCTAAAGTTCGATTTTCAGACAGTTTTTAGTTTGTCTATGAATTCAGAATTGTTGGCTGAGTTCTCATTTTTTTAAAGAAATTTTCAAAATCTACAGTATACCTTCAAAAGTGTTTCGGGTGTGCACGTCTGTTTGAACTTGTGAATCTCCTTCTCATCTGTCAATCTTCGCCACGGCAAACCACAATGCAACTCGATCAACATATACAACCAACTCCACAAATCGTCGACACGACCTTGCTCTTTTCGTTGATGCACATTCATACTACAGTATCGCGGAGTGCCGCGAAACAATTGTTCGCCTTGTCGCGCACGTCGCAACGCGACCTCTCCGTCCTCTTTCGTCGCCGTAAACTGTCGCACCATACCGTAGTCGATCAAATACACATTTTTCGTGTCCGATCCCAAAATACCCGTCACACAGTTGCCCGGTTTGATGTCGCGATGTGTGAAACCGACCTCGTGAATTTGTTTGATGGCAAAAAGGGTCGCCATACCGAGCCGGAGTGTCGTTTGTTCCGATAGTTTTGGAATTGCCGCTTGTCGCTTGTGCGCCATCAAATCTTTGCCCAAAAGTGTCATAACCATGAAACTACAAAAAATTTTGCTATTTTTCAGATATTTTCGTCTTTAGCGTGAAATTTGCGTTTCTAGGACACCTCACATGACCTACTTCAAAATTTTCAAATTTGGAGCATTTTTGTGCTCATTTTGGCCCCAGAAATCGGCTTGCTCCAGAATATGCGATATGGGGTGTCTAACGAATCAGAATTCTTTGCTGAACAAGATTTTTTCAATTTATTTTCAGAACCCTCGTCTCTTTCCTGACCCAACGCTCTTACCAATAAGTTCCGCGTTCTCCCGAGTCCAACAATCTCGCACAGTTTTTGCTATCGGTCAACTGTTTCAGCACGTGCACCTCGAGTTTCAGCACTCCTCCGTCCGTCAAATCCGATTCGACTTTCATCGCCGCGTACATGTTGAAACGTGTCAAATCGCGAACTTTGAACACGGCGCCCATTCCGCCTTCGCCGAGTTTTTCGACAATTTTCCAACGTTTAGCGATTATCTGCGAAACAATGTACAGTAACCCGGATGTGTGCCTTTAACTGACTTTTCCTTCGGACAGCGCTCGAATTTCATCCATTGTTTTTAAAATGTTAGTTCCGAAAGTAGAGAATTTCTAAAATGACCGAAAATCGTTGTCGAATTAGTATTAAGTGCAGAATATGGGACACGTTTAAATTCCAAAAAAAATCCTAAAAACAAAAAACAAAAAATCGAAAATTCCGCCATTTTTAAATTTTCAAAAAATGAGAAACATTATAATTTTATTCGCTATCGTAACAATTAATTTGCCTCATTGTGCAGGTTTGTCAAAGGGACATACAGTACTCGTCTCGGGTTACTGTAGACAACCAAAAAACGCCTTGTTTTGTCAGGTTTGTCTTGTCCTTATGTGGAAATTCGAAAACGACCGTGTTCGAAAATGTGTCCAGCACATTATGGTTGTTTTAATGGGTATTGTTGTCCGATAAGTGAGTTGATTTTTGGGCGTGGTTTGTTGTCTATATTCGATTTTTCGAAAGATCGGTATAAAATTTGATGTTTTCTTTTCAATTATTGTGTTTATCATGGAATTTTGGTCAGTTAGACACCAAACATCGCATACTTCGGAGCATTTCTGTGCTCATTTTGACTCTCTAAAAAAATTCTCCAAAATATGCGATATGGGGTGTCTAACGAATCAGAATTTTTTGCTCAACAAAAAACTTAGAAAACAATTACAGTAACCGAAAGATTTGGCGGTTTTCATTCGCGCGCAACCTACATCACAAAGACAAAATGCTACAAACACATTCCATTGCTATTTGAGAACGAGGGCGAGTTTTGTAGTTTGGACGGTTTCAAGGGACATATGGGCGAGTTCAACATTCATGGAAAACCCAATCAAGTCACTCTACAAGCGTGTTTCACAACAGAGTTGGTTTTTTTTATTTGTCGTCGAAGCAAAATTCGAATTTTTCAGCGATTGCAACAAGGAGGTTCAGAATCCGGGAGTATGTGTTAACGAAAATGAACAACGTCGAAGTTGTTACTACGATCCTACGGTTCTCATTTTTCAAAAAAAATCAAAAAAAAAATACATTTTTCAGCGTGACGTGAAATCAATGGAACAACCTCGTCTCTTCCAACTTTGGCTCTTTTTCAGTCTTTTGGCAGTTGTGTTCGCCTCATTCACATGTGTCACTGTTTCCATTCACCGTACATTCTTCACAAAATCACCAATTCTTCTGGACGAAAAGAAAAAAGAGCCCAAAACTGAGTAAATAATTCAAAATACAACGAGACTCCGTTCACCTCTTGTTTAGCAGATGTCCTTTGATCGACTTTTTTGTTTTCAATTCAGATCATATTATGTATAATAACAGATAACAATAACAACAAAATAGCAATAATTCTCACGCATCTCGCAGTTTCAGCCGTTTTTGCGGCAAAATTGCGCCGAATCCTTCAGTGTCTCGTTTTCCCGCACCATACGTAACAACCGCAATATATCCCTGATTTTCTGGGGCGGTTCGTATTAGATCGGGATGTGATTTGAGACGATCATTCATCTAAACAACAATATTTCTTCAAATTTCGGTCAAAATGATTACCTCAACCAATGTTCCTTTAACACCCGACCGTATAACATGTTCACTTCCATCTGCGCATTTGATTGTACATAGTTTTGTGTCGGTTTGAAGAACTACACCGCCCTGACAATCATTCTTTTAACAGAAAAAAAGGGGAAACTTCGCTCACTTTTTTGCCTTTTCCAACCACTGCCACATTTGATCGATCAACTCCGTGCTTTTTGGTACTTCCATATTCAACTGATATCACTTCTGACTCGGGAATCTGCAACAATTTTTACTTTGACTTCATAGACCACATTTTTTAGATTAATATGTTTTGGGCCCGAGTTTGAGCCTTTTTTTCAGGCCCTTTTTATAGGTCCGTAATTCAGGTAATTTTTTCAGACCATAATTTCTCGACCCTGTTATTTCAAGCTATTCCGAGGGCATAATTCCAAAGGTCTGTGTTGTGTAATAAGATAATCACGTCAAACGTCAATGCCACGTCATCAGATCACTATCGTGATATGCGTATAAAAGAAGCATTCCCTCCAGAGTAAACTAGACTTTTACCTTTTTGGCTAAATAAAGACTTATTGTCTAGACTTCAGTGTTACGTATACACAGAGACATAACAGTGGCGATCAGGATGCCGAGTAAATCGGACGAAAATGCTGTGTTAGCAGAAGTGCTCAGGCAAGTGCAACAGTTGAGAGAGGATAACGTTCAACTACGAGAACAATTGGAGGGACGGAGCAGAGACTCGTCGGCCTCAATTGTTAGTAGATTGTCGAAGAGAATTCCCAAGTATTCTTTTGACCAGGAGAGTACGATAACGTTCAACAAGTGGTTCGAACGGTACGGTCAACTGATAGGGAAGGAGGACAAGCTTACTGATAGCGAAAAAACCGAAGTCTTGTTAGATCGGTTAGACGAATTGACGTATGACAGATTTGTGACTAGAATCAAACCAAGGGCGACTCATGAAGTGTCTTGGGCGGATACGGTCAAAGAGTTGCGATTACTTTTTCAAGTGGATAAGTCGTTGTTTGTGATGCGTTATGATTGTACAATGTTCTCGAAAAGTGTTTTTCGACCGAAAGCACCGATCGATTACACCAATCGTGTCAACGAGTTGGTGGAAAGTGCGCAGCTCAAAGAGATGACTGTAGATGATTGGAAAGTACACATCTTCATAAGGTCAATGGACGAACCAGATGATTCTGCGATTCGGACGCATCTGATGCAGTTCGCGGAGGCCAGAATCATGAAGAAAAAGGCAACGACGTTGTCTGATCTTCATGAGGAGTGGACGCGACTGCTGGTGCTTAAAAGAGATTCGGAGTTGGTTTCGCTGAGATCAGTTGAACAGAAGGTTGTACAGAAGGTGGAGCAGCCAAAAGGGCGTCAGCAGAAGAAAAAGTACCAAAGACGAGAAGTGACGAGTGACGTTACTTGCTACGGTTGTGGGAAAACAGGTCACTTTCTTAGGCATTGTAAAGCCAGTAAGGGCTCCAATCCGAAGAGTCAAGCGGTTGAAGCTTCAGGTGTAAGCATTGAAGAGCAGAAATTGGTGAATGGTGTGACGGCGCTAAGACAATTTGTCAGCGTGGCTGTGGAAAACCAACCACTTCGGTTCCAACTTGATACCGGGTCAGACATCACACTGATCGGTATGGAAGAATGGAAGAAGTTGGGGTCACCAAAGTTGGAAGAGTGCACAATGAACGTTAAGTGTGCAAACGGCTCTGAGATGAAGATACACGGAAGGCTGAACTGTAGTTTCAAGCTCAAGGACGTAAAGGGTCATGGATCCGTGTACGTTAGAGATGGTGGAAACTTGCTGGGACTAGATTGGATTCGGCAGTCAGAAAATATGATGTATCATATGGAACGAATGGTGAATTCGAACCAGACTGTGCCGAACGATCAAGAAGTGGCAAACCGGTTGAAAAAGAGGTTCCCGGAGGTGTTTGCTGATGGTCTGGGGTGTTGCACGAAAGAAAAAGCCACATTTCGTGTAAAAGATGGTGTGAAACCAGTCTTCAAGAGAGCGCGTGAGGTACCGTACGGAACGGTAGAGCTGGTCAACAAGGAGCTTGACAGACTCGTGCTCATGGGTGTTCTAGAGCCAGTTAACCATAGTTACTGGGCTGCACCAATAGTGGTACTGAAGAAGAAGAACGGCAAGACGAGAGTATGTGCGGATTTCAAAACCGGTTTGAATAGGGCACTAGAAGATGAAGTGCATCCGTTGCCTGTCATCAAAGATCTGTTCGCTAAGTTGGGCGGAAGAGTGTTCTCTCAGGTGGACTTGTCGGATGCTTACCTTCAGGTAGAATTGGATGAGGAATCCAAGAACCTACTCTGCATAAACACACATCGAGGCTTATATAGGTATAAGCGGATGCCGTTTGGTGCCAGTACTGCGCCAATGTTGTTCCAACGGATCATGGACAAGTTGACGTCCGGGTTGGAAGGTGTTTGCTGCTATTTGGATGATATAGTAGTGTTCGGCAACTCGGTGGAAGAGCATGATAGGAATTTGCATGCTGTGTTTGAGAGAATGCAGGAGTATGGGTTTCGAGTGGGACTCGAGAAGTGTAAGTTTGCACAGCCAGAGATAACGTTTTTGGGGTTCATTGTGAACAGTTATGGCAGGAAGCCAGATCCCATGAAAACACAGGTTATCCGGAACATGGAGGCGCCGAAAGACCAAAAGCAATTGGCTAGCTTTTTGGGAATGGTTTCATTCTATAGTCGTTTTATAGAAATGTTGTGTAACCTACGGGCTCCATTGGATGTGTTGCTTAGGAAAGAGGTTGTCTGGAAGTGGACAGACCGAGAAGAAGCAGCGTTCAGAGAACTGAAAGATGTTCTGGCATCGGATTTGAACTTGACACATTTTCAAGACGATCTGCCAATTGTAGTAGCAGCAGATGCAAGTTCGTATGGAATTGGTGGTGTGATCAGTCACCGTATGAAAGACGGTCGGGAAGTTCCCATTGCGCATGTGGCAAGAGCAATGACAAGTACCGAGAAGAACTACTCTCAGATTGAGAAGGAGGGTCTGGCGCTCGTATACACGATACAGAAATTTCATAAGTATCTGTATGGAAGACGGTTCGCGCTGAAAACTGATCACAAACCATTGCTTGCTATCTTTGGATCGAACAAGGACTTACCAGTACACTCGCAGAGTAGATTGGTTAGATGGGCCATTGTGTTGATGAGTTATGACTACGAGATTGAGCATGTTCGTACGGAGAAATTCGGTCAAGCCGATGGGTTGTCTCGTATGATTCAAAAAGTGCCATTGGATCATGAGGAAGTCGTAGTCGCAGAAGTTGCGGACGTGGACTATTTCCAAGAGAGTATGAGACGGTTACCGGTGCGCGAAACGGATATTCGACAAGAGTCGGAAAGAGATCCAGGAATTGCTGATGCAATTGAGTGTTTCAAGACCGGAGTATGGGGAAAAGAGAAAGATATGTCGGATGAGTTGCTTCGATTCTATCGAGTGAAAGACCAGCTGAGTGTGGTCAAGGGATGTTTGCTGAGAGATCATAGAGTGGTCGTTCCACGAACTCTATTCGGATCTGTGCTGAGACAGTTGCACGAGGGCCATCCCGGGATAGTGAGAATGAAGCAAATCGCGAGATCCTTCGTATATTGGTACGGTATAGATAAGGACTGTGAAGAGGCGGTGAAAAAGTGTCAAGTCTGTCAGGACAACCAGAAGTTACCAAGGAAAGTACCATTGGAACCGTGGAAGGTGCCTGAAAGGGTGTGGCAGAGAATCCATGTGGATTATGCTGGTCCAAAGGATGGTGTCTGGTACTTGGTGGTTGTAGATGCGAAGACAAAGTGGCCTGAAGTGGTTACCTTGACTTCAACGACGGCATCTCGGACAGTAGGCGCTTTGAAAACGATCTTCAGTCGACACGGTTTTCCGGAACAATTGGTATCCGATAATGGAGTACAATTTGTGTCCGCGGAGTTCAGTGATATGTGTGAAGAGTTCGGTATCGAACATATCAGAACACCACCGTATCATCCACAATCAAATGGTCAAGCAGAGAGATTTGTTGACATTGTGAAACGTGGAATGGCAAAGCTGATAGAGCCTGGTATGAGACCGGAGGAAAGATTGAATCAGTTGTTGCTACACTATCGATCATCTCCGAATGCATCGTTAGGTGGAATGACACCGGCAGAGCTTCATGTGGGCCGAAGTTTGAGAACAAAGATGACACTTTTGTTTCCTTCAAAAGATACGGAGGAAGAAATGGGCGAATACAAGGAGAACATGAAAAATCAGTTCGACAAGCGGCATGGTGCAAAAGGAAGATGTTACACCAGTGGAGAGAAGGTATTCGTCAAGGTCATCCAGAATAATAAATGGTCATGGAACTTTGGTGTCGTAAAAGAGCGCTTGGGTCGTGTACTGTATTTGGTGGAATTGAATGGGACATTGAAAAGATTTCATGCAAATCAAATGCGCTCAAGATATGTGGCAGACAAGGAGGAAAAAGAGTGGCTCGACACGTTGAAGGATGTATTGATGCAACCGATGGAAGAAGTTGTCGAAGAGCCAGTGGTCGAAACAAGTGAGAATCGGAGCTCACGTATTCCAGTTGCCAACCAACCACTTCGTCGAGGTACAAGGGTTCGTCGTCCAGTGATTCGGTATCCAGCGAATGAGAGGACGAGCAACCACATCGTCAAAGGGGGAGATGTTGTGTAATAAGATAATCACGTCAAACGTCAATGCCACGTCATCAGATCACTATCGTGATATGCGTATAAAAGAAGCATTCCCTCCAGAGTAAACTAGACTTTTACCTTTTTGGCTAAATAAAGACTTATTGTCTAGACTTCAGTGTTACGTATACACAGAGACATAACAGTCTGTTTTTTTGTACTTTTGAACGGCCCTTTTGGGTCCCAACTTTCCAGTTATTATTGGCGTCAAAATGGAAAATAAATTTCCAAAAAAAAAACAACTTTTTACGTGTATTTTTGGAAAAAAATTTTTAATTTCAACGTCAATTTTCAGAAATTCAGCCCAAATTTTTACGTAATTTTTTTGTCTAACGTTATTGGCAAAAATTCCAGACTCTGTTTAGGGTTTAACTTTTAGGTCATACTTTGAAGTTTTCTTTTAATCAAATTTCTAGGATGTTTTTAATGACTTCAGAACCAATTTTTTTCAGTCCCGGTTTTTTTTTTGGAAATCTTCCAAAATTCAAAATAAAAAACTAACTTCTCTCAAAACAATGACAGTAACCCCACTGGGGTGATGTAAATAGGCGATATTACTATATTCATCAGAACAATGCCTACTGTAGATTCGATCAACGACACTAGCATACGATGTCATCTGAAACCAAATTGAATATTATCTAAAAATAATTTTTAGGTACTTTTAAGTGGCAAAAACCAGTTTTTTTCAAGTTCAACGGAATATAAAAGCTCTTTTATTATCGGATAACCTAAGGGAACTGGCCTATAAAAATAGGGAAAAACAAGTAGATATTGCATATTTATGATTGTTATTCACATAATCGAACAAGCATCGGCGGCAGCTGCGGCGTCATTCACTTTCGGAAGGCCTGATTCATCCATAGCCCATCCTGTAAACATTGTGTATCATTGAAAAGTTTTCAGAAAATTTGTATTTTTTTCCGGTCCTGTACTCAATAAGTGGTGTTTTGTTTTTGTCATATTTTTTTGGAATTAGATTTCGGGGTCAATTTTTAGGACCTGATTCAGAACTGCATTTCAGGTCATGTTTCCGACCACAAAAACCTATATTTTTTCGAGTTTTGAAAACTTTCTGCTTTAGAAAGTTCAAAATAAAAAAGTGGGTGAAAATAATTTTCGTGATTTTTTTTTTGAAAAGGTTACGACTTTTTGGAAATATTAAATTTTTGAATTTTTCTTATTTTCTCTTCACATTCTGGGTAACTTTAAATTGAAAAAAAAACGCTCACCATCTGGCAAATTTCCAACCAATTCTTTCGGCGGATATCCATAAGTTTGAAGTTCAACCAACAATTTTCCCAATTTCTCAAAATGTTCGCCAGCTGCTAAATCAACACTTTCCGGTACATTTTCTTGCGCTTCAGTCGCGACATTTTGTGGATCAACCGGTGCAGGTAATTCGGGTTGATTTTGGAATTCTGTGCAAATTTTACCGAGGACCTAAATTTTCAGCAGTTTTTTTCAGTGAGAGAAGATTTTTCTTACCTCAAATTGTTTATTATACCTTGTCAATGTTTCTTCATCTAATTCTTTACTGTGTTCTTCCAAATATTTTGGATAATTGTCGAAAATCTCTTTGAGTGGTGGATACATTACTTCTTTCGATGCCAGTGTCTGCAAATTACTCATAAATTACAAGAGTTGGAAAATAATCAAACCTGCATGATCATACTCATAAAAGGTTCCATTGGCGATTCAGGCGATCTCAACATATCCAATCCGGCCATAAATTCTTCGGCCGAACTCGCATTCGCCACAGTTGATGAGCATTCCATTAATTGTTTCAACGCATCCATCATAGCTTTCGATTCGGGATCATTTGGATCGATTGGAGCATCATCTAATCCGCTAACAGTTTCTCCATTATCAGCCCGACGCATCGCTTCTTCTTGAACTTGCACCATTTGTTCGAGCATTTTTTGGAAATCTCCAGCTGCTTTTTGAGCCGCTTTCTGATCTTGCATATCCATCAAAGCATCCAGTTCATCATCAGTGTTTTTTGGTGCTCTGTCAATTTTTTCAACATTTTTTGGGGCAAGATTTCTAAACTTTCAGGTCTCGAAAATCGTAGGTTGAAATAAATCTAGTGACCTTTTTTAAAGAAATTCTAATTCTTTAATTATATTTTTCACACCCACAAAATTGTGCCTGATCTAGAAAAATGTGAAGTTCGCTGCGAGATATTTTAATCCTTCGAGGTCTCAAATTTCAGAAATTCTTCTAAGTTAAAAACTCACGCCTTGGTCTCATCAAAGTTCTTCAATGTGCTATCCAATAATTCGCTCAACTCGTCCGCTTCATTCTTTTTCTCTTCCGCCATTTTACCTGAAAATCATAAAGTTGTAAAAAACTCTAAAATCAATAAAAAACGACAAGGAGAGTAAAACAAACATCTTATCGGTGTTTTTGTTTTATAAAAAGGGCAAATATGATATACAACCTCAACATACAGATACAATGTAGTCAAAAACAATGATGCAATTTGCGATAACCCTGGTCAAAATGTGTACCTCATTTATTTATTGATCGAATAACTACTTTTTTGTGTATTTATTCAACAAAACTACACGAATTCGCGAATCAAAAAAAATCGTCAAAAAAATCAACTTCTCCGTGAGAAGTACACAACTCGGCAGTCCGACCAAATTATCAATGGAGCAAACATTCCATCTTTTAAAAATTAATACGTTTATTCAATTTTTTCCCGGAAAAAGAACATTATTAAAGAAAATTAAGACCCGTTTCACAAAAAAACTAAAAGAAAATTCACAATAAATATCACTCATTAACTGAATTATACAACAAAACGGCTGAAATGACTAAAAGTGCGCCTAGAACAAAATACATGCCTATAAATACATTGGGAAGTAGGAAAAGTGAAAGAAGTGCGACAAAAATGATCGAAACAGCCGATGCCATCGATTTGTACAAGTTATCCAAATGTTTCATGACTAGGGAAATGTACAACCCGCCAATTCCGAGAAATCCAACAATTACCCATACTTTTTCAGTGTATCCGAAGAAGAAACCTTTTTCACAAATTTGTGCTCGATCCATAAGACAACCAATTGAAGCGCTAACCTGCAAAATTTGACTTTCATTGGGAAGATATACGGTATTTTAGCAAAAGTTGTGTAAACACAACAACGCGCAATTGCACACAATTTTTAATTTTGGGATTTTTTTTCGGTTTTTTTGTTTTTCATGTCCTAAGTTTCAAGCAAGAAAAAACGTGGAAATCCTATTCATATTTTAAACCATCCCAAAAATCAACTGACCACTCCACAACTATACATTTGAAGATTTCGAATCCAAAACGGTGTTGAACCTCCATCTTTGAGCATTTTTTCGAAGTACACTCCAGCGAATCCAGCAGTAACACAGGTGGCCAAAACAGCCGACAAACCCACAATATAGTTATCTGCCGATTCTTTTCGTTTATTCACTTCTTCAGCCGGTGTATTGTTTAACTGTAAGATTTTTGTTGGAATTTTTCAGAGTTGAGAGAAAAAGTTTTTTATTTGAAAAAAATCGGGTTTCTAGTGAAAATGTTTTAGTAAATAGGGCAAAATAATTTTCGTGACCTTTTCTCTGAATTTCTCATTTTCAAATTATATTTCTTCAAGTCACGCCACGCCCACAAAACTGTGTCTGATCTAGGAAAATGTGCAAAGACGTGATCCACCGTATCCTATTGGGAGTACTGTATTTTATTCACCTGAACAAACGCGACTCCAAACATTAACATTGTGATAGCAATCCATCTTCGGACCGAGAACTTCCGACCCAGGAAAAGCATCATAAACAAAGCTGTCGAGACGACTTTCAATTGTGTCGTCACCTGTGAGAAAATGGAGGTTTCTGTGAATATTCGACCCCTTCAAACCCGTACCTGATAAACACCAGCATCCAAATTCGACAAACCAACAAAATCCAGATTATTTTGCAGAGCATACGCGATCGACGGAACACTCATTTTGGCCAATTCTCGCGGCGCATTTATATAATACTTTTTGATGGACATTGTGAATTTTCTCGTTTGCCAACCGGATTCTTTGAAAAACACAATCAATGTGATGATGAGTTTCAGCACTTCTGCACACAAAACAACCGATGTCGACGAGTACATTTGATCTCGAGCTACAGTACTCCGCGTATATTTGATCGTCAGTGTATAACCAGACCATACAAATACCATTGTTATGATTACATAGAGTTTGAAGAGAATTGAAACAGGTCTAGTTGTTTCAGATTCTGAAAAAGGTCATTTTTCAAAAAAAAAAATCGAATTTTTCAGAAACCTGTTTTTTGTGAAATTGGAAGAAGAAGAGCTTCTCGACTATCATCATCGTTTTTGAATTTGTGCACATTTAACATTCCTGAAAAAACCGGAAAATGTAATAGAAAAAATAAAAGGAATTGTAAATTTTGATAAGAACATCGAGATTATCGAAACAAAAAAAGACCATATGATTTACGATCAAAAAACATGAGGTTTTCTCAAATGAGCCTTCAAAAAAAGCTTTTCAAAGTATGTGAAAATTGTCGGCTCGAAAATCAAATTTTTTTTGGAAAATGATTTTTTTTGAGAATTATAAATCAAATAAAAATTATTTGAAACGTGTAAATTTTTCTGCAATTTTTTTCTATCGATCAAAAATAAAACATACAACTGAACTAATAAACAAAACCAGGCGGACAGCGAAAAAAAAGAAGAATAAAATGAAAAATAAACAATTTTCGCTTTTTGACCAAACGGAGAAATGGAGAAAACTAGTTGGGAGGTCAAGTAGGCCAGACCAAAAAAACACGGGTTTAGAGGGGTAATTGGATTGTTCGCGAACTTGAAAGAAAGTTCGAAACTTTTGGTTTTTGTTCCTGTGAACAGTCGAAAGTTGTTGATTTTCCAAAAAAACGACCAGGCCCGGCCCGATTAATAATAATAATAATAATCGTTTATTAGAAGAATAGAGGAAAAAACAAATCAGTACATATTCAAGTATTCCTTTTCAAAGACATCTTCGCATAAATCGAATTTGTATTGTCCATCACCCGCAAGAGCGACGGACAATAATAGACGCCTAGTTGATCTCCTCGTACACATTACAGTAGTCTACTACATGGTACCAAAAAATGCTAATAAGAATTAGTCCGTCAATTTCGGTCTTAATGAACGAGCAACAACTCTTAGCAGAAACCGCTCAGAAGAAAGCATCAAGTTACTCGGTTGTCTTGACCCTCTTCGTCGATATACACTAGATATTACTCCAGCTTCGCGAAGGTGTCAGAATGGTCAGAGGACGGTGGAGAAGAACTGAAGCTAGAAAATTGGACCGATCTCTCCGAAGCATGTGTTGGACGGGTTTCATTGCTGACTAGTAAATTTCGAGTATGAGGTTCGACTAAATGAGACGGGAGATCTACTGAGAGCGTTCTATTGAGAGAAAATTATCTCTCCTATATGAATATCACCCACATACGATGGGGTTAACCGTAAGGGGTTGACATCGGGAACCTCCACCTAACACTCAAAATTCTTCCTACAGGCCCGGTCCGAAAAAAAGTTAAATTGTATTTCGAGCCCGAAATCCAGGTCAAACGATTTTGAGCTCAAGACTTCTTGAATTTTTTCGAAGTTATTAAAATGACTCCAGGCTCAATATTTTTAATTTTTCACTTCACTCGAAAAATAGACCCCATTGTTTTGAGCTAAAATTTTGGCTCTGAAAATGGCCACAGAGTTTTCGATAACTTCTTCAGGTTCAAAAATTCAGAGTTTTACATCTCGGGAGAAAAAGCGCAGAAAATGCGGCATTTGGCGCAGATCTGCGGCATTTGGCGCAGAAATGCGGCAAATTGGCGCAGAAAATGCGCCAACTGCCGCAGAAATGCGCCGACAGAGCGGCATTGGACGCAGAAATGCGCGGGCAGAGCGGCAGAGGGCGCAAAAACGCGCCGGCAAAGCGGCAGTGGAGCAAATAGTTCGTTTTGAAACTACTACACGTTTATTATAATAAGAAATCACAAAAATAAAACAACAAATAACATGATATTTTTAAAAAAACGGATGGAAAGTTTTTGTGCTGTTCGAAGTACTGTATAATTTGGTGTGTAGGAGGGCATCACAATCGTGGTTCGTAGAATTCCACCATTCAGACGACATATGATCTGAGTGACGAATTGTCAAATGGCGAAATATCGTAGAGCTTTTTCTATCGTTTCGCAGCTCGTCGCTTCGTATAATAGCGCTGAAAATTGTTAGGTTGAGATTCGGAAGCTCAGTTTTCAAACTCACGGTCTTGGGGACTTCATAGAAATTCATTTTGCAGTCGTTTTCAAAGTCGTCATTACCGGAATTGATAGGAATGATGAAATCGTACTCTGAAAAACAAAAAACGTTTTGAAACAAAAAAACGTTTTTATACTTCCTTTCGATGTGTTGAAAAATTTGTTTGTTTGAATAACTTTTAAAAAAACCTACATTTTCTGGAGTATCCGCTTGAATACTTTTGAGGAGCACCAAAATTTTGAAGCAATTCTACGACATCATCACTATCATATTTCGAGTTCTAATTAGGTAAGACGGAGTTGAAAGAACGGAAACTCTGTAATCAAAACATATTTTACTTTTTCATTGATCTGTATTACCATCAACGGCTACTGTAGTGCCACTTAATGAAGCTTCCTTCAAATTGATTCGACAACCAATAAACCTGACAAATCGCCAAATCAACACTGAAAATAAAAATATCATTTTTGTTTTTTGAGAACGTTTAGAAAATAGTAAATTCCTGGTTTTCTGAAATTTTGTTTCCAAAGTAAAAAAAAAAACTAACCTTTACAGTAAGAATATCGGCGGCATTCACGACCGCAACCCCTTTTCGTAGAAGTGATTTTAACGATGAACAAAAAACCAGCCTGACAAAAAAACAATTGACATCGATAAGTTGTTTTGAGTTTATGAATGAGCTACCTCCAAAAAAACTTTGAAGAATTGTTGAAGATTAGTATTTCAAAATAAAAACGAGACAAAACAACCAAACTAATGTAAAACTCACTTGTTCTCGGTGTAAAAGAAAGAAAAAAGAAAAAAATTTGACGAAAAAAATCGAAATGAAAAACATGGGCTATGACAATTAACACTGACATATTTCACGACGGTCTTTGCGTCATTCAGGTGGCCGCACTCAGTGCGCTGCGAGTGCGGCGGCGCACTCAATGCGCCGGGATCGCGGCAAAATCTCAGTGACTGACGGTGGCCGCACTCGCAGCGCATTTCTGCGGCAGAAAGCCAGATTTCCAAAGATTGCCGCATTTCTGCGCTGCGAGTGCGCCGCCGCACAAATGCGCCAATTCTGCGGTTTTTCTCCCGAGTAAATTATGGGCTCAACATTTTTGCGATCATTCCCGGAGTTTTCAGAGAAAAAAGTTCCAAACTTTCTAATTTATAAATTACGGGCTCAAACTTTTTTTTTAGTACAAAACAGGTCCAATATTTTTGAGCCAAAATTGTTCCTTTTCGGAAAAAAACTTGAAATTCTCATAAAAATCTCCAAGACAACCCGAATTATGCACCAGCCCATTTCACTTGGCCTCACCACCACATGTTTCGCCAGACACCGAAAATTTTCGACTTTTTCTCTTTTCAACTCTAAAATCTCCACCATTTCATACACTATTTCTCGATAAGATAACAGTGTCGACAAATGAGAGCGACGAAATAGTATAGGGAACAGAAGAGACACAGACAACAAAAAACAATGAAATGCGCACAGGTAAATGCAAAAAAAAACGAAGAAACGTATTTCAACTTCATTTTTAATTTCAATTTCAATTGTTTTCAAGGAAAAACTGAAAATGGTGAGTCCGAGAGAACTACAAATGTGGTTCTCATTAGGGCGGACTTGCTCATCGAACATTTTTCAGCTCAATTTTGATGGAATTCGCAAAATCACAGAGCGCCTTCGATGGAAACAAGGTGGGTATTTTTTCATTCATTTTTAGCGTGGGCCGGGCATCTACAGTACCCTCATCAAACTACAGTACTCTAAATTGTGATCCGGGTCTAGATTTTTTTTAGAAGTTGTTGAGCTACAATTTTTTCAAAAATTATTGTTTTGAAAACCGGTCCCAGTCCGAAAAATTAAAACTACAGTACCCCATCTTCAGAATGAAGAAATGAGTCCGGACAAAAAAATAAAATCAAAACTACAGTACTTTGTGCGAGAGAAACTGTCAAGAGCTACAGTAATCCAAATTGGAACAATGGAAAAAATCTTGATATTAAAAAATCACGTGGTAACGAGAAGTACGGGAGTTTTTATTGGAATTGAAAAAATATTTGATAAATGAAGGTACTGTAGTTGCATATCTAATTTTCTAGTCCAACTTTCAAAAAAAAAACTCTTACAGGCGATGAAGACGAAGATTGGGCAAAAAAAGCGATCGATAATCTCATGAAAAAATTGCTGAAACACAATAAACAAGCATTAGAAAGTCTCGAACTATCGTTACAGGTCTGTGTGAAAAAAAATAATATTTTCAAAAACAATTCTGCTGATTTTTACAGTGTCAGGGACAACAAAAAACAGAATGTGTCACAATTCCGAGATCACTCGATGGACGACTTCAAATATCACATAGAAAGGTAGGGTAGTTTTTTTGGCCTCAAAAATTCAATTTTTCGAAAAAAAAAGAAGTTGCAAACAAGTCCCGGGTTGGCTCACTTTTTGGAAAGGTATAAAAACTCCGGCAGAAATAATAAAAAAGGTCACGTCAAAAATGATACCCTGATTTGTTTCCTTGATCATTTCATTTTAAACAAAAAAGACAAAACAAAAGTATGTTTTGAAAGCGTGGCCAAAAATGTGTCAACAAAAACAAAAATTCTACTTCCCAAATATACTTTTGGCACTACAGTACCCTTTTGAAACCATCTACAGTACTTTTCCAAACTAAGTCTATTTCATTTTCAGGCTCTTCCACACGTTATTTATTGTCGTGTCTATCGTTGGCCCGATCTACAATCTCATCATGAATTGAAAGCAATTGAAGATTGCAGGTTAGTTGTGTTTAAGGGAGTACTGTATTTAGTTTCGAAAAAGAACAAACTACAGTAATCTTTTTGAGATAAAATATTTAAGATTCTGCTACGAATCGGGTCAAAAAGAGATTTGCATCAATCCGTACCACTACAATCGTGTGTTGGCGGCTGGCGTTCTTCCGCCAGTTCTCGTTCCGCGTTACTCGGAAAAACCACCACAAGACATTCCGCCAACATTGGCCCGATTTCAACAAATGGAGGCAAACGGTTCGAAAATGCCACAAAATATCAACATCAATAATGGAATGTTTACGTGAGTTACGAACAAAAATTGAGCCTTTTCGGTCCGGCCCGCAAAATATCAAAACGTTGAAAAACGTCAAGAACAAACGATGAAAATGCCAGTGGGAAGTCAGCGAAATTTTAATTTCAATTCTATAAAACTAGAATGGAATGAGAGCATAAAAACGGTCAACAAAAAATGGACCCGACAAAAAAAGAAGTAACAGAAAAGAAAACATGGTCTAAATAATGTTAAATATAGGCTCGGCCTAAAATACGCCCAATAGTTGAGAGGCTCGTTTCTTGGCCTCCAACAATGGATACATTCTTTTGATCATCATCAATTCACGGGGTGGAGCAAAAACAGCAGCGCGGAGAAGGTGGTTCATGGCCAGATCGTAGTTTTCTCTGCAGACAAAAATGGTTATTTATTAGTCCCGACGGAGTCGAACCTATTTCCAGAGTTACATTTTTTTCTGGGATCTTTTTAGGCCTAAATTTTTCGAAAAATCCAGAATCTATCGAATAATAATTAAAAACTTTTGTTTTCAAAACTAGACAAATTGAGGTAACTTTTGGAAAAAATATCTTTGGTGAATGAGAGATGACGGAATCGAACCGTTTAAAAAATTTCTGAATTTTATTTTTGATAAATTTTTGTGATTTTTTGCTCTGAATTTGTTTTCGAAAAATAGGTGAGAGATTCAAAAAACATGTAGAACTTTTTTAAAATTTTAGTATTCGTCAAAATTGTGTGAAATTGATAAATTATTTTTAGAGGAAAATCTCATCTCCCCTATTTTTATATTTTTTTAACCAAAAGAAAAACTGACTGTGTAATAGTTGGTTCGGGTCCATTTCTTCCTAACAATAACAAAATATGTGCCGAGAAATTGAATTCATCGACTTCGAAAGCGGAATTTGTACATCTTGTCACTTCAGCTAAACGTTCATCGTCCGGTTTTTGTAAATGCGAATCGCTGAACATTTTTCATTTGAAAAAAAAACATTGAGCTCAAAAATTTCAACTTACGCCTCTAGTACATATCTGGCAGATACCAAATATCGGCAATTTGTCGATCGAGCCGCCTGTTCGAATAATCGCTGAGCACTCGGTGTGTTTCCGGTCATCATATACACTTTGGCCATTAGCAAAATATTGAAATGGGTGGGTCTCGAAGCGAAACATTCTTCCATTTCTCGAATTACTGCGATGATTCGACTATGCTCGCCTGTCGAGCAGAGACTTACGAACAATTGTAACATTCTGCAAAAAGAGAGAATTGGAAAGGAGGACTACACTTTTAATGGACCGGGTCCGATTCTTATTCAAATCACATTCTCAAGTATAATATTTTTCTGACAAACTCACTTCAAATGTGGAGGGAGCGTATCGCATTCGGCAGACATGTGCAACAGTTTGGCAGTATTTTTCTGTAAAATTTCCAAATTTTACGCGTTCTTTTTTGAAAAGAAAAAAGGAAACGCTTACCATGTCTGCCAACATTTGTTCCTCATGCGTCGAAGCGGTAAGATCCAAAACACATCCGTTGAACTGAAAAAAAAAACAAATCGATGTGATCATGTTCCTTTAAAAAACCTACAGTAAGAAGTGATGCAAAAGTGCACAAACGATAACGTTCTTTTCTCTTGTGATCAGGAGCTGTTTCGCTCAAAAATCTGCAAATTTTCGCGTCATGTTTTGGAAGATTATTTTTTTTTTCCAACCAACCTTTCAAGCTCATCAACAGTCAAGCATAATTCAAGTTTCAAAATTTGGAACGCTTCCAAAACCAAGTCACGTCTTTGAGCCGTGTCGATTCCTTCCAAAGTTGTAATAGTTCCAAAGTTATCCGCATATTCGGCCGCCTGAAAAAGCCGAGATTCAGGCAAAACTTGCGAATTGTGGGAAATTTTTTGAACCAGGTTTGAGACAAATCGGGACTTTGTGAGATCCAGTCAGGATAGAGTAAATAGGCCCAAAATGAGCACGGAATTTTGGAGTGACGAACTAGACCAGAGAAACCAGAACTATCCCAAATTCCAAACTCACCGCCGATGGTTGAATCGAATAATTCATGAACTTTGCGCGTAAAATCTGTGCGGGTGGATACAAAATATCTTCATTTTTCAATGTTTCAGCCACCTCTTCGAATTGTCCCGCCTTGATTTGATCCAACGCTTTTCGGTAGAGCCTGAAAATGAAATTATTTCAGTGAGCTAAAAGAGATTTACTCACAATTCTTCCTCATCATCGGGTTTCGGGACAAATGATTCGGCGTCGAGTTTGAACAAATCCTGAACATCCCAAGTGTCCCACCATTGTTGAATCTAGAAATTGTTTGTCAATAGTAGCAGATGAATTTGAAAAATAACTCACTCTGAACAATGAGACAGGCAATGGCTTTCTGTCGAAAATGCCGGGAACTGTTGGAATGTGTGTTTGAGTCTGTGAAAAAAATATTTGTTTTCTTATTGAAGAAACACCGAAACATACCAGGTCGACTGTGAGAAGATCTTCGAAAAATGCGAAATTTGATTGATTCAATCTTTGATCGAGGGTAAATGCAGCCAGAAGATCTGCAAAAATTAATGATTGTTAAACTTGTTAAAAACAAAAAATTTCAGCTTCAATTTTTTTCAAAAGAAAAATACTGGAATTTTGTGGAAACTCTGATAAAAAACTAACAAGTAAGTGCATCAGGCTTCTTTCCAATAGTGTTCAACTGCTTGGAAGCTCTCAAATACGCTTTCGCATAATTTTTATCATTTTTAATTGCCGCCAGACAATCATTGAGCACATCGAACGCAGTTTCGCCGATTTTTTCGCGACACGCTGCCCGATTTTGATAGAGCATTGCGAGCAGGCCTTTTTCCTCTTGACCCTCTTCACCGACAGCGATTCCTTGCGAGAATTTCTGCAAAAATGATGGGCGGTTTGGAGAATCAACGAAAATATGGGAAACAACTCACTTTGGCAGCTCCCACATAGTTTTTGTCTTTGAACAGCAAATTTCCAGCCGCTTTGATTTTTTCCAACTGGGTCTTCAGCTGAAAAAAATGAATTTAACTGAAAATCAAAATTGTTGTCTCAATTATTACATCATCCTTATTTTCACCAATCTTCAAACTTTTCAATGTGAGATATCCGATTCCGGCAGCCGCTGTCGCAACAGTCGCACCCAGCAACAATTTTTTTGTCTGATCCGAAAGTCCCGAACTTCCACCCGACATCTTCTTGCGCTGAAAAAAACGACGAAAATTAACTTTTTTGAAAACTGCCCGAGGCGAAAAAAAGTGAAAATTATCTTTTTTGAAACGAACATTGAGGAGGGCAGTGTCATTTGTCGGAGTGTCGTTTGTTTACACTTTTTTGCAGGAAACAAATTGATAACTTTTCGAGAAGAAAACTTTGTGAAAAAATTAAATTTTAAAAGTGTGTGAACACCACAACGTGAAAATGCACAAATTTGGAAGAAATAGTCCGTGATTCCGATAACTACTGTAGTTGAGTGAACAACACTTGTTGCTTTGAAGTACAAAATGCAAAAAAAAATTTGAATTTTCAGAGTGTCGAGAATTTTTTGAATTATATTTAATTTTCAACGAATAGGCTAGCTACAGTAGTCAGAAAAAGTTCTTGATTTCTCGAAAAATCCACCGTTTTTCAGAGGAAACTTCCAAACAACAACATCGGCCGAAGAAATGGACACTTCTTCGTGTTCCTCTTCCACTTTGGCCTACACAATTCCACCCGATGTTCCAACATTTTCAGTGCCTTATAAGGACGAAAAATTCTGGGCAACTATTAGTTATTATGAATTGAACACAAGAGTTGGTGAACAGGTTCAGGTGAGAAAAAAAATAGGGATGTGACATATTTAGACCCGGTAAAAAATACGGTCACCTTGTTTTAGTCCCCTTATAGGAGGGACAAATGAGAGAGGTAGACGCAGAAATGAAAGAAAAAAAAATAGAAATGTAACGTGAGAGTTGCAGACAAAATAAACAGGTCTCACGACGAATACTTTTTATTTCCGGGAATTTTTAATGGTTCAATAGAGCGAACATTCCTCTTTTGTCAGCGTCAACTCTCTCGTTTGTCCGCCCTAAAACAAGGTGGGTAGAACTAATGTGGTGTGCAACGTAGAATAATGAAAAATTGACCTCATTTTTTTCAAAAAAAAAAAAAAAAAAAAAAATGAAATAAATTGCATTGGAAAAAACGTGAAAAATATTTCCAAATGAGAAAAGATCAAAAGTCAATTTAAAAAATGTTGCAACTTTTTTTTGGGGAAAATAAGGTCAAAATTCAGTTTTTTGAGAACATTTTTTCAAATCATATTTTTTCTAGTGGGGTTATTCAGTTTTAGAAAAAATATGTTAAAAAATGATAAAATAACACAAAATATTGAATTTTTGTGTTTTTTACCATTTTTAAACATTTTTTTTAACTGAATAACCCCATAGAAGATCAAAAGTGTAGAAATGATTCCGACTACTTTTTCAAAAAATTAAATACATTCCCGGCTCTGAGAAACTGACGTTTAAAAATCGGAGCGGGCGTTTTTTGACCGACCTAAAAAACTAAAAAATTGATTTTTGGGCCGGGCTCTCAGGCTCCGGGTTACGATCTCAACCCTGTTGAAAATGATTACCAAATTTCGAGATTTTTATAGTCTTGACGTGTTTTTTTTTTAATTTTCAAAACTTTGAAGACCTCTGATTCGGGCCTGATTTTTTTTCGGACCAGTATCCATCCTAGTGTTCTAGGTCTCCTCGCCAACAATCACCATCGATGGATTCACCGATCCTTGTGCGAATGGTTCGAAAATCAGTCTCGGACTATTCTCAAATGTCAATCGAAATGCGACAATTGAGAACACTCGTCGACACATTGGAAATGGTGTCAAATTGACATATGTGCGCAGTAATGGCGCACTTTTTGCGCAATGCGAAAGCGATTCGGCGGTTTTTGTGCAGTCACGAAATTGTAATTATATCAATGGGTATGTTTACAGAATTTTGGTTTGAAATCCTGTTTTTTGTCGGAAAAAATGGAATTTTTACAGTTTCCACCCGACAACCGTCGTCAAAATTGCCAATAAATGTTCTCTCAAAATTTTCGACACGGAAAAATTCCGCGAATTGTTGGATGACTGTAGTCGTCGCGGATTCGACGCATCATTCGATCTTCAGAAAATGTCGTTTATTCGACTGTCTTTTGTGAAAGGATGGGGTGCCGAATATCAGAGACAAGATGTCACTTCGACACCGTGTTGGATCGAGATACATTTACATGCACCGCTAGTGGTAAGTTGCAAACAGCGCCCGAGTGCGAAGCTTAGTCGGCCTGGGCCCGTAAAAAACTTTTTCTTTTGGGAATTTTGGCGCACAAAAAAAATCTTGCAATAAAAAATAAACTTAAATGTGAGACTCGAAACTTTTTAGTTTGAAAAATGTTTTTAGAAGCTAAAATGAAAACTCACTCTTGCAGGCATTTTTGAAACAACTAACCAAAGTAGAATGAATTATTCAGACTATGTAAAGTATCAACGAAATAAAAGGGGCGGGACTGAGAAAATAGGAGGCCTGGCTGATATTCTGTGCCACGGGGAGCCAGGTAAAAGTTGTACATATAGTGTTAAACTATCTCTTCCTACTTTGTTTGCATAAGTATGTGTACTGTCTAGACAGAATCCAATTAAAATGTGTAATTTCTGGCAGATTCTGTGTAAAAATAAACAGAGATGTTTTGATTGCTCATAAATGATTGCGTTATGGAACGTACCAACCGCAATTATAGTGATCTTTTGGAACAGAAGTTTGTTTAGGAAAAAAATTATCGTGACATGTTATTTTTTCGAAAAATCGGAAATTTCCAGGAGAAATTTTGAAATAATGGAAAATTGTGCATTTTGATATTAAGTTTTAAAAAATGTGAGATCATTTTTTTTTTGGAAAAAAAGTAAAATTAATGTTTTCCGGTTCTTCAACTTTTGCAAAAAAAAAGTTCAAACAATATTCAAAAAAAAATAATGAGTAGATATTTGAAAACTGTCAAATTACAGTGGCTCGATAAAGTGTTGTTCACAATGACACCAACAACAGGTCGACAAATTTCGTCCATTTCATAGCAACAAAAAATCATTTATCATATATTTTTAATCATGCTTGTCGATTATTATTTAACAGAATAAATAAATTTACATACATTGTTTTTGTTGTGAAACTGGAAGTCAGTTTCGATATTTTAGGCCAAAAGGTTCTTCATAATCAGATGGCAAAGAACGAAAAATTCGATGGTGTAAGAGCGTGGAAGTGGTGGAGGATCTGTCGATGAAGTAGCAACGGATGCAATTGAGAGTTGTGATCCCGAGAGGGAGATGCGCTGGGAAAAATAGAATTATTTGGGGCTTCTTTTGTTTTTGGACTTACTCCTGGTGCATCGAGGAAGGAGACCGATTTTGATGGGCTCGATGATGAGCCTTCCATCGACACGTTTTCGACGTTGATGCGCGGAATTTCGATGGCTGAAATCAGAGATATTCTTTTTGGTGACAGAATATTTTCATTATTTTTGACCTGCTTGGGAAAAATGAACAAAAAGTTACGAAACATTTTCAGTTTTCAAAAAATGGGGGTGGGGGTGGGGACCTAACGAAATTAGTACATACAAATAGCTTGATTTTTCATGACAATTACGGAAACGTTTTACGCAACCGGGTTTTTCGAAAAACGTTTTTTTGAAAGACTGAAAATTCAAATTTTTAAAAAACCGGCCGTCACTTTCGGGCCAGGCTCTTGGATTTCTGGGCTGGGAGCATCGTTGAAAATAATAATAAAACACTAACCAGGTGATACAACCTTGTTGGGATTGTTGTTGGGCAACTTGACAGCGGGTGTCAATACGCCTTTCGTCGGTGTTCCATTGCTATTATTATTATTATTGACACTGATCGATGATTGTCTCGATCTGCATCGACTCGGCGGTTGTGGCGGTCCCGACTCTTCTTCATCCAACCACAATTTGAAGTCCAACAAGAATGTCAACGTCTCGGTGGTTTCGTACAATTGCAATGATAGTCGAATCGGCTCCGGATTGTCTTCGGTCGGCTTCTTTCGGACAAGAATATGATAGACGTTCAGCACTTTCCATTCGAGATCGATCTCTTTGAGTGTTGTATAGACGCGAAACATTGTGTCTTCTGGTGTCGATGCCGAACGGACACCCAAGTGCCACAACATTCGTTTTTGATCTTTTTGCAAAATTTCAAATGTTTTCTGTTTTGAAATCAGCGACATTGATTTCTTGCAATGATTGCGAATCGAGTAGAAACTTTCGATCGCATGTTTCGTTTCTGCAACAAGAACTTTTCAATTTTCCAGGCCTTTTTGCGAGGGCCCGGTCCGTGGACTACTTGGCCCAAATATCCCAACGACTAACCTTCGTTTCCATTTCTTTTGTGCTCAACAACAAGATGATAAGCGATTGACAAATAGTTGTGATGATCAGCGGCGAGAAGAGCCTGTGTTACCTCTTCTTCTTTCACTCCATATTTCTAGAAAAACAAAGGATTTTCGAAAAATTCGATTCCCTTCCAAACAATTTCACAAATTTTGCCCGGTTTCAAACTCACATCAACAACACTGTTAACCGCATCAATATCGATGATTGATGACTCATTTTCATGCTCCGGGAAGAGATAAACTGGAAGATTCTTTTTGAACCATTGATGTTGGCTGAAACGAAAAAAACAGGATATTGGGAGCAATATTTCTAGTGTTGTGAGTATGAAAAATTAGATGAATGGAAGAAAATCTTTAATTAGATAGTAGGATTTTCTCAGCGTTTCAACACGATTGAAACTATATTTAGCCCAAACAGTGAAGTTACACAGTTAGGGAGTGGTATGTTTGAGAATCCGGATAATAAACCGGAAATTTTCGACAATTTTTGAATTTTTTCCAAAGTCAAAAAAAAAAACTAACACAATATCCTTAATCGACGCTCTTTCCATCGGATCAACAACCAACATTTTCGAGATCAAATCGACAGCTCCCGCATCCATATCATAGGGAATACTGTAGTTTGCCGATTGAATTTTTTTGAACAACACCGGATTTGGCCCGTCAAATGGAAGTGTTCCGGTGAGCATTGCGTACAAAATAACAGCCGATGACCAAATATCGACTTCCGGACCGACGTATAATCTGAAAAGAAAATTTTTGAACATGCTTTTCATTTTTCAGAAAAACTCACTTTGATGAAACCAATTCTGGCGCCGCGTAATTTGGGGAACCACACGATGTTACCAAAAAATCACCATCTTTCATCATTATTGACAAACCTGAAAAATAAAAAGTAATTTTAAAAACAAAATATTGTTCTTACCAAAATCAGCAATTTTGATGTTGAGACCACCGTCTAGTAACAAATTCTCGGGTTTCTGAAAAAAACAGTTTGGCGAAAAAAATTTGAAATGAGAAAGGAAAGATAAAAATTTAAAGGGTCACGATTTTTAAATTAATTCTTTATCTCACCACGAAAATAAAAAAAAGTTCTTACAAATTTTTTCTTATTTTCAGAAGCTTTCTGTTATTCTTCACAGTTATTTCTACGAAAAATCTATCAGGAGAGTTTGAAAAAAGTTTTTTTAAAAATAAAAATTGTTTTGTCCTATTTTTTACAACGAAAAAAAAACAAACCAAATCTCGATGAACAATCATGTGATCGTGGCAATATTTGACACCAGACATGATTTGTTGGAAGAATTTGCGAGCTTCCGACACATTCAACTGAAAACAAAACAGTCTATTTTTAGTTTCAAAAAAAACACATTTTTTCTGACCGTTCTTCTCGCTGTTATATAGCTGTACAATTCACCACCAGTCACCAATTCCATCACCAGAAATATGTCACTGGGAGACGAAATTACTTCGTATCTGAAAATAAGGAATAAGGATGTGTAGTTCTTTTGGACACTTACAATCTGGTAATGTGAGGATGTTGTAGACTGCTGATATTCTGAACTTCTCGTTGAGTTTTGGCCACAACGTTCAGTTGACGCATTTTTTGACGATTCAGAATTTTGACAGCCACACGATATCCGCTATCATCTTCTCCAACTGAAACAGAAAAAAAATTGGACTGGAGAATTCCAGGTTGGAGCACTTTTTTAAGACCCGGAGTCAATGTAGTCGAGACTGGGCCTCATACTTGGGTTAGCTGTGGGCAGGGGCTCAGAGTTATACCCCCTATGGTCAATCGGCCTGGGTAGCCCAAGTATGGGCCTGATTAGAAGACCTTCGAGCATCTGGGGAAAAACCTAACCTAACCTAACCCTCGGAAAAAAAACCAGCTTCATTTCTAGGCCGCGTGAACAAAACATCAATTGTTTTACGTATTTACAGTGATAAAACTTTCATTCACAATGTTTTTGAGAGTGACAAAAACATAGATCATAAAAAGACGCATTACTCTTTCTGGAAAGTTAGTGGCCCTACCAAAAATTGTGAAAATTTCAGGAGAAAATTTTCGAAAGTTAGTGACCTTACATGCCGCAGACAAAAACCTTTCGCGCTAAAATTTGAAATATTTGTGAAATAAGAAATTTCTCAATAAAAGTCGAAATTTTCAGAAAAAAATCCGAAAAATCCTGAAAATAATTCTATTTTCTTCGTTTAAAAGTTAGTGGCCCCGAAAAAACACCGAAATTTCTGAAAATCGGTCTTTAAAAATAAGTAACCCCCTGCATCAAAAAGCGATCTCAATTATGTATGTTGAAAATTTTATTTTGAAAATTTTTTTACACTCTTACGCCAGGTGTGTTTAAGTTGCATGCATTAGAAAACGGACGAAAAAATTTGATAATTTCAAAATATATCGGGCACATGATTTTTTGAGCTCATTTTTTTATTAAGAAATCACACTAACATACCTGGCGTAGGAGGGAATTTTGTACCGTGACAAAAAATTCAAACTTTTTCACCATGCCATTTTGGACGAGGGATGGGATTTTTCACTAAAAGGGGACATTTTATATAATAAAAAACGTATTTTCAGAGGCAAAACTTTTATTTTCGCATTTTTTCACAGCATTTAGAAAATGTTGTAATTTTTTTCGCCAGGTATGCACACTAATTTTGTACAAGTTCGAAAAAAATATCTTGGAACATCTTTTGTAGCTCTTTTTTTTTCAATTTCTGTTGGAACCGGATAACAAACAGCTGATTTGTTTTGATGCGCAAATCAACTTCGCGTTAGGCGAAAGTTCGAAACAAACTCACGCTTAACCTTCCCAAATGTTCCATGTCCAAGCGTCTCTTTCAAATAATATCCTCCCACCTTCAAATGCTCGAAATTGTCTCGCTGATGTCCAAGCAACGGCGCCAAAATGTTCGAACCTCGGCGTCGAGTTTCCATTTCTGAAACAAAAAAAGTATATACGTTTTTTCTCTGTTTTTTTCCACCCTAACAAAAACAACCCGGGAACTTCTATTGTTCTCTTTTCTTCCCACCACCTCTCTAAAACAAAACCCGCCGGTAAACATGTTTACATGTGTCACCACTATTTACCACATGTCCATTTTTTGAAGTTCACCATACTTTCGCAATTCGAATCGAAGGAGAACAAGAAGAAAAGAGGGAAAAAGAGCAGATAACGATGAATAAAACGGAAATGATGAACGATAAAAAGGGCGGGATTTGAATGGTTTGCAAAGAACAAAAAATATACGAAAAAAAAATGAGAAACATTTTTCGGAACAAAAAAATAGTATTTATGAGTCATCGCATTATCATTGGGAGCAAATCGAATTATTTTATGAATTGCCAATGAAAAGAGGTCTTGTCACGAGTTTTGTGATAATTTATAATTGGATCAAAAAGTATAATCACGTCGTTTTTGAGAGTGAGAGAGACGCAGAGAAGTTAGAAATTACAGAAAATAGGGAAAAAAGCACGTTTTTGAAAACGTGACCTACTCCAATTAATGAGATTTACATTTTCTATTGAAATTTTCTCGTGGACATTTTTATTTTGAAACCAGTCTCTTTGATACGAGAAGCAAGGCTCATTTATCTTGCCTTTTTTCATTTATTTTGCGTTTTTTCAACATTAAACATCGAAATTACAGATGAAGACAGTAATAAATTCAAAGAAACATATTAATTTTCACTTAGCGAGATTCAAAGTACTGTATTTTTCACTTTTTCAATTTTAAAAACAAAAAATTCACCCAGAAAAAAGAAAGAAACATTTGAAATATTGCAAAACGTACTAGACAAAAACTGTCACCACCAGATGTTCTTTTTATAAACTTTTCGTGTCCCATAAATTTTTAAAGTGCTGATTATCGATTTTTCGTTGTATCATTTGAAAACAAAAAAGCATTTCAAAGGTTTTCAGAAGCCTGATCAAAGTTTCAAAATAAATTTCAGAAATATCATAATTTATAAACTCGTCGTTTTCAAGCACATACAAAAAGTGGAAGAGAAATGAGTGACAAGAAAAATCACAACAAAAAATCTCCAAGAATGGAGATAAAAGATATTGAACATGATAATGAAAAAAAGACAAAGTTTTACCAGGCGACAAAAAAGGCGCTTTTTTGGACAGGGCAAAGTGCAATGAAAATTTTTCATGGATGTGAACAAAATGTTTTTGGGAATAATGATAATAATAATGACAATAAAATAGATTATGGTGATGATGATGAACTACTTTCTTCTATGAACATATAAATAAGAATAATGAGAGATGAGCTGGTTGTGGAGCCATTTTACGTGGACGGGCCGTGAAATGATGTGAAAAATGGAACCAGGCAAAAATCAGCCAGCCATCAGAGAGTAGTCCGAAAGAGCAAATCTCATCAATGGTGAAGATGGTTGTGATGATGTTGATGATGAAGGTAAGATGTTGATTGTGATTGGCGATAAAGAGAATTAGCGGGTTGCCGAGTTGATGCGGCTGGTGCTGTGTTTGTCGAGCCGCCAGATTGGTAGCGGTTCGAGAATTGTTGCATAAATGCAGCGTACATCTGGAAGCTCAGTTTATTTTTCAGACACCATTTCTCCTTTTCCAAAACTCACTTGTCGTTGATAATCTTCGTTTCTCGACGACGACGAAGTTTGTTCCTGATTGTCAGGTTCGACAAAACTCAAAATTCGACGATTTGCCGTTTGCGATTTCGAGGGTGGCGCCGGTGCACGATTGAAAGCTGTTTTAACGCTAGCCGGCATTCCACTTCGCACTTTGTCGTCAACGTTACGTTGTGGTCCCCAAATGTGTTCAGGTGGTAGGATCGTCAACAACGCCTTGTACATTTTGTCCTCTTTTCCATGCTCCCAACTGGCCGCCTCCATTTCCGAACTTTTCAGGCGCATTTCACGAGTTATCTAGAGAATAACTATGGAATTAGGAGATAAAAAACTAGCTTACAATTCTCATTTTCTCCGGATCGTAAACCTCGAAAATACCCGGTACAATTTCGTCGCCAGGCAAATTGAATATCGCCGAAATTGTGTGACCAAGTGAATTGACACCAACTGAAAGAAAAACTCAACTCTGGTCATGTTTGAAATTGAAACTCACATTCATCAGTGTTCACCTTTCTGTGAACCCACAACTTCTCCGGTATACAATATCTCCAACCGCGATTTTGTCTGAAACAGATGTGTTTTCCATAAGTCAATGAAATAAAACTCACAATTCTCTGGATGTGTTCAACTGCCAAAACTCCTGTGGAAAATTGTAGAATATGTAAAACAATTCATGAACACCAAGCTGTAAATGAACACTGATTTTGACCAAAATTCTTATTCCAGTTTACCTTTCCCGGCATTGTTTTATTCATATCGATAGTTCCTTGAAGTGTTCGAGCGGTGTAATAAACACTAGGAAGTTCGTAGAACTGCAAAAAAGATAAACATAACTTACGAAGATAAACAGAAACCAACCGCAACACCCATGGAAATTGGTGCCAACTGATCAGTTCCAAATGGACCAGCGAAAGTGCTCCAAACTTGTCTGAACAACACAATGTTTATTTTCTAAAATTATGATAAACTTACTTCTGATCGTGTTTTGTCGGAACACCTAGCGAATTCAAGTCTAAACCATATGAAACCATTGTAATCTAAAAAAAATAATAATTTTGAATAACTATAACAGGTTCTGAACATACCATTTCCTCTTGTTCCTTTTCAGGTGACTTTGGAACATCGTCGTGGAGTTTCGGACTGTTACGATTTTTCATGAGGGTCAAGAGTGGCAACATCGCAGCAAGACCGAATTGATCGTTCAACATTGTCGATGGAATATTGGTCATTTCTGGAAAAAATCAGAATTTCTCTCTGTGATAATAGAACACAAATTTATTTTTTTTGACGTATCGCTTACCTCCATCTCTTCCAAGTTGAATTTTTGGAAGTTCTTTGATCTCCTCTGTGTGCTCCAATGGCATAACGAACTCTTCTTCCTGCTTTTCGATCATTGCATTCTCCTCCTCTTCATCGCCAGTCGATACACTGATTAATGACGGTTTTTGAGGGGGAGAAGGTCCATTCATTCTCGAATTTAGTCGACCGCGTCTTTCTGGCACCTTTTGACCGCTTTTGGATAACTTTAAAAATGACAACGGTGATGTGTTGTTACTATTTGTATTATTGTTGCTTTTCTGAAAATGAGCCGTTCAGCAAAAAAATTAGTGTTCCAAATAACAATAAAACCTGATCTGTTATGGAAAAGACAGACCAGTTGAACATTAGTTTTCAGAATGATTGAAAACGTTTCATTTCCTACACAAAATGTAGAGCACGTGATAGTTTTAGGAAAATAGATTACCTTTCTTGGCGTCGAATTATTATTATATTGTTTACGAGGCGAAGTCTCATTGGGCGATCCTTTCTTCTTCTCGTTCTTCTTGGCCACAACAACTTCTTGAACACATTCTTCTGGAGTATTTCCACGACTCACCGACGACACACCACTGTCGTCAGCTGAAGTTTGTTCATGCTGAAAAATTGAAAATTCAAGGAGAAGCAAAAAAGGAAACAAGTTACCGTGGAGTTGGCAAAATGCTGTATCGAAGTTGAATCATTCGACGACAACAAGTCAGAGCTTTCGTTTTTCAACTCATGATGAGCAGAACTATTAGCACTTGTCATCTTTCCTTTACCGTCCACACCGGGCAACGCGGGAAAATCCTCGTTGGTAATCGAGAATCTCGGATCAGACATGTCAATGCTGCGTAGATTTCCACGAGAACGCCAATAAGAACTAGCACCACCGCGACTGGTTTTGCTGTTGTTCGATGAGGATGTCGATAGTGGTGCGATCGAACTTTTCTTCGACGACGATGATGTTGATATTGTCGGACTTGGAGCGCGACTCTAAAAAAAAGAAGTAAGAAAAATCACATGAAACAAAGCGCTATTGTTGGAAATGAAAACAAAAAACTTTTAAAACCACAAAAACACACACACAGACAAAACGGCGAGAAAAACAATAACATGTCTCGCGCCTGTAGATCAAAACAAGAAAACCACGAGAAACGTGGGAAAGAAGAAAATGTACCATATTCTGAGCCATTGAAGTGGGACTGCTTTTAGCACTTTGCGAATTTTTGCTGTTCGCAACACCTCCCATATTGCTCTTCAAATCTCCGTCGTTGGCCGAATTCGGTCGCGGACGGCTCCATCTTCCACCACTTTTCACACTCTTCGCACTGCTCACCGAACCGCTCAGTTTGCTGCCACGTCGAACCATTCTTTTTTGCACGCAGAGCAGAACGACGAGGATCGCTTGTTGGCTACTTTTCGCCTGTTTTCACCACTTTCGAAGAACTCTGTAAACCACTCAAAATACTAAATCATACATATTGGTTAGACTTACTTTGCTTATTAGATACAGAACAATAATACACACACACTTCGTTTTGGCCAAAACAACAAAGAAAAAAAAAGAAAAAATGAGGCCTAAAAACGACAGTTGTTTAAAGGCACACGGCGGTTTGTTTCAAGGGTCTTGCAGCGTTTATCAAATGCGAAATAAATTTATTCTTTTTTTCTGTAAAATGGCACAAAATAATTACAAAATCTCAACCAGTTAGTACGAGTAATACGTTAAATGTTCAGTAAACCGATATTTTATACATTATGTTTAGTTTTTTGCAGCTTTTCCTGATGCTGGTGGCAAATTGGCTTCCAATTTCTCAAGAATTTGATTGGCACACGCTGGAAGTCGAGTTCCTGGACCGAACACCAATGCAACACCAGCGTCATAGAGCTCTTGATAATCTTGTGGTGGAATAACACCACCGGCAACGACAAGGATATCACTGAAACAAATATGAGTGTGATGTTGGAAAATCGAGAAAAACTCACGGTCTTCCGAGTTTTTTCAATTCTTCAATGAGTTGTGGGATAAGTGTCAAATGTCCAGCTGCCAAACTACTGGCTCCAACAACATGAACATCAGCATCGACAGCTTGTTGAGCTGCTTCAACTGGAGTTTGGAACAATGGTCCGACATCGACATCGAATCCTGCAAAAATCGCGAAATTAGGTGGGGTTTTGTTTCTTTTTTGGGGGACCATCAAAAGTTCAAAACAAAAAGTGGCCAACCTAAATCAGCAAATCCGGTTGCAATGACTTTAGCTCCGCGATCATGTCCATCTTGTCCCATTTTCGCCACCATAATACGTGGTTGTCGACCATCTCTGTCTGCGTACGCCTTGACACGTTCCAGTGTTTGCGATATTTCCGAAGTCTCTCCGAATTCGGATTTGTAGGCTCCCGAAACGAGTCGATTGACGGCGGCGTGTCGTTGGAAAACATTTTCGAGGGCGTCCGAGATTTCACCGACAGTGCATCTGGCACGAGACGCTTCCACAGCCAAGGCCATCAGGTTTCCGTTTCCTTTGGCGCCCTACAAAAAAAAGGATTTATTCGTTTTTAAATTACTGGGTCTCTAGAACCTTATTACTTGGTTTAAAAAAAAACTATTCGGGTCAAAACTTTTTGTCTAAAAAATAATTTGAAATATTAAAAAAACGTGACATTTAGCTGAAAAAAAAGAATGACGGAATTTTCAAATATTTCAACATCAAAAAAATATTTTCGAATATCGATTCGGAAATTTTTTTACGAGTCTTTCAAAAAAGGACACACAGTATCCTGTTTTGCTCACCTCTGTCAACGCATCGAGCGCATCTTTGGCTCTTTTGGCATCTCTTGTTGCTCTAATATGATTAATCTTATTGATTTGTTCTTCGCGAACTTTGGCATTATCAATTTTCAACACTTCAACTCGTTGCTCTTGATCCAATCGATACTTGTTGACACCGACAATAATATCTTTTCCGGCATCAATTCTCGCCTGTTTTTTCGCCGCCGCCTCTTCAATCTTCAATTTGGTCATTCCGGATGCGACCGCTTTCGCCATTCCACCCAACGCGTCAACCTCTTTGATAACCGCCAGAGCTTTTTCATAAATCTCATCGGTCAACGATTCCATCATGTAGGAACCGCCCCATGGATCGGCCACTTTACAGATTCCACTCTCCTCTTGAATAATAATTTGAGTGTTTCTGGCGATTCTCGCCGAGAACTTTGTTGGTAGACCGAGTGCTTCGTCGAACGAATTGGTGTGAAGTGATTGTGTTCCACCAAACACCGAGGCCATCGCTTCGACTGTTGTTCGAATAATGTTGTTGTAAGGATCTTGTTCAGTCAGGGACCATCCAGAGGTTTGAGAATGAGTTCGCAACATCATACTTTTGCTATTTTTCGGCTGGAAACGCTCTTTGATGAGATTGGCCCACAAACGACGAGCGGCACGCATTTTCGCAATTTCCTGAAAGAGATAAATTCAGAGAATTCTATGAGACTTCACCCAATCCCATACCATATAAAAGTTCATCGAAATACCCCAGAAGAATGACAATCTCGGCGCAAATTGATCAATAGTGAGACCGGCATCGAGACCAGTCTGACAATATTGAATACCGTCGGCAATTGTGAATGCCATCTCGAGAACCGCGTCAGCTCCCGCTTCTTGCATATGATAACCCGAAATTGAAATCGAATTGAATTTGGGCATTTCTTTCGATGTGTACGCGAAAATGTCTCCAATGATACGCATTGATGGCTCGGGTGGATAGATGTACGTGTTACGAACCATGAATTCTTTTAGAATATCGTTTTGAATTGTGCCAGAGAGTAGTTTTCGATCGACTCCCTGAAAACAAAATCAGCGAGGTTGTGTCGAGTAAAGGTTTGGGCGGCCCGAAAACGACCGAGTCCGAAAAAAAAATTACTGAGACGGGTCAAAAAATTGAGGAACTTTGCCATTTTCTCGAGCCCATTCAGAAACTCTCAATTTGAGCTCTCATTTTCCAAAAACTACAGTGAAACTCACAGATTCCTCGGCGGCAACCACATACATGGCCAAAACCGGAATAACAGCGCCGTTCATTGTCATCGAAACCGACATTTTTTCGAGATTTATTCCATCAAACAATTGTCTCATATCTTCAACCGAATCGACAGCAACACCAGCCATTCCAACATCTCCAAACACTCTCGGATTATCAGAATCATATCTGCAAATTGTTTTGATTCGGAAGGTAAGATGGTAGTTCAAAAGTTTGAAGTCCCGGCCCGAAAATCTCGGGCCGGTCACAGTCTCACTCCTGTTCTCGAGAGACTGGTCGATTTTTTTTCAGTGTGAGGAAAAATTCTGAAATTAGTTTTTTGAAAGTCACGACATTTTCAATTTTCAGGAAAAATTTCCGCTCGTTTTTTTGAGTACCACAATATTTTAAAAGGCCTTTAATTTCACAAACCCTCTATGTGTTGCCAAATCGAACGCGACCGACAATCCCTGTTGTCCCGCCTTGATATTCTCCTTATAGAATTTGTTCGATTCTTCGACTGTCGAAAATCCGGCATATTGTCGAATTGTCCATGGTCGTTGAGTATACATTGTTGGATAGGGTCCACGTGTGAACGGAAATTGACCGGGTAGTTCGACATTTCGATCTTTATCACATTCTCGATCATTTCTCAAATACAATGGTTTGATATCGATGCCTTCCGGAGTGTGCCATGTCAATGTGTCTGCTTCTCGTCCTTTCATCGCTTTTTTTGCCATCGCCGCCCATTTTTCGTCGATTGGAAAACGTTGATACGCACCGTTTGATGACGATTGTCGAGTCGAACACTGTAACTCATCACATTTCGGAACAAGGTTTGCATTTGGTTCTTTTTTGCCCAAAAAATTCAAAAAATTTTCATTTTTAGTTTGAAAAATTTGCATTTTTTCCCCTTCGTGCTGAGATATTCCGTCTAATTCTCTCATTTTCACTCAATATTTTGCTCGATAGATTTTTCCACTTGTTTCCAAAGTCGTACTTTTCGAAAAAAATTTCTAAATGGAACTTCAGGTTTTGTTTTTCAAATTTTAGCAAAAATTTCCTAAAGAATTGAAATAAAATTTTATTATTTTTCTGTGAAAATGAATGTGTTCCCTCACGTTTTTTTTCCAAAAAAAACTGAAAATTTAATTTTTTTTCTAACTTTTTTGAATTCAAACTCACTCTCAACAATGCCGGTTTTATTCGTTGCAAATACATTGGTCAAACCTGAAAAAAATAGTTTCAAACAAAAAAAAAACAAACAAGAAATCGATAAGAAGATGTTTTACCGACGATTAGATAAAAATTTAGATGAATTGATAAACAATAAAAAACTTGTGACATTTTTCTCATTTTTTTGAAAAAGAAATCGTCCAAGAGAACTACATTTTTGGAAATATTCATAATTTTTTTTAATTTTGAGGTCAACAAAACACGGGTAAAAATGTTGTTGAATAAATATTTTTGGAGAAGAAAAAGAGGTCCTTTTCTTCTTTTTCTAACCAACTGACGCCTAGTTTCTTTTTCTCTTGATAGAAAACGTGCAAAAACGAAAAAGATGAAAGAATCTAGTTTGACCACTACATTTTCATTTTTTTAGAGGTCAATAAGCATAAATAGAATTTTGAACATCAAACTTTGCCGCAGGTTATTTTGATCTACCAAAAAAAACTTACAATTTTTCCCATTTTGAACAATTCGCACATAATTTTAAAACGGGCGAGCGAGGTCCAAAAATATGTCTCTTATACTTCTAGTTCTTTGCTGTGAGACCATTTTCTCTTCGGCAATATATCTGAAACAGCTTGATTCACAACTTTTCTGAAAAAGATTAATTTTTTAATTAAAATTTAAAAAAATGCAATAGAGCGAACATGCACCATTGGTGGTTACTTTAAAAAGTCCTTGTTTTACGACTAGATAAAATGAAAATTTCGGAAATGAAAAACTATTCGCCGTTAGACTTGTTTATTTTCTCTGAACCTCTCACGTTTCATTTCTGTTTTTTTCTAAAAATTTCCCCTTTTCGCAATGGGTTCAAAATTGTTTAAATATAGAAATCTTTTATTAGTTTTAAGTAAGTAAGGGTACCCATATTCTCAAATTTTTAGTTAGTTTCGAACTAATTCCTATTTTTCTCAAGAACAAGTTGAGAATATAATGAAGATGGGTTTTTGAGAAGATTCGAAGGTGTGTCGAATTCGGCAACTCGGCCATTGTCGAGAACAACGATTCTGCAAAAAAATAACAGTTTCTGAGAAAAAAAAACAGCTAAATGTCTTGAAAATTTTGAAGAAAAAAAATTGTGCGATTCGGCCCGAAAATCTCGGTCCGGGCTTTTTTGAATCGTATGTTCCCCAAAAAATTGTTTTTTTTTTTTGGAACAAAATTTCCTAAAAAACAAAAAAAGGTTTCTAAAATTCCAAAGGATCGCACTGTTCTGGTGGGTTCGGTTCAATTTGCAAATCTCATTTCGGTCCCACCTATCAGAATCAGCAATAGTATCCAATCGATGAGCAATGGCAATTGTCGTCGATTGGGGAAAATGTGTTCGAATGGCAGTCTGAACAATCGAATCAGTAACCGTGTCAACACTCGCCGTCGCCTCATCCAAAATGACAATCTTGGCACCGCGTAACAATGCCCGACACAAGCACACCAGCTGTCGCTCTCCCTGACTCATATTCTTTCCACCTTCACTGATAAATCGGCGCAGTTTCGCCGCATCAGCTTGCGCAAATTCGCTCAATTGACAAATCTCCAAACATTTCCAAATTTGTTCATCGGAATACACTTCAAATGGATCCAAATTGAAACGAAGTGTTCCCGAAAAAACAACAGGTTCCTGTGGAATTATAATCAATTGACTTCGAAGATCATGCAATCCAATCGATGAAACATCCACGTCATCAATCGATATTTTACCCTCGAATCCTTCAATCAATCGATAAATTGACATTGTTAATGATGATTTTCCTGATCCAGTTCTCCCAATTATTCCGATCCTTTCACCACCGGTTATTTCCAAGTTGATCGAATTCAAAACTTTTGGCAAATTCTCACGATATTTCATCGAATAATTTTCGAATTTTATCGATCCTTTCTCGGGCCAATTTTCCAGTTGTTTTCCAGATTTCCATTCGGCTTCTGATTCGATTTTCTGATACTCATCAATTCTTTCGACTGAAACAATATTCGATTCGAGTTCCGATGCTTGTCGAACACACATGTTCAACACTTCGGTTATCTGTAAACAGGTGAAAAGTTCGGGCCGGCCCGAAACGGTCTACTCACAGTTAACGCATATGACACTGACAATCCAGCCATTCCTGGAGAAAGTCCGAAATATTTAGTGGACAATGTGGCCGACAACGAGGCAAACAAAACTGTTGTATTGCCCACTAACTCGAGTCGAGTTCCCAACCAACGATTCGATAAATATGACAAATATCGACACTGTGCATACTTGTCAATACTTTTGGATAATTGATCAGTTGAGACGGGAATCTTGTTGAATGCTCGAATCGAAGAAGCACCGTGAATCGATTCGCCAATTATCGATAGAATCGGGGAACGATTCACACTTTCCAGGCGTTTTAATTGACGAGATGTTGGAATGAAATGGGTCTGAAAATGAATCAGTTTTTGAGGTTGATTTTGAAACAAAAAAAAAAGTTACGCGAAATTTTTAAAACAGTAAGAGACGCAGAGTTTGTCGCGTGGCCCACGTGAACTAGAAAAATTACTTGCTGGGTGTTCAATTTCAAAAAAAAGGTGACCTAACTATTTTGAAAGCATTATTTTTCTCTGCGTCTCGTTCACTCTCAAAGATTAATTTTTCCAATTTTCACACCGTCGTTGTTTCGATGAGTTTTTACAATTTTTGAATTTTCTTTCGAAAAAAAAAAATTCAAACTTTTGGCCAGAAATTTTTTAAAAAGTCTTGTTTTTTTTATAGTCCACTTTTTTTCAATAAAAATAAGTAGACCTTTGGGGGAAGCCAAAAAAAATTAAATTTTACTAGAAATTTTACAAGTTCTCCCAGATATCTACACAAACCATATGAGTTTTTTGTTCGAAAAATCATGACAAAAATCGCAAACTTTTTCCGGACTTTAATAATTTTCGACAGAAAACCAGAAAAAAAGGTGATTTTCTCCCAAAATTTTGATAAATATTTTCCTGCCCAAATCCCAATTAGCAACTCACCATGACAACATAATAAATAGCGATTAAAGGCGCGCCAACAACCAAGAAAATAGGGGTCGAATAAGAGATCAAAAATAGAATCATGAACACATTCAGCATACTCTGTGTCATCATTCTCAAACAATCTTGCAATTTATCGATAACATCCAAATCTCTCGACAATCGATTGATTATTCTTCCAATTGGTGTCAAATCGAAAAATGTGATCGGAGCACGAAGAAGTGAATGGATTAAAGGCGCATGAAGACCGTATGAAGCGCGAAGACTTCCGATTGTTAGAAGGGTGAAGGCGCAGACCAGTAAAAGGACTGAAATTGGATAATAGAACATAGTTAGGGTGGAAAAAGAAAAACACTTACTTTCAACTCCACCAAAACTTGCATAAACAATGAGACGGGTCTCGACGGGAAGAATTTCATCCATCGATGTATTTTGAGAATTTTGAACACGGGCGTTCTCATTCGACCAATCTGATAACCACAAAGATCGACAGATCTGAAAATTTCTAGAAAGTTTCCAGAAACCCGGGAAAAATACGTTTCAAATTTTCTATATGAAAAAAGAAACTGACCATGACCACAAAATGAAGAACGAAAAATGTCAAAAATCCGAAACTTGGAAACCATCCCATAATCCGAAAATATTTACCATAAACTCCTCTTTTCACTCTTCCCAATTCCACTTTTTCAGCCGTCTCTTTTTCTCGTTTCTCTTGTTTTTCAGGTTTCTCTATTTTCGTCTCAACTCTTTTCTCGTTGCTCTCTTTCTCTGCACCCTCGTCAATCTCCTCACTCTCTCCTCCACAATCTGCTTCAGCCCATAATCGTCCAAATGGCCCGTTCAAATAGGCCAAATCCTCGAATTTTCCGCTCTCCACAATTCGTCCATCTTCAATCACATAGATCATATCAACGTGTTTGGTATACTGTAGATTGTGAGTGACCAAAAGACGAGTTTTGTTGTTGAGCACACCATTTGGACCGATCACTTTGTCGAATAATCGACGACCGACATGAGCATCGACTGCGGATAGCGGATCGTCTAACAGATAGATTTCCTTGTCTTGGAAGACGGCTCGAGCCAATGAGATTCGCGCTTTTTGACCGCCGGATAATGTGATCCCCTGAAAAATTGAAACATTTTGAGGTACAACTCGAGAAGTTCTGAAGTGACCTGAGAACTTCAAATCAAATCGGGCCGGCCTCTATTTCTCTACAAGAAAAGTGGTGGCCTGTTTTCCGGGCCCGATTCAGAAATTTGATTAAAAACCGGGCCCATTCAGTTTTTCACAATTTTTTTTTGACGTGTTCCAATTTTCCAACACTGAATAACCCGTCAACCATCTCTCCCATTTTTTATAGTTACTTCATTGGAAAATGGTAAGTCAATTTCAAAAAAACAAAGAACAGCTGATCAATATTTGAAGCAAGTACAAAAGAAAAACGAAAAGTTACCAAAAAACAAAAGTTCGCGGCGGAAAACACAGGGGAAAGGATCGTGTCGAAGAAAACAAAATGTGAAAACGGTAAGTTTTCAGGGAAGACTTTCTCAATTCAGCCATACACGGTCCTTCGATTTGATTAATCATATTTTGTGGTTTTTTTTCTGCAGAGCACACGAAAAACTCGGCCATCGACATCGACTAGACGGAAGACTTCAAGCGGTTAGTTATTTGTTAGAAGAGACGCAGACACTTGAAAACGGGCCAAAATATATCGGAAACGTGCTCCGATTTTTAGCACTTTCTCAAAACTTGAAGAATTTTAAACTAAATAGCTCTAGGCCCGAGTTTTGGGTCTGATTTATCAGAAAAAATGTTGAGAAATTCGGGCCGAGGCTCTTTTTAGGCTTTAGGCTCGGCCTGATTTTTAGGTACATTTTCTATCAGACCTACTCTATTTCAGTATCTGCTTTTGGTAATTGAAAATTTGTGAAAAACAAAATGTGTAGAGCAATAGAGCACGTTTGCGACAGAAAGGACGATTTTTGAAATAGCACGAGACGCAGAGAAAAGTTCTAATTTTTTTGCGACAAAAACGGACGGAGCACCGACATGAAACATAAACGTACCGGGCCCGGTCCGGTCAAATGATTCTTTGTCGGAAATTTCGATTCCTAAGTGATGTTTTCAGGAAGTCTGGAGAAAGTAGTTCCAAAAAACAAGATCATCAAACAACAGGAAGTTGACGAGACGGCAGTCAAGAATATTCTCGAAAAATACAAAGCCAAAAAGCCGACACGAGTGACTCGTCGTCTCTCAACAACCGATCTTCTGACATTGGATCGAGTGAGCAAAAAATCGATTCGAGTACCGAGTCAAAAATCGAAATCATCTAAACGAACCACAAAATCTCAACAAAACTCTGTGAGCAACAACAATAACACATTATACTCGTCTCATTCAACTGATGAACATTCGGAAGATGCTGGTGATACATCAACATTGAATACGGCCGGAGGTGGAAGAAGTGTTGGAAATGGAAATGATGCGGGGCAAACGGGAGGAGGAGGAGGAGGAGGAGGAGGAGGAGTGCCGAGCAAAGAACCGGTCGAAGAGGACAAATATGACGAGTATCCGAAAATCGAACAAGTTCTCAAATCAATGCAAGAAGATGTGTTTTTGGTGGATGGATTAGTTGGACAACCAAAATGGATGAGTTATATCGAACCAACTGATCAGGATATGATCGATATTGAACCACCGTGTACGGTTGGAAGTGAACAGATTGAAATGTATCATGATAAAAAGTTCAAATTACACTCGCCGCCCGAAGGAAAGTGAGCTACTTTTTTGTTTTGAAAATTTGATTTGAAATAATTGTTTACTTTTTGGGGAAAAACTACTGTAACTTTGGCACCAGAATTTTTTTTTGAAATGTTTTGATTTTTCAGCCAGATTTTTGAACAGAATCTCACGATTTGGAAACTGTGAAAAATTAATCCAAAATCAGAGCTGTTTCTGGACGTGGCCTAGAAAATTGCAATAAAAAGTTGGGAAAAATTCCGAGCCTGAAAAAACTACAGTAGTTCGAGGCTAATTGAAATTTTTGAAAACCGGCCAAAGAAAATTGAGGCAATGTTTTTCAAACAAACTTTTCACCGATGTTTTCAGTTTTCAAATTTCAGATTTTCAACAAAAAAAGATAACTTTTCGATATGATTCTAGAACATTTTTCATTTCGATCAAAATTTTGCGGCCCTCAAAATCTACAGTAACTTTAGCGCCATAATTTTTACTCAGATTTTTTGCACTAAAACTCCGGATTGAAAAACCGCCAGTTTTCAAAATTGCAAAAATTGCAATGAAAAGTTGGTAAAAATTCCGAGCCTGAAAAAACTACAGTAGTTGGAGGCGCCAAAACTTCCCGATTTCATATTTCCCAAAAAAAAATTCTCAGTACGAAAAACTGAAAAATTTCACTCTTCGCCATTTTTTTTACCTTAAAAATGGCAATTCTCATTTGCAGGCTGCGTCTAGATCAATGGGAAAAATCAAAAAATATGTCAAAACGAGACGAGTTGTTCTTCACACCTCAATTGGTATTCAGTAATACGATTCGGAGTTTGATCAATGTTGCCGGTAAGCTCTTGTCCGAGAGAACTCCAAAGAGGCAGAGAGTTCTAAAAAGAAGAAATGTGCATTTTCCAGAGATGGGAAAAAAGAAGATGAGCAAAGATTCGGGCACAACAGTCAACAAGGATGACGCACTTTCGCCGACGCAAGCCGATGAATACGTTCCCGAAGTTACGTTCATCGATGTTCCCACCAAAAAAGTGTTCATCTATGAGGTAAGCATCTGAGAGACTTTAAATTTTCGGTTCACTTTAAAAAGTTCGGCAAGAAATTGAATGATTTTCAGAGAAGTGATCCGATTGTTTCGGCGAGTCGAAGGGTTGAAGGAAATGAGGCCGATTACAAGACTGATATGATTCCCGTCGAGTTTTTGCATAAATTTGTTTGAACGGGCTGTTGGGTTTTTTTGAGCTAACAATCAACAACAAGATCACAATTTTTGAAAGAGTACGAGACGCAGAGTTTTCCAAGTTCAACGCTTTTTCTGTGCGTCTCTCTCACTCTCAATTGTTGCTCACTGATTAGGGTTGCAAATCGGGTGAAAACGGGTGACACGGCACCATTCGACGAAATACACGTTCGTACACGCACCCGTCATACACGCACCCGTTCATACACGCGCATGGAAAAAAAGAAGGAAAACGGGTGTTTTTCATACACGGCGCGTGTATGACCTTATACACGTTACAGTGTAGCGTGTACGAACGGGTGTCTCAAAAAAAAGAGCGTGTACGAACGGGTGTCTCAGAAAAAGAGCGTGTACGAACGGGTGTCTCAGAAAAAGAGCGTGTACGAACGGGTGTCTCAGAAAAAGAGCGTGTATAAACGGGTGTCTCAGAAAAAGAGCGTGTATAAACGGGTGTGGAGGCGAGTAGACAGGCGGGTGCCGTGTCACACGCTCACCCGATTTGCAACCCTATCACTGATATACAATGTCAGCGAGCAAAAGTGTGAATGAAGATTTTTGAGGAAAAAAGTTCCGCTAACCCAGGAGAGATATTTGGGCCACATCGAATACTATCGGGTCCAAAAACAATCAAATTGTTCTAGGGCCACAAAATCGAACCGGAAACTTTTTTTCAAAAATCTGAAATTTTGAAAAATCCCCGGACCGGCCCGAAAAATTCAAAAATTTTTGAGAAATCGAAAAAAAAATATCAGCGCGGGAGACTTCTGACATTTCGAGACATTTTTTGAAAAATTCTGGACCCGCCCGGATATTTCTGCAAATTTGAGAAATCTAAAAAACCCGGGCCGGCTCGAAAATTTCTGAAATTTTGAAACCTCTCTCCCCCGGACCGGTACGGGTTGTTGTTGACATTTCGATACTATTTCCACTTGGTCCATTTCAGTCCGATTCTTAATCTACCCTAATCTGGGCAGTATTAGAGTAACAAGCCCGCTCAAAATTACCATTCTTCCAAAATTTGAAAATGCTCATTTTTGTCATATCTGCTGGCCGATCAATTTGAATCATTTTTCACGTCCCAGAAAATCAAGGCGTGACCTCAAAAAAAGCCGATGTCTGTGGATTTTCTCACAGTCAACTCATTTTTCAAGATTATTACAATAACAAACAAAATGAAAAATTTACAAATACTATCGATTTTTATGATTTTGTTTGGAACTCTGTACGCGGCGCAAACGAGAAAAGAATTCGATCGTGAGTGAAACTACATTTTGCAAAATCTACAGTAATCCTAGACTTCGTTTCGTGCCGTCTTACGGTATTTTCAGCAAAAGAGTACTGTAGTTTTCAGAAAATTCTGAGATAATAAACTAAAACTTTTGAAATAGTACGAGACGTAGAGAAAAATGAAAACTGAAAAAAATCTACAGTAATCCAAATTTCAGTAAAAGGATTAATCGAGAGTTGCGGCGACGGCGACGTCGAATACGCTAAACGCTACAACATCGAGTCAAACGATCTGTGTCTGGGCGGACACTTCAAAATCCACGAAAATCGATTTTTCGAGGATAGTGATGACAAGTTGGTGGTGAGAAAATGCACAATGCGTAAACCGATTTGTTGTATTGCCTGGGATCGAATTTGGGTAGATGGACGCAAATCGGTGACCCTCAAACTAGACTGTTGTCGACCACACGTTTTCAAATATTGTCAAAAAAAACAATATGCTCATCAAAGTGTTCGATGCGGAATCAACATGAAGGATCAGTTGTTTTCCGACGACAATTGTACACTTTGGCATGAGTTTCAGTATTTGGTCAACAACAATTTGGACACTCTCAAAATCATCAAGGACTATTCCAAGAATCCGATTTTCAAAAAACCTTCGCTTTTTGAGATTATCAGTGAGTTGGATCCGATTTTGAGATGAGAGAGTGAGATTTGGCCTACCTTGCACTGCCCGGGAGACCGTTCTGACTTTCCTTGAAAGCCAGAAAAAGCCCGGCCAAAAACGGGGCCGGGCTGTAGTAGTTTTTCTAGAAGAGCAAGAGTATGGAAATGGTTTTCATAATTTTTTCAAAAAAACTATTCCCCGCTCTGACAAGAAACTGACGTTTAAAAGTCGGGCCGGGCTTTTTTGACCAACCCGGCGCGTGATTGCGAGTTGTTTCGGAATTTCGGCCTAAACCTAACCCTTTTTTCTGTCTGCTGCGAAAAATCAAATTTTTCAGAAAAAGAAGGTCATCACCACGAACACGACCATGAACATGAACATGATCACAAACCGGTGGGCTTTGCAATACTTTGCGCTGCGACTGTTATTATTCGAATTGTCATTTTTGTGGTTTTAGCCATCTACAAGTCATTACAACCTGATCGGGTAAGCGGGAGATTTTCTCGCAAAAAAAAAATCGCGGTTCTGATTTTGGTCATCCCCTGTCACAGATGGCCCGGGCCTTGTTATTTCCAGACCCATCACAAAGTGATTTTCAGATGAATGTCGATGCGGACGAATTGGCAACAACTCTACGAGAAACTGAAACCGACATGTCGACGATAACAAAAACTCAAACCCAAACTCAAACCCAAACAATCACCAACACAAAAACATTGACCAGCGAAACGACAAAAAATAGTAATCAGAAGGAGAAGACCACTTCGTTGCAACACTTTTAAAGGAACATGATGCAATTCTTGTTTTTAAATGACTCACATTTTCCCCGACCATTGTCTCGTCGCCCTGTTGAAAATTGGCAAAATCTTGGCTGAGCTGACAACTCTCAACAATCTCGTCGTACAATTTTTGACTTGTCATCAATTCTCCGAATGTGATATTGTTGCGAATAGATTTGTTGAAAATCCACGAATGTTGAGGAACATAGGCCAGCGATCCGCCGATTTTCACCTTTCCCTCCAACAAACACATTTCATCGAGAATCGCCGACAAAATGCTCGATTTTCCGCCGCCGACTCCGCCCACAATTGCGACCAGTTGACCCGATTTGATGGTCGCGTTGATCTGAGAGATGTTCGGGTTTACGAAATTTTTCATCAAAAATCAAGCAAATTCGCAAATATTTTGAGAATTTTGAAAAACCCGGGCCGGCCCGAAAGCTATCTGGAGATGAAATTGGGGTTCTCAAAATTCTCCGAACTTTTCTCAAATATAAAATGTTGATTTCTGAAATTTTTGCCGGATTTTCAAGAAAAAAAAAAGAAAACTTTCCGATTTTTTTGAATTTTGTGGTTGGCCCGAAAAATTTGTTGAACACGAAAATTGTGAATTTTCTGGTTCCTTTGTTAAAATATCAATTTTTGATTTTTGAATTTTTTCCGATTTTCAACAAAAAATGAATGAGAATCTTTGTTCAAACTATCGAGCCGAGCTTTTTTTTTGAAGGTCAGAAAATCCGGTTCTGGTCCAATTTGACTTGCGAAAAATCGGCCCGGCCCGAAGTTTTCGAGCCGAGATCTCGGGCTTCAATCTCACTTCTGATAAATAATGCGAAACATTTTATTTCTGCGAATTTTTCGCTCACATTCTTGAGTGTCGCCGGTTGATGACTGCCCTTCCAATTCAAACAAGCATCCTTGAACACGACGGCATTTCCCAAAGTGAACTGAACATTTCGTCGCATCTCCTCCTCGTTCAAGAATCGCTTCAATCGCTCATTCGACACTTTTGCCTGCACAAATGAGTTGATGAGCATTGCGACCATTCGCATCGGTTGTCGCAATTGATTGAAGATGGTTAGTGCAACGAACGCGACACTTGGCGTCAAATTCGCCGACGGCGAAAACAACACATAACATGAGAAGGAGGCGATGGCGACGAGGAATGGACTTGTCGCGTTGGCAATGTCGACGATTCGACTGAGAACGCAAACGTTGCGAAGCATACGAACCTCTTGCGCTCGCAGTTCGTTGATTTTCTTTTCAAATGATTCTTCCCATGCGTAAAGTTTCACCACTTTTATTCCGTTCAACATCTGTAAAAAATGAAATTGGGAAAAAATATTCAGCCCGAACAATTTTTGTGTCAATTCGGAGTTTCGGTATGAATTTTGAGTCTAGAAATATAAAAGTAAATCTGTAAAATATGCAAAACTACAGTAACCCTTTTAGCTTGAAAAATTATAATATTTAGAGGAGTAAATTTCAGACATTTTTTGAATATCTGATTTTTTTCTCACCTCATTGGACATTTTGGTGCGTTCATCCTTGACTTTCATCTGTGCAATCTGCGATTTTTTGATAAATCTCGACGTGAACAAATTGAGTGGAATGAAGAGAAGCATGATAGCAACACCGGCCAATGCAGACCATCCCAAAGTGATCGATAACATGATCATGGCCAGTGTGACTTGAAATGGAACCGACCACATGTTCTGAAGATAGACCACTGCCTGACTGATTATTTCGGTATCGACAGCCGAATGATTCAGAATTTCGCCGGCAGTTCGACCACTTCGAGAGGCAGGGCTTAATCGAAGAATTTTTGACATGATCGCATTGTTGAGCACCATTTGATAGTAAAGTGAAAGGCGACACATTGAACCGATCTGAAAAATTTAGAAAATGTTTTTGTCGCGGATTTTTGATTAACAATAAACTACTCGGAAAATTACCCGCAAACTTTTGCGGTTTACCCGCAATTTTGCGGGTCGTTTGCTGCACGTTCTCACCCGCAAATCTGCGGGCAGACCCGCAAAATTGCGGGTGAACCGCAAAAGTTTGCGGGTAATTTTCGCGAGTAGCTGTTTCTGATGAGCTGAATTGAGTCCTGATTTTGAGATTTTTCGTTTTTTTTTCTATCAGCTAAAAATAACGCGGCTAGACTTTCGAAAATTTCTCGAACTTATTTTTTGCTTCGAAAGGGCCCAGCCAATTAGAGTGGACTTTGAACCGGCCCGAAAAAAATACCTGAAAATTCTGCAACAACGATCTAGTTGTGGCCGACAAAAACATGGCACAAGCAATTGCAATACCAAATGATATTGGTTGATTATGATATGAGACATAGTCGATGAGTTGTCTGAAAATATAGATCAATTTTCAATTGAATATTTGAAAAACAACTGACTTTAACAAAATTGGATTGAGATAATGAATAATATCAGCACAAATTCGAGCCATTGTTGCGGTCAAAATTCGCTTTTTCTGAGTTCGTATAAAAGGCCAAACAATCGATGGAACTTGTGATGTTTTCTCGCATTCTGTGAATTGTTCAGAATATTCGGGTATTTTCCGGCCAACTCACCAGCCTTCTCCTTTGTCCATTCCTCTTCCCATCTCGTCTTCAAATAATGTGTTGTTCCATTTTTGACCAACGGATACAAATCCTCATTTTCGAGTGGTCTTTTTGCCCCAATTCGTATCAACTTTGTGAGCCATGTGTAAAAGACGCGCGACAAAAATGACGCGGTTTCCTCTGGCGATTTTGTCGCGTCGTCGCCAACTGCCTCGGCGAATTTTAGCGATTCGCGTCGCTTTGATGACGCGAGCAAACTCGTTTCCGCCATCAATAATGCCAATTCGGTTAAGTCGCCGAAATTTAGATCGTCTTCAAATATCTGCAAATTGGAAATAGATGAAAATTGGGAGTTTTTGAAATAAAGTGAGAAAATATTGGTCTGGTTCTCTCATGCGATTAGAGGCCACTCTTGAGCAAATACTGTTCTTTGAAAAACCAAATTTTTTCTCAGGCAAAGTTTTTTGGAGCCATCATTTCGAAACTCATCTAGCCTGAACAGGAAAGAAACAGAAAATTTCGGCGGCCCGAAAAGATCCACATGAAGATATTTGAAAACTTCTGAATTTTGAAAACTACAGTAACCCTTGGAATTTTTACGAGAAACTTTGAAACAAAAAATAAAGTTTTCAAAGAAAAGAATAAAGAAAAGAAAAACAATGACTCATCGATGCTCTTTTTTCTGGTTCAACCTTGGTTCCAAATGAGAATAGCAACATTTTTTTTCATTAATTAAAGTGTTCAGTCAGTAAAATAGGTTGACGCCCAAAAAGTTAAGGAAAATGGTACTGTAGTTTTTATTTTTTCAAAAATTTATGAAACTTGAAAACAGGAGAAAGTTTCTTTGGGGGAAAATCTCGGCTTTATTTTTCAATATTTTTATATGTACCTCGAAAGCGCTTTTCCTTTCTTGTCTGCTCTCTCTTCCCATCGCTAGTATCCTTGACAACCAAATATTCCCCCGACAAATTATTTTCAAAATCCCCCAAAAATCGGCCAAACTAACCGTAATCAAAACGTGCACAAATTTCAAAACGGTGAGCACCAAAAACGAGATGCAAAAAGTCGGATGTATCTCATGAAGACGTTTTGACAACAAGCAAAACCAGACACAACACGATGTCTGAAAAGAAATGAAAAAAAAAGAAGGTGAAATTGAGTAGCACATTGGAAATGAACATAAAAAGATGATAAAATTCGAAATACATCACATACTTTATGATGCTGATAAGCAATTTCGTTCCAGAATTTATTGTGTTAAACTATGATGTTTTTTATTTCTTTGAAAATCTTCTCACCCTCTTCGCAATAATCTCACAAAAAGTTAACAGATTATCGCGGAAAATATGAAAAATAAACAAAAAATGAATGGGTTTTGTTTCTTTGGTTGCCATGTAAACATTTTATGATATTTCGAAACGAGCTACAATGTTGGACAAATCATACTGTAGAGACATGAACAAAAAACGACTTGTAATAGATAAGATTTCGCGAAATTTGATATGAATGTCTGCGTCTCTTCTGCTCACATTGTGTCTCGTTTCGAGGTACAAGAACTTATCGAATAACATGTTGAAGGCGGATTTTTGACACACATTTGTATTATTTTCATGAATTGTCAAAACTTGAGAGAGGCCTGGTCCAGAGGCCTTCTTTCCCGTAAATGAACTTACGTATGAAATTGCACGAGCGAAACGAATGAACGGAAGAAAATGATCGAGTTTGTTGAAATCCAACGCTCCGAATGTCGCATTTTCGATGATCAGAAGAGCTTGAAATGTCTGCAAAAAAATATTTTCAGTAAAATCATTAATTTTTCCGAAATTCGGACAGGTTTGGCTCGCAAATATCTGGAAGGCCGAAAAAAAACAAATTGGGAAGGGTGGGACTGAAAAATAAGGATTTTCGGGCGGGCCCATTTCTCTGAATTTTTAATTTTCAAAATGTATGTATTTTCTCGTTTCAGAAAAAAAAACTGAAATGAAAAAAATGACATTCCCGAATTCTGTGAAATTCGGAAAAATCAAAACTGTGTGAATTTTTATTGAAATTGACTCACCAAATGTGCCCAAAACCATTTAGGCGCCAAAAACTTCTGTTCGTTTCTCCTCAAAATTCGAACATAAATCGGTATAAATATCCAAAAAACAAAAAGTGGAATCGAAGCGATAAAATCTCGAAAAAGCAAACAATACGGTGGCTGAAAAACATTTGCAAACGTGCTCTATTGACAATTCAAACCTTTTCTTTTTCGCCAAAACAGTCGAATTGATACATTTTTGCGAAAATGATCTCGAAAAACACAAAACTTTTTGGGTTTAAAAGGTTGAAATTGTGGATTTGCATAATTTGTGACTTTTCTGTTAAATTATTCACAAAAAAAGTGATCGTTACCAAAAAAAAAAAGTCGATGTTTCAGAATGTTTTTTTTTCGAAATCCTGAAACTTTTCCTGAATAATTTCAGCCCAAGTGTGTTTGTCAGATAATTTATTCCATCACCTCGAATAATATCACATTTGAACCCTATATAATAAATAATTCCTTGATTTTTGACCAACTTTTCAATCTTCTTCGGTGAAAAAATCCTTGACCAAGTTGGAATTTGCGATTTGTGATTCCAAAAGTCGTTTTGCCTGAAATACGAAAGATTTTTCATAAGTAATTGGGGGAAAATCCCGAAGTTCCAATGTTTTTTCTACAGTAATGTGCCATAAGAAATTTACCTTATTGTTGAGTTCGACAAGTGTTGGAATACAGTTGAGTTTGAGTTTTGGATCAGTTCTGAACTCAGATTCTGGACTCTTCCATCTGAAAATCGTGGAATTCCTATTTTTCTGAGAGAGGAAAACAAAAACATACGCATCACGAAGTCCAACAAAAACAGTGATGAAATGAACATCCAGTGATTTGACATCGGATGATTCGAGAACTTTTTCGACTACTGGTTCGGCTACAAAAAACTTTTCTTGATGTTTTTTCAACTTTTTTCAAGAATTCAACTCCGATTTTTCGAAATTCCAAAAAAAAAATCAAATCCCAACCCCACCTACAACACAATCGGGGCACCAACTCTGTCCAGTTGTTGGATTTTTCGATCCGGTAAACAATGCGACAACTCGTTTACCACTTCCAATTGTTTTCAGCGTTTCCTGAAACGCTTTATAACCATCTACAGTATACTGTTTCAACGACATCTGAAAATATTTTTAGAATACTTTTAAATATAAAATAAAAAAAAGTATTGATACGATAAACATAAATCGCATAGAAATCCAAAAATAAACAAATGAATGAAAAAATAAACTTTATTTTATTGATTAATATTCACTTCAAATTAATAAATCTGGCCAATTCGGGCTTCGATTTGGCATAATCATAAAGTGTCTGTTTTGCGGACGCACCAATTCCAACTCGAACCGACGTACGCGATAACCAATGAGCACTTGACGTAATCGCATCACATGCAACCATCATTTGACGAACCTTCCAAATTGTTATCGCAATAAATATCACTGTTATAACACTAAATACAATCGGAACCAATCCAAGCATTGTCAATATAAATGACAAGTCAGCGAATTCCTTTAAAGTACAATGAAACGAATACTGTAGATCGATGAGCCATCAACTCACGTCTTTACATTTTGACTGAAAATCAAAAATCATTTTTTTTGCTGTTGGTACAATTGAGAAATGAGCAAAAATCACTTTTGAACGCTTTTAAAATCTCAAAAAAGGGTCACGTCAAATTTTTAATTTATGGTAACAGACGACATTTGATAAACGAAAAAAAAACGAATCAATCTCTCCAAACAACATGTACCTGATCGGTACGGTATCTTTGAGTAAATGTGGCTTTTGAAACATCAGTTTTAAGCCCAGACGCTGAAAAAGATTATAGTAAAATGGGGAATTTTTCTTTCGGGTTGACCTACCTAACATCAATTCACCGGCTCGAGCAATCATTGCTCCGTTGTCGATGCAGAAACGTTCATCTGTGGCGAATAAATGAGCACCTCTTTCAGAACACATTGCCGAAGCCATTTCCTGAGAAATAACTGTTGTTGAAACATTTCAGTCTTTTTTCGGAGTGAAATTTGAGTCTTATTTTGAAGGGCGGCAAAAAGGGAGAGCAAAAACTGATTTTGAAGTGTATCCGAAAGTTGAGTAACTTTTCTAGAAGGCCATGGGTATGGAAATCGTTTCTACAACATTTTCAAAATAAATTTTTGGTTAGGCTTGGCCGGGCCGAGAACACTATTTTTTTCAAAAAAATAGAAATTTTTTCAGCTTTCAATTTTGTAATCTACTCGTAAAATCGATGACCTCCTTTGGAAACAATAAAAAAGGTCAGAAATACAGTATTCTGAAGTTACAAAAAAAATGTTGAACTTAACAGTTTCCATTTTTGAATGCGGCATTTTTTCATTCAAAAGATTATTTTTTGCCAAATTTGGTTAGGGTAGCTGACTTTCCAGAGATCAAAAAACAAAAAAACCCAGACCTGTGATTTTCGGGTCAAGCTCTCTGACTTCCTAAACTAATCCAAGTTCTCCGGACCTCATTTCAAAAATTTTTTTCTTTTTCAGACGAAATGTGTTTCCCACCTGTAACCTGAGATTGCATCCAACGCCTCCAACAATCAACAATTCCTGGCTTCCAGTATGAGCCATCGCCCGTTCGGTGATCTCGATCAACATTGCATAAACAGTCTCTTGCAGCGAAAAACACAAATCCTCTTTTGAATATTCGCCAGATTCGATTAATTTCAGCGCTTTTTTCTCAATCAACGACAATATTCCCGACAATGATATATCCATTCCTTTGACTGCATACGGTAAATCAAACAATTTCTCGCCATTTTTCGCCAATTGTTCAATGTTATATCCAGGGCTTGGATTATTGTCCAATTTAAGTACACGGGCAAATCGATCCAAACAATTGCCAACAGCGATATCGATAGTTTCACCAAAGATTCGATATTTTCTATTGGAATATGAGATGACTTGTGTGTTTCCTCCGCTCACATACAAAACAACCGGATTATCAGCCCCGGTGATTAATCGGCCCATTTCAATGTGTCCAACACAATGATTCACCGGTATTAAAGGAACATTCCATGCTTGACAAAGTGTTCTCGCAACGATTGCTCCAATTTGAAGAGGAGCACCCATTCCGGGCCCTTTTGTATAAGCAATTCCATCGATTTCTTTTGCTGGATTTGTTATATTTGCGGTTGAGATGGCTTCTGACACAAGTCGAAGAACGTGGGTACGATGATGTTGCGCAGTTTCGGTTGGTCGAAATCCTTCGCCGGGTGGAGCGTTAAAAGTTGAACGAGGGTTTGATAGTACTTCCCCATCACGAATTATTCCGACCTAGAATCATGTTTTGCGGGATGTGAAAAAGTTGATGAGGAAATGTAATTTACAGTATGTAAGTTTGAAAAAACGGCCGAAAAGGTGAAAAAGTAACGTGAATTTTTTTTTTGTCAAAAATTCTCAAAAAAATGGTCACGCCAAATAAACCTAAAAACTTTTTTCAAAATTACAGGGTGACCGCGAATTACCCGTACAAGACAAACTCGTATTATTTCGGGAACCGAAAGTCAAAAAATGATTTCCATTAACAGAAACTGTTGTCTGGCCCACCAGGTAACCAAATAATTTGGTATATCGTAAACTTTCACCTCTCCCGACCATGGCGGATCGGAGAAAGCCAGACAAAAATCTTTGTTGGCACGCGGGTAATTTGATGACAAAATGCTCAGTATATAGGACAGAAAACGTGCGGGAGCCCCCAAACTTCGGGTAAATTTAGTCATTGCCTTCATCTCTAAGAACCCAAAACAGAATTTCCAATGAATTGAAACAAAGATAGAAATTTTTTTTTAGTAGTTACTGGTATTTCTCAAAATTTCAAAATAGAGAGATTTGTGTTTTGGCCATGTACCAGGACCATTTTTTCTACTGAATAAACATCACAATGATGGTCCAATTTTTTTGAGTCTTCTCAGTAGTCTCACGTACACTTCTAAAAATTTTCAGCTCCAAATGTTTTCTCTGTCAAGAGCAGTTCAACGTTAGAATAACAATGAAACGTTGCGTGCCAAATTGAACAATATTTCAGTGAGATAGAAGTGAATCGAGTTTCACCGTTTAAATAAAATGCGTCATACCGCGATGAAATTTTGTACACTTATTACTAATATGATAATAAATCCAAAAAAGTAACACGTGGAAAAAAAAATTAGATAGTTGCTTCCCACAGGGTATAAAATGATAAAATATCGATGTTCGGGTAATTTGCGGTCACCCTGTATGACTTTTTTCTTAGAATCAAAGTTTAAATGGTTGAGAAATTCTTTTCAGTTCAAATTTTTGATCGAAAGAATTTCACCGTTTTTTGTTCTTTTTTTAAAGGGTAGGCTTTTGAAGTGCCTAACTTTTAAAAATTCTTCTCAAACATTTTTTCTTTATTTTTTTTTCTCTTGAGTTCATTTCGATCGAGAAACAAAATATCTTCTTCGAAAATTACTTTTTTTTCTTGTTCAAAATGCTTGTTTTGTGTTCACAGTAAGTTTTTTTTGCAAACCATACTCACCGCAATTTTGTTCGCTGATCCTTCAATTCCAAGAACACAAACCATTTTATACAACTTTCTTTAATTCGATCACACTTTGACCCCACTAAAAAATAGATATTACGAAAATTTTACCAAAAAAAAAAATGAAATAAATTACCTTGATCAACAAATCCGCCTTGTTTTCCCCAACGTTTTGATTTTTCTCAAATTCTTCTCGAACTTTTCTCAAAAACCAATTCTTGTCCGAGAATTCGAGATTTTTCGAGTATTTCACCAAATTACGGTATAGTTCGAGAGCCTGAAATTATTTTTCTTTTTTTGGAAATGGAAAAAAGACTCACCTTAAAATTTCTCATCAACCCGTCAAACCAGAAAAAAAACCTGAAACATTTCTCTAAAATTCTGAATTAGCTTTGAAAGATAAAACTGTGGTGAATCCAACACAACATAAGAAACTTCGCAAAAAAATATATCAAAATCGATAAATTATTTCACAAAAAAAAGAGCACCTCGTCAAATTTCGGAACAATTAAAGTTATTGTTGCAAAAATCTCATAAGACACATGAAAAATTCGAAAAAAATGAGTCAATTGCAGAAAAAAATGCACGAAATATTGAAAAATGGAGGAGGAAAACAACTTTTTTTGTTACCGGTCAATGAATAAAATCTTGGGCATTTTTAAAAGATTTTTTTTGGGTTATGGGTTGATTCAAAATCTGAAAATTGGTTAAATTTTGGTTGCAATACAGATTTCAGTTTTGTTGTCCAAGTTTTTACAGAACAAAACCCGATTTTCAAAGTTTCTGAATCAACATTTTAAGCGCGAAAAATTGAATATTATGAGGAATTTTCGACGAAACCGGGAATTTTTGGGCGAATAATAAGTTACATTATCTATCACAGACAGGCGAATAAAAACATGTTTGGAAACTTTTCGGAATAGAGGAAAATGAGTGAGATGTGACTTCAAATATAGTAACATTAAAATACAAATTATGTGCAATTATTCCGTTTCGGATAGGACTTTCTCTTTTAAAACCCATCTCTGCAAAATAAAATCAAGTTGATTTTTCAATTTTCAAATCAAAAAACTCACATTGTTGAAAGAACATGGCTCACGCGAATCATCCAATAGCTAAACGACTTGTAACCGGCGGCGAAAGCAGCGAAAACAGAAAATATCCATGCTGGAACGATGAGAAAATCGCTGTATCCCTAAAAAATTTTAGTTATTTACTTTTTTTAAATGAATAACTCACTCTGTGTCTAGTCATCAATATGAAAACAACGGTGAAAATTGCCAGAGCTGCACACAAGAAAAAGAAGATTATGGACCGACGACGAGCAAAAGGTCCCACAGCTGAGCTGAAAAAATTATTTTGAAATTGACCTCGGCGAAATTGTGCAATTCCACATAGCACATTTAGAAACCCCGGAATTTAACACAGTAATTCAGACGATACAAAAATTTAGCAGTTTCTCTTCCATTCTTAAAATTTCGGATTGACAATAATATTTACAGTAAATGACTGTGAGGCACCGATTAATTTTTGTAAAACAAGAACACACCCGCTCAACACCTTGTTTTAAGCAAAGGGAGACAGGAACAAACGAGAAAAAGTGACGCAGACACGAAATCAGTAGGTCAAACTCTGGAACCGTAGTTTTTTAATGAATCTTAACAAGACCATTTCTGAATTGAATATAATGTTTCTTTATTGTAATGTTAAATCGAATGGTGACAAAACGGGTCTCGCATCTATGTGCCTTTCGATGGAGCACGTTTGCTGATTTTCTCTACGGAAAATCTCTCGTTTGTCCCTCGTAAAGTAAGGTGAAAACCACTGTGAGAGAAAAAATTGAAAAACAGGTGTACGGTATGCAACTGTGCAAACAACGTGACATGAAAATGCACAGAAACTGTATTTTTTTCTGAAAATTTGACAAAAAAGCCGAATAACTTCGCTGTTCTCAGATTTTAGAGGTTGTGAAATAGGGTTTTCCCTAGAAGAAGACTTGCTGAATTTAATGGTATGCTTCGTTTTTCATAATGATGCTTGGTTCGTCTCAATTTAGGCGCACTAGTTTGAGTTACAATTTTTCAAAACTGGTGCGTTTAAGTTGAGACGAACAACCTACTTTTATGCAAAGGGAAGCATACCATTATAAGCAGCGTGGGAAAACCCTAGTTTAGAAAACAAGAAAGTCCCGATCTTTCGAGTTTTAGCGACTTTTATAAACTTCATCGATAAAAAATACTGTAGTTGTGTATTTTCACGTCACGGTGTACGCACATTTTGCGTACCGTATACATCAGACTAATTTCGTGGTTCAAACGAATGTGAAAAAAAAAACATACTGTTGTTTGCAATGTGGACAAGTGGCAAGTGAATTTGTCAAAGTGTTGAACAGGAAAATTTCATTACAATGAACGCATGAAACCCGACAACTTCCGGTTGGTGCTCGAATTGCACTGGCTGGATCACGGTGTCCAGCTGTATCTGAAAAATATGCAAAGTTTGTTTTTAACTGGAAAATTTTAAAAGTTAAGAGGGGGTTTTTTTTTAACATTTTTAAGAAAGTGAAACAGAAACCGGAAGTTTCTACTATTTTTGGAATTTTTCTAAAGAAACTAAGTGGGAAAAAATATTTTTAGTTTTATATATATATTTAATGCAAAAATCCCCAAAGAAAAAATAACAAACCAAGTGTGATAACCCGTCGACAATTATTTCTTGGACAAGCGATTCTGGTGGACGATGCTTTACAAATCAACAAGCAATTACATGGACATCTAACATATTTTTTGCCAGGCGGTGCTGGTCGAATCGGCGTTGCTTCATCACAAATATGGCATTTGACAACGTGTTGCGTATTTCTGCCTTCTAATTGAACTGAAGCATCGCATACTCGACAAGTCACTGTAGCTCCAGTTGGACGATGAGCACGTTGAGCTGCTTGAGAACCATCTCCATATTCTGTGATATATTCTGAATCCTGATTATCTTCCGTATAATTACTGGAAAAAACAACATTTTTTGCAAATATTTCAAAATTTCTGGATTACCTGTCTTGTTGTGATCCTTCACTTAAAAGTGGCACATTTTCCTGATCTTGTTCGGTGCTCATTTCTGAAATTTAGACGGAACTTAAAGCAAAAGTAAACAGAGAACCATCGTCATAATATAAACAAAAATGTCTTCTCGCTTTAACTCTCAAATGAAAGAGAATCAATCAATGAAATGAGTCATGAAATCAATATGGATTTCGGAAAGAACAACAACAAAGAGAAACAAAAAAAAAGAAATGGTGTATTAATTATCTATTTGATAGCACAACTAGAAAGAACTGATAACGAACATTTGAAACTAATCAGTGATTGTAGAAATTGTGAACGATTTCTTGGAAATGATGAATGTTAATTGAAAATTGCAAAATGAGAAATGATCTTTGTACTACGAAATTTCAACAAGATGTATTCAACATGAAATATTTAAATTATTAAAAAATAAAATTTCGAAGTGATTTCGATGACTTTGCAAAATTTAAATATCAGCAATGATTTTTTTTTGCAAATGCTGGAATGCAAAGTTCACGTTTTGCTCAAAATATATAAACTTGCATTTCATCAACAATTTCATAATATTTCCAAAAACAAAAAAATTTCAGAAAACATGTGGTTTAAGTTTCATCGACTTTTGAGGTTTTACCCAGAAATACTCTGTTGGTTAGTGTTCTACATAGTAAAATGGAGTGAGAATGGTTAATCCCTAATGTGAAAAATCGATAAATATCATGCAAATCGCGGAAACGACAACAAAAACAACAAAACAGGAGGAAAATTCAAAAACGTGACAGGATTACTGTCATGACGAATCCGTTCACTTGTGCGTCATTTATAATGTTTTGACCGTTCAAAATTGCGGACTTGCCGTTCTTTTTTCTTTTTTTTCAAAGCTTTGAAGAACTTTTGAATTTTATGAGTCTGAAATGGTGTTTTTATGAGAAAAATATAGTTTTGGAATTGTATTTATGTATGAGAACGCTGTTTCGATTTATTGAAAAACTGAAAAGAGCACGAAAAATGGTTTTATTTCCAGGAAAAACGAATTTGGGACTCTTGCCGAAATGCAGATTTTCAACTACCTTTGCAGAAATGTTCCTGGCACCTTCAGTGAGTTTTCATTCTTTGATTTGATAGAGGAAAATTTCTGAAAAAAATGTACATCATTCATTTTTAGAAACTCTTTCATTGTGTGAAAGACAAATGCAACAAGTAGCATTGCAACAATCGAGAAATCTCGCTGTGCCCGGAGGAAAAGCCGTTTTCAAAAGAGATAAGCCACATTTGAATGTCGGAACTATTGGGCACGTTGATCACGGAAAAACAACATTGACATCAGCTATCACCAAAGTTCTTGCTACCCAAAAAGGAGCTAAATACAGGAAATACGAAGACATTGATAACGCACCAGAAGAGAAGGCAAGAGGAATTACCATCAACGCTTTCCATTTGGAATACGAAACTGCTAAAAGACATTATGCCCATATCGATTGTCCTGGACACGCTGATTACATCAAAAACATGATCACTGGAGCCGCTCAAATGGAAGGAGCTATCCTTGTCGTTGCTGCTACTGACGGTCCGATGCCACAAACCAAAGAGCATTTGTTGTTGGCTCGCCAAGTTGGTGTTCCACAAGATAATATTGTTGTATTCATGAACAAAAGTGATGAAGTCGAAGATGTCGAAACTCGTGAACTTCTTGAGATGGATATTCGTGAACTTTTGAATTCATTCGGTTATCCAGGAGACTCTTGCCCAGTTATTTTCGGTTCAGCTTTGTGTGCCTTGGAAGACAAGAAGCCAGAAATCGGAGTAGAGGCTGTCAAACAACTTCTTGATATTCTTGACAATAAATTCGTTGTCCCTGAAAGAAAGACCGACGAAGAAGCCATGTTCGCTGCTGAGCACGTTTACCAAATCGTTGGACGTGGTACAGTAATCACCGGAAAATTGGAAAGAGGAGTTTTGAAGAGAGGAGATAAGATTGAAGTTGTCGGAGCTACAAAAGACGGAAAACCAGTTGAATCGACCATTTCTGGTCTCGAATCATTCCGCAAAACTGTCGATTTGGCCGAACCAGGAGATCAATTGGGAGTATTGTTGAGAGGAATCGGACCAAAAGATGTGAAAAGAGGATGTGTTTTATTGCCAAAGGGCCACAAACACGTTGCAACTGACAATGTTAAAGCACAACTCTATGTGTTGAAGGAGAGCGAAGGAGGAGCCAAAACACCAATCGCCAACTATTTCAGTGAACATGTCTTCTCATTGACATGGGATTCTGGTGCGCTTGTCAAGATTGTTGGAAAAGATTTCATTATGCCAGGAGAAGCCGCTGAGTATGTTTAGTTTTTTCTTTCGGCTGGGGAGTTTACATAAACTTTTTAGGCCAGAAAAATTATATGAACCAATTATAATATTTTCAGGGTTGAATTGAGCTTGAATCAACGAATGTTCATCGAGCCACAACAACGATTCACCATCAGAAAGGGAACAAAAACCATCGGAACTGGTGTGTTCACCGAGTTGATGAAACCATTGACAGAGCAAGATAAGGTTAGTCATAGCTGTCACAGACAATCCGTTTTCAAACCATGATTATTTACAGGATCCAAAATCGCGTAAGAAGTTGATGAAAGCTGAAATGGAACGATTAGGCTTCAACCCATATGGAGAATTGGCCGAAAAGCGACTGAAACCAGACTTCTCAAACTCACCGAAAGACAACCCGGCCGCCAAAGCTTTCGAAGAGAAACAATAGTTATCGAGTTTAGTTTTTAGTTTCTGTTTTCCCTAGATTTAGTGTGTATATTCATGTTACTCTGTTTTTTTTTTCAATATTTTGACCCAAAACTCCCTTATTTTCCGAAAATCTCAAATTTCTTGTTGATTTTGTTTGACCTAATTAATTTTTATATAAAACTTATAAAAATCAGAAATTATAGTCCACTAAAACGTTCACTTCTGAAAATTGAAATCAAGCAAAATATAGTTGGTAAAATGAAGTACTTCCATACCTCGACGAAGACGTGAAATTCCACGGTGAACAATTTCAAAACACAGAAATTATACAGTAATTCAGACGGCAAAAAAACTTCAAGATTTTTTGTGTGAAAAAGCACAGAGTACATTTTGAAAATAAAGATTTTCACATTTTTGGCCGAGATATGAGTAACTCGAAAAAAACTTGAACATTGACGAACTACAGTATTCTGGATTTTTCTATTTATCGATAGAAGTACAGTAATTGGGGTTGGGCCAAAAATTTGAGAAAGCATTCCTGGATCAGTTTTGGCGGGGTTTTTGAAGGCAAAAAACGCTCGGTCGAAAAAAATCCGAAAACAGTAAATATAACACTTTCAGAGATTTTCATCCAGGCCGGACCGGGGGTTTTTTTTTTTAAAACGGGCCGAAATTGAAAAAAACAACTGGCCTGGGTTTTGATTTTCGAGCCTGCCTTCATTATCATTCCTGGTTCCATCAATATTCAGAAACAACAAAAAAAACATTTCAAAATGTTTGAAAAAAAAGTTGTGAATAATTGTTTTGGCGTGTTCTTTGTTTTTTTTTGTTTCCGTGAAACGTGTCCAAATCCACATCAACCCACATCATTGTTATCAGATAAGAATAGAGTATAAAAGCAAGACCGGAACACATAACAAAACATTGTAGAAACATCCTACACTCCAAAAAAACAAGCAAAACATGTCATTGACTGCCGATCCACCAGCATGCACAGTTCCAGCCGCCGGCGGAGCATCCACCCACAAATTGGTCAACGGTGGAGCCGATAAACTCATCTTCAAGGTTTGTTTTTTCTTTTTGAAGGTACATACAGTATATATATGGGAATGATTGCAGATCAAATCGTCAAACAACAACGAATACCGTATCACTCCAGTGTTCGGATTTGTCGATCCATCTGGAAGCAAAGATATCACAATTACCCGTACCGCCGGTGCACCAAAAGAGGACAAACTTGTCATTCATTTTGCCCCAGCTCCAGCTGATGCTACTGATGCTCAAGCTGCATTCGCTGCCATTCAACCAGCTGGAACTGTCACTATTCCAATGTCGGCCACTGCTTAAATGATTCCACCCCCCATCAAAATCATTGCAATGACAACAACAACAACACACACTTTCAACACTCTTCGCTTTGTAAATTAAAAATAAAAAAATTTGAAAAAAAAAAATTTGTTTTGAAAACTACAGTAATACTGGGACCAAGACACAGTAATTCTAATCAATGATGAAAAAATCTACAGTAACCCTAATGTTACAGTATTTTGAATCTTGTCCTGGATTTTTTCGTGGCTGAAATTTTCATCTACAGTGTGGTAGAAATTCGTGAATGTCTAAAAAATAGTATCAAAACCGAAATTTTAAACATTTTGTTGTAAAAGTAAAAATGATAGATTATTTAGCTCATTTAGCGGCGTGACCCAAAGATTGATGTTGCGATATTTAAATTTATTAATAATTTTATTTATTTATCTAAAAATTGTTATTATGCATTGTCGACAAAAGTATTTCACACTTCTTTCTCTAATCTCAGGTAACTTGTTTTACAAGCTTCTGGGATCTACGTGTTCTAACTTTAAACACTGGCTAGTTACCTAGGGGGAACCTTGAGGTTAGGTCTAATTTAGGCAATGAAATTTTCGAGAGTCTTCATTGTTTCGTGAACTTCTGTGTGTGCACACCAAACACATTTTAGTCGACGAGCATGTTTTGTTTTTTCATTTTTTTTTTCACGTTTCGCGCACACTCGCTTAAATCAATGTGAAACTACGCAGGGAAAAAAAAAGAGTTAAAGGCGCATGTAGTTTTATGGTGAAAAAACGGTGCAACCATTTTCTCAGAAATGACGTAACTACATGAAAAACGAAAAGCACAGCTGAATTCAGCGTGTCTTGTTCTGGGTGAAACGTTATTTTTGGTACCTGTAACAGGTCTAGCGAAAATGTTAAGCTCCGTTACGAAACCAACGTCACAATCAAACCGATGCGCCTTTAATACAGTAACTCTGAAAATGTGTTTTTTTCACTATTTCTCGCTTGTATTTTAACCAAAAATTTAACCAAAAATATGATTGTGTTCCTCTTCTTATGACGGTTTGATTCAAGTACTTCACCATCTCTGAATTATAGTATGAAAATTTTAAATTTTTGAGAGAAAAAATATATCAAAGGCGCATGTGTTTATTTTGCTAAAATCGGTGCAACCATTTTCAGAAAAACGGCTGCGTATAAAAAATAACTAATTACATGGTTGAACTCAGCGTGTTTCGAACTGGGTGAAAGGCTATTCCTGTTTTTTACTAGAGGTCTAAGAAAAGAAATAGTGAGCGGGGTGAGACCCAAATTACGGTATTGTGCATTGTGACAACGCGGTGTTTGCACAATTTGCAGACCGTATAAAACATAATGAATTTAAAAAATAGAAGGTCTCACAACGAAAATCTTTGAAAATCCGATAAATGAAGATATTTTTCAGGAAACGTATACTTTTGGAATAGTGTTCTCAAATGGGATCGATAAATGGTCAAAAAAATGAAGTTATGATTGATGTTCAACGTGAAAATTATCTATTGAATATTTATTCCGACCTTTCACGAATATTCAGCTGAAATCAGTGAGTTTTTTTTTTGTTCAAAAAATGTTTTCTTTGATTTCCGTGTAGTTCTCTCGGACAACAAAAAGGTCAAATAAAATGAGAATGGTGATCAAATTACGGCAAAAGAATCGTCCACCCTATAATTATAATTACGAGCAAAATTGTTGGTCCATTCATTTTTTTATCCATAATTATGTTTAGTAGCAAAATGAAAGAAGAATTGGCAAGTAGCCATAGTTATTTGCCTGAAATATTCATAAATCGGATTCATTTTTTCTCTTCTTCTCATTTTTTCTGTTCGCTATTCGTCAGCCAATATGTTCACCCCATTAACTTGAGAAATAATGGAAAGGATACGTCAGTTTTGTTTTCGAAAAATGTGCTGAAAGTTCACTTGTTTTTATTATTATACATTAACTTGAAAACCATAAAATCGAACACATCCTCGCTCTCTTTTTCTATTATTCCTAGTTCAGAATTCGAAACTGCGACGTGACAATTTTTGCTGAAATTCAATTTTCGTTTTTTTTGTTCGTCGTCAATTTAGGTATGTGTTACAATGTTTGTTTTACATTTCCGAACACCCGACAGGAAACGAGAAAATTCTTGTTTTCTCACTTTTTTTGTGACAAATTGGATTATTGCCAGAAATAGTTATTGGCTTCAGCTAATAATCAAACGGGTATTTTTTGCTGGTAAAAAATCTGAAATTTTTGATTTTCCCTTACTTTGACATTGTTGAAATGAAACTCGGCCAAGCGAGAAGTAGGAGATTTCCGGAGAAAAAAAGGAGATCAAGTTTTTCTCAGAGTTTTAACATTTTTTTCTGAAAAAAGTGAAGTTCGATGGAGTTGGTCACACCAGAAAATTTTGAGTTTTCCGATTTGCGACCAAAATAGTCTTAAAAAAATCCGAAATATTTGAAAAAAAAAGTATCCGAGTTTTTCCGGGCGAGACCAATTCGTTTTGATTAAAGTTTGAATTTTACAAAAAGGCCCGAGGTTTTCTGAACTCCTGGAGATCTAAGTTTTGAAAATTATTTTGTAGAACTCGTAAAATTTTTACGACTAGAAAAAAATTTTTTTCAAAAATTTCACAAAAACTTTTGTTTGAAAAAAAATCTTCCTTCCCCTTCGATTTCGAAAAAAATGTCAAAAATATGAAGGAAAATCATAGTTTTCTAAATTTTCGTGGCGGGACCCATACATTTTCATCATACCTCGGCGAAAACGTGGATTTGCACGAAGCACAATTTAAAAACACAAAATTCATACAGCACAAAATTTTTTTGCCAAAAATCACGGAGGTCATTTTGAAAATCAGGATTTCCACATTTTTGGCCGAGGTGTGATTTTCATGAAAAATCTAACTCTGATATTCCGACCAAAAAAATGACACAGTCCTTTTTCCCCTCTTGTGTCAAGTTTCTTCCAAATTTTCTGATTTTTTGATTCCCAAAATCTTGTGTGCATCCCCGTTTAGCTGTGCACGTGTACACGGTGAAACCCAATCTGTGCCAACACCACCACAGAGAAACCTTTTGTTCAAAACAAAACCCGGCTGCTCATCTCTTTTTTCTCTCGTTTTCCCCCACCAAAAATTTTTTTTGCACAAAATGTGAGACATCAACACACTTCTGTTCTCCTTCTTCTTCTTCTCATTTTCGTTTTCTTTTTTCCCTCTCATTTCTTACCCATTTCATTCATCTGTTCCCGCGCAAAATATCATGTGATAATAAGAGGGCACGGGACGACGACGGGTAGGGGTAAATGAAGAAAAAAAGAAAATGGGAAAGAGAGGCGGGGCTTAGGCCGGGAGAGGGAGAAGAAGAAGAAGAAGGAGAAGGAGGAGGAGGACAGATCGGGCGCGGTCACTTCTCCTCCTCTCCTGCTTCTTTTTTTTTTGAATAGATATATATTTTTTTGTGATTTGCGGGGAATAAAACTTGTTTGAAGCTTAAAAACAATACCGCCCTCCCTGAGAACTCAACCTGTGAGCCTAATTGAATATCTTGGCAGTTCGCCAATTCTGATATCTTCCTCCCTCGCCCGTTTTCTCTCCCCAAAATCCCATCCCAAATGCGGTAAACTGTTTTTGATCTTGTTTTGTCCTTGAGTTTTTTCTTTCACTTATCACATAAACCTTGTGTTATTTCCGAGGCAATTAAAATACTCCGCTTTTTCCTCGCTGATAATGAAAATGTACTTTTTTTCAGGCTGGCGTTCACATGGGATTTTCCAGTGAATGGCTGGAACAGTCCTACTTGACGTGGAGACAAACGGCGTCGGCTAGGTGAGTTTTTTTTTTATTTTTCAAAAACTTAATGGAAAATTTTGGTTTTTCTCAAAATTCTAAAATTTCGGGCTGGCCTGGAAATTTTTCTCTGGAAAAAAGTGAGACAAAAAATCTTTTTGTTTATTTTTTCTAGATAACAAAAATTTACGGAATATTCAAGTTTTTAATTTCCTGTTTTCTAGTCCCTGAACTATTTTTAGCTAGCTGGCAATAAAAAACACATTTTTGAAAAAAAAAACCGGAAATTGACCAATAATTCGAGTTTTCATACTCAATTAAATATAAAAAAGTATTTTTCAACAAAAAAATTAGTTTCAAACGAAAGTTTCTTGTGAAAAATTTCGAAAAATTATGTTTTTTCTGATCGTAAAAAAGTTTACAAGTGTTGAAAAAAAACATTTCTAAAAATTTTTAAATTTCAAAAAGTCGAGCCGGTCCGAAATTTTTTCTGAAAATCTGAAAGAAAATGTTTCCCTTCTTCAAAAATAATGATGATTTTGTCAGGCTCGTCCGAATAGTTTTGTTCATCACCTCGGCTTCATCATTTCTTCGAACTCTTGGCCATATTCCGGGTACCTATGCTCTTTGGACATCGATCATTCTTCTCTTCTCAACTCTAACCATCATATTCCAATTAGTTCGACCTCAAAAACTGGTGCTATTCCAATCGTTGGCTCTTCTCGTCCTCTGTTTCGACGTCATCTTCTCACTTCCCACCTACGAATCTCTTTTTCCCGCAATTCTTGCCATCTTCGCTCTCTACACATTTTTCACACTACCATTTTTTGTGATTTTGATCGCGGCCACGTGCGTTTCGCTCATTCAAACTTGCACATTTTTGCTGTTTGTTGAACCGTTGTACACTAATGAGGTTGGTTGTTTTTTTTTTTGAAACAAAAATTGAGATTTCTTAAAAATTCATGAAAAATTGAGGTGATTTTTCAAAAAACAAACACTAATCCTTCTTTTTTTTGTTGGTTCGCCGCCAAAAATAATAAATGGGCTTTTTGAAAAATTGAAACACAATGCACTTTTTTTTTTCATAGGTTTCACGTGATGAATTTTTTGAAATTGCTAGGTACAAAATTTTTGGCGCCAAAAAAAATTCGAAAAATTGAAATTCTGAAACTTCCCGCTGAAAAGACATCCGGCTCCCCCACACAAAAAACAATAGAATACTACATAACCGATCTCATTTAATATTTTGTCGTCCTCATTTTTCGGTCGTGTTGTTTTTTTTTGTGTTTTTTTCCACCCAAACGAGAACAAAAATAATAACAAATTCGTTTTTTTTTTCGAAAAAAAGTAGAATAAAAGGGGCGCGAAAAGAAACCAATTTTCACACGAGGAACGCGGAAAAGTTGAAAGAAATCCATAAATTTGTCGATTAGTATGAGTCTCAAGGGGATTGATAGCAAAAAGGGTGTAAATAAACAACGGCAGACCAAACAAAAGATGACTATCGTAAAAATGGGGTCAAAGATTCTGGGCCTAGACTTAGAACCCAAAAGGTCGCGGGTTCGATTCCCACGGCCATCAGTTGTTTTTGTTGTTTTTTCTGCCTCTTATCAATATCTTTTCATCAATCAATCAAATTAATTATAACGAATATATGCATATTATTGTTGATATCTAACTAAATAATCATAATTCCTCCTTTTTTTGTTTCTCTGCATTTGTAGTTCTTTTGGACGAGATTGAAATGCGAGGACGATTTTTATACATTTATCAAAAACATGTCACATATTTTTGCCATTTTATGTCACTTTTTGAATGGCGGTGGATTAGAAAACGACAAGAAAAATATGGAAATTTTGAGGCAAAATGGGGGAAAGAGGTTATAAAACGAGTTGGGATTTGAACTTTTTTCTTCGAGGCAAATTTGAAAGGGTTTTTCCAACAAAAATTTGGAAGTGATGAAATTTCGACCGAAAATTTATTATTATTTCGAAATCGATCACCTGTTAGCCACTCGTGGTCCCATAGTGTAATATTTTACACACTCGAAATACATTAACACTTCTTTTTTTTCGGAACAAAAAAGATGGAATAATAAAATCGATGTTTCACCGGTCAACAACAATTTTTTCTTGTTAGTTGAGAGCAACAGACAGAAAAAAGAAAGATTTATGATATTTTCGGAGAGCAAAAAAGAAGAAAAAACTAGAGTTTAATTGAGAAGTGTTGATGGATTTCTCGTTAAATTTATTGCCAAGAACTTTTGCTCTTCTTTGTATTACGCCGAAAAAAATTGGGAAGACAAAAGTTTTGATTTTAATAAAATATGACACTCAAAAATAACCTTGGTCACCTATTTTTATAATTGTCGTCAATTGAAGTATAGCACTATGCAGACCAGAATAATTCAAATTTATGTTCGGGGCAAAAAATCACTACTAATTTTTCATTTTCATTTTTTTCCGGTTGATTAATTGATCCTTTTTTCCCTATAATAATAACAACAACAAATATAAATTGCAATTTCGAAAACGAAATAGAGAGTGAAAAAAAACGAAGAAATTAGATTACGGATCACTTGCTATTATTATACTTCTTTTTTTTTTTTTGGTTTTCCTCCCAAAAATTGAAATCCGATCAGCTGACCATGAAAAGTTGGGGGGGGGGGGGGGGGGGGGGAAATGCAATTGAATGAGATGAACAGAAAAACAAGAAAGCCTTCTTCCAGATTCTTGCCATTGTCGTTGTTCACATTTGGACCAATTTTACCGGTATTTATCTTTGCTCAACGGCTGATCGACTGGCAAGAAATGCATTTTTGTCGGCGAGAAATTCGGCGGAAGCTGAAAATTGCGCGGAACTGCAGTCGACTCGATTGGTGAGTTCTTTTTTTTGAGAGAAAAACTTTGAGTTATTTGCATGTAGTTTGCGGAATATTCAAATTTTCGATTTCCTGTTTTCTAGTCCCTACACTTTATTTTTAGCTAGCTGTTAATAAAAACACATTTCTTTAAATAACCGGAAATTGACCAACAATTGACATTTTCATACTTTTTTCATACTAATTTAGAGCACAAAATCTTGATTTTCCGACGGAAAAGCAGGCCATACCTCAGCCAAAAACGTAGAAAATCTTTTTTTTTTCAAAATTTTCTCGCACAAACAATCTTGAAAAGTTTCGTCCTGTCTAAAGAAGGCCCGGCCCGACTAGCAAAAGTCCGGAAACTATTCATTTGTTGCCAATGTTTTTTTCAGAACATTGGCAAGAAGAAAATAAATCAAAATCTCGGCTCTTTCTTTTTGCATGAATGATCTTTGAAAGTATTTTCTCACACTCTTAACACACCCAACATCGGAATATAAAAGCAATCCTCTTCCAGTTTTGCTAGAATTTTTCAATTTCCTTTTTTCTGAACCTCTGGATGTTTTTTTTTGGTGACAAAAAGTCAAACACGAAAAAGTATCGAATTGCAAATAATAATAAGAAAAAAGGGGTGGCATTGTTGTACCCATTGAGCAGTCTCTATACGAATTGAATAAATAAACAGAAAGATGAACTGAGAATGCGTCAAAGCGCAAACATGTCAAATTTCTTCTAGTCGAAATATTATTCGGGACTGGAGCGAGATTTTGTCATTTCGGGCCGGTCTATCAAAAGTAAAACGGCCTGGGATTTTCAGACAGACCGGAAAAAAACGGAAAGTCGGCGAAATGATTTGGAGGACAAAAATCTGTTATGAAAAATGTCAAGGTTTTTTTTTCGGGAATTTTGAAAAGTTCTGACACTGAAGCACATTTAATTTGGTTCAGAAAACCTTCGAACCCCTGAACTTGAAAAAAACACAAGTTTTATTTTCCAGAATCGGCTACTTTCTGCGTTCATTCCGTATCACTTAATTGCTCAAGCTCGCCATCAAATCACCCTTTATAAACCGCATTTATACAACGAAACATATTCGCAAGTATCAGTCGCATACGGTCGATTAATCGGGTTCGAAACTGCTCTCGCACAATGTTCGACAATCGACGCGGCACGTGTTCTCAAAGAACTCGACACGCGAATCGATCGACTCGCCGCCGCGAATTCGTTGACTCGGGTCGCATCCGAAGGTATCACAGTTGTCGCGTCGATGCCCGGAATCGATTCACAACATGCCTCCAAATTGTGTCGATTCGCATTAGAATTGGAGACATTAATCGCGTCGTTTCGCGATGCGACAGGTGCCGATGTTGGTATTTGTATTGGTATTGATACGGGAAGTATTACGGCGGGAATTGTTGGAACAACTAAATGGCATTATGATGTTATCGGGTTGACTGTTGATAATGCATTGCTCATGCAAAGCAATGCCACACAATCGTGAGTTTTTCCCACTTTTTTTGATCAAATTTTGAAAATTATCGATTTTGACATCGTTGTGTAGCCAGTGCTGTGCACTTTGCAATAACCAAAATTTTAAAACGTTTACTTATTTTTGAAACGTAGAAGTATCCACGTATACATATTCAGCAGGAACGATGTCTGTGTTCTCTCACAAAAATTGAAAAAAGATGAAGAGATGTCTGGCTGTCTGATCGTTCAAAATGTCCCTGCTAGTTTTTTTTTCGCAAGAGATAGAAAACATTTTTTTTCATATTTTTCAAACAAATAATTATTTACATCATTTTGTAGCCGCTTTTAAGTACATTCGAAAAATGAAAATTAAAAATTGTTTTCTAGTTTTTGAAATGTAGAAATATCCGATTTTCTAAAATCATTTTCATCTAGCAGGGACGGTGTATGTGTTCTCTCTCACAAACCAAAAAAAAAATGAACATGAGCTAGGAGGATGTGTCTGCCTGTCTGTTCCTTCTAACCTTCTTGTAAGTGAACCGTAACCCTGACATGTTTACAAACGAACAATTCTCATCGTATAATACGATTGTTTTGAAATTACCAGACATTTTTCTGGACTCCCGGAAGTTTTGAAGAACTTGAAAAAATTGAACAAAAAGTGTTTAATTTTTCAAAAAGTTCGTGATTAGTATAATTTTGTAGCCGCTTTTCGGTACATTCTAAGTATATAAATTAAACATGTTTTTCTAGTTTTTAAGATGTAGAAATATTCGATTTTCTAAAATCATTTTCATCTAGCAGGGACGATATCTGTGTTCTCTCTCAAAAAATTGAAAAAGATGAAAAGGTGTCTGCCCGTCTGATCGTTAAAAATGCCCTTGCTAGTATCTTTTCATATTGGAGGAGAGAAGGAAAAACCAAAAAAACAATCACAATTTTGGAAAATATAATTCACAAGGCTGTTCGGGGCCGGGCTGATTTTTTTGGATGATTTTTGGAACAAAAACAAATAATCACAAAAAGTTTTGTAATTATTATCAGAAATTCGAAGTGGCATCAAAAGAAATTGAAAAAGTTTTTCATTTTTTTTTCAACATTTTTTCTCATTTTTTCAAAAAAAATTGTGATTCACATAATTTTGTAGCCGCTTTTTAGTACATTCGAGATATATAAATACAACATTATTTGGTAGTTTTTGAAATGTAGAATTATCCGATTTTCTAAAATCATTTTCATCTAGCAGGGACGATGTCTGCGTTCTCTCTCAAAAAATTGAAAAAAAGATGAAAAGGTGTCTGCCCGTCTGATCGTTAAAAATGCCCTTGCTAGTATCTTTTCATATTGGAGCGAAGATGGCGCATTCAGAAATGGAATTCTCAGAAAAATGTGAAATTGACAGTTTTTTGAATCGAAGAAAAGATGCAACATTCAAAAAATAATATGTGCAGAAAAAAAAATAGAAAAACAACAACAAATTGTTTTTTCACCATAAAGAAATATATTTACAGTGGAGTATACGTTTCAAATGAGACTCGTCGTTTTCTCGGAGCCGAAGCATCTTTTGAAATGGAAAAGTGTGAAGTTGGCTGGCGAATTCGTGGAACTCTGCCAACTTCGGAACTGTTTCCCGTCAATAAACGATTCTCGTTGGTTACCATTCCACAGGCAATCAATCGAGTTCTTCAAACTCTTGTTGCAATGAATCCGTCGACTTTGAAACAACAATTCGGAACCAATAAGAAGAGGTTAGACATTTTGGAATATGTTGTTCAATTTTGACTTTTTGAAAATTTTCTAACAACTCGGCCCGGCCCAGACCTTCATCAAAAATTACTGAAATGTTCACAGTGCCTTTTCAAAACTACAGTACTCTTTCAGAAAATGTGATCAACCAAAAGAGAATTTGAACAACACAAATAACAATGGAAACAAGGAATCGTTCGACATGCAAAAAGAGAAAAACGAGCACTCTTCGATAATTTCGCCAATTTCTCAAAAGTTTCGAAATAATGGATTGGAAATCGAATATCACAAGGAGACAGATCATTGGTTCATTCCATCGCTCGCCATTTCCATTTTCTTCCTCGTCGTTTATGGTATTTATCATATGTTGGTCATGCCAAGACTCATCACTTCGCTAGCACTGATTGTGGTCGCGTTGACATTGATGTTCTTCATTTTACTCATGTTGTATATCGACTATTTTCATGTGAGTTTGGGCCTAGATCTTTCGAAGAGTTTGAATTTTCCGAATTCAGAAACATTTTTGCGATGTGCAACGTAGAAATACATGCAAAAAAAAAACTGTGCAACGTGACCTTTTTTTCCAAAAAATTTGCAACATTTTTCATTGAAAAAAACGTGAAAAATAAATCGAAATGAAAAAAGATCAAAAAATCAATAAAAAATGTTGAAAATTTTTGCGAAAAAAATGAGATCACGTTGCACAGTTTTTTTTGCAAATTTTTTGCATTTTTTTTTCTACAATGCACATCGCATTTACATATTTTATTTCCAGAGTTTTTCTCAATTTATCACTCGAACATCGGCAGGACATGCAGTCACTATTCTTCTCATAATTACCATTTTATTCCTATGCGGGGTTGTTAACACGGTAAGCAAATTTTGTGCATTTTTTCGTTAGCGCGTTTCGGGCCGGCCTGAAATTGTTTTGAGCCGAAACTTTCTCAAATTGTAAAATTTTGACAATTTTTAGTTTTAAAAACATTTCGCGCCCGATCCAAAAGTTACAAAAAAAGCTAGAAAAAGTTTATATTTTGCAGTTCTCATGTCCTCAACCAAACGCGTTGGATGTTTGCCAAAAAGCGCATTTTTCCACATTTTCATTCGCTCTTTGGACTATCACAACAGCGGTTTTCATTCGATTCCCATCAATCTATCTCGCCTCACTTCTCATCGTCTCTCTTATCACCTATGCTCTTCAAATCTACGCGACACGTTCATCCAATTTTGGAGCCAAACAATTTATGATCGAACTGGACCTGTCGTGCTATTTGATATCATTGGCGGCGCTCGTATTTTTGCACGCAAGACGATGCGAAAAACTTTTGCGTCTCGATTTTCTCGCCGTCGTCAAAGGTGTCGAAGAATCGGCGACCAAAGACAAACTGGTAACACTGAACAATCAGATGTTGTTGAATCTGGTGCCGGCACATGTCGCATCGGGAGTTGTGCAAAAACCAGCCGGTGATGTGTGGTATCATTCGCATCAAAGTGTCGGAATCGCCTACATCGCAGTCAGCGGGTTCGATTTGCAAGGTGACGCCGGTCTCAACGGGTTGAACTATGTGTTTTCGCATTTCGATCAACTTATCGCAAATTTCAAAGGTGTTGAAAAACTGAAAAGTGCGAATCGTTTCTATATTGTTGCGGTGGGTCTGATACCGGACAATTCGCAAAATGTTGACGAAACACCTTGGACAATTGGCGAGTTGCTGTCCGATTTGGCAAAGTTTTTGATAGAAATTTCGAATTTTTCACGACAAAACGAGTTTTACACACAAATCGGTGTCGATTGCGGAAGCTGTTTGGCATATGTGAGCAACACGGATTCTCCGAAATACGAATTGTTCGGCGAAACATTGGAACGATCGCGAATTCTGATGCAGGCTTCTGGTCACGACACGACACTCGTCTCGGAAGAAGTCTATCTCGCTCTCCGACCACGTCCACTCAAATTCGGTCGCGAACAATATCAGGTGACACCAAATCTCAGCGCATATGAGCTGAAAACAGTTGCGTCGAGTGAAGAACGAGAAATTGAGGAGAGACGACACACACGCGTTTTGGTTGAAGCGCAACTTGCCGGGCGGCGACGTGTCTACAATCACAATGATGATACGCAGACAACGTCAGAAATGGCATCGTCGTTATCGTCGGAACTTCGTAGTATGGATGATGATGATTGTGAGACGGATTCCGAGCTGGAATGGATTACACCGCAGACGGCGTTGATGATGAATCAAGAGGCAGGACGAACCGCGTCGAGACAGAGGAGATATGTGATGAGACAGTCGGACTATGATCCGTATCGAGAGCCGGTTCGGGCAATGTCCAGTGATCACTATTATCGATCGGATTATTCGGATGTTGAAGGAATGGCCAGTCGCACGAGCAGTAGAAATAGTTGTCAGTTTTTTGTGAATCTCTTTTGTTTGGGGGGTTTTTTGACTTGAGATTCAATTTTTGCTCCGTAAACGGCGAAATTAAGAGCAGAAGAATTGGCCTTTTTTGATCTGGACACATTTTTAGAAGGTTGATTCAGAGATTTGGAAACTTAGAACGGGGTTTTCTCTTTTTTTTTTTGACCCAGTCATAAAATTTAAATTTAGTATCTGGAAGTACTGTAGTTTTGTGGGTTTTTACGACGCGGTTTTTCAGCAGTTTTTTTAAAATAATTTGAAATTTTCAATTTTTTGGCTGTTGTTTCCATTTTTACCAAAAAGTTTCAAGTAAGGGTTACTAAAGATGTTCTCAAAAAATCCAAAAAAAAAGTCCCAATCGTAAATATATTTTTTGAGTTTGAAATTTCGAATTTCTCCGTCAACAACTGTTTTTTTTTTTTGACAATTCATCATGCCAAAAATGGAAACTCGAAATCTAAACATCTATACTTCGAAATTGATACTGGAATATTTTTTATTGAAGAAACTTTTGGAAATTGGACAATGATAGTCAATTTTAGATCGTCGCGGTTGGCGCTCAACATCGAAAAATTCGCTTCGAAATGGTTTCGGATTGTTCAAAAAATCGTCGGCGGCAGGTCCAGTTTCGGATTCGGAAGAAGGGAATGTTGTGGAAGCGGCCGCAAATCGAGTCGATCGAATGATTCAAGAACTCAACGCATATGGCGATTTTGCCGATGTCAAACCACTCGAATATCAACCATTCCCATCGAATTTCGGCGGTTCACTTCGAAGTGTTCATCGAGCAATGTCATCTGCATGTCATACCGAATACGATAATGCCGAATCAGATGCTGATAATGCAATGCTATCAGATGATGCCGAATCGAATGCCAATAATCGACCAAAACGAAGAAGATCGCAAAAACGATGGACATTGAAATCATCATCGAGTGATAAACGATGGCATCGAAATGCGGCCGATGGTGACACCGAATCACAGTGTAGTAGTATCGCGGCCAGTATTGATCTAGAACCGATTCGGTGAGCCGACTATTTCAATATAATTTTCAGCGAAATTGTCAACAAAAAACAAAATGCATTTCCCAACGGTCCTGTAGTGTAGAGGTTATCACGTCTGCTTCACACGCAGAAGGTCGCCGGTTCGAACCCGGCCAGGACCTATTTTTTTTAAAATTTTTTGCAGAAACTTTAAAAAATGTCCTATTGAAATTTAGTGACAAAATAATTTTCAATGTTTTTCAGCTGGAAATCGGTGCATTCGATAGGCTACGAAAATGAATACGAAATGCCAAGCGACACGGAAGGTTTGGCGATCGAAGAGATGGTTGCGTTGTCGCGCGACATTCGCAACAATTTCGGCGACTTCAAATTGGCCACATTTGACGACATTGATCAGGATTAATAATTGCTCCCCATTAGTGTTTTTTTTTGTATTTTTTAACGGGTCGAAACTTTCTCGAAAAACAGCTCATCTTTTACCTTTACCTACTTAAATACCTTTTCTTGGTCACACAACTTAATATTCTATTTGATACTGGTTTTTGTCCTGTTTCCGGTTCTTTTCTTTTTCACCAAATTTTGTTTTGCCAAAACGAGAATAAAAAATAAATATTTTGAATACTACTGTAGTTAAAGGAACATGGTGTTGTGTGGAGATGTTGGTCTTGTGGCGCACAGTGCGCGGGTTACTTTTCATTTCTTGTCACGCGGAACAATTGTTATAATTTATCCTCCTTCTCTGAAAACAAAACATTTGAGATTGCTGATTCAGAAATGCCAGCCGTCAGAGCAGCCGCCAGTGTTCGCGCAGTAGATCCAAGAGGAATACCTCTTGGAACTCCTCGAGGTATGGTAAATACTCCGCAACACCTACACGCGCTACCCCAGCTACCCAGACCGATTATGCCTCTTCAGCGTCGTGAGTTTACTTTCTTACTTCTGATACTCTTGATCATAATTTGTTGAAAACTTTTCTTTTAAGCCGCAGAAAACGATATTACACGGATGGTTAGACAAATTAATGAAGAGATTGCCATTTTAGAGCAACAGAAAAACGCTTCCCTTATCGAGAAACAACAAAATGGTTTAATAATGGAAACCATAATGCGCGAAAATAAGGCTTACAAACAGCATGAAAGAAAGCGTGAAGAAACCGAAAGATTTTATCATATTTGTGTGGAATGTGAGAAAAAAGACGATGAGAATAAGTAAGTATATTAGTTGTGAATATTTATTTAAACAACATTCCCTTATTATAGCATGCAGTTGTGCTCAACATGTCACGAGCTTAAATTCAACGATTTGGAAGATTTGAAGAACAATGTGATATGCGCAGCGTGTGCCATCAAGAAACACATTCGTCAAGCACATCAAGTTGTTGATTTTTATCCATATTTGGTGAGCGAAAACCAAAACCTAAAAATCATATTCTGTTATTTTTTCCAGAGAGCTCACAACTTTTCAGTTCATTCAGTGAATTTCAAGAGCAATTGGAAGAATTTTAACGATACCAAAACGGCGACAGCGATGACGATGTCTTCTTTCAACTTTTACACTTCACAAGTCACCAAGGTACATTTTTTTAAATATAGTTTTTAAATTATTTTTTCCAGATGTACGTAAATTTGATTGATATGACGAAAAGAAGCAAAAATACAACAAGTCAAATCGAATTTGCAAGTCAAGTGAACGTACTTTTAGAGAAATCTAAATCAATTCAATCTCAAATCGATGTTAATTTAAAAGAAAGTGTCAAAATTCTGGAGGTAAACACAATTTGTTGCAGAACAATAAAAAATCCAATTTTTTATTTTTAGGAAACCTTTGCAGGAATGAGAAATTGGTTGGAAGAACAAGAAAAACATTGTGTAGATAATAATGAAACAATCGATTTGCAAAATGAAGATCAAGAAGAACCAAAAGAAATTAAAACTGTGAAGAAGAGAAAAGTAAAGAATTAACATTTTTATTTGTGTGTGAAGAATCGTTTTATAAAAATAAAAAATCTGTATAATATCTGGTTTTTGAAAATCCACAAGCTTATTTTTGACAAAAACTGGGTTGAATTTTCGCGAATTTCAGATATCTATTGAGGAAATAAAAAATCAGTAAGAATGATCAAGACTGTGCCTCTGGAATTTGATGGGACCCGGCGCAAAATGGAGTACACCGGTGGGTAAGAAACCCCATATCGGGAATTCGTATGCAAATTTTTGGTTCCGGAGAAATCGGTGGTCGAAGTTTTTTTCGAGAAAAAAAGTGGGTCAAATTCAAAAAATAGTATTTCGATTAATTTTTGAGGGAAATTCTTGGTCAAAAAAAGCTGTCCATCCGTTAACCAACTCATAAAAGTAAATGCCAGCCTGCCGCGATATTAGCGCTACCCCGCAGCGAGGTTAGGCGCGACCCTGCGTGGCGGCCGACAGCAGGCTGGCACAATCCGGCAGCAGGGTCGCGCAGTCGGTCGGCAGGGTCGCAACAGTCCGGCAGCAGGGTCGCAACAGTCCGGCAGCAGGGTCGCAGCGATCCGTCAGCAGGATCGCAACTGTCGTTTTTTGCACTATAAGCGCATTTATCTAGCATACTATAACAGCCAGAGGTGCGGAATCACGATTTATTGGAGAAAATAATGAAAAAAAAACAATTTGAACATCAATTGATGTTCATTAAATGACATTAGAATCACAAAATAAACATAGGTAAACTTTTGAAGAAACTCTCAAAAGATACAATTTTCTATAATGAGGTTATTCAGTTCAGCTGAAAAAAAAAGTAAAATATGATAAAATAACACAGAATATTACAAAGAAATAGGTTTTTTTTCTGTTATTTTATCATATTTTCACATTTTTTTCCAACTGATTAACCGAAAAATAAAAACTTCAGAATATTGTTGTATCAATTTTCACCTTCTCAAAAGTTTACCTTTTACAACAGATAATGAGATACTTAGACGATGAACTGCGTTGATTCCCAATTGACATAAATTACTTGATAACATTGGTCACGAATTTTTCAAATGTTGGCAAATTGTCGCTGGATTTTCGGCGGTTCTTGTCTCAGTCATGTGAGTTCTGAAAACTTGTTTTTGAACACTCAAAAAAAAGAAGTTATACCGAAGATTTTCAACTATTGATTTTTAACTCTTTCAAAAAAAAATTAAAGAACTCACTTGAAAGTTTCGAAATTGCACTGTTTTCCCATCATTTTTTTCATTTTCCGCAATCCTGTGATTGAACATCATATGCCTGAAAGTAAAACAGATTTTGAGTGGATGCAAATTTTTCAGTTTTGATGAAGCTGAATGTACATTTGAAACATAAAGTATAAATTCTCACCCCCAGTAAATATTTCCTACTCTGTGCCGTCGTTTTTTATTGTTATCGGCAATTGTTGTTGATTACGAAAACAACCTGAAAAAAAAACAATGATTTTGATAAAAGAAAACAAAAAAAACATAACTTTTGACAAGAAAAACGAAACAAATGGGAGAAAATAGAAAAAAAACTGAAAGAAAAACCCTAAAAATGCCATCCTGCTGCTACCTCGCCGCAGTACGGCATAACCTCGCGTTAGGCTCGCGCAGGGTAGCAGCAGTCCGACTGGTCCGCCACCCTTGCTGCAGTATCGCACACCCTCGCTGCAGTATCGCGCACCCTCGCTGCAGCATCGCACACCGTCGCCGCAGTATAGCTAATATCGCGGCAGGCTGGCATTTACTTTTATGAGAACCTATTTTTTGACATAAAAAACGATAAAATAAGTATCGTTTATGCCCCGACATTGCATCATTAGGTCCGGAAATTTTTCTTCCGTCATAATTTTCAACTCGATCACCTTTTTTGACGAGAGAAATGTGACACCTGATTTTCGAAATTCAAATTTCCATTCCCGATTTTTTCCGAATTTCCTGTTTTTTTCCAGGGAGCTCCTAATCAACTCCTCAATTCGGAGTTGCTCCGGAGTTTTTATTTCACTGAGAAGATACATTTCAAAAAACATAATAACGTGTACTTTACGTGGTTAGGAAAAAATAAAGGATGTTGTGAAAACAGGTCATTTCTTATTTCTATTATCACTGGAAGTAAGCTCTATTTTTAAAAAAAAATGGAATTTGTCGCAAAAATAGCGTTTGGAACGTCATGTTTCTCCATAGCTACTACTGTAATTGTATTCGTTGTTTTCATCGTATTTCTTATCGGGATAGTGAAGAAAAAAAGAGTAGCAAAAGGAAGTAAACTGTTCTGGCCGTACCTTTTTCTGATTCTCATGTTGTCGGCTCTTCTTGTGGCAAACAATCGAACAATATACAAGAAGCATAGTGAAATATCAATGCAAAATACTGTGGATGGTATGAAATACATTTCTATAGTAGGGTTATTCAGTTAATAAAATGTAGTTAAAAAAACAAACAAAAAATTGAAAAAAGCAATGCAGTTGATGTCAAAAAATGTCGAAAAATTACAGTACTCCATCAATTTTTTGACGCTTCGTAAAACAAGAAATGAGGAAAACGTCTCATCGCGCCGAGACCCAAAAATAAAAAACTACATGTTTCTTCGAATTTATTTTTTTTTCTTGTTTTTCTGTATTTTAAAGTGGGTTTTCAAACAAAGTACGGAGTTTTTGAGTGAAAGTTGTCGAATATTAATTTACGGATGTCATCATCCCATTTGTAGGAGATTACAGCGTGTTTTTCAGCGTGTCAAAAAATAGGTGAAGTACTGTAATTTTTCGACATATTTTGACATCAACTGCATTGCTTTTTTTATTTATTTTCTGTTTTTTTAACATACATTTTATTAACTGAATAACCCTATAGATATCAAATAATTTTGAGTATTATAGATACCAATCTGATTCTCAAAAATGCTCAAAAACGTATCGAAGATGTTCCAATGGACAAGTTGGCAAAAGAGGCGACGGACAAATGGTTCGATGAAAAATTTCAACCTGCTGAACTAATACAAGACAGTCATCAAAAAGTCAATTTTGATGAGACCAAGACGGTGAGTTGGTTTTTTAAAAATATTTTTTTTCTAGCCAAAAAAGAAAACATTTGAAATCTTTGGCGACTCGTAGCATTCATTTCATCGAAATTCTAAAAAATCACTTAGTTAGAAACCCCATAGCGGGAAGAAAAAAACTATTCCCTAGTCTCAGAGAAATCGGGGCCCGAAAAAAATTCAAAAAGTGGGCCAACATAAAAAGTCGAATCTCGGTTAATTTTCAAGCAAAATCATCGGTTAAAAAAGCAATTTGAAGCTTATTAGTTGTAGATTTAAAAAAACACACATGGAACGAAATGTTTTTCACTTCCAAAATTGCAGAAATCCAAAAAATCGATTTTTTTGGAGCGGTTCGGTGTGATGCAATGTCGGGGCCATTAAAAAACAAAGACCTATTTTATCGATTTTTACGTCAAAAATAGGTCCGGATGACATCAGTTATTTAAGTTTTGCCACCTGTTTGCAAGTTGATAATAGGAACGTGTCTAAAAATGGTTTGAAAGCAACAGAATCGCACAAAAAAATCAATTTTGGAAAAAAAAAACTTCTGGAAGTTTATGGTCCTTCAAAACCATTTTCAAGTACTCCTGAGACATAATCTTACACCCTGAAAATTTGAAAAAATTTGAGTCACGTACAGTAGCATTTTCGCTGTACACGTGGATTTTTTACATTTTATAATGGGAAATTATCATTTTTTTTTGTTTTTTTTTAATGTTCCTTCAACGAAAATGTACTGTACTTAGCCCCGCCCATTTGGTTTCCTAGGCCATATTGGTTTTCTTCCAATGGTTTAATTTTTGTCAACCTTATAATATCAAGATTCTTGATGAATCGGGCCTGCACCAGAATTTTTCCCCTTAAACAGGTCCTGTTATTCAAAACACGCTATCGCGAGTTGATTTTTGTGAGTTGGCAAGGTGAAGGTAAAGGGCATCGAATTCGGATCTGAAGTATTATTTTGTTTTTTTTTTATTTTGTAGAATAACACACAATTTTTATGTGAAATTTGAATTCGACAAGTTTTTTTATTGCAGAAGATAGAAAATTATGTGGGACATATCAGAAAAGATATAGCTACATGCGAAGAAATGAATAAATTCTTGTACCACAAGGATAACTATGCAGCTGGCGACGTGTGTAAATTCCGAAACGAATATCTGGTAGATGCAATTATTGCAAGCGACAAGACTCTTATAGGGATTCCAGAAGATCAGTTCAAAATTGCCGACGAAACGAAAAGGCGCATCAATGCCGTATGTGTTGACATTCAGAGTGATGTGGATGACATGAAACTGAAAAATTTTGGTGTGGCAAAAATCAAAGGAGATTTGGATAAAAGAAAGGTAATTCATCTCACCCAGATATGCCGTTTTGAATTTTTTTCGCGGCACGGCGGGTTGAGTCGTTCAGTCCCGTTTTGCTGATATCTCGTTTTTGGCTCACTCTTTCACTTTCTTGACACTTGGATATGAAATAACAAGAAAAATATGACTTGGTGTTACACTTATATTCAAAAACGCGGTATTTTTGTCGTTCGAAAAAAATCAGCGGGCTCACCAAAAAGCCAAAAACGGCATCCCTGAATCCCACCACATTATTTTAACAGTATATTGTCAGTAGAAAAATTGTTAGAACAAACAATAACCACTTTTCGAGCCGGAATAATTTTCAGGCCATGTTACTGACATTTCAATCTGCCATCGAAAACACGGAGACTGTAAGAAAAGAATGGGTCCATAAATTTGTCGAAGTTCTACCGGATAAACAGTCAATCCTCAAAACTGTCATCATTCGAGCATCTCTTGTTCTTATGTTACTGTCATCCGTCACGCTAATCATCATGATTAGTTCGAAATATGTTCCAGATGAAACGTTTTCCGGATGAAACGTTTTTCGAAAGTTTAACATCTGAAATTTTGAGTATCCCGAACATTATTCGAGACTACAATATTCAACAATATATCGATAAAACGAGAAAAAAAGCAACCGATGTGATGCAACCTTTTATATTTCCAAAACAAAGATTCGAATCATATTTTGGTCAGATGTCAGTGAATACTGATGCGGTTGCTGCTTCAACCGCCGCTAAGGAAGGATTTATTTGTGCTGGATTTGTTGTTACCAAAGAAATAGGCGTAAAGTTCAGAAATGATCGTAACAGTTACACAGACACCATGTCGCATTGTCATGGAGTGCTCGGAGAGTATAACCAGTATATTGCAACTCTCCCTGATATACTGATGGAGATATTCGAAAAACCTTATAAATCAGTGTTGGCATCATACACGGAAGCTGTTGATCGTATTCAAGTTAGTTTTTTTCAAACCAGTTTATTATTACGATTAGTTTATTTTTCAGCAACAAACCAATGCGACCGATTTCTCATGTCAAGCCATTTTCGATAAATATTCCAATGCTGGTGATACAATCTGCCGCCCCTTCGATGGTCAATATGCACTTCTCTGGATTTATCTGATCGTTGTTATTTTGTCTTTTACTGGATCAAACTTCGTTCATGTATTCGTTCTAAGAAACTTGAAAAGTGGGAAGAAAAGTGACAAGTCGGATGAGCAACAAACCACGTCTCCATCGCCAACATCCACTCCGCTACCACCACCACAATCACTATCACAGAATGTTTAGATTAATCCTAATACTTAATAATAATGTTTTTTTTTCAATTCGAAGACTTTTTTCCACAAACCAAAAAAAAAAAACAATAGAAAACCGTCGCCACACAGAAATAGCCCCGCCCCCTTGCAAAAGCTGACATTTTTGTTTTGCAACCACGGCGCACAATTTTTTTCTTTTGATTTTTTTTGTATGTGGAAATGTAACGTGAGAGCTCTTACTCTAGAGTTGTAGCTTTCTCTGCGCAGAGAAAATAAACAGGTCTCACGGCGAATACTTTTTATTTTCGCGAATTTTTAATGATGCAATAGAGCGAACATTCCTCGTTTGTCCGCCCTAAAACAAGGTGGCCGAGCGAACGTGGCCTAGAAAAAACACGTCCACTGTTATTCGTTTAAAATTTTTAAGGATTTTTTTTCTACTTTTCACGGTGTTTTAGTCCCCTTATAGGAGGGACGAATGAGAGAGGTAGACGCAGAAATGAAAGAAAAAAAAATAGAAATGAAACGTGAGATTTTCAGAGAAAATAAACAGGTCTCACGGTGAATACTTTTTATTTTCGGGAAATTTCAACGGTGCAATAGAGCGAACATTCCTCTTTTGTCAGCGTTAACTCTCTCGTTACATTTCTATTTTTCTCATTTAATAAATCGTTTTATCCAGCTGTAAAAACTTCATTTTAATATCCGGTGTTTTGAAATCCACAAGCTTATTTTATAACACAAAACAGGTTTGATTATTGGTTAATTTCAGAAATCTATGGAACAAATAGTAACTCTAAGAAATGAAGTATGCTGCCAAAATTGTCGACGAAAATATGGTTAGTGATAAAATCCTTGGTTTTTCACACAATTTCAATCGGTTCAGGAGAAAATTTTGGAATGTATTTGATGGAAGTGTGCGGGCATCATTTATGTTATAACTGTTTTCGGGATCGGTAAGTATGTGAGAGCGGATAACATTGAGAAATCAACTTTCAGAGATTTACATTGCAGACTCTGTGACACTGAAACTGATTGGATTGAAATTCCACTCGTAGAAGGTAATTTTTCATCATTCCTGCCACAAGAGGGTACTAAAAATTCTCAAAAATTTTTTCTCTGTGAAAAATTCCAAAAAACAATATTTTTGTCACTGTGAATCGTCAAAAAAATATATATTTATCTAAAAATGTCACTGTGAAATGAAGTCAAAAATTTTGTAAAGTTTTGTCACGGTACTTTTCTACCTCTTGTGACAGATATGTTTTTTCATATACATAATTGTACAAATCAAAGTTTATCATCAATTATGTGAGGTTTTAAATTTTAAAATGAGCGAAAAAAGCTGAGATTCGAAAATAAACAGTGGGCAAAACCACAAACATTTAAAAATTCAAATTGCCACAATTTTTAAGATACGGCCAAAATATTGGATGATTGCATTTCGCTGCTGAAAAATTCGAAAAAAAGCGAAAACGATTTGAGAAATGACAACAAATTATTGAGAGAAGAGAATGAGGATTTGATTCGTGACATGGAACACGTTGTGAGCTTGAAAAACTCGGAAGATTTGTACACTTGTGTAGATTGTCAAACAAAACACAACGATCAGAAGTGAGTATTTCCATTTTTGTTTCAAAGTCAAACATTTTTTGTAAATGTTCTAGAATGTATTTGTGTGAAACTTGTCATCGACTGAATTTTGAGAATACTGAAGATGTTATAAATCATGCGATTTGTTCTGAATGTGCTATCAAAAAACATAGTCGAAAAGAACATCAATTTGTCGATTTCTTCCCATATTTGGTAAGTTTTCCAGCTTTTTTCCAGAAAATAATCAAGTTTTCTTCAGAGTGCTCATCGTTTCTCAGAACTGTCAAAAGAAATCACTTGCAAATCCGATGAATTGAAAAACTCACAAGCTTTGTTGAATGACACAGTTCTGGATGTTGATTTGTTGATCAAACGGGTGTCTCGAGTACGTTTCGCTGAATTTTTATTTAAAAAAAAAATGATGTTTCAGAACATTGATTTGTTGACAGATGTAGCTAGACGCAGCAAAACTTCTCAATTTCAATTCGAAACTTTTGCCAAAATTGAATCGTTGATGGAAGAGGTAAACAATTTCCATGGAGAAGTTCCAATTAATTCTCTTTTTTTTTCAGTCGAAAAATCTCAATACGAGGATGAGCCTTGAGATGAAAAATAAATCAATGGAACTACAGGTATTTTCAATATTTTGAAATTTTTGCTAATTTTGCAATTTTTTTCCTTCAGAACAGTCTTATAAATTTGGATGAGTGGTTGATAAATAAAACTGCAGATGTCAGAGACGATTCGGGAATTATAAAATTGTGCGCTCGGAACTTTTTCACAAGTTTTTGTCAAAATTTGATTTGATAAATTGTAACATTGTTAGTCAAGTTCTGTTTCGAAATCCTTTCTTTTTATTAATTTTTGTTGCTTGTCAACACCGATCAAAAAATCTGTTGATCGGACGTTTTTTCTTGATAAGAACTTACTTATTCGCAAAAAATGGCCGATTCTCAATTGTTGTTTACTCCTTTCAACAAATGCTATGTCTGCAATAATGAGTTTGGTAGGTTTTTTGAAAAATTTCTAATAAAAATTGGTTTTTTTCCAGATGACGATATTCGTCAGCCAATGGTTTGCTGTAATTGTAATCGACGAAAATGTCAAGTTTGCTCCATGGATAATTGTGATTGCGAACAGGTATGGGGTACTGTAATAACAGTTTCGTGATTTTTTCATTTCTCAAAATACAGTAGCTGAAAATAATAGTTATTCTGAACGTTGACCGGACTGAAGAATTTGTAAAGAAATCAATTTTTTGAAAGTTCAAAAACTACAGTAATTTCCAACATTTCAAAAGTGACATCTTTCGAATTCCAGAAAAAAGATTTCTGGCTCTAAAATACAGTTTTTTTTTCAGGAAGAAACAGCACATGTTGTAGATGAAACTCTGTCGATGATGCTCGATTTGCTCAAAATTCAAACATCTTCTCCGTCTTCACAATTTCCGTGCACAGAATGTGGAAAATTGGAAAATGAGCAAAAATTGAATGTGTGCAAAGATTGCAATTTCGAACTGTTCATTGGACAAATGCCAAATTTTGAGCAATTGATGCAAACATGTTTGTGCTCTTTTTGCGCACTTCGAAATCATGCTCAAAAAGCACATTCAATTGTCGACTTTTTCATCATTTTTGTATGTAATTCTCACTATTTTCATCTGTTTTTTTTTTTTTTTTTTTTTCAGTCTTCAATCAAGTTTGATGAATATAACGATCAAGTTGCTGAAAATCGAAGAACTTTTATGAATTCAAAAATGAAAATGAAGAATTCTTCGAATTTCGCGCTTGTTCTCAATCAACAATTGGATACGGTAATCAATGGATTACTGTAGTTCTTAATGATTGTTCTAAATATTCAGACATTCACCGAATTATTGGATACAGTTAGACGAACAAGAGCAAGAGACAGCATGGTTGCAAAATTCGAAAAACTTGAAGAGTTTTTGGAAAAAGTAAACTGAATTCGAGGTTTGAAAAAATTGATTTTTCTTCAGGCCAAAACTATCAACGAGAATATACAAAAAATTGTATCAGACACCGAGGTATTTCATTTCTTCTCCTTTTTGATTTTCAATCATTTTCAGGAAATTCTCGCAATTTCAACAAACGACACTTCACAAATCGAATGTTACTCTGTTGACGATTTCAATTCAATCATCGACAACATTCCAGTTAGATTCGAATAACTTATTAACAAGAAATGTAAATTTATGCGTAACACGTCAAAAATAAATAAAAACATACATTTTCCCGGAAAGAAAAAAGTGAAAGAGAGTACAAGAAAAAGTGAGACCAAAAAAGAAGAGTAGGACAGAGATACAGCAGAGTATTAGACATGCTTATATACAACCAACAAAGGAAATCGGGAAAACTATTTGGCACCGAATATAAACCGACCACCAACAACAAATCCGAGGACTGCAGCCGCGCTCAGACCAAAAATCGAAAATCGACGACGTCGACGAGCAATCGCAATCTGCTCTGCTTCGTCCAAAATGTATTTTTTCTTCAATTTGACACCAAGCTCCATGAAGTCGGACTGAAATAATTTGAAAATGATAGCTTTAGAACAAAAAATAGAAAGTCCCTATTCATATTCAATTTGACTTCCCTTTCAAACCCCTATCCCCATTTTTGTCACATTTTCTACAACAACAATACAAACAACACCACTCAAATAACACCCTATAATTATCGGATTTATAATCCCATTAACACATCTTCTCTATACTAAAAGTATACTTTTTAGTATTCATATTTCAAGTACACTTGGCTCATATCATAAAAACACCACGAAGAGCAGAAATTAAATCGCTTACCCATGATTTGTCATGTTGTTTCCAAGAAGCGCGAAGTCGAGTTTTGATGAAAAGTGAGGTATATCTTGCAATATGGATAATTTGATCTCTCATTTCCATCTTTTCCATCATTTGTTGTGCAACAACACCGCCAAATGCGACGAGTCCAATCTTCAAAAACAAAAAACATCTTCCTTCTCTTATCTCTTTATTTTTTCTTACCAATCTTCCATAACTCATTTGGCACGTGTCACTTGGAGCCCATCCAACTGTTTGAACAACTTCTTGATATAGTGAAAATGAAACTCTCGGAGATAATATCAATTGTTCAGCGAATCCTTCCAATCTCTGTTTATTTTGTTGTTCGAAGATTGTGGCAATTGCTCTGAAATAAATTGGGAAAACGTAAAAATTATTTATATTTCAAAAAACCTCATCATCAAATGTTCTGGTTGTGTTCCATATGGCAATTGGGGAGCATCAAACCATTCATATCCATTTTGGTTCATTTTATACAAGAAGTAGTCAATCTATAACAAATGAATGAAATTTCATCAAAATTCAAGGTGAAAATAGATTTGGAGTTGAAAAATACACTTATTAACAAAAAAATCGGAAGTTTTAAAAGGAAGGAATTCTCTCGGGCCGGTCTGAATTTTTTTTTTAATTTTTCAGAATTAGAAATGTCCAGAAATTTAGTAATTCATACCTGTCACAAGAAGGTTTTAAAAATTCGCAAAACTTTTTTCACTGTGAAAAAAATAATAATATTTTTGTGACTGTGAATGTAGAGAAAAACGAAAAATGGGCGAAAATACGTCTGAACTCTTACTTTCAAAAAAAAAAACCGATTTTTGCTTAACGCGGTGTGTTCGAGAAAGTTAAAACCAGACTCTACAGTAATCCAGACCGCACAAAAAACGTTTGAAAACTAGAACGTTTCACGAGCATGAAATATGAACTATTTTTTGACGCGAAGTATTTGAATTACTAAAATGACAACTTACAACAAAACCTTCGATATCTAATCGTTCCTCTTCCCAATCATTTTTCTCCCTATTTCCATCGCCCATGATCATTTCAGCACCTATTGACATTCGCCTTGTTGTTGGCATGCAAACTGTGGCCGGTTTCAGAATATCTTTCGAGGACGAGCTCATATTTAGAATTTCAATAGGATCACATCCTTGGTTTGCTATCATTTCCTTGATTTCAGTTGTTGCCATAGTTCTCCTTCAAAAAAAAGTTGATTGTGATTGGGAGAAAGTTGAAACGATTACCTTCTGAATGCATTTGAATGTGATGAACTTGAAGATGCCATATCCATTGTGTCCAACATTTTGTCTCTTGTCATTTGATGATCCTAAAATGTTTTTATTTCAAATTTGTTAATATTTTACATAGTACTACAAATCTACGAATAATCAACGAACAATACGGAAAAAGAGCAACGGATGCAAAAAAAGAAGTAAAAAAAAGGGCGGAGAAAAAAAACGTCGATCGAGAAAAAGGCGTGGCCTATTTAGGCAGCGATTTTCTTGTTTTTGTTTTTGCAAGCGTTGATCACGACAGCAAGAGCGATAATAGCAGAGACTGCGAACACCAAATATCCACTTTTGTAGACCTCAAATTACCAATCAATAAAATAATATCATACTTCAAAAAAAACCAACCTGCCCAATGTTATCAACTCCTTTGGCCAAATCGAAACCTAAGAAACGAATTCCGTTCAATGTGTGGAAAATGATTGGGAACGCGATAATGTATTTGAAAACAGCGGTAACGGCACATGGCAAATTCCATCCGCGAATGAAATCGACGAATGTCGTGAAATCGATGGGGAGGACTGCGAAACCAACACCTCCAACAAGAAGTGTTCCACCCATTACACATCCACTGATTCTATGGAATCCAGACAACTAAAATCCGTCAAATTTAATATATAAAACCAAGAAAAACTAACCATCCATGTGAGTTGTGGTTGATAAATTGTGAGATGTGGTGAAATTGGGCGGTTTTTCGAGCGTTGTTTCAGTAAATATTCCCATCCGAGCTTTTGGATTGGTGTCTTTGTTTCAGCCGACTGAATAATCAATAATTATTTTGTTCATTCAAATCAAAGAACCAACCTTTGAAACGACAGATGTTCCAAAACTGCGAGAAATCGAGTTTCTAGCAGCCAATCGGCAAAGAATTGAGCTTGGAATATTGATCATTCTGTAACACTAAAATCCCTTTTCAATTTTGTGACTTTAAATTTTAAAAATTCGATTTTTAACAGCTTTCAAAACATTTTCTTTGAAAATGCACGCAGAAAAAACCAGAAATGCGCCAAGAGGCGGGGCAAATCAAGAAATGCGTCAATCATCGGTCGACTGACCCAACATTTTTTATTTTTATTTATTTTTTTTCGAGTTTTTTGATTTTTAGACATAAAATGAACGAAATAGTACGAATCAGTGAAGCTTCTACACCTTGGCTTGAAATTCTCATAAAATTTGGTTTTGAAAACAAACCTTTCATTCTTGGCAGTTGGTCAACAGAAGATTGGGAAGCTAGAAAAAAATGGGTGAATGAGAATGGAACTCCAAATGTGGAATTTTTGACAAAACACTATGGAAAATCGAGTGTACCAATTTCAGTAGATGAAAAAGATGTGGAAACAACAACATTTCAAGAATATCTGGAAACGGGAAAATCTTATAGAAAGTATCTCAAAGATTGGCATTTTCAAAACGAGTAAGATTTCGATCTAAAAAGTAAAAAATATTGGTTTTGAATATATAATAGATACGGAACATCAATGTACAATCTCCATCCATTTTTCGCCAGAGATTTTGTAAATTGTGAGAGTTGGACGAACCAAAAGGAAATAAATCCATTCGGCGACGAATATCGATTCGTTTATTATGGTGTAAAAGGATCATGGTGAGTGTATAATAGATTAAACATCTGGTTTGTGTAAATATACACAATGCGGCACCTTTTCCCACCTTGTTCACCACCTCTTTATGATTGTTATTGAAGGACCAAATTCCATTCGGATGTTGTTTCATCTCACAGTTGGTCAGCTAATATTTGCGGAAGAAAACGATGGTTAATGGTACCGCAAGGAAACGAAAAAGTGTTTGCGACAAGTGGATTCGAAGGGTTCATAAATGATATTCGAGAACGAGCAGATTTTTTCGAATCAGCTGGAGTTATTGAGTTTACACAAGAACCTGGAGAAATTGTATTTGTTCCCTCTAATTGGTATCATCAAGTACATAATATGGTAATAAGTAGAACATTTCCACCATATAATATTGATATGTAAACAGACCGACACAATATCGATCAATCATAATTGGATAAATGCAACAAATTTGAACTTGGTCCGTGAATTCATTCAAAATCGAAATTTGGATGTTATAAAAGAACTTGAGGATGTCAAAAATTGTTTTTCTCACAAAGAATTTGAAGATCAAATTGAACTTGTTCTTTTCGCCGACGCAAGATTGAACAAAACAAAATTCGAGAATTTATGCAAACTGGTTCAAAACTCGAGAAAAATGACCTGGTTCTGTGAAACTCATCAAAACAATCTGTAATTTGTAATTTTCTCTTTTTTCTCTCAAAGTTGTTCTTAGGCACCTCTGTTTATCCAATCTCGAATGCCATCAACGAATTCTGAAAATCTGTGAATGTTCAATCTCTTTTTGTGAGAAATGTGTTGAATTCATCGAATCTCTTGAATATTCTGTTGCCTCTTTTCTTCTTCGGTAACTTTTTTGATTTCGGGATCAAAATAATTTCAGTATTTTTTTCAGAAAATCATGGTGACACAATCAGAGTTGGCCGAAATGTACAAATGTTTGGTTTTGAATACAAAACTGACAATAAAAGTGGATGAAAATGTGATAAAATGTGTGAATATTTTCGAGAAATGTCGGCGAGAAAAATCAGTTGAACCTATCGAAGCAGCAGATATTGATGAAAATATCAAGAAAATCATGAAAAAAGTTGTGGAAAATGAAGAGGAGACGGAAAAGACACCGAACGTTGAATGGTCTATAAATATTGGTGAGGTTTTTTTCTCTGGCCTTCTGAAAATTCCATTATATTCCGTGGCAAGGCTGTGATTTTTGAAATCTTAGTCCGGCACGAAAATCGGGACCCGGGCCTTTTTGTTTTTCAAACGGTCCAAAAATATCCAGGCCCGGCCCGACTTTTGAACGTCAGTTTCTCAGAGCTGCGAATATGTAGAAAACGTTTCAAAAAATTGTGGCAACCATTTCTACGCTCTTGTTCTTTTAGAAAATGTACTAAAATTCTGGATATATTTAAGGCACCTTAATACCGACCAGATATTGTATCTAACTTTTGCTGAACTTTGCGCAAAAGTTCAAAAGCACTTTACATTCAGTTCAAGATTTTTATCAGAAAAATTAAATAACTTTCACGTTTTTTATACATGCAAAAAAATCAATCAAAGGGGCATTGTTATTTTCATTTCTCGCGGTGAGACAAACTCAGCCGACAGGTCGAGTTGAGGCGTTTTGCTGCAAAAAATATGATTAAACTTTTGTAGTTGCTGCAAATTCACATGTTGCAAAAAGTCTACGACCGATTGTAAATATCAAAATGCCAAATTCCGAAGGAAAACAACTCGAATTCGATCTCGACTCTTTTGCTCAATTCAGATTACAACTTGCTCAAGCTGTCGCGGCCACAGTTCACAAGTAAATGTAAATACATATATAGACACATTTTATTTATCCTCAATACATATACATTCCCAATTTCTAGCACTTTTCCTTGTCTTTAGCTCCATGAATGTCCAAAGTAACATAGGTCATATCATAAGTTCCTCCAATTTTGCTGGCTGGAATCACGTATTCCGAAATTCGCTTACATCCCTGAAAAAGACAAATAATTAGATTTAGCAGAAAGTATCTAGTAATACTTACAGCTTTTTTAACATTACATTCATGGGTGATAACAAGATATGGGGCAATTGCTGTTACTTCATCTTCACTTCCAGTCAATTCGAATTCTCCTTCTTTTGATGATTGAGTAGCCTTGAGAAGATCATCTGGGTCTACTGAAAAACAATCAATATTCAGGAAGGCGGAAGGACATGGAAAACTCACGTGTATCCTTTTCCCACAATTCAACTTTGGCTGAAATTCTCTTCTTATTACAAATCGTTGTTCCTTTAACAGTGATTGTCTGTTTTTTTGATTCGACAATAACGCCGAGAATCAGAATTGAGGAGATGATTAGAAAACCGCGCATTTCTGCTGCTGCTGCTGTCACGTTTTGGTCATTCGTCTCCTTTTTTATAGTTATCAATATTGGAGGCGGAGCCGGACACTTTACACTTTCTTCCGTTTTCAAACAAAAACAAAGACAACAAGGTCATTTGATATGTCAGTTTTAGAAACAAAATGAATCATCTCAAATGTTTAGATTTCGAAAAAAATAAAAATTTTATGACTAACTGGACTAATGTTGATTTGTATAGTTCTGAAAATTCGATAAACATCCGCGAGAAACACAGAAAAAAATGAAGAATATAAAACGGTTCGAAATTGAATGTTACTTGATTTGACATTGAGGTGGTATGCTCTGAAATGGAGGTGGTCTGCTTTGAAATTGAGGTGGTCTGCTTTGAAACTTAAAATGGTCTGCCTTGAAATTGAGGTGGTCTGCTTTGAAATTGAGGTGGTCTGCTTTGAAATTTAAAATGGTCTGCTGTGAAATCGAGGTGGTCTGCTTTGAAATTGAGGTGGTATGCTCTGAAATTGAAGAGATCTGTATGCAATTTGACAACATCCAAACGACCTTAATGAACGGAAATTAGATTTTTAGAAACGTGAATTTTCCAAATACATCATTTCTATTTCAATATGTTCAATTGTTTTATCATTTTTATGATGATAATTCGCTTATCCAAACCAGTCGTTCAAAATGTAGCCGTTCAAGGAGTAACACTTTGTGAAAATCGAAGAACCGAATCTCTCGTTGAACTATGGGAAAAGGAAACAGGTATTGTCAGTCCGCTCAGATCATCCAACGGAAAAAGTGATCTACCACAAAAATTCGATAAAAGAGCATGTAAAAATGAGAGATTTAGACGGTAGATCAATTTCTCATTGGATGATCTGGCTGGATTGACAATACTGTATGTCTAGTCAGGGGTACTGAAGTTTTCCTAGAGGGTTGTGTGAAATGGGCTTCGAATATTTGTAGAGAAACCCAAAACCTGACCCTTGCCCCAAGTCAAAAACTACTGTATTTTTTTTCTTTTTTTGCAGTCTCTGATACGAAGCTAGCAACGACGCGAAGTTCGCAAGAAGGAGTATTCAAAATTACTGGAAAAGATTCCGAAATTGGTTCAATAGAACCTTATATTAAGATAACGCACACATGTAATCTTAAAAAATTGGTAAAATTTTCAGGAAAACAGTACTGTCGTTTTCGGGTTTTTTGAAAGATGACACATTTTCATAACTTTCAGGGATGAGCTTGTAGCGCAAGATTCCGGGCCGGGCCGGGCCGGGCCAGGCCGGTCAACAAAAAACAGAAAAACTGTACCGCGTGACCTGTTTTGCCGGAAAGGGCCCCAAAACGACAGCTTTGTAGGAAAACAAGAAAAACTTGCATTTTCAGGGATGTCGCCGAATTTCAATTTTCAAAGTTCCTGAACATTTTATCAACAAAGTTTATGATATGAAATATATCAGTTTGGATGTGAATTTTGGAAACGATGAAGAGTTTTGCGAATAAAAATATTTTCAAGGACATTTTTCTTTATCTTTTTCAGAGTAGATGTCAAGTGAAATATACGGCAATTCGTGAGTTTGATCAAGTTCAGTTTGATCTAAAGAATATGTAGATGATCGTTTACATTTCTGAAAAATGTATTTATTTATGGGGTTCCCGAACATTTTGAACTAACTGGATTTTTCAAATTACAATTGTGTGTGATCTTCAGAAAAGGCTTAAAATCAGATTCATCATCAGATCCGAAAATGTAGAACTCGCCAAGTTCATTCGACTTGTTTGTTGCCAATAAATCATTCTTTGTAACTGAAAAGAAATTGATGAGATCTACAGAAACCCGAATTTTTTTCTCAAACCTGCATCCGATTCGAATAACTGAACATCGGCTTGAATTCGCTGATAATTACACAGAAGAGTTCCTTTGACAATTGTTGTATACTTTTTTTGAAATGATTCTGAGAATAGCAAAAATATTAAAATCATAAAAACAATTGAACATTGCATTTTTTAAAAATTAAAATAAGATTCTCCAGAAATGTTTTCATTTCATTTTTTATTGGAAATTAGTCCACGCGAAAATTCAGAAAATTTCATTCTGGTTCCAAAGCAGACCACATTAATTTCAAAGCATACCACTCTATTTCAAAGCAGGCCACATCAATTTCAAACCAGACCATTTTCTATTTCAAATCAGGCCACATTAATTTCAAAGCAGACCACTTTCTATTTCGAAGCAGGCCACATGAATTTCAAAGCAGACCACTTTCTTTTTGGAATCAGACCACATTAATTTCAAAGCAGACCACTTTCTATTTCGAAGCAGACCACATTAATTTCAAAGCATACCACTCTCTATTTCAAAGCAGGCCACATGAATTTCAAAGCAGACCACTCTCTATTTCAAAGCAGGCCACATCAATTTCAAACCAGACCATTTTCTATTTCAAATCAGGCCACATTAATTTCAAAGCAGACCACTTTCTATTTCGAAGCAGGCCACATGAATTTCAAAGCAGACCACTTTCTTTTTGGAATCAAACCACATTAATTTCAAAGCAGACCACTTTCTATTTCGAAGCAGACCACATTAATTTCAAAGCATACCACTCTCTATTTCAAAGCAGGCCACATGAATTTCAAAACAGACCACTTTCTATTTCGAAGCAGGCCACATTAATTTCAAAGCAGACCACTTTCTTTTTGGAAGCAGGCCACATTAATTTCATAGCAGACAACTTTCTATTTCGAAGCAGACCACATTAATTTCAAAGCAGACCACTTTCTATTTCGAAGCAGGTCACATTAATTTCAAAGCAGACCACTTTCTATTTCGAAGCAGGCCACATTAATTTCGAACCAGACCATTTTATATTTCAAATCAAGCCACATTAAATTCAAAGCAGACCACTTTCTATTTCGAAGCAGGCCACATCCGGCCCGAAAAATACGGGCTGGGCCGCGCTTTTTTGTGTTTCGGCCCGCCAAAAAAAGCACGGCCAGGCCCGCCCCGAGTTTCGAACGTGAGTTTCTGAGAGCCGGGAATAGATTTTTTTCAAAAAAGTTGTGGGAACCATCTCTACTCTCTTGGTCTTCTAGAAAAAATATTATTTGTATACGTAAGTACCCAAACTCCGGATATACATGTATTTGAGGCCCGTTTCCGGCCGACTTTTTTCGGTCTCCAATGAAAAGACCGGCCAGGGTCCAGCCGGTCTGAGCCGGCCTCTGGCCCTGTCAAGAGAGCCCAAATCTCACCCCTGCTCTACATTTCAAAACAAGCCGTCTTTTCCAACTTTACAAAATAAGTAAACACCTGTTTATGACCGTAATGGGAGCACATGTTTCATAATAATGTGTACATTTCTTTTGAATAATAATAACATTTTCGAGTGTGTTATGCATATTTATGTGACCAGCCGCCTTCAATCCCTTTCAAGTACCGAACACTATACAATGATTCTTCTTTTGTACTATTGCAATACTTTCGGTTAACTTTATCTTGTCACACAGTACTTGACAAAGTACTCGAAAAACTATCTTTTTTTTCAGTTTGGTGTTCAACAATCGTGTGCTTTCAATATTTGTTAATAGGATCAATCTTGTTAACACACGCTAAACAATTTTACGCTTTTTACAAATTTTCAAACTGTAGCACTGTAGTCGTTTGAAAATTCTGTAATAGTTCGTCTCGGTGTTGGCACTGTGGGCGGATCAATTTATTAATTTTTAGGTTTAAATTTTTTCACGCATTTTTCAGAATAAAAACGCAAAGTAATTGTATTTTTTTATCTTCAAAAAATTAAAGACTGTTCTCATAAAAAATAGAAGAAAAAGAACTATCTGCTACTCATTAGAATCGTGCTGAAAATTAAATTTCTATTCACACCACAATCAGATTTTTGGTCTGCCTATGTGAAAAGTGACACTATTTCTGTTCCACATTCAATGCTTATCTCACTAATCGAATCTTTTAACCTCACTTCTCATTCGTTTTTCAACTTTTCTCGCGTTACAATTTATCTTTTTAGAAAACGAATACGTGGAATACTGAATACGTGGAATAGCTGTTTAGTACGGACGACAACGACAAATATGGCCGACACTCTGAAGTAAGTATTTTTAGTGACAATCATATTCATCTGTTCATTTCCCATTTTTTCAACATTGTGTTCTAAACTTCCGCTCCAATTCGAAAAAAAAACTTGGGTTTGAATTTCAATGCGAGAAAAAAGATGTTTCCTTTTCTTTTCAAATAAAAGTATAGGGTTACATGTGACCCGCGAATTCCCAGAGTTTTTTAATCTAAAAAAAGTTCCTCGAAATTTCGAGGACAATCCAGTTTGATGTTGTAGACAGATAAAATTACCAACATTTTGTTTTTTTTATAGAAAAGAAATATAGCTGTTCAGTTGTTATATTTACTTTTCTTGTTTTTTTCTTCTGCAAAATTGCACTTTTTCTCGGTGACCGACTGTAAATTGAACCAATTTTATTGGTTTTCGAACATTGTTTCGTATAGTTCATTTCTCTATATATTTTATTGTCAATCCAGCCAGATCATCCAACGCGAGTTTGATCTACTGTCTAAACCTCTAATTTTTTCGTGCTCTCTCCTCGATTTTAGTTGGTAGATCATTTTTACGTTGGATGATCTGGCTGGATGTACAATATCTATATATGTTTTTTGTTTCAGTTCTAACCACATGGGTCGCAAACACAACAATCGTCGACATAAAAGTACGGCTTCAGTTGGCGAACGTCGTAATCAACGATCTTCTTCGCAATCAAGTTCACCGGCAAATCTACCAAAATTTATTCCGCATGTTGTAAGTTTCAAATATTTACACAACCAAAGCGTGTCTCTCCCATTTTGTTTTCTCAAGAAATCTATTTTAATTACATTATTATTTGTAGGATGGTCAAGATGCATTTCTCCGTTGTATCTCACGTCTCGGTAAACAAGGTCAAGAGTTCACCTGGCATGATCTTCGAAAAGTTTATCACAAAGAAACATCGAGAACTTTGACTGTTGAGGAGTTGAACGCGATTTATGGCACTAAAAATTTGACGAAGTAGGATAGAATATTGCAGAATTTACCACCTTTCAACATATTCTTTTTAGGCGAGACATTCTGGAACTTGATTCACTTAAACAAGTTCTCGAATCATTGGACAGTATGTTATGTCGATTCCGATTAAATATGGGTGGTATCAATTCGAAGAAAATTCAAGAAAATATCAATTTGTCAGATAGAACACCAGTTACAGTTACCGAACTGGAGCAGTCGTTCAAAGTCGGTTTTACTTTATCCTCCCAGATATTTATGATAAAAAATATTTAGGATGAATCACCGATTGTAGTGTCAACAGATGTTGATGATAATCATCAATCCGGTCCCACTTCTGATTTAAGCAAATCGGATGTTTTGTCGCCAACAATGCATGGAGAATTGTCGCATCAAGCGTCCCTTCAATCAACAGACGATGAAGGTTGGGTTTCTGGAAGAGAAGTATGTTTATGTTGGATTTGAAATGGTTATTATATAGTTATCAATTTGCAGACACGTTCCGATAATTCGTCCCCACCTCTTGAAGATGTCGAAAAACCTTTGTCAAAAATTGATGAAGTTTTTGAAACTCCAAAAAATAATGTATGTTTATTAGAGCTGTGAATCTAAAATTTTGAATTTTTCAGACGTCAAGAATTGCTGCTGGAAGTGATGATATTGATGGTGGATTTTTGTCGCTAATCGACAATTTCGAAAAGGTTAAAAATGAACAATATCGCCCAACAGTTGTTACAACTTCGATCGATGAAGCGTTCGATGCGTTGAATGACAACAGTTTCGGATATTGTTCATCAGTTTTAACAGACAAACAGTTAGTTGATGTTGCACAAACTGAATATCCATTTGTTCATGATTTTCAGAACAGCCTCCACAGATTTGTCAACCACACCATCACCAGCACCACGTAAAGTGAAAATCGACAACGAACAATCTGAACGACATGAAAATATTCAGAAACTTATCGAGAAATTCGACACACCTGTCAAATTTGTTGAGGTGGCATCCGAATCTCCGAAATCGATTTATAGTCAAGTTTTGGAGGAGATTGGTGAATGTGGTGAGCAGGTGAAAATCGAACAAGTCTTCTCATCACCATCAAAAAATCGAGTGGAAAAGGAAAAGGAGGAATCGCCAAAAGTTTTGTTCAGAAATACTTCAACATATAGTCAGATATTGAAACAAGAACAACAGGATTTGACAAATTTTGCAAAAGAGCAGGAGAAAAAAGATGCAGAGTTCAGCGTGAAAGAGGTTCGAATTTCATTTGAAAAAACGACTGATAAATAAAATTTTCAGCAATCTTCAATGTCTTCTTTGGATCGAGAATATTTCGAATCCAAAATGAACATGGACACCAGTTTGTTCGAAGAGGTTAGCATTATTTCCTACCAAAAAATGTACTGTATTTACAGCTGGGTGACAATAATTGCGATGGATTCACACCGCGCGCATCGTTTGATCCCCTTGATACGTTGATTGGCGAATTGAAAGCCGAACAATCTTCGAGTAATGAAAATGACATTGTTAGTTTATTTTTAATTGAATTACTAAAAATACGGATTTTTCAGACATCAGAAGGAGTTGTGACAGTTATAGAAGTTGTTAAGAAATGCGAAACACCAACAATTGCACAAGATAGACGTCGACAAATTTCGACAGAGGTTCGGAATTTTTTGAGTGAACCTGAATTTAAAACAATCGTCCTGGTAGAATTTTTCAAGATGTCTTGTGCGTACAAAAAATGAGACCATTGGAAGAGAACCAATATGGCCTAGAAAACCAAATGAGTGGGGCTAAATACATCATATTTTTTTAAAGGAACATGTGAGAACAGGAAAAAACGTGACCATGCCACGTTTCACGTTAAAAATAATCGTTTTCTAAATTTTTTGTGCTGACAATATTCATTTAACATTTTATTCTAAAACGAAATACTCTGATGAAGAAATGAATTCAGAGTGAAGGGGATGTTGCATATTCGCTGTGCAGCGAAGATGATGCTGAGCCGATAGAAACAATCGAAAAGTCGATGAGAGCAACACCATCTGCGAGTTGCCAATCAGCAGAGGAAAATGTGAACCGGAAGAATAAGAAAACACAGAAAACAGTTGTGGTGAATGTTGAATTGGATGCGAATAATCAGCCGAGCAAAAATGTCGAAGTCAACACATCTCTGAAGGATCGAATTGCCGCATTGCAAGCAGCAGTTTCTGGTCAAAAAAGTCCAGCGCCGATCGCAAAATCAGATAGTATTGACGATGAGGCAAATGTGATCGATGTTATTCATACATTAAATAGAACTCAGGAATTGGAAACCTCGGTTTTGGAAGTTAAACCTTCTATCGATGTGGTATGTTTAAGAACAAACATTTTTCTGAAATACACAATTCCAGGCCAATTCGGACGGTTCTGTTCGCGCGCGTCGTCGTCAAGTTCGATTCATGCGCGGTTGTTGTGTGGTCTCCTAATTCTATGCTCAAATTTTTGTAAAATGCTCATTTCAATCCCACCTCACTGTTTTTCTTTACACATTTGTTTGTTCATTTTTATTTCTTTTCTTCAATATTTCACGTGTCTTTTTGCCTCCTCCCACATGGTGCTTTTTCCCCTTTTTTATAATTTTCATTCGTTTTTTTTCCCAATTTTTAATCCCAATCTGTCCTGACGGCGAGTCTCCTATTTTATCCGCCTGAATTTTATATCAATTTTTTGAGAAAACAATAACCATATAATTGTAAATGAAGTTTTATAGTGCTCAACAAATATCGACGTCCTCGCATGCTTTTTCGGGAGCCTCCTTGTTCTCGATATCTTTTTTCAACTCCTTTTTGATCTGTCAAATATATTTGGTCTGCTTTGAAATTGAGGTGGTCTGGTTTGAAATTGGAATGGTATGCTTTGAAATTAAGATGGTCTGCTTTGAAATTGGGGTGGTATGCTTCGAAATTGAGATAGTATGCTTTAAAATTTAGGCGGGCCGCATTGTAGCCGAACAAATTTTTATCTTACCGATTTGAGTTCTTTTTCGCATTCGTGATGAATCGGAAGAAGCATTGTCCAACAAAGAGTTCCAATGTTCACATCGAGCCAAGCATCCAAATCTTCGTCTCCGATTTTTTCCCCGCCCTCAAAATTGCAAAAACTCGCAAATATTGATGAATTGAATTGCACCAACCTCGACGAGCGATTTGCAAACATCACACATTGCTCCATGATGTTTTTTGAGACTCAGCAGATTTGGAACAAAAACGGCTCCAAAAATCGATTGAACGAGAATAAGAAGGATGAAAGATTGATATAAAGAAGACATGTTTGAAGTTGAAATGAAAGTTTTTCGGGTTTTTATTCGAGTATTTTATCAAAAATTAGTCGAATGATTTCTGTTTGATGATAAGGACAGAATGGAAACGTTGTTGAACATTGACCAACAAAGTGGTCTGCCACTAAACTAATGTTGAGGTGGTATGCACTTAAACTATACAATGCAAAAGTACAGTACTTTCAAACACATTTGTACATTTTCAATTATCAATTTGCAATCTTTTTCTGTTAGTTCCGCTTACGTGACCTTTGAAAAATCAAATTTTCCGTCATTTTTTGTATTTTCCATTTTGAAAAAGAAAATATTAATTGGAAATGTACACAACATTTCATACTTTTATTCATCATACGCGTTGTGTGGAAAATAGGATTGGAAGAAAACAGCACAGTTTTTGGTTTGGTTTTTTCGTGGTTAATGTTGAGATAAACTTGATTTATAAAAAAAAGGGGGCGGGCAACAGATATAAAGAGGGACCATCTAGTTATTTGAAAAAAGGGAAAAAAAGAAGAAGAAGATGATGACATTTCGTGGATTGATGTTGATAATACGAAATGGGGTTGAATTGTTTATCTTCCATACATTCCTGCAAAAAATAGAGAGATGGAAATTCGAAAATGTCGAGATTACCTCCGTTATATGGGATCAATGCTCGTCGTTGAGCTGTATGAATCTGTGGTTGTTGTTGATCTTGTTGAAACGATCGTTTTGCAAAAATTTCTGGCGAAAATGATTGAACCGATCGTTTACCGTACATGCCACCATTGAATGGAACACCTCTTTTGATTGTCGCTATTTCTAGAAAAAAAACAAGAAACTACAGTAATCTTTGCCTGTTATTGGACCACCACCATCTATTATGTTTTTGTGTGTAACTTTAAATCTTCTTCTCAAATTTCTTCCTTTTCTCTTCCATCCATCCATTCATCCGGAAATTGGCGAATGTGGAGGAAATTGATAGTTTTCATTTCAGCAAGACTTGGTCTTTCTAATTTTTTGGACTTTTTAGGGATTTCAGGGGCACTTTTTTATGCTATACAACTCGTGAAAGTGAGAAGAGAAACGAACAAGTTCGAACGAGTTGATTAAAAAGAAGTACGCTTCAGTAATTTCTTTGCTCCTATTGGTTTGTGTTTTCACCGCTGACGCATCACGCTGTTTGCGCTTCACTGCTGAAATACTACTTTCAGACTCATGATGTTGTCTGCTTCGTAATAGGGTGGTCTGCTTTGAAATTGATGTGGTATGCTTTAAAATTAATTTGGTCTGCTTTGAAATTAAGGTGGTATGTTTTGAAATTGCGATGGTATGCTTTGAAATTTTTTTAAATTGAGGTGGCCTGCTTTCAAAATGAGGTGGCCTGCTTTGAAAGCATTCCGTCTCCTGAACTCTTGTCCGCTGTCCGCAAAAAGGTGAAAGTTGTGGGGGAATTTCCCAAGTACAATTTTTTCGTTTGAACCAACCTTTTGGAAAAGCTTCGCGGACATTATAAGCGGCTAATTTGTGTTCAGGAACCACAATATAAACTAGATCATCATCTTCAATTCCATCTGAAATTATCAAATATATTTTCTCATCTTGTTGTTTTTTTTTTCCACTCACATTCTCCAGCTGGAAATGCGACTGAAGAAGAGATAGTGACGGCCAATAAAAGTACAATATAACACCACATCACTCCCCAATTTTTATTTCGTTATTTTTGTTACCTGTAACAAAAAATGAATAGAAATGAGAAGAAGACGAAATAAATAGAAGAAGATGATGTGATGAGCACAACAAAAATGGGCGTGGCCTAAGCACCTGGAGACACAAAAAAAGATGTTCGCGAACCAACAAAAAAGTGGGATAATCATGGAGGAGCAAAAGAATGATAATTGGGGGCAGAAAATTGAACATGGCTGGGGTTTTCTTTTCCCTTTTTTTGGAGGAAAAAAGGGAATTCTTCGAAATAGGCCACGCCCATTTTATTAACACAAAAAAAGAAGAATTGATGGAGCTATTACTTTTGAAATTAACAATTGCGGGGGAAAATACGTCAGAAGATGTAATTAAACGCTTCACAAAATAAATAGTTTTTTGTTGCAGATATTTTCTCATTCGACCGAAAAAAGTGAATAGTTTAATCGTTGATACCTTTTTGATGAAGTTATTATTCCAAAAACAAAACAAACTGAAGAAGAGGAAGCGATTTTTAATCGCCTACAAAAAAAATCAACGATTCTGAATTTGGGCTTTTCGCGCAATGGTATCCTATGAGACGGGCAACAATTTGCATTTTTTGTGAAATTTTTCAAAAAGAAAAAATGGGATTCAATTAATATGGATGAAAAGGGACACATACACACAAAAAATCGAGTTTTAGCATGTGAAAAGGGTCTGGAATTATTGAGAAGGGTGAAAATTGGATGGATGTATGACGAACATTGTTTTGAACATGGAAAAATGAGGGTTATAAAATTGGACAAAATTTATGTTGGGAAATTAAAATTTTTGTACTACTAATTTGTGGACGAAAATTTATGGGGATGTGTTATTTTTCTATGAAATATGTTTGCTCGTTGGACTGTTTTGATTTAGGATTTGTATTTTTTCGGAAACTTCGACAACAATTATATATTCGAGAGGGAATATTCAAATTTCAATATAAAAGTTGATGACTCAGATCAGACCACCGCAATTTCAAAGAAGGCCACCTCAATTTCAAAGCAGACCACCTCAATTTCGAAGCAGACCACTTCAATTTCGATGAAAACCATCGCAATTTCAAAGAGTGCCACCGCCATTTCAAAGCAGGCCACCTCAATTTCAGAGCATACTCCTCAATTTCAAAGCAGGCCACATAAATTTCAAAGCAGGCCACCTCAATTTCAAAACAGGCCACTTGATATTCAAAGCAGGCCACATCAATTTCAAAGCAGGCCACATAAATTTCAAAGCAGGCCACCTCAATTTCAAAACAGGCCACTTGATATTCAAAGCAGGCCACATCAATTTCAAAGCAGGTCACTCTAATTTCACCACGTTCTCTATTCAAAAATGCAGACCGTCGAAGAATAAAAACCGTTTAAAAATATAAGGGTGATTTGCAGAATCTAGGCCCTCATTTTTTGTGTAAATCTCGAAAAACAAACGCGTAATTAATTAAGTTTTCCGTTTGTTTGACCTTTTTTGCGCAATGTTATTTTGCGAGTGTGTTTTCTTTTGTTGTTTATTCACAAAGAACTAAAAGAAATAATAAGAATTTCAGAAAACACCTCTAACTCGTGGCGAAAAAAACAAAAGCCACCTGAAAATGTGCAAATAATAATAATATGCAACTTTCCAGAGAATAGGCATTCATCAACTGATTATAATACTAACATGTCGAGAAAAATCAACTTTTGGCCAGTTCAAAATTGATACAAATCCACAATTATACTTTTGATTTGTTGAAAGTGAACAATTCTGCAGATTTATTCATTTTTTGTTCTAGTCGAAACAAAAGTTTGGGAAACTAATCAAATTAGAAACAAAAACAAAACAGAAAGACAATTTGATTTTTTCTTTTGCTCAAAACAAAATGTCGTTTGTTTTTGTTTATCTGTTGTTTTCACAGTTTCAAATTCTTTTTGAGGCTTAGTTTTTGATGAAAATGACGAAGCGGAAAAAAGTTTCGAGGGTGACATTCGAATTGAATTGGTAATTTGAAATATGATGGATCTTTCAGCGCAGTCTTTTTTGATCAAAAGAGAAATGGAGAGAAGACGGTGGACACATATGTATAAAGAAAGAACTGAAAATGTACATATTTTGTAATTTATTATTCGGTTTTTAAGTTGATTAGACGAGAAATGAGTGGGAGGTTTTGAATAAAAGAATAAAAACGAGTAGATCGAGGAGAAAATTATGAATAGGGCAAATGGAAAAAAAAGAAGAAGATGAAGAGATAGACACTGGCTTCACAGATCTCAACGCAATCAAGCATTTGGTTGGAAAACAACGTCTGTTTTGATGAGTTCGAGAAATATTCAGAAATCTAAAAAGAAACAAAATGGGAAATCGTGATCTTTTTCTTAATTAAAAAACGAAACACTTCAAAAGTGGAAAAAGGATTACTGTAGTTTGTCGCCTGGGACTTGAATTCTCAAAATATATTGAATAGTGACTACTTATGTTTGAAAGCAGAACACTTCTAATTTCACAGCATACCACCTAACCTTTGCTTTCAACGCTGAAAATATGATTCTATTGATATTTGTGGAGGTTTTGTTTTTCTACATTATCAGCTGCTGTCGAAAACTCAACCACATAAGCGATTACTGTATCTGCAGACCACCGTTAAGAATAATGTACCCGGAAAAAAAAAACAATTGAAAAACAATGAACCTAGAACAACTTCCGTGAAAGTAATGAATATTAAATGAACATTCCGAAAAGTAGTTTCTGACTTCGAAATATAATTGGGCCACAAAATGAAATGATTAACTTGACAACTGGGGGAAAAACTTTTGGACCAAAAAATTCGTCAAGTTTTGAAGAATTCGCATTATAGTAATGTGATTCTTCGTATTATTCCGTGTTTTTCTAATTACCATCTCCCACACAAACTCCCAGGAGAAAAACCGAGCAGATAACATTCTATATTTTTATACTATACAAAATTATTACTCATTTTTCAGGTGAAACAGACTGAAAAAACAAGACGGAGGTTGATGTCATTGAATGAATGGTCTATGATTGGTTACTTCACGATTGATATATGGAGGGGCCAGTCTCAAAAAATCCGGAAACCGACACAATCCCAGTTATTCTTGTATTTTTTTTGCGTAATGTGAAGAAGCTGAGATCCGTACTCAAAATTTGACTTCATGTTTTTTAACTGACGTTGCCGTCAAAAATACATTAAGCGGAAAACGGGTGATCAAAAAACTAATTTTTTGTACTTTTCGAAGGTTTGGTATTTTTTTTATTGATAATGAGCAGAACTTTAAATTTTAAAAGATTATTTTGACAAACTTCAGCGACATAAACAAAGAGTTGAATATAAAAACTTTTATTGTTAGAAAAATAAAAAAAATGAACAAAAAGTATAATCTGCGAGTATCTGCTGTCATGCATCGATTGTGAACCACTCATCTCTCAAAATCGCAAGAGTACTGTAGAAAACTACGATACTATGAAGAAGAATGATTGGATCCATTGTTCGAGCGACAAGGTGAGTTTATATTTCCTTGAAGTTACCAACACATCGTTTCTTCTGTGTAGACTCTGAAATTTGATATTTGAAGTCTAACAAATTAAGTTCATAAAAAACTTTGATTATCTTATGTGCTTTGGAAAAAAGTTTAATTCCGAATATTTTATGCGAAAAAACATGAAGTTTCCAAACTTCAATGTTTGAAAAAAAAAGAATTCACGTTCCGAATATTTTTATTCCGGTTCACGCGAACGAGACATGATGCAAGATTTTGGGACCAAAAATGACATCGAAAAACGGAAGATGAATTCTGATTTCAAAAAAGAATTCACGTTCCGAATATTTTTATTCCGGTTCACGCGAACGAGACATGATGCAAGATTTTGGGACCAAAAATGACATCGAAAAACGGAAGATGAATTCTGATTTCAAAAAAGAATTCACGTTCCGAATATTTTTATTCCGGTTCACGCGAACGAGACATGATGCAAGATTTTGGGACCAAAAATGACATTGAAAAAAGGAAGATGAAATATCAGAATTAGATTTTGTCGATGAATTATAGTACTTCTTAATTTCTGTGGGACTATTCAGAGCTAATATCCCGAGGAAAAAATACCTGTTTGAAACCCACTTTACCTACGTCATTTTCAAAAATTCATGTAGATTTGGGCAACAATTGTTTTCAGTTTATGTTTTCCAATAAAATGGGCCATTTTTCCATTCCTTATCGAGTCAGAGATCATCCTGAACAAAAAAAAACTTTCGCAAAAAAGAAACAGTTATTACCTTTATTCTGTGATAGCCCTTTTCACTATTTCGAATAAAATGAATACTAGTTGAACTTCTTCCTTTTGAAAATGTCCATACACTTTTCGGAAATCAATTATTTTACAGAAATGAATGAGAACACGCTTACACGTTTAAATTAAATTGTGGGATGTCTTCTTTTTTGATGGCTGGTATAATCATGAACAAAAAAGGAGAGAAATAAATTCAAACGTGTTACGAATAAACGCGTGGGCTTTTTCATTTTTAGAAAATTCTTGGTTCTCGAAAAAAAAAGTTAAATGGAAAGATCATAGAAGTACAACTGGAATTCAACGGTGTTGGTGACAATAAATAAGGTCGCCATAGGTAAAGGTAATATTTCTTTGCTTTTTTGAAAGTTCCATTTATTTTGCAGAATGAATTTTTTTTTGTTACCGAACGAAAAAAGAATGTCGTGAAAATTCGAGAATGGAACCCGAAATTTGTAACAAAGGTTTTTCGCGTACACATGAGTGTTTATTCGTTATGTAAGTTAGAGGGTTTGGAGGTCACGGGGAAAAAGTGATAACAGTGCTAGACTTTTCAGAATTTATCTCTTTACGTTACGTCAAAAAACTGTCCAAAACCATAAGACAAAAACACAATGACAAATAGTTTCAAAATAACCAAATAATCTGGTCGAGTCGCCGGGTTGTTTAACATCTCCATAAAGATTCATAAGGTAGGAAATCGAAAAAAAATTTGTTCATCACATACTAACAGTATAAGTTTACTCGGGGTTTAGCGGATACATAGCTCTGAATAGTCCCACAGAAATTAAGAAGTACTATAATTCATCGACAAAATCTAATTCTGATATTTCATCTTCCTTTTTTCAATGTCATTTTTGGTCCCAAAATCTTGCATCATGTCTCGTTCGCGTGAACCGGAATAAAAATATTCGGAACGTGAATTCTTTTTTGAAATCAGAATTCATCTTCCGTTTTTCGATGTCATTTTTGGTCCCAAAATCTTGCATCATGTCTCGTTCGCGTGAACCGGAATAAAAATATTCGGAACGTGAATTCTTTTTTGAAATCAGAATTCATCTTCCTTTTTTCAATGTCATTTTTGGTCCCAAAATCTTGCATCATGTCTCGTTCGCGTGAACCGGAATAAAAATATTCGGAACGTGAATTCTTTTTTTTTCAAACATTGAAGTTTGGAAACTTCATGTTTTTTCGCATAAAATATTCGGAATTAAACTTTTTTCCAAAGCACATAAGATAATCAAAGTTTTTTATGAACTTAATTTGTTAGACTTCAAATATCAAATTTCAGAGTCTACACAGAAGAAACGATGTGTTGGTAACTTCAAGGAAATATAAACTCACCTTGTCGCTCGAACAATGGATCCAATCATTCTTCTTCATAGTATCGTAGTTTTCTACAGTACTCTTGCGATTTTGAGAGATGAGTGGTTCACAATCGATGCATGACAGCAGATACTCGCAGATTATACTTTTTGTTCACTTTTTTTATTTTTCTAACAATAAAAGTTTTTATATTCAACTCTTTGTTTATGTCGCTGAAGTTTGTCAAAATAATCTTTTAAAATTTAAAGTTCTGCTCATTATCAATAAAAAACCGAAAACTGCAAAAATTTTCGGGTTTTATAAATGGGAAAAAGAGAAAACATAATGCAAAATCAAAAATAAATAAATCCATCATTATGCCTTCTCCAAAAAATGTTCTGAAATTTTTGAGCATTATGTCATTAGAATTCGCAGACTGGAATTATGCCGGTTTCCGGATTTTTTGAGACTGGCCCCTCTATATATGTTAGGAAACTAAAGTGGTCTGCTTCGGTATTTAGATGATCTACTTTGAAACCCTGATACGATTTTAAAATGGTCTGCTATGGAATTGAGATGGTATGCTTTGAATTTAAGATGGTCTGCTTTGGAATTGAGTTGGTAGACTTTAAAATCAAGGTGGTCTGCTTTGGAATTGAGGTTGTGTTCTACGAAATTGGGGTGGTCTGCTTTAGAATTGAAGTGGTCCGTTTTCGAATTGAGGTGGTATGCTTTGAATTTGAGATGGTCTGCTTTGGAATTCAGGTGGTATGCTTTTGAAATAAAGGTGGGCTGCTTTGAAATTGGGATGGTCTGCTATAAAACTGAGTTGTTCTACTTCACAATTAAAGTGGCTCCATGCGTACTTGGGGTGGTCCGCTATGAAATTGGTGGTCTGTTTTCAAATAGGTACCACAAAGCTGCGATTATTTTGAAATTCACTTTAATGGGATAACACATTTCGGCTTTCAAATTGAGGAAATGTGCAGATTTATTGTCCCAATTACCAAACTTCATTTTCTTGAACAAACGACTGAAACTAATTTCAGAAAACGAAAAAAAAGTTTGCAGCGAAAAAAAACATGAAAACTAATATCCAAAAAAGAGATACCATTAAAAACGGGGCGTTTCATTTTCATTTTCCAAAGTGAGCACAATTTTCGGGTGTACTGAAAAGAAAAAGAAAAAACATAAAATATGTATATATTATGATGGATTGTTTCAATGAATTCAAGATTTTTTAAAAGGGGAACATTTCGAAATTGAAATTGAAATTCTAGGCGATCTTGTTGTTGTTGTTCTTGTTTTTCAGGAAAATACTATAGAAGACAATAAGAAAAACAATTACTTTAAATATTTTACATATTTATTTTGAATCTTGAAAGGTTACTATTTTTCAATTCGAAAATATTCTGTTAGTGAGCAAAAAAGGGGAAAAGGACTAAATTAAAGATGGTGAAACTTGATTAAACAAACCACACATTTAAAGTATTATAAAATGTGTATAGAAATTGTGCCAAAATTGAATTATCGTCTGGGATACGTCTTGGAAAGAATGCGATGACGAAAAAATATAATTAATTTGTGTATAATTCAATTTTTTGCTCTGGAAAAATCTCTCTCTCCAAATCTCTAATATGATTAAAAATGCAAAATTCGCATTTCCGGCCCCGTCCAAATCCCTTATTTTATCTAAAAGATCACAAATTTTGAATCTATTTTTTGTACCTCTTAACCTCTTATCATAACCAAAAATACTCGAGAACATACAGAAATAGGACCGAAAGAAGCAACATCAAATTTCGTACGAGAATGAGAAAAAATTATTAATTTGAGATGTTCTGTTGTTCTGGATTATTTATGTTCAGACAAAAACTATTGTTCAGAATGGAAGTTGTACATATAGAAAAATGAGTAGTGTACGATAGTATCTCATCAAACAAAACTAAAGTATACTCGGCCAAAACAACAAGAAACTGCTGAAATTGTGGGAAAGTTCGCTTTTTTATACAGAAAGTGCCGAAAATCAAAGCGTCAAAAAGTCAGATATTTTGGGAATTTCATTGTTTCCAGACATCTTCAGATTGGCCATTTCCGGGAAAGACAAGGAACATGTTTCGATTTAAGGACCCAATAAATTGTTTTCGAAGTACCCATAAGAATAACTCAAATCAAGGACCCATCTCCGATCAGAGACCCACCATATTAGATTAACCAGTTCGATCAACCGAGGGATCAACCATTTCGAGCGTTTCGAATAAATTCATTCAGCTGTCTTCTTGAATACTCGTGGTGGGACAATTTTTGGAACAAATTCATATTTGATAAGATTATAAAATTTATATGGTAATGTTTCTAAATTATATCAGTTATAGAATACCGAAATGACTGATTTTGAGACTATCTGAGTATACAAAGAAGGTATTTACACGTAAGTGTCACGCGTTTTTCATTATAGGGTTTTCAAAATTTGTTTTATGTACCATAGTAGGTGACTCCGAATTATATTTTTTCCTCATGGAAACACTAATGAAAAAGATCTCCGAAATGAAAGGTTAGCTCCGATTCACCCTACTCGATGGTCCCAGTAAAAAAACTTAGTAATTCAAAGTTTTAAAGTAATTCAAAGTTGGTCACGTCTGTTTTTTTTGAAGGTCTCATTCAAACTCGTTAGGTGGTCTGCTTTGAAATTCGAAGTGGTCAGCACACTCAAAACGAATACTTTTTGAAATTTTCAACTTTACTTCCGACATAAAAACGTTGGTTTTACTCGGACGATTCCAGACTGACAAACAAAAAAGCCGGCCCGTTTTTTTTTCAACCAGGCTCTCAGGCCCGGTCCGTAATGTTACCTCTGCTAACAATAATAACTGAAAACTGTCGGCATTTCTGCCTATTTTTAATAACGAAAACCAGGGGCGTCCGCTGTTTTCTTATATTGTTTTTCACTCTTGAAAAAATTGAGCGGGCGACCAAAAAGCCCAAAACGACAGCACTGAAAAAAACTCACGTGCAGACATATTTTTTTGCCGGAGGTTTTTGTGAACACCACCACTCGGGCCACCGTCCTCGATGAAATACTAAAGGGAGAACAATTTTTTGTTATGTTCTTTTGGGCAATTTTGATTTTTTCAAAAAATTTTGAATTTGAATTGAATGGAAGTAGAGGTACCCAAGTTTATATTTTTCTGAAAATTCTTGATTGGGCTTTTTTGAAGCACCGGCCTCGTTATAGTTAAGACCATGAATTCTGACTGTTTCATGAAGCCCTATTGATAAAACCAACGCCGGGACTGTTTGGCCCCGACAACTGGGTGGGTGGCACAACGATCCGCGGTCATCGGCTCATTTTCGAAGCCTACAAATCTTGATGAAAGTGCCTGTCTGCTCACGTGACCTTCAAAGAAGACAATTGACGTGTTTTTCGTAAAAATGTTCATTTTGTTATTGATCGGCCCTAAAAACAAAAATATTCATCCATCACAGCCTGAGAAACCCAACATTCTCTTCACAAAAAATTCGTCGTATCTTTTTTTATTTCACCACTGCAATGCCCTCCAAAAGAGGGGGTGCGGTTTCAAATGCAACTGCCGCACATTTATTTTAGACAAAATAGTGTAGGTTAGAGAAATGGAAATGAAGTGGAAAGGCAATATTGCCACGTGTAAGGTCACGTGAAAAAATAAAATATTAATTTCTAAAAATTTTAACAACGACGTTCCATGTTGATTTTCTCAGGCTGTGTCCATGTTTTAGCGAAAATTCAAGTTCGGTTCGTTTTTTTTGTATGGGGCCTGTTCAGAAATAGTTTCAGTGTTTTCGTAGTTCACCAAAAAGTCACAAAGTGAACATTGAGAATTGTGCATGGTTTTTTTTTGACCTGGCGATTTCCAGTTCCCAGACTCGAAGAAGAACTGTACCTGTCTAAACTTTGTGGGAGGAGAGCAGACCATGAGAGCTTTTGAAGTACGACTAATTGAGTTGTAAATACAAAATGTTTTGTCGGTTTGTATTAATACATCCCTCAAAAGATATTATTTCTCCCATTTTCTGAAATCTTTCTATTACAGCTATTTTTTCAAACAAAAAAAAGGCGAGAATAATAGTTGACACCGGGAGGTACTCGTTTAATGACTCTTTTATGATGGCCTACATGTTTTTTTTTTCATTCTGATCGTTTATGACCACCAATTACATCTTTTTTGGATTATTGTACTAAAGAAATATTTTTATTTAGGCTTCAGTTTTTTTCTCAGAAAAACCACTTTCATCTTCTGGTGAAAAAACAACCAAATTATCTTTTGACTTTCTGAATCATGCTCAAAAGTAAACAACGAATTTTGAAAAAAGTTTTTAAAAATGCTGAGGGTAAAAGTGGTCTGCTTTGAAATTGAATGTGGTCTGCTTTGAAATTGAATGTGGTCTGCATTGAAATTGAATGTGGTCTGCATTGAAATTGAATGTGGTCTGCGTCGAAATTGAAAGAGGTCTGCTTTTAAGTTGAATGTGGTCTGCTTTGAAATTAAAATGTCTTGTGTGCGATCATCATGGTCTGCTTTGAAATTAAAATGTCTTGTGTGCGATCATGATGGTCTTGAAATTCAAAGCGATTGGCTCTAAAATTCCCTCGGTGGTTCACTCAATACTTTTTGCATTGTACTAGTATTCGAAAAAATCTCGAACAGCTTTCTTCAAATATCACGAGGTGGTTGTTATCATGCGATGGTGTCACCCGGTTCCAAGTAGCTTTTCCTATTTTTCCCTCTTTCTCTTTCTCTTTTTCAACTGACCATCCCCATCTATGGTCGGTTTTTTCTCTTTTTTCCACATCCAAATCAATCAGCTGTTTTGGTCTATTTTCTCTGCGTCTCTTCTTTATTTTTCTCTTTTTCCATTTCAAATTGACCACTTTTCTCGTGTCGTGCTTCTTCTTCTCTATGTTTTTTTCCTCCTCTAGCATTCTTACATACTTTTTGCGGAGTTTAGTGTTCTTTTTATGCATTTTTTGTTGTATAGTACGAACTTTATTGGAATCGAGATGAGCATTTGGATAAGAATAATTGCTTTGAACTTTATATAATTAAATTGCCGTTTGAACAATGCCCTTTCAAGCTATACAACAAAAAAACTAAAAATATGTTTGTCAACTTGAGAATTTTAAATGCAATGTGTTGACGTATTTGGAGGTCCCAAAATAGAAACAGGACCATTGAAAAGGAAAACTACAAATGAGGTTCAAATAAACACAATTTTTGTTGAAATTTCTCTGAAAAGCGTTTTCCTTGTTTTCGAAGAAAAACTCCCAGGGGCTCTTTGCTTTCCAAAAACAGACCTCTCCAGAAAAGATGATGATCTGAAGAATGATAGTAAACCACTTTCCATTTCAAAACAGACGACTTTTCATTTCACGGCAGACCACTTCAATTTCACGGCAGACCATCTCAATTTCAATGTTCCGTTGCCCACGTGACATTTCAAAAAAAGAAATGTTTTTTGTTTCTTTTCGATGATCATATGAGCAAACAAATTGGCTTCTTTGTTCTAACTTCTTTTTTTTTTGGTTTTCTGCGTTTTTTTCTTGTTTCTTGTCGCCCTATTCTTAGGCCCTTTTGTTATTGAAAACACGTGACGTAGTGTATCAGATCTTGTCACGAAAACTTGGAGAAAATACTCGACTTTTTCATGAATAAATTAAAGTGAGGTATCAAAGATCCACAGCAAACGGAATAATCAAAAAAAACTTTTTTTAGAGTTGTATGTAAAATGTATATGATAAGATATTGTGCCAAAACAAATGTTTTTGATTAAAATAGGCATTTTAATTTTTTATATTTTCGAGGAACTCGGAATTGCATTTTGCATATCGTTTTCTCATGAAAAGGTCTCTACAGAAAAATTCAAATTTCAGTCAATTAAAGGCAAAGAGAAAAAATAAATATGTATGGTTTTTTTGCATTCAATGATCAGTTTGTACTACTGTATGACAACAACAAAAAGTGCATTTTTCAAATAAAAAAGTGTCATTTATTTTATTTTTTTCGACTTAGACCTTTTGATAAGAAACGAGAGACAGAGATGAGAATTAATTGAATCGAGCAGGTGTTTCGACAACCAATTTATATAACTCGATTGGTCAGATGAAAATTTTGGCGCCGAAAAAAACGATGTTCTTTGAATAGTGGATATAATTAATCTCTATAATCTGAAAAATGTGAGAAAATAGCAAAGTAAACAAAAAAATCTCCTTTCAGCATTAACTGTGTTATTTTTATCGAAACCTACAGTACTTTCCATAAGTTTTGTCTATATGCGGTTTTTCAGAACAGATAACTTCGATTTCAAAGGAGACCATCCTAATTTCAAAACAGACTATTTTTGATTTCAAAGCAGACCATCTTAATTTCAAATCGGTTTGCTATCTAAGATGTATACATTTTTCATTTCTACAGTACCCCAACCTTGATCTAACTAAACTTTGTTTATCCTCTCAACCCCGCTCAATATCAACTTCCATAAAGAAAAAAGGAGAAAAACTGGCCTTTTGTTTGTTTTTCCTTCAGGGCTGCAAAAAAAACAACAACATCACAACGACAACAATACAATTGGCAGTTTTGTTATTCGAATAGGGCTCTTTTCATTTTTTGCACATTCCCTCTTTTTATTTTCAGTTTTAGCCTAAGGTCAAAACAGACTAATGTTAGTATAAGCAAATATTTTTCATACGAGCACTTTAGAAAATGAGAGAAATGGGTTGCTCAGGGTTACCGAGAATAAACATTTTCTTCGTCTCCAAAATTGGAAAATCCGAGTGTCCTTATTTTTCGAATCGTTATTTGCACTCGAGTACTTTTCCCAAGACCAGCCTCGAAAAAAGTGACAAATCACATGTTTCACTAGTCGTGTTTTTTTCCCCGTCACCTGACTGACATGATCTTCCGTATTCGATTTTTTTGCACCTGCATCCATTCTGACCAATTTCTCAAGATCACTTCTTCTTCATTTTGTTCTTCATCGTTTCTTGCTACTATTGTTGTACTTAAAGTACACACCCCTTCCGATCTCGGACTCCGCCCATTTTTTCCTCGCCCTTCTTCCTCTTTGCACACACATTCATTCATTTCTGCGCTCCTATATGTTATTCTTCTGTCTTTTTCTCGATCAATGCAATACTCATATTATCTTAAACTTATAGAGTTCCAAATAAGGGTAACTTCATTTTTAATTTCGACCTAAATTAAAAAATACCACTTGGGAATTCAAAGCAGACCACTTCGATTTCAATGCAGACCACCTTAGTTTTAAACCAGACCACGTCATATTTCAGAGCATACCACCTCAATTTCAAAGCAGACCACTTCATATTTCAAAGCATTATAACATCAGTTTAAAAGCATACCACCTTAGTTGAAAAGCATACCACCTCAGTTTCAGAGCATACCATCCAAATTTCAACGCACACAAACCTATACTTGTTCCTACGGGTATCTGATCTTTATCCTACTTTCTCTCTTTAGCCTCTCCACATCTCTCGCTCGTTTTCTCTTGTTCTTTCACTTTTTCACCCGAAGTTTTCATTATTTGCAGAATGAAGGTTCTCGAGAACTCCAGTAAGCACAACACGCCGAAAAAACACAAAACATTCCAGGTTCGAGGATCTCTTCCTTTCTAAATACCATCGAATTTTCAGCATTACCTTCCGTCCGGCGACCGATGTTACAGCTGTGTTCATTGTCGCGCGAATCTCGCATCGCACGCTGAACTCATCTCCAAATCGTTTCAAGGAAGTCAGGGAAAAGCGTATTTGTTCAATGCGGTGGTGAATGTTGGATGTGGTCCGGCTGAAGAAAGAGTTTTGTTGACCGGATTACACGCAGTCGCCGATATTTACTGCGAGATTTGTAAAACTACACTCGGATGGAAATATGTGAGTAGAGAAATTTAAGATACCCTATTTCCTTTAATATAAAGACACCTCTAGTAGAAGGGCATTCCTATTATACGGGCACTCAGAAAAGGAATTTGTTCTTCACTATTACTTATGACCACGAAAAAAAGAGTTTCAGACCGATTTTTGACCCAATTAATCTACAATTTGTGAAGAAAAATAGGTGAAATTTTCATCTAGAAGAAAACGTTGAACAATATAAGGGCACTCGGAGGGAAGGGTTGAAAAATAGAGCGGCATGCCCTTATATTAAAAATAAATACGGTACATCGAAATCACAGTAGGGGTGTTTTAAAAACCAGAGAAACCGACCCGAACATTATGGGCCAGGCCGGGCTTTTCTGACATTCGAAACCTAGATCACTCCCCTTTATTGACTGCTTACCCCTCCAATTTCAAAGTATACCACCAGTCATTCCATGCTCATTGGAGATGTTTGTACTATAAGTGCATTGATTTGTTTTTTTTTTCTGTTCCACGAATCAGCTTCCAGCTAAAAAAAAGGTCATGAGCGTTGTTAGAACGAGAAAAAAGAGAAAAAAAATAACAATTTTCTCTTCTTATTTTGGGGAACATTTTTTTTGTAGGAACACGCATTCGAATCGAGCCAAAAGTACAAAGAAGGAAAATACATCATTGAACTGGCCCATATGGTGAAAGACAATGGATGGGACGAGAAATTGAGCCAATAACACTCTTCGACAAGATTTCATTCCAAATCGATCTCTTTGTACATACTTTTTTCACCTCTTTTCACCGAAATCCTTCTAATAGGTAACCCTTTTGCCCTTCTGCTGTGTATCATAAAATGCGTCGTCAATTTTCCAAAAAACACCAAATACATAGGTTCAATTTTTACGGATTTCAACATTATTCTAATTTAATCTATCGTTTTTTCTTCATTCCAGTTGTCCTTTCTTCTTTATTTATTTATAATTTATTTCTTTTTAATAAAACTTTTCTCATTTGAATAAAAACAAAAACAATTCAAAAATTTGAAAGTTCGCGCGAAAGTGAAAAAAGTGCATTTCGCATTCGAGCGCAATTTCTTGTTTTCAAAAAAGAGACGCAGAATGTTCGAGATATTTTCAACAGTCTACTTCCTATTGTTTTTCTCTCCACAAATTCAGAAAAAAACAATCGATCGATATTTTCACTTATCATTCATTTTACTCACTTGTTACTTTTATTCTTCATTTTTTTTTGAAATATTCACGTGTTTCGACGACGATTGTTTTCATTTCTTCTAAATTATGCAATGTGAAATGTGAGTTTTCTCTGCGTCTCTCGGAAATATATTCGAGCGAATAATGATAAGGATGAAATAATATTTCTGTTGGGGTCAACATTTTTTTGTATTTTGTTTTGTCATATGAGTTGGTCATCTAGATTACAATTGATTGAGAATATGTGAGTTTCATAGGTTTTTTTTTCTGGAAATGATTCAAACAATGACCGAGACGTTAATAGAAAATGTTCCACGTGAAAAAAAAACTAGGCGGTCTGCTTTGAAATTGAGGTGGTATGCATAGAAATTAAAAACGGTCTGCTTTGAAATCAGAGTGGTCTGCTCCAGAGTGAAAGTGGTGTGCAACGAAATTAACAGTGGTCTGCTTCAAAATCAAGGTGGTCTGATTTGCAAAAAAGTTGGTCTGCTCTGAAATTTAGGTGGTCTGATTTGAATTTAAGGTGGTTGTGAAGTAAAACATTGAATCCGTCTCTAAACATCAATTTTTTCAGATTCTTTATTTGCAGAAGTTGCGATGATCTGTCGACTCAAAGAACTTCAATCGAAGATGATCAATTGTCAACCACCAATCGAGATCGAAAGTACAAACCAATGGTCGGTTTCATCACATTTCTGGTCACCACCAAAATAGTCACTTTTCTCGTCTATGCTATTCTTCTAGGCGTTTCCGGTGATTTTCGAAAAAAAAACGGAGCAAATAATAACTTCAGCTCATTTCAGACTCTATTTTACATGCTGCATTTTTTTGGACAGTTGTTGCATTTTCAATCGCCGAACTTCTTCTTATTGGGATTACTGTATATCATGTGATTCATCCCACATTAAGTAGGTTCATTCTAGGCGTCAGATGAATGTCCGACTGTCTAGATCGAATATTTTTTTGTAATTTCTTGGACTTTCTTGTAACTTTGGAGTTTTCGGCCGGCTGACAATTGCCCAAATCTGACTCCTAGTTTATCCGTGTTTTTTTAAGAACTTTATCGATTGTTTTAAGCTGTTGTTTTCTGTATAATTGGAGCTGAAATGGCACTCGGATTTGTGAAAATAATATTTGGAATTGTATTGGAACATTTTGACGGCGGAAAGGATTGTGTGGAAATGTCTGTTTTCTTGAATTGTTTCCAAACTTCATAGTTTTTGTTGCAGGAGAACGTGTTTGATACTAAATATCTCAGAGAAGGAGAGGTTTTTTTTATTCTGGTTCTGTTCGCTAACTGCATTATATGACTATTTTCTTGCACTTATTTTCATTACAGTAAGTGGATTCTCCAAAATAGAATCGAAAATAGATAATTCGTTCCAGCATTCGCCTCAAATGCACTTTTTCGAGAGTGGAGATCAGTTTCTTTTTTGATTTTTTGTTGTTTTTTGTTTTTAATGGGTCTCTGAAACCACGGGTTGATGTCAAAAAAATTGTGAAGATTCGAATAAACGAGAAAATTGAATTAAAAATTGTTGGTGTTTTTTCTGGTCGACGGACATGCGACATAACAGAATGACATGGATGTCAAATTTATTTTTATCGATTCAGGGCTCTGAAAGAAATTGGGCACGTTTTTGTAAATTGAATCAGATATTTCTGATGTTCACCACCTATTTTTTTTTTATTTTTTTGGTATACTTTCAAAATTATGTGATATGCTCTGTAACTGAGAGCATGACTTTGAATTTGAGAACATTTCCTTTTGATAAAAACGTGGTCTGCTCAGAAATTCAGATGGTATGCGTTTAAAATAAAAGAGATCTTCTTTACTATTCGTGGTAAAAAAAAAGAAAAAAAGTTGAATTACAGATTAAAATTGCCAATGCCCGCGCTTTTAAAACATTTTTTTTCTCAAAAAAGTGATGATTTGTTCGAGATTTGGCAACCCCAACCCGGAAATTTAGGTGGTATTCTTCGAAGTTGAGGTGGTATGCTTTCAAAACAAATGTGGTCTGCATTCGAAACTGATTCCTTCCCGCAAAAATACATTTTTTCAGAAGAACAAAACACTGGGAATACACGATATGTTTCCAATCGGTTTCCATGTCCGTTGCTATCCTTGAGAAAAAAAACTATTAGGGCATTTGTGTACAAAAAAAACACGTAAAAACAAAAGGGAGATCAAGAAATATAATCAACTTTTTGTGCGGAAAACATTGATTTTTATTTTTGGAACTCGAAATTTTCATTTCGTGTTTTTAGTTTCAAAGGGTTTTCAATTCGTCTTTTTTCTTATTCCATTTTTTTATGTGCAACATGTTATTGTTTTCTGTTCCATTTTCCCTTTTTTAGCCTCATTCATCAGTTGTTGTTGTTGCTGCTGCTGTGCTAGAAGTAGTAGTTGGAAATTGTTTTTTTTTTCTCTTTTTTTCTTTGACGCGACCAAAAAAAACATGAATTTGAGAAATATACATGATGCACATAGTTTAGCGAAACAAAAAAGTATCTTTTGTTTTTTGCCGTCGTCGGCTGACATTTGATATTTCTCATCTTTTCATATATTTTCGGACCCGACTTTTTTCCCTTGAAAAAATGTATTTTGTTGGATCAATAAAACTTCCCCTCGTTATTTTTTGAGAATTTTTCAAAACTACCGTAGTCCTATGAATGGTCGATAAATGTTCGTGAGAGTTGAATACAACTTGAGGATTACTGTAGATCAGCGGGAACCTAGATTTGAGTTTTCAAACATCCGTTTTTTGCCGAATGCCACCTTTTCTTTTTTCGCCATTCTTTCTTTCTTTCTTCCAAAAAAAAATGTAAAATAAAAATCATGGGCGCCTCTCTCTTTTCCCTGCGCCTTTTGTCACTTTCTTTGCGTCTCTTCGTTTCGCGCACACTTTTCAAATTATTTGTTTTTTTCTCTATTCCTCATTTTGTTTGCTTCGTCGTTTTTTTTTCAGTCGTTTTTCTCCTCGCCCCATTTTTTGTTGTGTGTGTGTTGCCGGCCGAGTTTTGTTGTGTGTTTGATCCTTATTGATTTTTAAGATTTACCAATTAGTTCTCATTTTCTTGTTTTTTGATCGTCATATTGAATATCATTTCTAGTTTCATCGCCATGTGCATGTTTTAAAAATTTTCTACTCCAAAAAAGTCGAATGCTTGATTTTTGAAACGTCTGCTCTGAAACCGAAGTGGTCTGCTTTGAATTGAGGTGGGCTGCTTTGAAGTTGAGGTGGTATGCTCCAATAAGAAATCGATTTACTTTGAAATTATAGTGGTCTGCTTTGAAATCATAGTGTTCTTCTTCTAAATAACAGTAATCTACTCTCGAAATATTTCCCCCAGAATGACATTCTTCGTTCTATATTCTCGATAATGAAATTTTATACAATGGTCCTTTTTAAAATCACTTTTTTTTCTAAAATTATCTGGAATCACAGTGTGTATTTTTATATCTCAAGATTTTCGCACATTTTTCTAGATCAGACACAGTTATGTGGATGTGACCTAAACCGAAGAAATATAATTAAAAAATGAGAAAGTCAGAGAAAAGGTCACGAGAAATATTTTGACCTACCAGGAAAAATTTTCAAAATTTTTGAGACCTAAAAATTTAGCTACTCGAATACACACTGTGTGGAATTAGTTGTTTTTCGTGTTTCTAAGAATGATGATCTAAACTTGTTCGATGAGTGGGGGTTTCTAATGTAATTCTGTTCACAAAAATAACCTTGAAATCATTGACAGCAGTTGCAAACAAAAAACACATTCAATCAATTCGACCCTCGGTTTTCTCCTTTTTTTTTACTTATTTATGTGTGTGTGTGTTTCGAAATTCGTCGAAAAAAAGAACAAAAATCGACTCCAACTTTTTTTTTCCAACAAAATTCCACATGACTTCCTTTATCTCATGACTGAAAATAAGAAAAGTGTCGAGAAACAAAAAAGTTTAGGGGCCAAAACCAGTTTGATGATATGTATTTACCCGCCAGTTTTTGTTTTGTTTTGCTATTACCAACATGCATATCGTTCTATCTTTTCTTGTGACGTCAAGTTTTTTTTCTAGAAATTGTTGAAATCATTTTTGTTGGTTACTGTAGTTTGGAATGCATTCACTAACTTTACTCGGTCATTTTGCTCTAACCATCATCTCATTTTCATACACTGTCTCTTCCTTTATGTGGGATAAAAAATATCTCGGAAAAAAAGACACTTTTCCCCCCGTCTCTCGTTTTCTTTCATTTTTTGTTGTTCGAAAAAAATATACACTAGCATATATATTTTCAGCCTTCATTCTGTGTGCGTGTGTTTGGTGGAGAAGCTCTGTCTGTTTCTCTCCGTCTCTCATTCTAGTTGAGAGTAGTAGGAGAAATAGTACACGAAAGTGAGAGACGACGACGACGTGATAGTGGTTTTTGCGGGAAGAGAATCGAACTGAAACTGTCGCTTTTGGCGTATTGTTTTTGAGTCGCTTTTAGCTGTGTGAGTTTTTATTTTTCCGGGGTGGGTTATATGGTTTGTCTCTCGTTTTCTCGGCCTATCGATCTCGATCCCCCAGCTTTTTTTGAACACTCAATATTTGTCTCGCTGAACGTCACTCGATTGTTTGTTCAAAATTTCAAACCTTTCTCTTTCTTTTTTTCTGTTGGAATAGTTTTCGCCTATTCTTGAGCTAAATAAAAACTTCCAAAGCAAAATTTCAGATTGTAATGAACTCATTTTTATAAAAGAAAATAAATTCAAACCATATCACATTTAATTCAGACTGAAAATCGAAACTTCGATGTCAAAAGAATACACCATGGTGTGTCTGGTGCCCCAGACATGTTCCTGAACCAGTCCTTTTTTTTTTAATTGTCTTTATAGGAAGTTACTGGGAATAAATTTTGAAAATAGGTGACCACGTTTTCATACATACATCCTTCATTTCAAATTAGGCCCACCAATTTCAAAGCATACTACCTCAAATTCAAAGCATACCACTTTCAAATTCGAAGCAGACCATCTGCATTTCAAAGCATACCACTTCCAATTTCGAAGCAGTTTCCTCAATTTCAAAGAATACCACTTTCAAATTCGAAGCAGACCATCTGAATTTCAAAGCATACCACTTCCAATTTCGAAGCAGTTTCCTCAATTTCAAAGATTTCAAAAGCATACCAAATTTCATAATTATAGTCCAGCCCAACATCTCGTACCAACCCTCTCAATAGTTATCATAATTACACTATTCTTTTTTCAATAACCCTTTTCGAGTGCCACGTTCTTGCAGGTGTTCATTTTTCATTACTAAATTATTATTTTATGATTTTGCTTTTGAGTTTGAAAACATCTACAATGATAAATTTTAGTATCACTACGAATTACTGTAATTTTTAACTCTCAAATGATTTTCTTAAAATTTTCTCTGAATATAAAAAATGTATGACCGTCTGCTGTCTCACCATCTCTAATCATTGAAAAAACGGAACGAAAAACAACATGTTTTGGCCGGAGAAGAAGAAGCGAAAAATAAGTCGAGTTTAGTTTTTTTTTTTCTCCCCCCCCCCCCCCTTTCTCTCGGTTGTGCTGATGCTACTTTTTCTCTACTTGACTGGTACGTACTTCTGTCATCAGCAGATACACTCACACACACACACACACACGACAACAACTACTATTCATTCGGCAGTGAGGGATACGCGCTCTATCTTACATCCCCCTTTTTTCCATTTGTTTCTCTGCGCTCTCCCGTTCGCACATACTCTTTATTTTTGTTTGTGTCTTTTCCCCTCTCCCCACAGAAAAACGCGTACTCTTCGCTGCCGAACGAACAGTATCTAATTATCATTACGTATACTGATCAAAAACATTGTTTCCAGAAAATGTTGTGTCTAGTGGATCCAAACTTGTGGGTGTAACTTACGCCCAAGCACACATGGGTTTCAGGGACCGGCCGGGCCCGATCTTACAGAACGAGTCAGACCGGCTTGACCTTCGCTGTGAAAAATTATTGTGAGTGTACCTAACTGTTGGTGAATCTGAAAAATGTGAAAATCTAAGTGTAGTATCAATCAAGAAAATTTGAGAAGTACGCCTACCAAAAAGGCCTGTTCTCTGTGACGCTGTCTAGTCCTGCGAACATTTGGCCTTTTTGAAACATACCTGACCAGAAGTAAATGCTTTAGCCGAACTCGAAGCCAGGTCGGTCGAAGTAACATGTCTGCTCCAAAGATCACAGAGTGGGCGCACAGCCAATTCTTCAGAACATTTTTTAACAAAAAAAAACTTTGGTTAAAAATTGTCTTTTTTATAAATCGGGCTTGAGACTGGCCAAAAATAAAATCCCGTTTACAAAAAACGACCCAGCAAAAGGTGAAAATGTCACACGGGTCGAGACTAGCCAAAAGTGGCCAAAACTTGTTTGGTCACCCATCTCATGTAACGATAGAGCCCCGAGTTTCGACACAATAACACTCTCCCTCACCATGAATTTATTTTTTTGTTGATTTTGTTGATCAGTTTTTTGTTGACCAACAAAAAAAATGGTTTGTTGTTGTTGTTTGTGAGTGGGGAGAATAAACAGAACGTACCGCCTCGCGGGTGACCGTTCGAAATTTTTGAACTTTTTTGTCAGTCATTAGTTAGTCCCAACACACACATATAGATGTATACATTTATATATATATTTTTTGAACATGTTTATACTAGTCGGGGTGGTGTTTGTGATAAACACATATTCTCCTCCCCACTGTGTTTTTTTCTCTTTTCATTCTCTTTCTTTCTCGTTGCTGTTGTTTTTTTCTGGTTTTTTTTCTGTCGACAATTCTCTTGTTTTGACCAAAAAGTTGTTGACAGCCCGCCTTTTTTATTGATCGAGATCGGTGCGAGACCACAACTCCCTTTGAATAATATACAGTAACCCTGATTTTTTGTTTTTGTTTTTGCAGAGGGTGTAGTTGATCAGTCGTCGTCAGAGTATTTTTTCGTCGTGTACAGTCAGTTCTTCTTTTCTATTCTTTTTGTTTCCTATTTTTGTGTAAAATGAGCAACACCAGTACTACCACTACTACTACCAATACGACTACAGTAACCGGGTCATCGCCTACAGGTTTGTGACACATAAAAAACACTCGATTTTTGAACGGAGGGGCCGAAATCGGGGCAGGTCATATTTTGGGAAAGTTTTTGTAACACGTTCGAAAACATTGGGCAGATCAACTTAGGCCCGTTTTGATATTATCTTGTTCGAGACTTAAAATTTTATTCCACCGTATTGTGACTCGTATTATTCTCAAAACTGAAACGAATTACTTTTTTACACCTAAAAACTGTGCACGCACCCAAAATCCCGAAACGACATAGAACAATTGTTGAGAGTGAACAAAACGCAGAGAAAAATCCAAATTTACAGGGTCGCGTTTTTTTTCATTAAAATGTTTCGAGTTCACGCTTGACACGTGGAAAATTTAGTATCTCTTACTCTCTCCAAAAATAGTCATTACAAACAATTCGGAAATAACCAAAATTTCGAAAACAAAAAACAAACCTTTAAACAGTTTCAAATGAGATCAGAATCGAAAGTTGAATAGTTGAAGGTACAGTAGGACAACAGCAGCAGCAGCAGCAACAAGTGTCACCGTCATCTCCAATATTATCATCACCCAATCAAACATCAGTATCTCCTCCAATCAGAGGATTGCGCGAAACAAGTCCGGCTGTTGATGGAAACGAAGAAGCTCGACTAAATGCCGATTCGGATGATGGTTCTCATGGATCACAAGATCCTGGAAAAATGTTCATTGGCGGACTCAGCTGGCAAACAACTGCCGGTAAGCAACTAACACATCCCCTCCCCTCTCCACTTTTTCTCGTCTTCAAAAAATTACCAGTTTTTGTTTTTGATCGAATTATAATACGTAGAAAACACAAAAACACCTAACTTTTTTTTGTTTTTTTTTTGAAAAAAAGGTGGACAAATAAACAATCTAGTTTTGTTTTTCGTCTCCTTTTTTCCCCATTTTCTTATTTCGAAAAACAGTCATGTATTGTCAAGGTATATTCGGTTTTTTCAGTTATCAAATCGGTTTTCAAAGTGTTTTTTGTAGAAAATCTTCGTGATTATTTTGGTCGATTTGGTGAGGTTAATGAATGTATGGTGATGCGTGATCCGGCTACAAAACGGGCTCGAGGCTTTGGTTTTATTACATTTGTAGATCCTTCTAGTGTTGATAAGGTTAGTTTCGGGGACATTTGGCCTGAAAATTTTACAGTACCCATCATTTTTATACTTAAAAGCAGACCATTTTGATTTCAAAGCATACCACTCTGATTTCAAAGCGTACCATTCTGATTTCAAAGCATACCAACTCAATTTTAAAGCAAACCACTTCAATTGACGGCAGAAAAAATTGATTTGAATAATAAACACATATTACTGTAAGAAAAAGTTGACGGTATGGATTTATTGTGTGAGTGTTCGACTCGAGACCATTTTCTCGGGAGTGTTCCTCGTCACAAACACACAAAATGTCCGTGACCCGAACTTATTCACAGAGTAATACTTTTTTATGATTTGATAATATTTTTTATTCTCTGCTACCAATTTTTCTGTTTCTATAATACCAACATTGTATATTTCTACAGGTGTTGGCAACTCGTGAACATGAACTTGATGGCAAGCGAATCGATCCAAAAGTTGCGTTTCCAAAGAGAGTTCAATCCAAGGCACGTTTTTTTTTTTCGAAAAAGGTCCCTTGTCGACTCGAAAAACAACAGGCACAAAATTGAGAAACGTAATCGAAAATTTATGCAAACTCGTTTTTTTTTCTCACTCGAGAGTAGCGGGCCCCGAAATCAGTTTCCGGTGGAGAAAAAAAAAAACGAGAGAAAATATAAATAATTGGTCCCTACCCGAATAGCAAAAAAGTATGTTTTTTTCCCCTCATTTTTTGAGACCCGTGCAATTAGAAAAAACGTACACACATCACTCACATTAAATTGAGCATAGCAAAGAAAAAAAAAGAAAAAGTTTTCAAGATTTTGACAGATTAATAAACCTAATAAGAAAATGATTGGGGGCCTCCCAAAAGAAAAAGAAAAAAAGGAGAAAGAAGAAATTTGTCAAAGTTAATCCTGGTATTTAGGATGTCAAAAATTGGTAAAATGTTTCGAAAAACGTCGAATTTTCTTTCATATCTTGGTTTTTGGTTTCTTTTATCGAAACAGTCATAATACACAACTGTAGATATTTTCTTCTATGTCAAAGAGTACTGTAGGCAGTGTTTATAAAACGGGCAACGCGTACAAGCGGCTTTTAAACGGGATACCCAAATGATCGTTTCCACTGTTCTTTTCATGTTCGTTCAAACTACAGTAACCCGCACACATTATTTATTGTTGTTGTTGTCAAAAATCAAAACCTTTTAAATCTAAACATGATGTTTTTCGTCCATTTCTCTTTTTTCTTCTTTCCACATCAAAAAGTATTACCTCTTGGCCCTCCAATTTTGGTCCGCCCATTTGGGCGAAAAAGCTTTTCCCTCTTTTTTTCAAATATATTTTTCTCTTTCGTCTTCTTCTATTTTCTTCTTTCACGCTTTTGCTCTCCTTACTTTTAATCGACGTTTACATATATTTTCATATTTTTTTTCATCCCCCTTTCGCCTCTTATTTTTCTCGCAAAAAAACAACAAGTTTTGGATTAGGGGAAAAGGGGTATCTTCTATCTATATCTATATAATATGGCCTATGTCACTTATGGACTTGTTCCTTCGGCTACTACTGTAACTGCGATACCATCTGTTGCCGGAATTGGAGTAGGTTTGACACGGGAAAAAATCTCAAAATTACTGTAGTTTTTAGAATAGTTTGAACTGAGTTTGTTCAAAAAAAAACAATCACGTGGTTACTTGTTATTCAAAAGCTCACGTAACCTCGGTAATATTGGCCAAGATTTGAAGATAAAAAATCGGGCCGCGATGAAAAACCCAAACACCAATCTATTTTTGCAGCTGGTGACAAAAACGAAAAAGGTATTCATCGGTGGTTTGTCGGCGACTTCAACTCTCGAAGACATGAAATCGTATTTCGAAACTTATGGAAAAGTTGAAGACGCAATGTTGATGTTCGATAAAGCGACTCAAAGACATCGAGGTATTTGTCTCTATTTCTCTCAATATTACATACTATTTGTTTCAGGTTTTGGTTTCATCACATTTGATAGTGATGAGGTGGCGGATAAAGTGTGCGAAATTCATTTCCACGAGATAAATGGAAAAATGGTGGAATGTAAGAAGGCGCAACCGAAAGAAGTGATGTTGCCGGTTCAATTGAACAAGTCTCGCGCAGCCGCTGCGCGCAATCTTTACGGAATGCCGCCCGAACAACTTCTCGCCTATGCCTCATATGTTCCGGGACTTCGAGCAACATTGGGCAATTATCTATACCCAAATGTCGGAAATGGCAAGTTTTGTTCTCCTCTATTTTTGTGTGTGTGAATTATTTAGAAGAATGAATGAATGAAAAAGAGAGGCGACCAACACAAATTATATGTGCTCAGGGTCTTTTTTTTCGCTCTTGTTCGATCCACTTCACACTTCATGAAAAATTCCCCTTCTTGAGCAAAAAGAGTTTTCACATTTTTATTAGAAAAAAACCACACATAAAGAATATTCTTACAACAACCAAATAGGATTTTTGTAGTTTTCAACCATCTTCCAACGGGTTACGGTCTTCCTACAAATTCACTTGGTGGCCAATCATCGCGTCCCCCGCCTCATCTACAATCAGCTCAACATCAATTCGACACTTCGGCACTTTATGGTTTGAATAATGGTTCGGCGGGTAATGCGGCAGCTGCTGCCGCTGCTGCTGCCGCCGCTCAACATCTAGTTGATCCGTCTCAGTTCCTCAATCAATCTGCTTATCATAAAGCACCATATTAACAACAACAACAACAAAAACAACAACAACACGATTCATGTGAATGATTGTATTCGTTTATTCTACATCTTTTTATTATACTTTTTCGTTTTTGGTAAGTTGCAAAAATCGTCGTCGTAGCACTTACAGTTTCGTAGCATACCATTTCATTTTCAAAGCATACCACCTCGTTTCCAGAGCAGACCATCTCAATTTCGTACCATACCACCTTTCTTTCAATGTAGACCACCCATATTTCAAAGCAGACCACCTCAATTTCAAAGCAGACCACCTTCATTTCAAAACATACCACTCTAATTTCAAAGGGAACCACCTCGATTTCACAGCAGACCATTTTCAAATTCAAAGCAGACCACTCTAATTTCAAAGCAGACCATCTCAATTTCGAAGCATACCACTTTCAATTTCAAAAATTTGATTCTTTGCAGACACCATCCAACTCACGTCTAAAATAACATCCAACCAACAACCTAACACGATTATGTAAAAACTTTGTAAAAACAACATTGATTTTTAGTGACCCCCATGCCTAGTTGTGTTTTATACTCGCTTCTACATGGCCGTTTTTGCTCGTGTTTGATGTAAAAATGTGCCATTTCCGACTAGATGGTTTTTAGACGACCCCTTACCCTCTCCCTCCAAACGCCCGTCCCTTTTTCTCTTTCTCTCCCTTTTTTTCTGTGTACAGTACCCCTCCTTTGTCGCGCAGAGACCCCCCGTTTTTTTCGTAGGTTTAGGATCATTTGTGAACCCGGTGTTCGTTCATTTTTTTGTCTTCTTTATCTTTTGACTAAATTTATTGTCATTTTTGAAAATATTATATATTTATGTCTAATCTTATCATATTTTCAATCTTTTTTTTTTCATCCTTAAATTCAATAAAATATTAAAATGCCTTATAAAACGTGTGACGTGAAAAATGAGTAGAACTACGTGGATAAATATTCTGAGAGAAAAATGCTCATTTCTGGTGCAAAATAATGGATTGTTTAGCAGTTTTCAATAGAAGTGGTATGGGGCTTTCAAAACATCGTTGAGATATTTTTTTTCTATTTTTTTAGTTCAAAAATGTGTCAAAAATATGGCGAGTGTAGAAACGGATCGAGCTGCGATGAAATGGGTAACACGAGGATTTATCACATTTTATTTTGGAGTTGTTAGCATATTTGCATATGCAACCCTCTTCAAAATGATACCTTATGAGATAAGGTGAGAAATTTGGAAAAGTCTAAATTTGATCAGGTTCACATTGTTCAGCGTAGCTCCTTCGTATTTCTCAATTATTTGGAGATTACTCATTTTTGTCTACATGTTTTATTCGATAATTTTTCATTATTATCGCTGTATCATGAATAATCCAGTCAAAGTTCCACAGGTATTTTATATATATATATATATTGTCAAACCAACCAGATCATCCAACGAGAAAATGATCTACCGTCTGAATCTCTCAGTTTGACATGATCTTTCAACGACTTTTTGTGGTAGATCACTTTTCTCGTTGGATGATCTGACCGGATTGACAATATATATATATATATATATGTTACTCGAAAAATCTCCTTATTATCTAAAATTTCAGCTTGGCAGTAAAGGACGATATTGTAAGAAATGCAACATTGTAAAGTGCAAATTAACCCATCATTGTTCAACTTGTGATGTGTGAGTTTTAAAGAAATTTTTATTTAATTTAAAAAAATAATAAAAATAGAGATAATGGAAAATGAGGAGAGTGTAGAGAAAAAGGGATAGTTCGTTAGAGCAATGTTGCATTTTTACTTTTATTTCGACGTTTTCGCACACCCGTTTTTGGAACGCAATGAGTTTTAGGTATACGGTCTGCAAATTGTGCAAACACGGCGTTGTCACAATGCACAATACCGTAATTTGGGTCTCACCCCGCTCACTATTTCTTTCCTTAGACCTCTAGTAAAAAACAGGAATAGCCTTTCACCCAGTTCGAAACACGCTGAGTTCAACCATGTAATTAGTTATTTTTTATACGCAGCCGTTTTTCTGAAAATGGTTGCACCGATTTTAGCAAAATAAATACATGCGCCTTTGATATATTTTTTCTCTCAAAAATCTGATTTTTCATACTATAATTCAGAGATGGTGAAGTACTTCAATCAAACCGTCATAAGAAGAGGAACACAATCATATTTTTGGTTAAATTTTTGGTTAGAATACAAGCGAGAAATAGGAAAAAAAACACATTTTCAGAGTTACTGTATTAAAGGCGCATCGGTTTGATTGTGACGTTGGTTTCGTAACGGAGCTTAACATTTTCGCTAGACCTGTTACAGGTACCAAAAATAACGTTTCACCTAGAACAAGACACGCTGAATTCAGCTGTGCTTTTCGTTTTTCATGTAGTTACGTAATTTCTGAGAAAATGGTTGCACCGTTTTTTCACCATAAAACTACATGCGCCTTTAACTCTTTTTTTTCCCTGCGTAGTTTCCCATTGATTTAAGCGAGTGTGTTCGCTACTGTTTTCTTAATTTATTCTCTGATTTTTCTTTGTTTTAGATGTATATACAAATTGGATCATCACTGCCCTTGGGTTGGACAATGTGTAGGTGCACATAATCAAGTGCATTTCTTTTGTTTTATGATTTATATGACAGTGGGATGTCTTTTCTTTTTCATCCTTGCACTTTCATTCTGGTCGAAACATTTCGAGGTTTTACGGGATTCTATGATCCAAACATTCAGTGTTATTCAGAAAACAAGTAATGATGGTTTAATTGAACTCGTGAAAAAGTGCAATATTTCGTTTCTCAAAATTCATCCAATCTATTTGTTAATTTTTTGTGAAGCTAACAGTAAGTTTGACTTCTCTTTTTTCTAAAAAAGTTCGATTATCATAGGTTTTGGATACGATATCACACTTATGGGTGCATTCTTCTTTGTTGTTTTTTGGTTGACATTTGTCTTTTCGATTATGCAAATACAAAAGATCAGTTATGGCAATCACTTTATAAAAGACATGGTATTAATATACATTTTCGGTTTTGTTTGTTCGTTTTTTTTTTTCAAATAATTTTTAGCCTTCGAAAACTCCATTAACAATCGATCAAGCAATTCACAACTGGCGCAAATATTTCGGACTTCGCGGTGGAGAATCGATTTGGAAGGCGATTTTATTACCGATTGACAGAGAAGTTATGCAATATTATGAGTATTAAATAACTTGTTTTCTCGCGTGTACGATAAAGTTACTATCAGTCCCTTAAAATTTCCATTCCATTTTTTTTTGTCAATGACATTGTGATATAATTTAATTCGATCATCTAAAATGGGCGTGTCTTTTGTTTCGAAACGATAAAATCTCCGAAATTCCACGTTGAAATTGAATTAATTTTCATTTTCCACTGTTTTGTGCACTGCACCAAACACATTTTATTTGACGAACAAGTGTTGGCAAAAATTCCTATTTTTTCTTTTTTTTTGTTTGCTGGTGAATTGGACCTGATTCATATATTGAACAAAAAGAACTTTTTCATTTCTTGTTTTCAGAAATGAAATTATTTGGCGTACTTGGTTTTCTGTTTTTAATAACCCCATTGATTTTTGCCAATGAAGATGTGCAGGTAAGAGAAGAAAATAATTTCCAGGTGATTAAATAATTGATTATTTTTGGTATTTTAGAGAGATGTTGATACCGTTGATATTGGAAAGAATGATGAAAATTCAGCTGCAGCAGCAGGAAAAGAAGAAGGAACTGTAACAAATGCGCACAAAAAAGATATCTCATTTTATCATGGATTTTTGGCGTCTTTTTCGGTGATCGTTGTGTCAGAACTTGGTGATAAAACATGGTTCATCGCTGTGATTATGTCAATGAGACATTCGAGACTTACCGTTTTCTCTGGAGCCATGGGAGCACTTGCATTAATGACGGTTTTGTCAGCTTGTCTCGGATGGGTGACTCAAGTTATACCACGCGCAGTTACCTATTATCTATCTACTGCTCTTTTCGCTCTTTTTGGTCTCAAAATGTTACATGAAGGATGGAATATGTCACCAAACGAGGGACAAGAAGTTTTAGAAGAAGCACAAGCTGATGTTGCGAAAAGAGAAGGAGAATTGGATGCGAGCAAGTTTGAAGTTATGGAAGCTGGGGGAACTGAACCTGCGTAAGATAACATCATTTTTCTTTTTTTTTCAAATTTGTGTGTGTGTTTTCAGTAGTGAAACCCGGAAAATGGTGCTTTTCACATCGCGAATTTTCATCGAAGCATTCACTTTGACATTTGTGGCAGAATGGGGAGATCGATCACAACTGACCACTATTATTCTTGGAGCTAGAGAAAATATTGGTGAGTTGTTTGAACAAAAAAAGAACAAAAATGTTATCTGAAAATGTTTAAAGCTGGAGTAATTGGTGGTGGAATTATCGGGCATGCATTGTGCACTGGAATTGCAGTGATTGGTGGAAAAATTGTGGCGCAACGGATATCTGTCAGAACAGGTAAGTTTCAAATATATTTTCAAAATTGTAGACGAATTGCCGAATTGGCGTCGAAATTGAAAATGAATTTTGTTTCAAAAAATTTGAGAAAAAAATTTAATATTAATTTTTTACACGTTCATATTTAATAGAAATATCTGAAATTTCGAAATATTAATGGGGAATTTTGTTAGTGTTTTTTTTTTACATTTTACAAATATCCAACTCTATCCAAATAAAATCATAAAATCAAAAATGTGTTGCAGTTACCCTGATTGGCGGTGTCGTTTTCCTACTCTTTGCCCTTTCTGCTCTATTCATCAATGATATCGAATCAGCTGCTGAGGCGTAAGTTATGCTATATTCAGACGAGCATAACTTTAATTTATCATTTCTTTCAAACAACGTGTATTGTATTTTATAGCTTTTTGTGTGTTTTTTATTTCAATCTTCCTCTTTTTTCTCTATCTTTAAGTTAATCTAACATTCTTCTATTGCATGATTTTTCCTTTTTTTTCCAGTGATTTATTCTCATCGACAAATAATAGTTCTTCTTCAAATTCGAGTAGTCAGTTCGATTTGTCAGAACTATTGAATTTGGAAGAGAAAGCCAGATGGAACACATCAATTGTTGAGTTTTAGTGCACCATTATTTCTTTCCTTTTTTCTCTGATAATGCACGGGTTTTTGAGTAAACTGTGTTGATTCGGTATGAATAAATGATTTATCGATCTGCACGATTTAATAATTTAATAAGAAGATCATCCAATTGCCATAGGTCGAAAAATTGAATTTGTTGATGAGATTCAAGACATTCCATACCAACAGACTGCAAAAATATATAAATTTCAAAAACTACAGTACTCTCTGTCTTACAAATATATTAGACATCATCAGAACAACATTTCCAGTTTTTTGTGCAATTTCTTCTTTTGTTAATCCAAGACTTTGATAATGTAATGATAATGCCTGAAACAACGAAGTTAGTCATAATCAACCGATATTACTGTATGTACCTTTAATACCAGATCAACATAGGAATTCATAAAAGTTTTGAGAGATTTCGAAATATCCGAAGAAATGGATGCTTTGAATGAGACAAGTGCTTTCAAAAGGACAAATTCGACAAAACTCAAATGATTTTCTCTCATCGAAACAATCAATTCATTGACTGTCCGTTCTAACAATGGCCGATACAACTTCTTTTTCATTTCTGAACTTATACAATTCTCCTCATTTTGCCATCCTGTTTCATCATTTTCATCAATTCCAACATACATTCCATTGAACATTACAAATTTAGTTGGATATCCTAATCGATATGTTAAATAGGATGGATCAAGTACAGTATGATACAGTACACATCGACGAAGAAATATGAATCGATCAGAAGAATTGAGCATTTGAAAATGACGCCAACCTCTTAACCATTCGTAGATCAAAAGAATCTGTTGACGAATTTGTTTTTGAATTCCGGAAAATGTCAGAGGTCGAAGATCCGATTCGTTGAATGGCTACAATAATTATAATTTATCACAGATTTGAGAAAAGGCCAACTCACAATATCATTATTCTGATCATTGGCCAATAATTCTGATATACTACTATGTGGACAATATAGTATTTTTCTTCTTTCATTGAACAATCTTTCCTCTCTCAACAAATCTTCCAATACTTGTTCAGCTTCGAAATCTCGATTTATTCCTGTTGATAATTTTGGAGATGGAATCTCTTCCGAAATTGAACTCGAATAACTTTGAGCATAATGAAGATCATTATCAGGGGAGGATGACGGAAAATGTGTATATTGATTGGGTGGAGAAATCAGCAAACATGGAGGAGGAAGAGGAACTGGAGGTGGCGAATGGTGTTTGATCTCTTGATACAGTATTTTACGGCGGCCTGCGTTGCAGTCGCGTCGCGGTTGTACTGCTAATCTGAAATATGATAACTTTGATGGTGGTATGATTTAGAATTGTGAGTGGTCTGCTTTGAAACTGTGAATGGTCTGCTTTGAACTTGAGGTGGTTTACTTTTGTATAAAGTTGGTATGCTTTGAAATTGAAAACGATAGCGAACAACAAAAAACGAACCTATCCATTCCCATCCGTATGCATTTCTGATATCGACATGATCGGCAAATGACCCGCATTGCTGGAAATAAGAGTTCTCACTATTCTGAAATGGAGTTACTGTAATTACTGTAGTTGACGCGACAATTGGATTGTTGAGCACAATTGAAGTTGCGATTCAAAGTGACAGTTCGTCGAAAAAACGCGGCACACGCCGAACAAGACGGTGCACTGAAATGATAGCCATTCGACGGAGCACCACATACAGTACACTCTTTATTCATCATATTCATATCTGCTGAACACATCCAGTCTGAAATCAATCAATAAAAAACAAGTCAATAATGATAAGAAAAATGAAACAATGATAAAGTTCCGGGCCAAGAGCCGAAAAATCGATAAATCACTCACCTTCTCCGAACATTATATTGTTATTGTGAATATATGAAGAAGAAGAATTATTCATTTGTATGACAAAGTACACTGAAACAGGCCATCTTGTTTATCAGGAACTAATCAATGAGCACGTGGAGAAAATTGAGCAGGTATCAAGAAAAAATGGGTGGAAAGGTCGACGATCAGAAAATTTGAAAAAAAAGCAACAGTAACTCAAAAATAACTATTTCATTAACCTCAATATACAAAAAAATTTGATAAAGAAAAAAAAAACATGGAAAACCGACATGAACTTTTTGTGAACAAAACAATATATATTTTATCACTTTTTTGGTGAGGGGTTGAATAATAATATTATTGAAACATGTGCAAAAGTACACCAACATGTTATTCAACAATTTGAAGGAGAAGAAGATGACGATGACGACTTCATTTTATCAATCTGAAATTATTATACTTTTATTGACCTTGTTTCAAAGTAGAGCCAATTCTTCATTGATCTCAAAATTACCTCGACAATTTTCTGTTGAAGTTGAACCAAAGAATCCATAGCTGAAGGATCATTTGCGAGAATAAATGAGCGAATTGTGTCAAGAGCAAATGTCACTTCAGGACTAGGAACACGAAGAGCACAACTTTTGACGATTGAGCTGATTGTCGAGTTCTCGTTCTGTAAAAGTTTCAAGTTCAAAACAGTTCTATGACTTCAAACTAACCGCAGTGTAAAATGGCTGGCCAGAAGTGCTTGGTTTGTTGACATTGACATTGTCATTTTCAATTTTCAGATTATTTTGCCCTGTCATAAATGTTGGAGTTGTCGATGATGTGCTTGTGTCTGCCATTCTCGGTGAATCATCTGAACCACAAAAAAACATCCTTTTTTTTTAAACAGGTTGACTTACTCAACATTCTCATATCCATGTTATTAGTGTTGCAGAGGGCTGCATTTCCAAATGCTTCCAGAAATTGGTAGGCGGTCATTTCTGAAAACACAAAAAAAAATTAGAATGAAACTCGAATCAAAAACTAACCGTCGGCCAAAAAAGGAGATTGTTGATTGGAGTTGTGTTTGTCATTATTATCATTTATTAGCTCCACTTGCTGATTTATATTATCAATCATTTGGCTGGACATATCCATACTCTCTCCATTCACAAAGTCATTTTCGTAGCACACAGATTCGCCGGACATTGTTCTCAAGTCGATTTTGTGTCTTCTTTTGAACGCATCTAACCATCCTTCAGAACCGCGGAACGATTCGAGGCCGAGTACTGTAGCATATCTCATCGCTTGTTCCTTCAACATTTTTCCGTTCAGTTTTGTTCCATCCAATTTGCAGTCTTCAAAATATTTCCACACAAGTTTATTTAGGTTCACATAATGTGTTCGACGAATCTGGAAAATTGCCAATTAAGTTTTTTGTTTCATATGACTATTGAGGTGGTCTGCTCTGATATCGAAAGTGGTATGCACTAACATAAGATTGGTCTGCATTGAAAATACAGTGCTGTGTATTTAAATTGAAGTGGTATGTTTTGAATTTCATGTAGTCATTTTTTGTTCAAGAAAAAAATGTTCTTTGAAGGTGGACTGCGAGATAATTGAATGTTTTGTCTAAATATAATATAGTTTGGGTGCCCCTAAAAAATGATGCGGAAAGCGAAAAAAAGCAAACAATGATACAGTGCCAGGAAAAAAACAAACACAAGCAATTATATCTTTCCGTCTTCACGACCATGTGCGCTCTATTGAACCATTATAAATTCAAAAAAAAGCACATTTTTTCGAAGTATTTCACTACACAATAAATGGCGCGACATTGCACACCGTCTTTCTCAGATATATCGCAGTCCACCTTTCAATTTCTTTTGAAATTTCTTAGACAGCAGAAAAATTTCCGATTGCATAATCTCGCTGGTTTGGCATTGTGTAAACAAATAAATTTATTTTCTCATCCACCAAAATGGTGACAAAAACTAACCTTATTTCTCGCCTTGACATTACTCAAATAGGTGTCCATGTGTACTTTTCTGAAAAAAAATAAATGGGTGGAAAATAAATAAAAACACGTCTAAAACAAAATAAGAAAAAAGGAAGAGAGAGAGAGAGAGAGAGAGAGAAAAACAATCGACACAAAATGCAAAGAGTCTCTCTCTCTCTCTCTTTATACTATATAACATAGAGAGAGAGAGAGAGAGGGAAAAGATATGTGACGCCATTTTGTCGAACAAAAAAAGAGAGAGAGAGGGAGAGAGAGAGAGAGAGGTCTCTCTCTCTCTCTATCAATATATATGAAAAGAGGAAATTTATACACACATATATATGTGTCGTCTTTTACCCTTCTTTTTCATTCGGATTCCAAGAAAGAGAGTATGTACCTGTTTGAAAAAAAGGAGAAAAGCATGAAGAAGGTTTAATTGAAAAAAAAACGAGACATTTGTTTTGGAAAAAAATCTCAAAATTATTTGATCTTTCTTATTGATTAGACGTAATAAAATCATGGGAGATAGCTAAATATTCAAAACTTCAAGATACTTGGGCAAATGCGTACAGGCCAGGCCTGGTCGTTTTCGCTTGCTATAATTGAAATAGAGAGAGACGCAAAGAAAAATACATTCCGACAGAACTACAACATTGTTCTCACATATGTGCTCTATTGTTCCACACAAATCCATGGAACAAGCTATCTTTTTTAATTTCTCAAAATCTTGAAAATTGGATTTATGCAATAGAGTCATTGAACCTCGGTACCGACAACACACGCGCCTCGCACACTGCCATAATTTGTGTGTGTGTTGGCCACGCCCACCCGCCGATTGTCGGCCGGTTTTCTCAATTTGTGCACCGACCGATAATCGGCCTGGAATAGGTCGTTTTTCATCGTAGTTGTGAACACCGACCGATAATCGGTACGGAATCGGCCGTTTTTTCATTTCGACCGATTATCGGCCGATTCGCATTTGCCTGTGAGATATATGATAGGTCAAAATAAATTTCGCGACCTTATTTCCTCTGAATTTCTAATTTTCAAAATACCAGAAGGGTGCCGTCGTCTATCGCCGTTAACGGTCTTCCTTCTCGGTTGGTTCGTGAAGTTATAAACAACTTATATGCGATGTACAAAGTAAAGAAAAAACAACAACAAAATTACAAAAAATCTGCAAAAATATCGCGCAAAGTAAAATTGATTTTTCAGGATTTTGGTGGAATGAATCATTTTCCTTCAAAAATAAGAGTGTAAAGTTGAAAAAAGTCATATTCCAATGTTTAGATTTTCAAATTTCTCAGAAAAAAATGTTTGAAACTTGGGCCAATTTGATCCGCGGTCGGGCATTAAGTTTTTTTACGCTATGAAAAACCCTTTGCGCCGAATTGGTGCGTAGCCTGCCAATTAGAGTTGTACACGTTTGAAAAAGGTGGTATGCAATGAAGTTATGTGTTATGCGAGGAAATGAGTGAAGTGCGAATAAATTGAGGGTTATACAAACTTCCTGGCTCCAATTTTTTTTTGCAGAAAAAACATCAAAAATATTAGTGTACAAAAGTTGGTTTATGTTTTTTTTGTGTAATTTTTGTGTTCACATTTTTATGATGTAAAAATCCGAGTTCAAACAGTTTCAACTCGGAACATTTCTACTTCTAATCCCTTTTTTCCGCCCCATATTTTTGCCACAAAAATGATAAAACGTTGTATTGTGCTTTATCAACATTCGAGTTTCTGATTGATTGCCATCATATTTTAACACTTTTATTCATTTTCTGATTAATGTCTACTAAATCTATTTCAACAATTTCTGATGCTAAATCACATTCAAGCGGATCAGTGTGAGTTTTGTCTACCTTTCGGGCCTACTTGTGACCCGAAGAAGGCCAACCTTTTCGGGCTAATCTTTGAATTATATTGTGGCCCTGCAGCCAGTTCGGCCCGTTCAATTTTGTGACAAGAACTTATCCAACTCGATGAGACACTTATTTCGAAAAGTTAGGAGTTACGAAAATAGATTGAACGGCCTCCGAGCCCACACGGTCGGAACATGACTTCTTTAAAAAATGATAGATATCGTTTAGTTATACAGTAATCTTATGAACCTCTCAAATGGGCTCTATTTAAAATCCCGGAACTCCGATCTCTATTCTTTGGAACGTGTTGATTGTTATCTCAATTTCCAAAACTGATAAAAGTTTTGGAAAAATTCTCAGAAAAATGAAAATGTTAAAGATTAATCGACGAAAAAACAACATCATGGCAATCGATCTACCTTCTAACTGCGATCGGAACATTCTGTGGAATACAATTCTCGATTTTCTTCCCGACACTTTGGCCCTTTTTGAATACAGTACTCTTTTTTCCTCATTTTAATCAAATCATCCTTTATTTCCAGGTTGATCCAACAGCTTCTGCCTCGTTTTTTGGTTTTATAACAGCCGCTTTTTCAGTTGGACAGGGTCTAGCTTCACCGGCATTTGGGTATTGGATGAATAAGGCAAAATCAGGTACGTCATAAAAACAAAACAAAAAGGGGAGAACAAATAAACATGTTTTTGATGTTGGCAAAGTAATATAGTTTGATTTTTGGGTTGGGGAAATTGATACAAACTCGGGGAAGATTTCCAAAGTTCAAAGTAGCAAAAGGCCCGGCCCGGCCCGAAAAACTAGCTGAAATTATTCTTTTTCAGTCCGTCAACCACTTGTATTTGGAATATCCGTGATGATTCTATCAAATATAATCTTCTGTTTTGTCGAAACATTTCGAGAAAAAGAACGTCGATGGGTAATGATGGTTGCTCGTTTTTTCATCGGTCTCGGAGCCGGAACAGTTGGAGTAATGCGTGCATACGCAGCCACCGCAAGCAGTTTACAAGATCGAGCCAGAGCTATCACATTGATACAAGCATCCTATGTTATTGGAATGACATTGGGACCCGGTATTCAGGTACTGTAGTTTCGATCCAATCACCACACATATTGATGTTTAGGTGGCATTCACACCTATCAACTACCCTGGTTTGGATATTGGTCCAATTCACATTGACATGTATACAGCACCGGCTTGGTTTGCTTCGATTGTCTCTCTCATCTCACTCATTTTCATTTTTATATTTCTCGAAGAAAACTATGCGGGAGTTGATAAAGAGGAAGATGATGAAGATCCGTACACAGCTCTGCCAACATATGACACCATTTCGGTGGCTGTTTGTGTTGTCACACAGTTTACACTCATGTTTATTATCACCAATTTGGAAACGTTTGTTTCAATTCTCCAAAATATTCAGGCGGAAAATTTGAAAACTCGAAAAAATGCTTGGCGCTAAAAGTTTTTTTAAACTAGGAGTGAAATAGAGCCGGACCGAAAAATTTATCTTCACTTTTCAGACGGTCTAAAAAAACTCGGCGTGCCCGGATTTTCGATATCACATTTCGGGCCGGATCTGTTTTGATTTATTTCACCGAAATTCGAAAATTTCAAAACGTGAAATAACGTGTCGGCCTGGTTAACATGTAATTTTGACAAAAAAAGTTCTGGAAGACAAATTTCAGCACAAAAATTTTTTCAAAATCATTTTTCATATATTCAGAATCGGTTCACTTTATGCGAAAATCATGTGGAATTGGACAAATGCTCAAGCAGTCGAATACACGGGCATCCTTCAAGCTGTCAATGGTCTTTTCGGTGTATTAGTTTATGCTCTTTTTGCTGTCAAACTAGGAAATTAGTCAGTTCTCTTCTGCTTTTTCATAATTTATATTTTTATTAAAGTATTTCACAAGCTCGCGAAAGAATCTTCACAATTTTCGGGCTCGGATTGGGTGTCATTTATCATTTGGTAACATATCCCTATCCATGGGGACAATCTCTAACCTATGATGTTAAAAGTAACATTTCTCATTTAAATATTGGACTAGTTTGAGAGGATTATTTCAGATGTGACAAAACATGGAAAAGTGATAACTGAAGACTTGGGATGTAATCCACAACAATATCGATGGTGTCATGCGACAAAAGATGTCAATTTTTGGATATACGCAGTCATGTATGGAGTCGTTTTGGCCGCTTGTTTCCCCATTGTCAATATTTCGATGAACACATTGTTTAGTAAAATTTTAGGGGCTAGAAGACAGGTAAAAACTGACGGAAAAATTTCAATTCGAAACATTTTGCAGGGAACAATGCAAGGTATAATGCTAATGTCAGGAAGTCTTGCAAGAACAATTGGCCCGATGTTGGTCTCGTGGATATTCCAAGAATGGGGCCCTGATCCACTTTGGATTCTTGAGGTTATCTATCATTCATGTCTCCAGAAAAATCCTCTTTTTTTGTTCAGATTCTTGTTTTGTCGATAACGATGATTCTTTGGATGGTATTCTATCGTCGTATGACACCACTCGAATCGGATCCAAAACTCGAAGCATACGATCATTTTCATTACAAAAATGGTGTTCGTTATAGGATTTAAGTTTTGTCTTCATTTTTATTATTAACAAAAACTGATCTCCTAGCTAATTCTAAATCAATAAATACCCGTTACAAAGACTCAAGTTTCTTTTGTTCTTCGTTTTCTCCAAATTCTGCGAAAAATCTTTGTTTGGCTTCGTCTAATCGGCTCGTCTCATTTTCAAGTTCAAATTTGGGTCGTTTTGATGCTGGCAACATTTTGGGATCTGTCAAAATTCCATCGCGACTGTTCAAAAGAGCCTCATGTTCGAGAATTGTTTCAGTCTACAAAACTCTGATTATAAAAAGACAAGAGCAAAAGAGACCATTACCGTTTCATTCCACTCATATCCACTTGGAGATCCAACTAATAAATGTCGTAACTTTCCGCCGCTCAACGCATTTATTTTCTCAAACTCCAAATCGTCAATTTTTGGTATTTCTCTGAAATCAACTTGTTTTGTCGAAAATAATAAAAAAGTTGGTTACCGTCTAACTGTGGATGTCATGATTGGATTGTCATTATCATCAGTGACCGCTTTCTCATTTGATGTTGACATAACTAGAAATAGTCTTGAATTTTCATCTTCTAAAAATGCGTTTCCTTTTGCATCTTGTATAATATTCGGATTTTCTAATAGTCTATTTTCTTGCTCGATCATTTTGAATTCTTCTTCGTAATCTACTCCAATAACTTTCAGTTTTGGAAGAGTGTCTTCTAATAATAACGCTGCTTTCCCAAGATCTCTAAATGACAATCCTTCTAATCTCAAATATTTCAATTTTTTCATCATTTTCAGTCCCATCAATCCTTTTGCCGATATTCTTCTACTTCCTGATAAATCGAGCATTTCGAGATTCGGCAAAATGCCACCAATCCGTCCCAATGACCAATCATCGATGAATTCACAATTTGCTAGTCGGAGCAATCTTAGTTTTGATAAACCTTCGAGATTTTCTAATCCTTCAAACATTATCTGAGTTCCTGATGCATCAATTGCTTCGATGAATAAATTATCAACTTTTCGACCGGGTAAACTGTATCGATTGAATTTATCTTTTTTATACCAATTATCATCACCGATAAATTTGACAGCAGCTCCACGATGAACAAAAAAATGAGCAGCTGCTAAATCGGCTCCCAGAAATAGTAATCTCTCGGGAATAACTCGTTGATCGTATTGCATGTGTTGAAAATTTCGATATCGCCTATATCTTTTGATATTGTCTATTGAATGATCAACATATCTCATTTGTGTATGCCAAGTTAACAATTCCATTGGCAATGCGCCAGTTTCTCGTCTTGTCATGTCAGCCACCGCCTTTTTCGGAGCCACTTAAACAGTTTTATTCGAACTTCTTACAACTTTTAATAATTACTCACAATCTTCTGGTCTTTCTGGTGTGATATACATCCCAGTTGGAAGTTTGATGAAATTCTGTTGTTTTTGCTTGTCTTTCACATGTTCAATCTATAACTTTTTCGATTTTCATAATGTTTCTTTCAATTTCACGGTGTTTTAGTCCCCTTATAGGAGGGACAAATGAGAGAGGTAGACGCAGAAATGAAAGAAAAAAAAATAGAAATGAAACGTGAGATTTTCAGAGAAAATAAACAGGTCTCACGGCGAATACTTTTTATTTTCGGGAAATTTCAACGGTGCAATAGAGCGAACATTCCTCTTTTGTCAGCGTCAACTCTCTCGTTTGTCCGCCCTAAAACAAGGTGATTTCTCACATAATCCTTCTCCAATTCTTGCCACCGTTTGAATTTTGGCCACTTATGCACCCATCCTTGTGACTTTGAACTTGTTGAAATAGTTCGAACTAAAACTGGCTGCATTTACCCGCTGAAACAATTTATTTTAAATTTTTTAAATTTTGAAATAAAAATAAAAATAAGGAGCATGGAATTAATGTACAGTAGGCTCTCGCCACGAAAACAGAAGAGTGTGCAGTTTGAGGAGACGCAGAGAAAAAACAAGCGGAGTGTCGTTGTTTTTCTTTTATTTTTCAATTTCTTTTCTTTGTTGGCAAAAGGAAACATTCCGAGATCTCGATGACTATCACATCTACTGAAGCTAAAAAGTTAACCGTTGCACGTCTGAAAGAAGAGTTGGTGAAAAGAGGATTGTCCGAAAATGGTAACAAGCCTGATTTACTCGCTAGACTCCTCGAAAGTATTGAACAGGCTGTAGATGATTCAATTCTTAACGATGGAGGAGATCTTCCGTTGTCTGGAGGTGAGTGAGGTTTTATTCATAAATGCGAAATGAATTTAAATATTCAGATGACATTTTGAACGAGGATATATTGGATGCTCCAAGTATCGACGGAGATGTTGACGCAGAAAAACTTTTGAATGGTTCGTCTGACCCAATTGATGAAATACCAGTCTCGACAACAACTACAACAACAGAAAAGCCAGAAGATGCGGAAAATGCGAAATCGCCAGAAGATCCGAAATTGGCAAGAGCCGCAAGATTTGGTCTTCCAGTGGCTGCAACAGCAGCCGAATTAGGATCCGAAAAAGCAAAAGAAGCAAGAGCACAACGATTCGGAACAACAACTCCAGTCACTGCAACAACATTGACATCAGAAGATGCGAAATCTGCTCGAGCAGCTCGATTTGGTATCGAAACATCTAACGAGACCAAAAATAAGTTGTCTGCAAGAGCTGCTAGATTTGGAATTCCTGTCACTGGAGATGGTAAGCGAGTTATCGAACAGACTGAGGAAGAGAAGAAAAAATTAGAAGAACGTGCCAAACGTTTTGGATTGATCGATGAAGATGTAAGTTTAAAATCTAGATTGAAACAATCTGAAATTTTCGAATTACAGGCAGAAGCCAAGAAAAAAGCACGTCTCGAACGATTCGGAGCACAATAATTCATCAAATATGCCACAAAAGATATCCTCAAACATTGTAAATCTCATTGTTATTGTTCTAATTTTATCAATAAATTAAAATTATTCAACTTTCAACAAATAAATACCAGAAATGAGGTCGGATGTCCAACTTTTATTTTCTGATACCACTCCATTTTTCCCTCCGAAAAAAAAGTGTTTCAGAATGGAAAGAGCAGAAGATGTGGAAATCGAAGCACTTTGTAGTATTTGGGAAGATGTAATAGTTGAAAAGTTAGTTTTACCTTCAAATAAAAAAACAACATCTAGGTAAACTTTCAGAAATGATAGTTCAAAAGTTATTCGTCACAAAATTCGATCAATGGAAAATGAGGCAACTTCGGCCAGTGTTCGAATTCGATGTGAAATTTTCGAAGGTGTAAGTTTTTGTATTTTTGACTCAGAAAAATCAGAACTAATTGGCTCGTTTAGTATCCCGAGGTGTCTCCAAAAATTGAATTATCAATGGCTCGTGGTATAAGTGAAGCAGATTTCGAAGAATTGAAAAACAAAATCTTGGAAGTTGTTGATGAAAGTTTGGGAATGCCAATTGTTGATGTTTTTACGGTAGTTTCATTTGTTCACTATTTTTCAATCAATAAATTTTAGGCTTGTGGTGATTTTTTGACCGACCGTCAACATACATCAGATCTAGACTGTTCGATTTGTATCTGTCCACTTTCCAATTCTCCAATCAGTGTCACATCATGTGATCATTTCCTTCACTTTTCTTGTTTTTCCAAATATCTCAGATTTTGTAGAGAAGAAATTATTCAAAATCTGAAAGAATCTCAAAAACATATGCAAAATCAAGTTGACAAGGTAGTTTTTTCTTTCTTTTGAATTCTGAATAAAAAAATGAATTTCTTTCAGAAGTTATATTGCCCGATTTGTCGATACATTTTGAGTAATTCGGATGACTTTGAAAGTGAAATTGCAAAACTTTTAGAAACTTCCAAGAAAAATCAGAAAACATTGAAAGGATCTAGAAGAAAAAGTACAACTAATGAGGATGCTGAAAATGGTATCAAAAGGTATAATTTTTCTCGAAATATTCGAAAATGTAGCATTTTTCAGATGGCGCCAAGAACAAGAGAAACTACAAGAAATTTTTGAAAAACAAAAATCGGCGGGTGGAATAATCGACATCGAAGAGGAACGAAAAAGATATCGATTAATATCAGAGCACGATGAATCATAGGAATAAAAAATTTATAAAATCGAAAAAAAAGACAAAACAATCAACAAAAAAAAGAATAACAAAAATCAACAGAAAATCTATTCCTCACAATTATCAATCTCCTCCTCTTCTCCTCCTTTTTCTTCTTCATCTTCATTCTCAAAAGTTTTGCGGTTTTCAGATTTAGTTGCAAATCTAAAATTTCAAGATGATATTCATAGGAACAAATTCTCAAACTAACTTTTTGATCAAACCCGCATAGGTTCCGTGTAAATGACAAAGCGCACTTTTGATTTTCATCGCCGAATATTTCACCAAAATTCGATCATTTTCAGCAATATCATCATCTACAACAAAAATTTAAAAATAGGAAATGTTTGTGAAAAATAAAAAAAAAAACTCACTAATAGCCTCTTCACTTTGAACCAAATTAACGGTCACCAAATTCATGACAACAGCAACAATGAAACCGTTTTGAACCAATTTCACTTCTGCCTCATATTCATCATTTCGTTTTGGTCTGGAAAAAAAATGAGATTTTACTGCAGAATAAGTCAAATGGGAAACATATCCAAACATTGCTATGTTCAATTTTTCGCAATTTTTTCTGGATCAGGCACAATTTTGTTTGTGTATCGTGTATTGAAGAAATAAAATTAAGAAATGAGAAATCCAGAAAAAGGTCACGACAATAATTTTTACGTACCAGCGAAAAATTAGATCTCAAAAATTTATTTTTTGAAATTCACACTGTGAGTTGTCTTCAAATTTCAAACTCACGTGAATACAACTTGTTCGATGAGAACATCTAAATGAAAAACCATCTGATCACCAATAACACGTGGAGGTGAAACTGTTTTGATATCTCCCACAGCCACAACAATTCCATTTGCCCTGCAAATTTGAAACTTGCGCATTTTCAACATTTCATAACTCACTCTCTTTTATATTTTCCGATTGTATTTTTAGCAATCCATTCGATAGCATCTTTTGATGCTGATTTATTTGCCAAATGATACGGTAGCGCAATATGTCTCAACAGTTGTTTTTTCACAATTCCACCACCTTTTCCAGATCCTCGATTAGATTTTACTAATTTCAACGCGTCTTCGAATGTCATTTCATGGCTCTGAAAATATTTTTAGAGTATTTTCTTTTTTAAATTAATACTTCCAACCTCTACAAAATCATGAGATTTTTTCTGTTTGTTATGAATACTGGCTCCATGAGATGTGACACGATACTCTTTCACCTCCTTCTCTCCCGATTTTTGACCATCCTTAAGTTTTACTCTTTTCACTTTTTTCGTGATTTCTTCCTCTTCCTCGTTTTTCACTTTTCGTTTGCCCATCTATAAAAATTATTGAAATATAAATTTTAATCATTAAAACTAAAAATTATAGAGATATTTTTCTTGGTAAAGAACCACTTGACGGAAAAATATTAAAAAAAAAAAAAAAAAAACTTCATAAGTCAAAAACGAAATGGAATATTGGGCCACATTTGAGGTTCTGATTTGGCGTATTCCTGAAAAATAGAAAACTTATTATGAAGAAATTTTAAAAAATTTACATTTTCGAAATTGAGTTCTAGAACAGTTTCCATTGCCATAATTTGATCGCTCGAAACTCCATACATTTTTCGAGATTTTTCCCGTTTTTCTATTGTTGCTGCTTGTTCGTTCACTGGTTTTGCTGATTTCCTTGTTCTTCCTCGAATTTTGACTAAACAATAATATTTTGTTTTTTTTTTCAATCAACCATGCTCACTTTTATCAATATTCACATAATCTTCTTCTTCTTCTTCTTTCAACCAACTTTTTTCTTCGTTTAACTTGGCAATCCTTTTGGCATCTCCTTTAAAATAACTTAAATTTCAGGAAAGTTTTGTTTAATTTCTTACTTTCTTTTCTATGTTGCATTGTTTTCTCGAAAAATGCTTTCATTTCATCACTCATTTCTTCATCTTCTTGGACTTGTTCTTGTTCAACTTGTTCTTCTTCTTCTTCCTCCAATTTTTCAGTTTCATTTAGCTGACTTTGAATCTCCTCAACATTCCAAACATTTCGTTTCTCTCTTCTTCGAATTTTACGATTTTCAGATGCTTTACTGGTTGAGGGGCCTGAGAAAATATTTGAAACATTGAAAGAATAAAATAAAACTCACTTTCTAGACTCTCTGCTTTTTTCGAATTTACCATGTGCTTCTTTCTCCAATTTTCACATGCTTCATAATGTTCCCAATACGCTCGAAATTGTGGATTTCTCGCCCACTCAACACTCGCATAAAATTTCATTCTAATGATGTCCTAAATCTTCACAAAACTGTAAAAATAGTTTTTTTTTGCAAAAAAAAAGAAAATAAAAAAAGTGTGTGCAGTTTGAGGAATTGTTTGGTGTTTGGTGTTTACACACGGGAGGTAATTTAAAAAACGTGTTTTTGGAAACAAGAAAAAAGTACTTCATTAATCGAAAAGAAAGAAGAATAGTACGAAAAAAATTAGAAAAACACCTTTGAGATGATGAGAAGAGTTGCATTTATCTTTTGCACAACAATATCGATCAATACAACCACGTCCAGCATATTCTACAGCCGATTTTTTACATGTTTTACTTCTCTCAACAACACAACCTGAACAAATTTATATGGATATTTGAAAAATTGTAATTTGAAACCTGTTTCATAAGAGCAACTTCTCACAATATGATCATTTTCGGAACGATTCTTTTGGTTACTGTAGAACGAAAAACTCGTCTTTTGGCAGAGACTTCCAGTTGGACAACTCACTAATTCCCAGTTTTTCGATGTGCTCGAATAAGTATCACAATCCGATCCAACACAATTCCAACATTGGATACTGTATGCGGACCCTATCAATATTTAACTACATTGAATGATGTGTGAGTGAGTGAGAGACGCAGAGTTTTCCACGTGTCACGCGTGATTGGAAAATATGTGATGTTAAACGTGACCTAAGTCTGTTTGACTCTCCTGTATTCGAATATTTTCAGAACCATTTCTCTGCGTCTTGCGCACTCTCAAATTTTGCACGCTGTTTTTAACGTGTATTATTGTTGACTGTACCTGGGAATTGGGAATAAAAAATCAATAAAAATATCATAGAGTGTGACATGGAAGTGGATTTAATGTACTCAACAAAAAACATCAAAATGTTTTAATTTCCGGTATTCACACAGCTCAAATAATTGGTTTCATTATTAGCTTTGGAGTTGAAATTGGTCTGCTTTGGAATACCATGGTATGCTTTAAATTAGAGTGGTATGCTTTGAAATTCAGGTGGTATGCAAAAAAACTGATGTGGTATGCATTTAAATTAGAGTGGTATGCTTTGAAATTTTGGTGGGCTGCTTTGAAATTAGTGTGGTATGCCTTGAAATTGACATGTTTACAACTCGTAGATATTCAAATTCTTGCAGTTTATCAACAAAGGTGATATTTCTTGAGTCAAATACGAACTTTGCAAAAATATGATTTTGTTTTTTTTTCGACAGAAAAATGTCGACCAAACGCGGGGGATGTTTCTTGTTCCCTATTATTTCTCGAGTTTAAAAGCGTCTCGTCGTCCGGTCTCTCCTTATTCTTCACACTCTCTCCTCGATTTTCAGTTCTTTTTTGTTCCGAGCATGTGTTATTGTTGTTGATGATTCGTATCTTCTTGCTCTCGTCTATTTTCTCGCTCACAATCAAAACTTCTTGGTTTTCCTCGTTCGCTTTGAACTTTTCCAACTTTTTGGTCCCAAGATTACTGTACTTTTGAAAGTTTTTCTCTGTGTTTCAATGAACGATCAATCCGGTGATAAGCCATTACAAATTTTTCGCGTAAAATCCTTCGAAGTTCATCCTATTCATTCCGAATGAGATCAAATTGTATTCATCTCGCAGTCCACCTTTGAAGACCCCACATTTTCACATTTTGGCTTTGATTTCGATTTTTTCTAGTACAAATTTAACATTTAAAAAAGTGTGATCATTGGTTGGCATCTGTAAGAATCAAAAAAATTGAAAAAAGAAGAAGATATTTAGTATCTTTTATTTTTCGTTTATCTCACAAACAAATAAACACCTTTCTCATCTCAATTCAAAGTGCGTGGGAAGAAGTTTAGAATTTGATCAAAACTTCTACAGTACTTTTCCATCAACTACTGTATTTGTAATCCACGAAAAAATGTCAAGACACTTGAGAAAATCTGTGCCTAAAACCTATCACATAACTTTTTTTGTTTCAAAAAGTACAATGTTTGACCAGGTCAAATAAATAGAGAGTTGCCTACGTTTTTTGCCAGTTCTCCATTAAATCTTGAGATTTCTATTGTTATTTTCTCTAAATATCCTCACATATATATGACATTTTTGGAGGCGCGCCAATCTAATGTGGCACATATTCTAGAAAATGATAAATTATCTGAAAATGATAGTATTGGACATCGATTTCATTCGGATCCGGTTAGGTTTGTCCTCTTCACGAACTCTTTTTCCTTCCGCCTTAATATTTTGTCGGTTACTATTTAAGGTATGTGTGTTTTCAGAGCAGACGCGATATCAGCAGCACGCCGGCTGCTCGACGATTCACGTGGTAAATCGTGGGAAGAATTGGCGAGGAAATATACACTTGGACTAGAAGCAGCTCCATGTGTTGAAAGACTAACCGCCGAAGAATTGGAACAAAGCTTCGAAACAATGCCCGAGTACCGCAACTATCGTTTCAATCGCAGTCGATCTGTTGATCTTAGTCAGATTTCCAGGTAATTTATCGTAAACATTCAACCATCATCTCACATTTTCAGAGAAAAGTACCTGTCAAGATGGTCCCGCGAGAACACACCAATCGAAAACGGCAAACGATACGAATCACATGTTCGAAGAAGTTATACACCAGTTCGAGAAATTTCCAGTTATCAACATGTTCAAGACTCTAATCTCCAACGATCACGCACTCCTTTGGCTACTGTAACTGCACCATATCATACCAATATCCATTACAGATCAGAGGTACTGTAGATTTGAAGAAAATGAAATTTGAAATGAGTGTTTTCAGATTGAACCATTCCGAAAATATGATGTTTATGGATTACGTACATGGAGCTATCCAATCTATAAGTGAGTAAATTTCAAATTTTAGATGGTCTGCTTTGAAATTAGAAGTGGTCTGCTCTGAAATTAGAGTGGTCTGATTTCAAATGGAAGGGGTCTGCTTTGAAACAGCAAGTGGTCTGCTTTGAAATTGAAAGTGGTCTGCTTCGAAATTGAAAGTGGTCTGCTTTAAAATTGAAAGTTGTCTGCTTCGAAATTGAAAATGGTCTGCTTCGAAGTTGAAAGTGGTCTGCTTTGAAATTGAAAGTGGTCTGCTTCGAAATTGAAAGTGGTCTGCTTTGAAATTGAAAGTTGTCTGCTTCGAAATTGAAAATGGTCTGCTTCGAAGTTGAAAGTGGTCTGCTTTGAAACAGAAAGTGGTCTGCATTGTAACCTTAAGTTGTCAGTTTTGATCCAGGTCTTCATTTTTCCAGATACGTCAATGGACGTGAAAGCGACTATCGTCGTCCCTACTCATTCGATCGATCCTATGCCAATACTCCAGTCTACACACCTCCTCAATTATCCGCCGAAAGTCGACCAATCACGACAAGAAGAGGCTATTCCGGTTATTCATATCTGGCCAACGAGACCAATTTCGATTTGTCGAGTCGACCAAAAAGTCTCAGTTCATATATGTATAATACGAAATATCTCGGAACTGTGTCGGCACCTTGGTATTGGTCATATCACGGAAACAGTTCACTTCGTCATTTTAACAGTTATCGACCACACAATTGGACAAGTACAACAGCAACATGGTCGAGATACTATTAATTTTACCATTTTTCTTTCTTTTTTTTTCTCTTTTTACTGCCAACGATCGAAACAGTTTCTGTACACGGTTTTAACAAACAAAAAATGAAAGCTTATTTTTTTACAACAACATTCAATTTCGGACTTTGATCCACAGTTAATTGAAAAACATCAGGCCTACTGTAGTGTCCACAAACATCCAGATCCATTTTACCGAGAGCAATTGTTGACAAATCAATTGTTGTATATCGAATTGTTTCTCGAGTAAAATCCGGTTCGATAAGTACGGTACCCAACGGATCTACAGCACAAGAACCACCTCTAATCATAATCTGAAATAAATATAAATATGGTGTTTTGAAAAAGAGAGAAAAAAACGAACAGTTTCATCACCATGTTCTTTTCTCAATTGATGATCTTCTGGATAATCGGAACTTTTGAGAAATTGACAAGCTGACACGACAAAACATCTTCCTTCTAGTGCAATGGTTCTCATCGTTGAAAGCCAAACATCGCGATCATCTACAGTAGGTGCCAAATATATTTGAACTTGTTTGTTATACATGTGAACACGTAACAATGGCATGTAGTTCTCCCAACATATTGCTGCACCAATTCGACCGATTTTTGTTTCAAATACCTTTAATTCTCTCCAGTTTTTTGAACACGATTTCAAAGCAGACCATTCAAGAGCAAACCACGTCTCTTAATTTTTGAATAACTCACCGGCATGGTTGATCCATCTCCTTGTCCCCATACACATCGTTCCATTGCGGTCGGCATCAATTTTCGATGTTTTCCCAAATATCCTCCAGTTGGCGAATAGAAAAATACAGAACAATAAAGTGTGCTCGCTTCCCTTTCCACAACTCCAATCACAATATGAATATTGAAACTCGATGATAATAGTGCCAATTTTTCACATTCTTCGCCGTTTTCTTCAATCGCATTTTCAAAATATCTTTAATTTACAAAATAAATTCATTACTTCTTTTTGGTTACCTTCTAAACTCTTCTCTTCCTTCCATACTTCTTGTTCCCATCACAATTCCAAAATCATTCCATTTCGGATAACCTCCGATGAATGCTTCTATAATACGAAAACAAAACAAAATTAAAAATTTGAGTTTTGAATTTTAACAAACAAACCTGGAAATAAAACTAGATCTGCCCCATTTTTCGCAGCATTTTCAACATTTTTGACCACCTTTTGCAATGTTGCTTGTTTGTTGAAAAGTACAGTACCAGCTTGAACGACCGCTATTTTTGGCATTTCTGAGGAGAAAAATACTAAATCTAAATACTTTTTCGGTTATATAGTGAATGATAAGAAAGTGTTCTAACAATAGTCACGTTTATCATCGAATTAGTTGATAAAGATTAATTGATCAAACTATGAGACAAGTGCAGAAACAAAATGTATCAATTTCGAACACGCCCATGCTCAATTATTTTGAGAGTTCAAAATTCTGTGAACCATGTGGTTATATAAATATAAATGAACAATTTTTGAAAAGAAAAAAAAATAATTTTTGAACTTCCGCGCTGTTTCTTTTGTCGATTTACGAGAAACATTTAACTTCACGCGCATTTATTATATTTTATTTTTTTCGAGCCTATTATTTTAATGGCATCTGAAGAAGGGTTCTACAGTTTTTCAAGCAACGAAAGTCGCGAATTATCAGAAGATAATTTGGAAAAGCTGAAAAAACAAACAACTGTCAATGATTTCAAAAGAAATAAACTAGAAATTGATGCGAGAAGAAATTGGGACAAATTTTATCATCGAAACAAAGATAACTTCTTCAAAGATAGAAATTGGAGCAGTGAAGATCTCAAGTTGATTTGTCCAGACATCGATTTTGAGGTAAGTATTTATCCTATTAACTTTTGATCTGTTTTTGAATTTTTCAGAAAAATATTTCGTACCTTGAAGCGGGATGTGGCGTCGGCAATATGCTTTTTCCACTAGTTGGTGAACTTCCAAATTTAAAACTTTTCGCATTCGATTTTTCTGATAATGCAGTCAAATTGTTAGAAAAAAGAGCAGAAGAACTCAAGGTAACTTTTAAAATATTCAAAAAAAAATTTTCAAAGTTTTTTCTAGCTCTCAGTTGAAACATCGGTTATCGATCTATCTATTGAAACAATCGATTCTCCATTCTCAGAACAAGTCGATTTAGCGACACTTATCTTTGTATTATCCGCAATTCATCCGGAAAAACACCGAATCGCCGTTGAAAACATGAAAAAGTTTGTGAAAGTAAGCCAATTGTAATGTTGATCCAAAATAAGTCGTTTTGTCAGATTGGTGGTACTGTAGTTGTACGTGATTACGGTATAAATGATCATGCGATGATTCGATTTGGAAGGGATTCAAGAATATCTGATCGATTCTATGTTCGTCAAGATGGTACTCGGGCCTATTATTTCGATCTAGAAGAACTATCCGATTTGTTTGTTGGTTGTGGATTCAGATGTGAATCGAAACAGTATCTACATCGAATAACTATCAATCATAAAAAAGGTCTAAAAGTCCCCAGAATATTTGTTCAGGCTCGATTTATCAGAGAAAATTGATTCATCCTTCCATCACTTTGTTAATAAATTTGTTGTTTTTTTTCTCGTGAAACGTGAGCAAAACAAAAAAATAAAATCTAAAACATCTATTTCCGATTTTCTATCTCGACTAATATAGTTTTTAAAAGCAGAAATTTACAAAGTCAGTTCAATCAATTTATACAGTAATTTTTTACAATTTTAGATGAAAACTACCGAAAATAATACCGTACAAGAAGATGATGAATTCGATCTGTTCGAGTTTTGTAAACGACACTTACGTGCCAGTTCTTGGTCAGGAGGAAGAAGTGTTTGTTGACAGGTACAATGAAGACTACTATAGATATTTTTCAATTCAGCAAAATTACAAAGCAAAAGAACTGCAAGAACTGTTACAACAAATATTGGCAATTTTGAAAAAACAACCATCTCTTGCCGAATTATCACCTCCATGCACAATTGTAGGAGATATTCATGGACAGTATAAAGACCTTATTCGAATATTGAACATTGAAACTGTCAAAAAACCAACAAAAAATGAAAAAAGAAAAAAGAGAACAAAGAGAGAAAGTGAAGGTCCCAAACACTTTGGTATTAACAATCGGTAACATTTCTACAACTATTTCATCTCACATTTCATTTTTTTTTCTCTAGATACATGTTTCTTGGAGACTACGTGGATCGGGGTACTAATTCGTTAGAATGTATTTGTCTTCTTTTTTCCTTGAAATGTATATATCCAGAACAATACATGCTTCTTCGAGGAAACCACGAAACAAGGGCTACTAATTATTCTTATGGTTTTCGAGTAAGAAACTGAATTTGAAATTTGAGAGTTTCCAAGCAGACCAATGTCAATTTCAAAGCAGACCATTTTCAATTTCAAAGCAGACCATTTTCAATTTCAAAGCAGACCACTGTATTTTAAATGCAGGCTATTGTTAATTTCGAAGCAGACCAACCATCTCAATTTCAAGACAGGTCACCACAATTTCAAAGCATACCACCGTATTTTCAACGCAGACCATTGTCCATTTGACCACTCTAATTTTACAACAGATAATTTTAGGATGAACTTGTCGACAGAATAGGAGAGAAGGATGGGACCAAACTTTGGGTGGAATTCAATGATGTGTTTTCGTGGATGCCTTTGGCTGGTTTAATTGGTTCGAAGATCCTTTGTATGCATGGGGGCATTTCACCTCATTTTTCTTCTCTTGATGATATTCGAAAAGTATATTTACCACTAACATTAATCAAGCCAATCAATGGTTTTTTGTAGATCAAACGACCAGTTCTAGATGTCGAAGAAGGACATTTGGAATTTGATCTTCTTTGGAGTGATCCATGTGACGGTAAACATCCAGGTCGATTATTGAATGATGACAGTAAACCACAATTTTATAAGAACGATGCAAGAAGTTGTTCGTACGTATTCAACGAGGAAGCAGTAAAAGACTGTCTGCAGAGATGTGACCTCAGTCTCATAGTTCGAGCTCATCAAGTTCAACCATTTGGCTACTGTTTTTTCGCTGACAGGAAATTGATTACAATTTTCAGTGCTCCAAAATACAGTAACAGTGAGGTATGTGAGTAGCTTATTCTGACACATCTGTTTTATTTTGATAGAACAAAGGTTCAATTTTGAAAGTATCAAAAACTGGAGAAATATCAATCATCACATTCTCATCTCGAGTTGCACACAAAGGAGATAATACTACAGTAGCCGAGTAAAACTTGTTCGAAATTCTTGATTTTTGTACTATATTCAATGATAAAAAAATTGTGTACTCTCTTTTTTTGGCTCTAATCAATACTGATAACTCGAAAAATGACAATAATTAATATTTGGTTGTTTCCTATTTTCATCGCCCTATATTCTATTCTAACCCTTTTAATATGGTAGTTTTCCATTTTTCAAAATTTTAAAATATTGATTTTTTGCAGTGTGATATTGTCTATCCAGTCCCATCACTTTCCAGCTCAATGGCCATTTTTAAGTGATTTCACTAAATTTCAACCGGCCAAAAATGCCTATACTATTATGACAAATCATATTTTATTATTATGTGAGTTGTATAAAGTTCGAAACAAAGATGATTTTTTGTTACAGTACTAATTTGGATGTATCTGAAACATCGAGAATTGAAATCGTATTTTCGACAAACTGGTCAATCAAAATATTACGAAAAAATATCATGGACAAATTTGATGATCGGAATAATTGCTATTAGTTGTTATCAATTTGCTGTTAATTTTCCAGTCACAAAAGTATCATATTTTGAATTATATGGGAATCGTTTGAGCCTTTTATTTGGCTTATTCTACATTTGGATACATTCATTTCTTTCTCTAAATATCAAAGACGAAAATCTCAATATTCTACCAATATTTTTGATTCGAATATCACTTGCCAGTATAGTATTATCTTTTCTGGCAGCAAGTAAACACCTTTTGATTTTTAAATAAAATCATAACTAACCTCTTTCAGTGATCCAAGCAAACAAACTGGCTAACCCTAATATGACACTGTGTGCAATTTATGAATGGTGTTGTTATTTCGCGTATTCAATGTTCCTTCTAACCGATTCCTACGAATTCCGATTTATGGTAAAACTCTTAAATCCCTAACTTTTTTCGAAAACAACTTTTTGTAGACTTTTCGACCTCCAAAACTAATTATTCGTGGATGCACTGGTTACAATCCACGAGTTTTCGAATCAACAGATGTTAGTGAAGATGATGAACAACCTTCGATGGCCCAAAGATTTGTCATGTAAATAAATATTTATAATTCTTTTACGCGCGTGAAAAAACGGTCAGGTCATTTGAAACGATTTTTACTCAGTTTCTATTTTTATAAACATCTCAAAATGCAATCAATGAATAATTCAAGTCATTTAAATCCGGTATGTTTTCAGGGAAATTACTGTATATACAGTATGCCACTTTGAGCTCAAAAATTGACTTTCGAAAATCTGGTCGGGTGAGGCCAAGCTTTTTTGTTCGAGAGATCGGTCTACAGTCTGAACGCTGTTTCAAAGCATACCACTTCATTTTCAACGCAGACCACTTTCAATTTCAAAGCATACCACGTAGATTTCAATGCAGACCTCCTCGATTTCAATGCATACCACTTCAAACTCAACGCAGACCACCTCAATTTCCAAGCATACCACTTTTCTCACAACGAAAACCAAAATCGGTTTGCAGCAGGTAATAAATGCGAAAAAAGATGATATATTCATCCTTCCCACCCGTGTAGTCGATAATCAACAACACGAAGAAGAAGACTTGAGTGACATCTCATCAGATGATGACCTAATAAACGACATTAACATGGAACACGATCAATTTCTCGAAAAACTCACGACTCAATGCTCAGTATTTGATTACGATATGGATGGTCGCCAAAAACCTCTGGATTTGATTTTCGAAAGTGCGACAGAGGCAGCCAATTTTGCACCGTACACAATAGTTCGTGAACCGATGGAAGTCGAATCAGTTGTGTTGTGGGATTATTTTGGAGGATATACATTCAGTGATCTGAATGTGACAGCTGGTGATACTGTATACGTGGTCGCTGAAGAGTACCAATATCGGTGTCTGAGTCAAGATTCGTATTTGAGACTTCCGTTTCAGTATTCCTTAGCCAGATGGATTTCCGGAAGACAGGTTGATCCGTATCTAGGTGTTATACCCACACATTATGTTATTCCCAAAAAATTCTATCATGGTGCGAATCGACATCTCGAGTTTCATTTTTTGATAGTTTTCAGAAAATCCACTTCTTTTCAAATATCCCGTTTGGTTTCACGGAAACAACGATGTCGAAGAAGTGCTCCGAAGTCTCTATGCAGATCGTTCGGCTCTCTGTCCTGGTCTTTTTGCAATATTCTCGCCAGCCTGGATGAATCCAGACCCAAGGAATCTTCGATGCTATTTTCTCATGATGTTGGTTGAAAGATCCAAAGAACACAGTTCAATGATTATGGATTGTTTGGCGATTGAAAATAACAGTTAGTCAGGAAGTAGTGAATAGAAAACTAATAATTGGGATTCTCACAGATATCGGACATCTCACAGATTTTTTGAACCGCAAGATCATGTATCCAATGGCAAAGGCGGATGCTGACAATATTCAGACACCTATTGACTTTTTGTGCGAACTACACTCAACACCCTACGCTCCAATGGTAGGAAGTTTTTTCTAGTTTCAGAGAAGACCATTCATAACAGACCACTTTTAGTTTCAAATCAGACCACTTATAAATTCAAAGCAGACCACTTTCACTTTCAAAGCAGACCATTTATAAATTCAAAGCAGACCACTTTTAATTTCAAAGCATATCACTATTAGTTTCGAAGCAGACCACTTTTGATTTCTATACATACCAATAATTTCAGTTGTTGACAATAACCCGTTCGGAGCTGGGACATTTCGAGTTTATGTCTCGTCGCTACCTAACCCTTTATGATCTTGTCTACTACCTTTCCACTCATCGTTCTCCACTTCCTCATCTCTTGGTCTATAATCGAATGTCTCCCGATGTTGTTGCTCTCAAATCGATTCCTCCGCCCACCAAAACATTCAAAAAATCGATGAAAGCTCAAATAATGAACATTGAACAATGGGCTGCCCAACACTACGAAGAGATCACACATAGTTTGGAGATTCGCGAAAAAATACAATTTGGCACCAAAGCTGTGTTTGATGTTGGCAAGAAAACGCACGAAAAATTTCTGAAAAAGATTGATGTGACAACGGATGAGTATTCGAAGATTGTGGAGACTGTCAGCAACTACAGTAGACCAGAGGGACAGAAAAAAGAAACGAAAAAGCAGACAAGCAAAAAAATGAACGGTAAATAGGAGGTGCGACAATATTCCGAGTCAATTTATTGTTTTTTTGTAGAAAAACATTTGCCAAAACGGGAAATGAAACCATGGTCTGAACTACCACCGCACGAAACTTCGATCTTCATTGAATCTTCTTTTTATATTGACATGAATCGTGTTAAATGTAGTCGAGTTGCACTCGGATCCGGAGCATTTGGAAGTGTTGAAGTGGGCTCGTTTGAATATTTTCCCAAAAAATGGCAACCGGTGGCGGTAAAAAAACTGAAAATGGTACCGAATACAAAAGATGAACGGGACCCGTGTTTTGCTGAAATTGAGATTCTTATTGTGAGTTGAGATTAATGAATAATAATCTTCTTTCATCCAATATGTTGCAGATGTTATCGCACCCAAATATTGTTTTGTTCCAAGGGTTTTCACTTGATAAAGAGTCTCAATTAATGTACATCATATTCGAATTGATGGAAACTGCTCTCGACAAGTTTGTGGAAAAATCATCGGCCAGAATGTCGGAAAATGAGCGGCTCGATATTTTGGCCCAAATTTGTCGTGGTATGGCCTATTTGCACACACGATCACCTTCTGTCATTCACGGAGATTTGGCGGCTCGAAACATTCTTCTCAAAAAACATCCAATTAATCCAAAACGATACGTGGCAAAAGTGACAGATTTTGGACTGGCAAAAGTGTGTCGTGATGAATTGTACACAAGTTACAACGATCCGAACAAAATTCCATTCAAATGGTTGCCACCCGAAGTATTGGGACCGCGCATTTTGTCGACAAAATCCGATGTTTGGTCGTTTGGGATGATTTGTTTCGAAATTTATGGAATCGGAGAACCGTATGGTATTCTGCCGGGTGCGAAAGTGTTGCAGTTTTTGAATGACGGATATCGATTCGAAAAATTGCCCGGTATGTCGCCGTGTATTCTCGAATTGGCAATGGAGTGTTGGAGAAAACAACCTGTTGATAGACCATCTTTCGGGTAAGTTTTCATTTTTAGAGCAGACCACTTTGATTTTGAAGCAGACCACCTAAAATGCATAGCAGACCACTTTCAATTTCAAATCATACCACTTCGATTTCGATGCCGGCCACCTCAATTTTAAAGCATACCACAACCATTTCAAAGCATACCACCTTAATTTTGAAGCATACCACAACCATTTCAAAGCATACCACCTTAATTTTGAAGCATACCACAACCATTTCAAAGCATACCACCTGGTACTGTATCACAGTTTCGCAAACGACAAACCACTCTATGTTTATTGCATACCACTTTTCATTTCAGCGAGCTTGAAGATCGTTTCATAGAATATATCATCGAAGAAGATGAAGATGACGAGCTAATATCGGAAACCCGCGAAAAGGAACTTCTCGATCAATGGAAACAACAAACTAGAAAAGCGAAAGTGAACAAAATCATTGAAGCGCATCCAGATTTATAGAAAAAAATAAATAAGTGTTTTCAATAGTAGTAAGTGTTTCTATATTGGAAAATTTGGCAGAAATGTGTGGCAGTTTTGCGTGCACAATGAATAGTTCCACGCGGAGCCGCGTAGTTCATCACACCGGACGAGCAAACGACGAAGAACTTTTCGTTCAGCTCATTTTTCAACGAGCTGATTGACGACGAACTGTTGTCTCCCATTTTCTGAAATTATCAATTCCAAATTTTGAAAAAAAACACACACAAAAGGTCTAACCTGTTCGAGTAAATCTCTCAGTTCTTCACTGTTACAAGTGAGTACCTGATCAACTAGAGGAAAATCGATAGTTCCATGAATTGGGCCATCTTCAACATCTCTCTTCTTTCTTCCACATCCACAACTTGGTGGTGGAGGTGGAGCACATGGAGGAGGTGGTGGAGGAGCACAAGGTGGAGGTGGAGGTGGAGCCGCAGCCCCACAACCACAACCTCCTCCACCACCACCACCTGGCATTGGGAACAAGAAGGCGGAGCATGATGAGATGAAGAAGAAGAAGACGAAGAAATGAACAGTTTGAGACATGATGATGTAGAAGATGATGATGATGATGGATGGTTTTGAAAGGGTTTTTATAGTAGTAATACCATAACCGGCTTCAGTGTTTTCTGGCACTTAATTAGGTCAATCAAAGTAAAGTGGATTGGATAAGAATAGAGTGACTGACAAAAAACAATTAATAACATGTTCAAGTTTGTTTTTTTTTCACACGAAAATAAGCTAACAGCCATCATTCAGCTATAAAAATGTCTGTCTGGCCAATTCGTGTTCGCCTGTTTCAAGTTTATTTGAAAAACCATGCGTGTAATCATCGCCGTTCTCTTTGCCGTCTTCTCATTCACCGATTCACAAACTGCTGAAGATGTTGTCGCCAAAAATATGCTGAACAACATGCTGCAATTGGCCAGATCTCAACACAACAAGACAGCTCTCGAGAAATTTCTAACACCGTATTTTGTATTTTTCGATTGTCGCAAAAGTTTCGGTGTCGATTATTTTATCGAAAATGTTTTGTTCAAATCGAAAAATCATCCATTTAATATTGTTGTTGAAAATACGACAATTATCAATAAAACAATGGAGTTTGACATGACATCTCATTTGTTTTCAGCGGAATTTGAAGCGGTTTTTGGAAAAGAAAAAATTTGGAAATTTAATTACGGAAAAATTATTAATTGTGACCTAGATTTCGATTTCTGATTGATGATGAAAATGTGATAAAAATTTGAATCATTTCTGATTTTGTCGCCAATCTAATATAGTTGAATATAAACAATTAACAGTAAGAATCTTTCGAAAAAAAAAAATGAACTAGAACAAAATTTTGAAAAGATGAAAAATATGGAAGGAACTAACAATGAAGACGATTTCGATATCGTCGATTTTTGTAAACGACATTTGCGTGTAACCTCGTGGGCAAATGAAAGAAGTGTAAGTTGGCAAAACAAAACACAAACTACAGTACACCTTTCTGATTATTATAGCAAGTATATAAGACAAAAGAACTTCGAGGTTTGGTGAGGCAAATAATACCGATATTCAAAGAAGAATCAACATTAGTCGAAATGTCGCCACCTTGTACAGTTGTTGGAGATATTCATGGACAGTTTCGAGATTTGATACGAATTTTGAACTATGGACATCATAAAGATATCAAAAAAATGAACAAGGATCAAAAAATGATGGCATACACTAATAATAGGTCAATCCAAATAACCCATTTCCTACATTTTCATTTTCATCTGTTTCAGATTCATGTTTCTTGGAGATTTTATTGATCGCGGTCCACATTCTGTTGAGTGTATATGTTTGGTGTTCTCTCTGAAAATCATTTACCCTCAACAATATATGCTGTTGAGAGGGAATCACGAAACAAAGTCAATCAATTATGCATATGGTTTCCGGGTGAGAAATAGGCCCACTCTCGTGGCATACCACTCCCAATTTCGTGGCAGACCACTTTTAATTTTGTCGCAGACCATCTTTAATTTTGAAGAATACCAATTTCAAATTTCGTCGCAGACCACTTTCAATTTCGTGGCAGACCACTTTCAATTTCGTAGCAGACCATCTTCAATTGTAAATCATACCACTTGCAGTTTCGTGGCAGACCATTTTCAATTTCAAATCATACCACTTTTGATTTCGGCGCATACCACTTTTAAATTTCGTCGCAGACCACTTTCAAATTTCGACGCAGACCACTTTCAATTTCGTGGCATACCATGTTCAATTTTTGAAGCTAACTGCTTTTATTTTCGTTGCGTGCCACTTGCGACTTCGAAGCATACCACCTCGATTTTGTAGCAGACCATATTTCAGGAGGAGTTGGTCAATAAACTGGGTGAAAAAGATGGAGTAGAAATTTGGAGTCTTTTCAACGAAGCCTTCTCATGGATGCCATTGGCCGGTCTTATTGGCACCAAGATTCTTTGTATGCATGGAGGTATTTCACCGCATCTCAACTCTCTTGATGACATTCGAAATGTAACGATTACTTTCAAAAGTTACAACCTTCATTTAATTTGTTTTTGAAGATAAAAAGGCCAGTGGTTGATGTTGAGAACGACACTTTGGAATGTGATTTACTTTGGAGTGATCCTCTAAATATTGAGAATATTCATATTGTCAATGAAAAACCTCAATATTTGCCAAATAGTCTTCGAGGATTATCAGTTGCATTCAACGAAGAAGCAGTTAGAGATTGTTGTAAAAAACTCGAAATTAATACAATTGTGAGAGCACATCAGGTTCAAGATTTTGGGTTCAAATTCTATGCCGATAAGAAACTCATCACTATTTTCAGTGCTCCAAGATACATGCTTGAAATGAATGTGAGCAAAAAGATCCCCTTTTGCATAAGAAATCTATTTTTCCAGAACCATGGCGCATTTCTACGAATTTTGGAAACGGGCCAAATTTCAACAATCATTTTGAAGGCTCGACCGATTGAGCAAAACGACAAGAAAACAGAAGGAGGCGATGAGAAAAAGAAGAAAAAAGAGAAACCGCGATCAATTATGAGAACTGCTACTGCTCTATGAAAAATATATCTGTTTTGGGGTACTGTAGTTTCAGATTGTTGCAGACATGAACGTGTGACGTAAATGTTTCTAAATCAAATAAAGCGGAAATCCGATCCGGACTAAATTTCAAAAAGTTTCAAGTATACAATTTCATTTTTTCACGCACTCAAAATGAACGGCAAAAAGAATTTGCGCGTGGTTTTTGCGCACAGTCCACCTGATGCATATTCGAACTGTCCCCGTTTTCCTAATCTGGATCCAACTATGCAGTGCCCTTTTCCAGGATATACTTTGGAGGTAAGCCAAAAACGAAAAACAGTGTGTATGCATTGAAATTGTTGTGGTATGCTTTTAAATGGTTGTGGTATGCATTGAAATTGTTGTGGTATGCTTTTAAATGGTTGTGGTATGCATTGAAATTGTTGTGGTATGCGTTGAAATTGTGTGGCCTGCTTTGAAATTGTTGTGGTCTGCTTCGAAATGGTTGTGGTATGTTTTAAAATTGAGGTGGTATGCTTTGAAATTGTTGTGGTATGCTTCGAAATGGATGTGGTATGCTTTAAAATTGAGGGGGTATGCTTCGAAATGGATGGGGTATGCTTTAAAATTGAGGTGGTATGCTTTGAAATTGAGGTGGTATGCTTTTAAATGGATGTGGCATGCTTTAAAGTTGAGGGGGTATGCTTCGAAATGGATGGGGTATGTTTTAAAATTGAGGTGGTATGCTTTGAAATTGAGGTGGTATGCTTTTAAATTATTATGATACGAACACTTTTTTGTTTCAGATTTTAAAGATGATTGCTGATTCGCTGAACTGGGAAATTACACCAGTCATCGATGACTCTTCAATTGGTTCGACAGATTGGGGAACACGTTTAAAAAACGGCACTTGGACCGGAATTGTTAATCGATTGTTGAATGGAACTGCAGACACTGTCTGCTATTCGTATCAGTTAACAAATGCTCGATTTCAAGATTTTGATTATTCCTATCCTATCACTAATGTCAGTTTTGCTCAATTTTTGAGAGTGAATATATTTTGGTTACAGGTGCAACCAATTTTTGCAGTTCGTGCTCGAAATGAAACAGTAGCCTCGGTTCTGTGGAATGCGTTCAAACCATTTTCATGGGCAGTTTGGGGTGTTATACTAGCCAGTTTGATTTTGAATATTTTTGTGATGATTTGCATTTCAAAAGTGGAAGTTATGTCATGTCTACGCGAAAAATTCCGACCATTTGAGATGATTTGGGAGATATTCCAAATACAATTGGGTGAACGATGTGAGGATATTGTTTTCTATACTGTTTCTGGTGCGTAGTTTTATCTAGATTGTTATGATTTGGTTGTTTTTGCAGGGAATATAGTTCTTCTGTTGTTTGCTCTGATACAATCTGGACTGATGATTGATTTGTACAAAGCAATGTTACTTTCTTCACTTCTCACATCAAATGGAGTTAATCCTTTTCAAGATGCTGATGAGATGATTCAGTTGATTGCTGACAAAAAATACCATATGACAACTGACTATTTGAATTGGTATTTTGATGATTTACAAAACTCAAATGATCCACATTTTGTCAAACTTCGAGCCGCTGTCAAGGATAATCCTGTGGTAATTTATCCATTTTTTCTACTTCTGAAAATTCAGATTTTTCCAAAATAGTTGAATGCTGGAAGTGTTGAAGCAGCACTGAATCTCGTCGACACTGGAAGATATGTGTATCCAATGCAACAAGATTCTCTATCTCTCCAAATGTCAAAAGAGAGATGTAATTATGTTTATGTTACACAAGGTAACACCAAAACTTTTTGTGGCGAATCCTGAAAGGGTCTCCTGAACATCAAATGGGTCCCGGAACACAAGTTCCTGAATGGGTTCCAAAAATGAGAAGCAATTTTTGTCACGCAAACTAAAACCGCGTTTTTCATTCTTATTACACTGAATGGAACTGTATGTATTTGGTCAAAAACCCGTGCTCAGCGCATTTTTTTTCATTCTGGTGTTTCATTTTTTGGACCCATTCAGGAACATTTCCAGTACCATTGGGCCATTCAGAGACTTGTATTTTGGACCTCATTTAATGGAGCCCGGCCCTATTCAGGAGGCCCGTTCAGGATCTCCATCCTTTGTCAATACTAGATAATTGTTCATGTTTAGGAATGCCACAAGTTTCTGCTTATTTTATATTTCCCAAAAACTCAACATTCTTGCCCATTTTGAATCAACAAATAATAATGAATCTCGAATTCATTCAACGAACTTTCGACAAATATTTCAACAATGGTTATAAATTGACAAAATATCCCAAATGTTCATCAAGTGATTCATCAACAGATTCAAGCTCTCAAACAGATTCTACATCAAATTCGGATTCTGATTCAACAGATACAGAATACAAACCTCTTGATCTCGAATCAGCTCTTGGTGTATTCATGATTGGTGCACTTGGAATAAGTATAAGTATGATTGCATTCATCGCAGAAATATATTATTATTGGCATTTGAAAGTGTTGGAAAGAAGAATGAGAATGAAGGATCCATTGAATATTCGACACATTGTTAGAATTGCAAAACTTCATTTTTCGACTAGTAGACAACATTATGACAATAATATTGATGTTATGAAATTGGTTGAAGTTTTACCTGATTCATAAAAATTGGTGTGATTTGGACATGCTTTGAAATTTTCAGAATATTTTTTCGTGGCCGTTTTCCCCCTGGCCTTTTTTTGGTAAAAATTCCTTCGTTTAAATATTTCATCTCCTAATTTTGAGAAAATCGTATGGAACGAAAGTGCATTTTTTGGAAAACTCGACAATTTTTGCCTGTTTGTCACCAGTTATGAGGTTAAATTCACATGAAAGCCCTTGACAATATCTACAAGAATATGAAAACATTTTGGATAGACTTTGAACAAGAAAAACGGCCAACTTATCTCGGAAAATGTGAAGAGCAGATAATGTGCACGGAGATGTTGTAGTCCAAAATCCATCCGCACACTTTGTCACGCATTGAATAAATTATAATGATTCAAAAAGAGACATAATGAGAAACTTATCACGTGGAATATTTTCGTTTTTGTGTTTATTTTGAAGAAATAGGTCACGGATTTTTTATTTCAATAGTTGACAGTTTGTAGGGCTAGGGGCCCGGTCCTGATTTTTTGCGGGTATTCTTTTTATTTCAAAGTTGTTCCAAAAATTAAAAAAAGTTTCTGAAAAAAGTTATTTTTTGAAAAAAATTAACCTGAAAATGTGTAGTTTTTGATGTTTGGGTTTCGCCACGATAGGACGTTCCCTTTGTTTGCTTTTTTCTTCGTATAAGTAGGGTGGTATGCTTTGAAATCGAGATGGTCTACTTCGAAAACGAAGGTGGCATGTTTTGAATGGCGCAAAACATGAACTTTTGTTATGACAAATACTCCTTGTGTCTGCCCTTCCCAGATACTGATTCTTTTTTGAAGTATCATTGACTGAAATTATTTTTCTAGAATGGTATGATTTCTTATCAACTTCCGGTTTTTTGTTGAAAAAAAGTAGCTCCGATATTAACTTCTCGACTTGGAAACCTTAGAATTGTAAACTATTCATTCAAATATGTACAAAAAAGAAGAGGATTGAAAGAACAAACTGGAATTCTTGTTATAGTAGAAAGAGAGAAAAAAAGAGAGGAAAATATAAATAAGAAGAGTGGTATTTTGACTAGAAAAAGGGGGAAAACATTATAGGAAGTCTTCTCATTTAGCAGAGATGACTGTTGATGGTACTGTAGGTGAAGTTGGTGGTGTTGTCACTGTTCGACACTTTAGCTCACCATCCTCATGAATCTGAATGAGTAATTTTTTGAATCTCTAGAATATTTTTAGCTACAGTACCTCGATAATATGTTGATCCTCATTTTCGACAGTTTTTGTCACGATCTTCTTACCATCTATCACTTTTGTCGATGTCGATGTTTTTCGAACAGTCGCATTTTTACCCGGTTCTGTTGGACTCGAAAAACGAATTACGGTCGAAAATGAGCTACAAAAATTGAGATGAATTTCCAGAAAATGAAGGTGATACTGTACTTCTTATCGTCGCGCTCCTTTTTATCGGCGTCATTGTAGAATATGTGTACTCGGTTTGGCGAAAACCGGGACGATTTATGATTGTTGTTGTTGAAAACATCCGATGATCGTTCTAAAATTTCAAAAAAAAAAATTGTATTGTAATTGGTTTTGAAAACCCACTTTTGAACGCGTACGAGTCGACATCGGGAAATGTGAAAGCGTCGTCGAAAAAGATGTTGTTCTCAAATGGGTCCCGATGTCCGAAGAATTCGCGAAAAATATCGAAAGGCGATCGGAACATATCGTTGTAATGAGGTGATTGCGGATGATGCATGCGGAATCCGCTCGACGGAGCACTTCGCCGACGATGCGGATTTTCCGATCGATCCAATGAGGCACGTTTTTGTTCTGAAAAATGGGAATACGGTCAATCGGTACTGTAGAATAATTATTCTGAGCAAAACTTTCGGTTTGAAAAATTTTCTACGCATCATTTAAATTTCAAAGCAGGCCACCTTGATTTCAAAGCAGACCACCTTGATTTCAAAGCAGACCACCTCGATTTCAAAGCAGACCACCTCGATTTCGAAGCAGACCACATCGAATTTAAGTCATACCACCTCAGTTTTTTCAGTAGAATTTCTGCTTCAAAAAATCAGAAAATTTTAATCTTCTCTTTCATCGAGTTAATCTCCGGAAACTACAGTAATTTATAAACTGATAACTTTTTGATGAATCAGATTGATTTGGTTACAGTATTTTTTTTTTGAAATGACGTATATATTTGTTTGCGCAATGTCTGTATTTGCTCGATTTTTTGGTTTTTCTGCTCCTTGGAAAATACTTACTATCTGTCAGAATTTCATAGGCCTGTGCAATTTGTTTGAATTTCTTTTCAGCTTCTTCTTTTGATTTTTCGTCTGTATGTTTGTCCGGATGCCATTTTAAAGCCAATTTTCGATATCTGCAAAAAACACAAAATCCAATTTTTTGACACAACAAAAAATGAGAACTAACGCTTTTTTGATCTCGTCCTCATTGGAAGTGGAAGAAACTCCCAAGGTGGTATAAGGCGAATCTTCTCTCGGTGACATTTTTGAATTACCTGAAAAAAAGAACGTTTTAGGTGATAAGAAAAATGAAAGAGAAGAAATGTTATAATCACTAGAATCAATATTAGGCGTCAAAAAATTGATACAGTTACTGTAACCAAAAGTCACAAAAAAATCTATGTAAATAAAATATTTAGCAACCAACCAAAAAAAAAGAAGTATATATGTCTCTCCCAAAAAACCGGTCGATTTGGCCGCTTATGCATGCACATATATGTATACCATATATTATTTTTTTTTCGGCTGACTGCAAAAACTCACAAGAAACAAGTTGTAATTTATAGAATTGTTATATTTACACAGACTTTCAAATGATATGACTAAACAGTTTTGGCATATGATAAGAAGAACCCGAAATAACCTTGGGAATCAGGGGAAAAAAGAGAGAAAGAGGAATCATTTTGAGAAAGTGGTATGCTTTGAAATCAAAGTTTTATAAATCAAGGTGGTCTGCTTTGAAATTGAGGTTGGTCAGCTTTGAAATACCACGTGGTCTGCTTTGAAATACCACTTGGTCTGCTTTGAAATACAACGTGGACTTCTTTGAAACACAAAGTGGTCTGCTTTGAAATTCAACGCGGTCTGCTTTGAAATTCAACGCGGTCTGCTATTAAATAAAACGTGGTCTGCTAATAAATACAACGTGATCTGCTATGAAATACAACGTGGTCTGCTTTGAAATACTACGTGGTCTGGGTTGAAATTGATGTTTGAAATGTTATGCGCAAAAAAATCAATGTGCCCAAATTGAATTAATTGGAAGAGAAAAATAATAATAAAAAGAAGAAGGGAAAGGGCTAATATGCATGGGTTTTGTTCTCGTCTCATCAAAACACGTCTTTTTGCCAACTGATAATTGAAAAAGTGTTTGATAATGAGAGAGATTAGCAGATTACACTCAAAAATTACATGAGAAACACAAAAAAAAACAACAGAAAAATAGACTCTTCGAATTTTCTGCTCTTTTTTACACCTGCAGAAAGAAACGATAAAAAAAACCGAAATAATAAATCGAAATGAGAAAAGAAGAGAGACCACAATGGAAATGTTGAAGGTCATTTCGGGTTAGAAAAAAGGAAGAAAAAAGTGGGACACACAGAAAAAAGGGCAATTTTTGAAGTCATGCAAAATTGTCTTTTCTTCCAGGTGAAAATCTTATCGAACATCTGGACACGTTTTCAAACAAAAAGATATATAAAACCGGAAGAGAAATCGAAAATATAAATATATATTCGTGACCTAATGACAGTAACAACATCAAAAAAGAACACATGTTTGAACCGGTTTTCAAGTATACTATAAACAATAAAATGTAGAAAATAAACTTTTTTTGAACAACAAAAATAACAGCGTTTTTTGTGTTTTGTATAGTGAATATGTCTCTTTTCACGAACAAAATATTAGTCATTTTTCGTATTATTATTATTATTATTATTATACAAAAAATAGGGGAAAAACAGGGGAATAGATAATTGGTTATGAAAATGGGTCAACGAAAAATGAGGGCCAAAAAGTACGTACAAAAGAAAATCAGTCGAAATTCATAATCGGATTTGAGGCTACAGAAAAAAGGGGAGAAAAAGAAAGAAAAACTGGATTTTGTGAATACTAAATTTTAATGCCCTACTAGAATGGTTTTCGACTTTGTCAGACTAAAAAATTGACCCGCAAAAAAATCGTACAACTGCCAAAAAAACCCGAACTAATTCGTCATTTTGACAACAACATTGGTCAGCTGCCAAGAAAAACGAGAAAAAGATGAAGAAGAACACATTACGTATAAGGAAATATCTGTGTGCACATCTAAACCGCCCGTATACAAACAAAAATCAGGTGTTTTGTTTGGCACGTCGAATAAGAAAATGACCTAGAAACAAGTTGGAAATTGGCTGAAATTACATTTTTCTTATTTTTTTTTGTATGTCAAGATGAACAACTTCATGTTTGTTTGCTTTTTTACAACAACAACAACAACAACAACAACAACAACATCAAAATATTGAAGTGTTGAAAATTGAAAATATAAAAAAAAAGACAGGACCTGACAAAAATGAGAAAAGTACGAATAAGAGGCAATAAGACAATACTGTTGGTTCTTTCCTCTCGTTTTTTTCCACCCAATTTCATGACGTTCAACATTGCGCGCGCGAACGTTTTTGCGAAATGAGGAGACGCAGAGACCGGATACTTTATGAGGCATGCGCAAAAAGGTGCGTGTCGAACGGAAACAATGAGTCGCGCATGAATTGAAACTCTTACCTCAATGGATGGCTAGTCGGATTAGGCTTACACAATTTTATTGTATTTTTCTAAAATTTCTTCAAACACTTGGGACATAATTGATTGGAAGATCACGAATGGGATGAAATTTTGAACTTGCCCAAAACTGCATAACAAAGTTGTTCTGGTTACATCATGTTACCTTGGAAATGACAAGGCTTCAATTCCCAACACTAGCCACATTTTTTTTCATTTTCAGCAATAAAAAAAAGGAATCGTAAAATGCATTTTTTATGAACACCAGAGAGTAGAAAAAGTGCATTTTTTTTTAGTTGCTATACAATGAAATTTGATAGGTTTTGTACTATTTTTCGACCAAAAAAAGTACGAAAAACTTAGAACTGGTTTGAACCCGATGGGTTGTTTTTTGGGCAAAAAGAAAAAATAAAATCTGGGGAAAAAATTGAATTTCAAATGCATAGAGAAAATGGAAAACAAGAAAATAATGGGAAAAAAAGAAGAAGATGTTGGGGTTGTATATTTTCAGGTCTGAAAAATGAGACCAACAGATATTTTTCGGACCCGAAAAAATCCTATAATCAGGCCTGAAAATGTCAAATGAATTAGGAGAGAAATAGGAATAATTTGGGATGTTCTCAGTTGGAGACTGGCCGTGATTTCTTCATCATCTTCATTCTTGTCATCTTCTTCTTTTTTTCCAGTGTTCGTTCTAATCACTTTTCCTTCTTCTTCTTCTTCTTCTTGTGTGATATATAGATGTATATATATATATTATGTTGAGAAAAAGAGAAGACAGTTGCAGTCCCCTCCAAATGACAAAAAAAGTGAAACTTGAACCCAGAAATAATTGGAGAAAAAACATATTTTCGGGTCTACAAAAAGTGTCAAAATATTTCGGAAAAAACACCTCTCTAAACCCAAATAAAATTGGATGAGTCTGATTTTTGGGTCAAAAACATGCAACAAATTGACACAAGAAAAAAATGATAAAACAAACACAGAAAAACTAGTAAAAAACGTATAGTTTTACGAATATTTATACATAAGATGAACAAATAAACGGAAAAGTGGAACATGAAAAGAATAAGATGAGAAACATTTCCACAAATTTTTAAACTCAAAATCTCGTTGTAAAATGTATCAACACAGCTGATCATGAAAAGAAGAAGAAGAAGAAGATGACATTTCTCCGGGGATATATTATGCAAGTTTATGACCGAAAAATTCCAATTTTTTGAATTCAAAATGTCCGCAAAACTTGGATTTTTGAGTTTGAAATTTTTCCGGCTCTTATATAGGCTGAAAATCTAAACATTTTTCGTTTTGATCAAGAAAATCCAAAAGTTTCAAATTACTGATTCCTAATTTTTTGATGAAAAACTTAATTTTTCGACTGACAATCTGGAACTCAAAAATTTCCGAATTTCAAAACTGCAAACACTCTGAGTACACAAATATCCCAGAGGAAAAATGACATTTGGGTACTTAAAGGGCAGGGTAGAAAAATAGGAGACCCCAAGGGGACACGCCCAAAACATGTTCTGCGTTTTGTGAAAAATACCCGGAATTGTTTATTATTCTTCGAAAAAACATCAACTTTTAGTTCTTATAATTTTGTCATTTTCAATCGAATAAGTGATCGGATTCCATTGTGGCGGATAAAAATCATCTGGTTTAAGTTCTCCTTTTTTCTGCAAAACAAAAAATACAGTAATCTCACAACATTAAAAAAAACTCACATAATTAACATCATTTGTATATCGAATATCTTGATAAAAAATTGAGTTTTGATTTTTCGCCAAAAAAGAAATCCACCATCCAAAAGTTGAAGATGGTGCTGTTATAAGTGAGATATCACAATTATATCGGGAATATATTAGATCTTCTGATGGACTATTCTTTGAAATATAAATATTTGAAAAGTTTCTCGGAAAAATTGTTGATTCAAATTTCATATCATCGCCCATTATTACTGTTTTCATCGGCTCATATTGAAGATTTTCTGAACAAAAATCAATTTTCAGTGAAAAAAAGGAAAGAAATACCTTGTTCGATTATGAAGTTGTATGCAAGTTTTGTGAAATTTGTCGAAGTTGAATGATGTTGACCGTCGACAAAATCACCGCGTCGAACATGAATGCAAAAACTGCAAAAACGGCAAAAGAGTACTGTAGTTTCAGAACCGGCCCGGGAAAAAAGATGGGTGTGAAAAATTCGGGATATGCTTGTGAAAGTAGAGGGTAGTTTGGGAACCGACCCAAAATGTTTTTCATTCCAGAGTAGGAAAAATATATTTCGAGAAAAAAATGGGTACTGTAGTTTTGAACGTTCAAGCTTTGAACCTGTTTCTACCTGCTCTGAAAATTGGGATCTTTCTAAAAATAAGGATTTTTTTCAAAAAACAAACGAAGGTTTTTTCTGAAAGTAGGGTACTGTATTTTTGTAGCCGGCCCAAGTTTTTTTTGAAATCTGTCCCTCAAAAACTTACATTTTTCCATCGGTTGGCAGCGTGCCAAATTGTTTTTTCTCGACAACCATATTCAATATTTCATTTCGAAATTCTTGAAAATATTTGAAACTTTGATAAAAGTGTCCTTCCAGATATAAATATTGTGTTTTCTCGTTTCTCAACCCTTCCAAATCCTCGAAAACACAACATTTTCTATTGAATTCGACTGTTTTTGCTTGTTTTGGCACCGGTTTCCGAATTATTTCGAATTTCGCGGCGAGACCCGGCATTACTTTTTTGATTCCTCCCACTAGTTTTTCGTATTTTCCATCCAAAATATAAATTTGAGGAGTTCTTTCAAGTTTTCGAGATATTCCGTAGATTGAAACCAGCTCGAATATGTGATTCCCTTAAAAAAGTGTTTACGTTTTCACGCAAAAATAATAAAATTTCCATTTTTGCGCGCCAAAATGTGACTCACCTAATCTTGCCGTAGTTGCCAATTTCGAACTCAAATACCTTTCTTTTCCATCATTTTCTTCTTTTTGGAGTACTGTATCATGTACAGTAGTATGCGGATATGATACTGCTTGTTCGTGTTCCGTGTATTTCGAATTTGAGAGAAATGAAACTGAAAAAATGCTCAATTTCCATCTACAAACTTCAAAATACCTGTTATAAGAATTACAAGTAATACTAGGAATCGATTGAAATACATTGGAGAACCATGTGCACCTAAATGATAAACATTTATTCAAGTTTCACACTTTTCGCTTCGAATATTTGCATAAATATTAGTCAACATTAGTACACACAAAATTTTAAATTGCCGCGTAATTCGTTTGTCTAGTTGTCTGCGTCTCTCAACAATGCAAACATGCTCTATTACCAGAAACGTTTTTCTTTTTTATTTTTTTTCGAAGTTTAGCATTTTTCCTATTTTACTTGTTTTTCGAGCGATTTCAAGTGTTTTCTAAAATAAATTAAGTGCTCATATATTAAACACAATTTTTCTACCTATTGCCATAAAGTTTTCGTGAAAAACTTCGACTTTTTCAAAGAAAAAAGTGGTTCTGTTTTTTTTTTTTGGAATTTATGATTACGGCGACTTAGATCGGGTTTTGTAAATAATTGATCTGATTTGGTTCGTAAAGTTCACGTTTTTAGAATTTCGCAATAAAAAAATTTAATGCGACGTGCAAAGTATGGAAAAAATTTTACGCGGAGGTTCACCTGTTCGCCTAAAAAATACAAGAAATTCAAAAAATATATTCAATGAAAACACTAAAGTGTGACATAAAAGTACTATAAAATAATGTCCTTTGGTTGAGCATGATAACGCTGATGTTTCACTCAGAAGTTCTATGCATTCTCTTATCTTCTGAAATTTTGAACATTTGTTTGTGCAATTAGGCGTTTCCTCTTTCCTTTTGTGATGAAATTGTTTCTTTTTGTTCATCGAAACAAAAAAAAGTTTGTTACAGAAAAATGGGCAAACGTAACTTGAGTGAATCAGCTATGGATGATTCTGCAATTTCTGCAACAGCCGCTGATTTGGATGCCCCAACAACAGAAAAGGACGAATATCAGACACTCTGCGACTTGGTCAACCCAATCGCGCAACCTTTGGCAAACAGAAAATTAGCAAAGAAATTGTATAAGGTACGAAATTTCTCGAAGCGAGAATTAAAAGTTGGGTATCCATGGAGATTTTCTATTTTCAGCTCATCAAAAAGTCATCGGGAAACAACAAGTTGTTGAGAGAAGGAATTAAAGATGTTCAAAAAGAATTGAGAAGAAATCAAAAGGGAATCTGTATTTTGGCAGGTATAATTATTAAAAACTGAAAAGAGCAAAAAAAAAAGTTGGAAAATCTAGAAATTATGTGCAACACAGAAGTGAATTTCCGTTAATTAAATATGTGAAAGTCGAATGAGCAGTTTTTCAATTTTCTGGAGTCATTCCGTTGATTTTTTTGTGACGTACTGTGTGAACACCTGTATTGTATTTGAACAATTTTCCCGAAAATACACGTAAAACAAATGTTTTTTTTTCATTCTTAAAAGGCGAAAAAACGATTCGAATAGGTTGTTATTTCATGGCCCGAAAATTTCCGAAAAAAAGGAATAGAAGCAAATACTTGTAGGAAATGTGTCGCCAATCGACGTCTATTCCCACATTCCGGGAATCTGTGAGGAGAAAGAGATTCCATATATCTACATTCCATCTCGCGAACAACTCGGTCTCGCTGTCGGACATCGTCGTCCTTCGATTCTGATCTTCATCAAACCAGATGCCGCTTATCAAGAGCTCTATGACGAACTCGCTCAACAACTTCTCCATTTAACCGTCGAAGTCAACTAAGTTTCTCCACTTTATTGTATTTTAATCCTTATCTTTTATCAATTGTTATTTTGTCTGTTGGTCTCCCAAAAAATTTGTTGATTTTTAACTCGATTTGGGAAAGAACCTGAAAAAGCTGAAAACTATGCTAATCGATTATTTCAAAACGGTGCAAACAGAAAAAAATGAAACAAAAAACTTGCAGATAAAATGAAAATAAGTGGTCAAATAGTCGCACCAGGTGATAAGATATTAGATTCATTGGGAGAATATCAAATGGGAAATGGATTGTACGAATCAAACAAAGTTATCTATTCATCACAAACTGGATATGTTAACATTTATTCACATACAGATGATGTAAGTAGAAAGAAACGTCTGATTCGGGCTGCTCAGATAATCATTGTGGAGGTCGTTGACAAGGTGGTTACGAGCTCGCAGATAAGGTCAATTTGATGTCGTTTGGACCTCGCAACGAGCTCGTTTTTGAGTTTTCCACGAACTCCTAAAACTAAGTCAATGTTGAAAAAATGTCAAACCCAACTGGGAATCGAACTCGCATCTTTTGATCGAAAGACTTTACCGACTACTCTAATCTGTTACTGAATTCAATCGTTGAAAATTTGTTCAAAAAGAAGATGACAAATCAAAAACACTGACGATCTCGTAACGAGCTCGCAACGACCTCGTTTTCAGTTCATTTGCCGAGCTCGCATCGAACTCGTAATGACCTCGTTTTTTTTCGAGCTCGTTGGGAGATCTCAACGATGTAGTTTTCAAATGACCTCTCCACGACCTCCACAATGATTATCTGAGTGGAAATTTATAAAATTTAAATCTTTATTGTCAATCCGAAAAAAGTTGACCATTGGAAGAGTGAATTTGTGGCCGTCGAAACTACCGTATAGGATGATAGATCAAAAATAGTTTTTTGAGTCTGAAAATTTGATTCTCGTAAAACAGTAATACTCCGGCCAAATGGTGCTAGAAAAAATTTTAAATTGTGCTCAATCTTTGTATGATTTTTCGATTCCTCTGAAATTCCTCTCAAACTTCAGTACTAAAATTGTTTGTATTTTTCAGGCGTACAAAGTTCATTTTTGATCTACCTTCTTTCATTTATCCTATACGGTAGCGGGTTTCTCTCCCATTCTAAAATTTTCGGATCGACAATAGAACAAAAAAAAGTATTTGAAAAATTAAATTTTTGAAAGTTCACGCTGATCAAATTTAATTTCAAAAAAACTTTTTCTTCAGACCTCAGATAAACTTGTTCAAATCATCGAAGTTCGGCGAAAAGATGATCAAATTGACAATGAATTACTTCCATTTAATGGTGCTATTGTTACTGCAAAAGTTATGGCATTGGGATTAAGGTAGGGCGATTCGAACAATGTTCATTTTTGAAAACAAGACATATTTTTAGATTTGCGAAATGTGACATTATCAGCATCGGCGATAAAGTGTACAAAAAACGATTTTCAGCACTTTTGCCAAAAAAGAAACTGAAACCAAAAGAGCCAGAACTTGTAAGTTAGCTTTGTATTGAATTTTTGATAACATGAAAAAGTTTAGACAGACCCGTTCAAAAATTTTGTTCGACCAAATGATTATATAATTGCAAAAGTTGTCGAAGATGCCAGTATCAAGGATAAATTTGTATTGAGTATTGCCGAAGATCAACTTGGAGTTGTATGTTTTTTTCGTTAAAAAAATCATCAACATTCCAATTTTCTGTTTCAGGTGCTTTGTCGTGGTCGATATGGTGAACCAATGGTCAAAGTCGACTGGAATACGGTTAAATCAACAAGAACTGGAAATGTGGAACCGAGAAAATTGGCTGTTGTACCTCAAATGTGCTTGTTAGAAAACATCTCTCAATAGGTATATTTTTTAAATAAAAAAAAATGACATTTTCAAAGAAAACTCATATTAGATCCGAGTAAACACTGTTTGATGGTTTTGAATTTTAATGCGCCCTTGTAGTTTTCAAGATTCCAGTTTTAAAAATCATCTTGTTCCTTTAAATCTGAAATTTCATCAATTTTTCGATGCAAAATCATGTTTCCTTAAAAAACTAGGAAAATGTCAAAGATCAGAAACGCCTCCATTTTGTGAAAGACAAAAAAATGAATGAGTTTCGGAAGTTTTATTCATTGAAACAATGTGTACTTTAACAATGAAAATGTCTTTTGAATACGTGTGTATGCTCCTTTAAAATTTGCTCCTTTTCAGATCCGCAAAAATGCTCCAAAATGCCAAATAATAATTGTCATTTCCCGTTGTTGTTGTTGTCGTTGTTTCCACTATTTTTATGTTGTCTCTCTTTGTTTTCTCCTCGAGAACTACACGCGCCTTTTTTTCACATGAATTTTTTGAAGACAACTGCGATTCTAAAATGCATACAAAAATGAATGGGGTAAGGGAAGAGCACGTCTAAAAAACGAGTATTTTGACTGCTGTAATAACTATGAGGTTGGTTTTGGTTTTTTTTCGACTGGGGGGTACTGTAGTTTTGAAACCTAATTTTTTTTTCTTTTTTTTTGCAACAAAAAAACTAATTTGTTTTTTTTTCTTTGGAAAAATGGCAAGGTGGGTGTTTTTTTCTTTGAATTTAGGGAAAAAAAAAAACATTTTTCAGTCATCAAGCTCCTCATTTTCGTAAGAGAAAGGCGGGAATCAGAAAACGTAAGAGTTTACTCATTTTTTTCAGTACTTGATTTTTTTTGCAGATTTTGCCGATTTCCAAGCACAAATCGATCCATCGGCTGATCGAATTTGGAGCATTGGACATATTATTTATAAACGACAACAGGAATTGGCTAAATCTTTCAGAAATCGTTAGTTTTTTTTAGAGTTTTCAGCAAAACTTTTCTCTTTTTTTCGGGCCTAAATTTAAGAATTTTTTTGTTTTTGTTTAATATTTACTAGAGATCATCGGACCGGGCCGAAAATATTAAAGACACCTTGTCACTCACAATGACCGACAAATTGGACAGAATTTTGTAAACATCCAAGGATTTTGGGGTTTCATGCAAGTTTTTCATTAGAACTGGAAACATCGACTCAAAAAATGATTGAAAATTTGAATCATCTGTTTCGGAAAATTTTCAGAGTTTCAAAAACATTTGGATCGAATTTTTTTTGTGTTTTTTGGGCCCAGACTGATTCTTCCAATGTTCGGCCACATTTCCCATATTTTCAGAAGTTGTTTTAATTTTCAAACAATTTCCCACGGATTGTTTCGGTCCTTAGTTTGATGGCTTCGATTTCAGGTCGGTCTATTTGGCCCAGTTTATTTTGGTTTCTTAAATTTAAAAAATATGAGTTTTCTGTATTCGTCGGGCTCGAAAATTCCTGTCCATTTTTCCAAGTTTTTAGCTCCACGGCCTATGTTTGTCAACCGAAAAAACCACAGAAAAAAATGCCACTCGAAAGGTCACGTTTATATTATTTTCAAGAAGGAACATTTTTCAAAACTGTTATTTTTCGGAAAATGGGTGCTTCTAGTTACAAAAAACCGTGAACACAATGAAAATATGACGTGACCCCGAACTGCGGAAAATCTGATTTCTCTGCGTCTCTTCTCGAAGTACTCCATAGAATTCCGTGGTTCTCGGCACAATTTCCCTGATAATTTTTTTTTGAATTTTCAGAAGATGCGGCAAGTTTCGACTACATTGATATGATATCGCAAACATCCGAATCAACAAGGTAAGAAACTTTTCCCACAATAAAAAAGTGCATGATAAAGGGGGCGTGGTCAGTGTTGAAACCTAGGCAACAAATTATATCATAAAACACCTGGCCGTCGCCGCCGAAAAAGGTACTTTTCTCATTCTCACAATTATATCCATATTATTTCTATTCGAAAGATACATACCTATATATATTTTTATCATAATATTCATACAAATATTTCTGTTCTGAAAAATGTGGAAAGCGAGAATTTTGGAAGCGGCAAGACGCGAAAAAGAACGAGAAGAGAAAGATCGGTGGAAAAGTGTTGTCAGAAAAAGTCTTTTGGTCAGACAAAGGTAAGCCACGCCCACTTTTTGACAGGAGGTCTGATTAATTTTAAAATTTGTTCTACTTTTTAATTTCAGAGTTTGAGATCTGAAATTTTGTCCAATATTTTTTCCCATGTTTTATTTGAAACTTGACGTATTTCCAGGCCCTAAAATGTGGAATACCGTTTTTCATCCGGCCTCATTTCGAAGTTTTTCATTTTCCGGGGTTTTCCCTTAATTTCAAAATTTTCTAGTCTTTACTAGATTTGATATCTTGGAAATCTATACAGTTCTGACCTCTTCTGAATAAATGTCTGTCTAGACGCAGAGTCAGTTTGAGGTTTTAGAAATTTCAAGATTGAGTCTCACATAACAAAACTTTTTTTATAGTTTAAATTTGATTTTTTCATTGTTCTCGATTTTTCCAACTTCTCAATTCACCTGAATTTAAGTTCTCGATTTGAAATAAAAATTTCAAAAATTACAAAAATCTCGATTTTCGAAATACTCAATTCTTTTGACAACTTGGAAAGTTAACCAAAAAACTAAGAAAATTAAAGTTGAATTTTGGGTATCACAATCATGAACCAGTCTTTGATCAAACTTTGAATTTTCAAATTTTGCTGTGAAAATAGAAAATCCCCCGAATACAGTAGCCTATTTTTGTGTGTTACATATGTTCGACTACAAAAAACATGATGAAAATAACAAGTCTGATGAACATGCCAATAAATCACACAATTAAGCCCCGCCCACATTTCTGTGCCCTTCTTCTTCTTCTTCTTCTTCTTCTTCTTCTTCTTCTTCTTCTTCCCATATCTCTTTTTTGTTGTTTTTTTTGCCCGGGAGCACCAGTTGTGAAAAAAGAAAGCAGAAGAGAAGTATCATTCACTTTTTGTTTTGCAAAAAAAGAAAAATTTTGACAAGTCACCAGATGTTTGGGTATATTCATCGCATTTCTTCATTACCACATTATTATTTTTGTGAGAGGTGCTGAATTTTGAAAAAAATCGAAACATTTTAGGGTTAATGTTGAGGAGTTTCTTGAGTCTGAAAAATCGGACCGGCACGAAAACATCAACTTTTTGAGGAGCCTGAATTTTATCCTGGAAATTTTTCATGACTGAAAATATCGGGCCGGGTCAAAATTTCCAGAACACCAAATATTTGTAGAAAGTTCAAAGGTTCACTTTTACCAACTTTTTGAGTACCTTCCTAGTTCTAGAAATGAAAAAATTTTCGGGCCTAGAAACGGGTCCAGAGATTTTTTGGTATTTATTTTGAAAAACCTGAAAAATTGGGTCAAAGCCTAAACATCAAAACTTTAACAACAGGAATTTTATCTTGGACCGGAATTCTTTGTCGAGCTCACATCAGTTTGAACCAGGCCCGAGAATTTTCAGAAGATTCTGAATGACAGCCCGAATCTGAAAAAAGTTCTATTTTTCACCAATTTTCTCATATCTCTTCTAGAAATCTCAAAGTTTTCCCATGTTCAAAAAACAAGTCGTTCCGTTTTTTTCTTTTTTTTTATGCTCATTATTAAAATTAAGTCTCGAAAATCATGAATATGAATGAGCAACAAAAAACGAAGACGACGACGAATTATTCCCATTTTTCTCATATTAAAGACACCCTATCACTCAGAAATAGTTTTTCCGAGTTTATAAAAATCTCAAAATTGAAAACTTCAAATTTCGATGCATGTGGTTCAAAAAACCAATAATTTTTGAAAGAAAAAACAAAAACATTTTTTGCTGTGGGTTACTGTACCGCACACACACACAAACGGTGTTTGCGACCGCCAATCTTCCTGAGAACGAATTCAAAAACAGTTTTTTTCTTTTTTTTCGACCTCACAAAGTACTTTTTTTCAATTTTTGAATTTCACACATCGAAAGTTGAAGTCTTCAATATTGAGATTTTGAAAAAAAAACGAGAAATTAATTTCTGAGTGACCAGGAGTCTTTAACTCGTTCGTTTTCATTTGTACTTCTCTCGGACAAGTGTCGAAAACAAGAAAAAAAAACGTTTCAACTTTTGAAAACCCACGGCATGATTTTCTTTACGTTCTCCTGTTCGCGGAATTTATGAGAGAAACAGAGAAAAAAGGAAAAAGACAATAGAAAAAGAAGAGACGCAGACATGGTCTCGCAACGATGAGCTGTTCTTTTTGACTATTTCGCGTTTTACGTAGCAGTGGGGAAACGTTTAAAAAATCATGCCGTGAAACCCTATTGTTAATTGCGCAAATATTTCTGAAGCCTTACTTGTCAAATTCCCTCAAATTTTTTTGTACTTCTCTCGGACAATAACAGGTGTTTTGTTGGATTTTCTCACCTTTTTTAGCCTTTTTCGAAAATCGAAATAAGATGATAAAGTTTATGTAACCAAGAGCAACCGATTAGCGAAAAAATATTTTTCTTCTTTTTTCTCTTCTTCTTCTTCTTCTTATTATTATTTTATACCTGGCTTTTTTCTAGAATTATCTTCTGATTAGCAGAAACAAAAAATAGAAAAAAGTATGGTTTCAGAACCAAAATGTACTTTTGAAAATCTTTGAAAATTCTAAAAGAATCAGTTCACGTCATGTTATTTGTTTGTTTTTATTTTTGAAAAAATAATAAAAAGTGAATATGTCAAACCTATAAATCCTTCTTCGTCATCTTCTTTTGAAATGAGAAAATTAATGAGAAAATAATCCGGATTTTTGTGGTCGCCTTTTCCGCCCCTCTTCTCCTCTCTTTTTTTTGGCCTCGATTAAGTACATTTATATTTGATGTGATTCATTTTTGGAGCATTGAAAAATGTGCGCTTTCTGAAGTGATTGAAACAGCCAATTTCTCCAGAAAATGGAATTTTCGATTCGGCTACTAGTTTTGTCGCAAAAGTTCAATTTTCCGTCAGCGGAAAAATTTATGCTCATTTTTTGACTTTTTAATTTATTTCTAGAACATTTCTGGTTTAGAAAAAAATATATTTTTGAAAATGCCTTCAGACTAGATTTCTTTTTTTATTCTGCGCGAGCTTCTGAAATTCTGATCCTGATTTTCAGAAAAAAAAACCTCGAGCTTTCAAAATTTCAAGAACAGATAATCCCGATCTTGACAAAGCACAAAAATAAGAAACAAAAAGAATCAGACAAAAAACCAGGTCGTTAAAGTTTTCTCATTTTTCAGTCTCAAAAATTGTAGCCTCATTTTTCCGAAAAAAAAATCGGGCCTTAATTTCCGATATTTTGTTGTTTAAAATCCCAGGCCTGAAATTTAAAAGATCCCGGCCCGATTGTTTGTACTCTTAAAATTTCAGAAAAAACGTCGGGCTAATTTTTTTGAATATTCTGGTTATTTCGCGCCACCAGGTGTGTTTTTTTTTCAGGCCAAATAATTTTGGGCCAAAAATTTCAAGGTTTTTGGACTTGATATTTCCAATCTGGAAAACTTTGGGCCTCGAAAAATGCGCACTTTGATGAAGAAACATATTTTCTCATTTTTCGGCCTCCCAAAAAAACCTCAAAAATGAGTTCAAAATCATATATCATGTTCCCTCTCGAAGCGAACAATTTGTAGTAGTAGTACTAGTGTAATTCACATCTATTTCTTTTTTTTCTCGTCTTCTCTTTATTATTTCATGAGAAAGTACTGTAGTTTGTGCGTGTGTCAGATACAATGAATAGTGCAATAATGCAAGGAGCCGCTATGGCAACATCACATGGAATTGCCCGTCTCAATCGACATCAACAACGACTACAACATCAACAATTTCGAATTGCCGACGAAAATCGATTATTCTATCATTTACAGACACCGAGCACGTCAGTGCGTTTTTGCATCAAAACAATATCTAACACCCCCTTTTCCAGCACATACAATAACCCCTAGACTTCTTCAAATAAGAAAGTATGTGTTTTTTCAGATCAGATTTGCGAATAAATGAAGAAACATCAATGGAAGTATGTTCGACGACACCCGAATCTGGAGAGAAATCGACGTTCGAAATATTCAACGGAGATTCGGAAATTTCACAACAATTCATTCGGCTCAATGTGGGTGGACAACGATTTATGCTCAAAAAAGAGACGGTCAGAAAAAGAGGAGTTGGTCAGTTTTTGGGTTGTTCCGAGTTTTCGGGCCGATCTGAAAAATTAAACATTTACTAGAGTTTTAGTTTTTTGGCAGTCAAATTAGGTGTTAACTTTTTCCAGACTGACCCATATAAGTTGTAATCACAAAACAACGAGGTTAATAGTATTTTGAACTTTTCGGGTCGGTCTGAAAATGAAACATTTTCTGGTGCCAAATTAATTGTGAACTTATCCCCAGCCGACGCAGCTTTCTAGAGTATTGTATTTTTTCTTGGTTTCAGGTCGATTATTCGAGTTGATCAATAAATCGAATGAAAGTGCAGATGCATATTTCAGTCCATCAAATGAGTATTATTTCGAGAGACCGCCCATGTTATTTCATATTGTTTATCAATTCTATCTCAATGGTAAGATCTCCTACAGTACTCCATCTACAGTACTCCTGTTTTAGGTATAATTCATCAACCGACCAATTTGTGTCCGATGGATATAATTGAAGAACTAGAATATTGGAAGATCATTGCCGACAATCATTTAGCATCATGTTGTTGTGCACAACAACAGGTACAGTACTCCTTTTTGTCCGTTGTAAGACCCGAATATTTCATAGGATGTTGATGAAGATGAGCTAGAAGACGAAGAAGAAAAACCAAACATGTTCAAAACTTTGAAATTTGGCGAGACTCGTCGAACAATTTGGAATATGATAGAAGAACCGGGTTCGGGTGGAAAAGCACAGATATTCGCCATATTTTCTGTGTTTTTCGTTCTTGTCTCAATTTCTGGACTTGTTCTTGGATCGTTGCCAGATTTACAGCATGAACGAATAATGTCTGATGGTACTTTGGAAAGGGAACCTCTTCCATTTTTCGGATATATCGAATATTGTTGTATTATTTGGTTTACGATGGAGTACGGTAGGTTGATCAAATACAGTACTCGTAGACTACAAACTACGGTATTCAAAATATTGTCGACTCCAATTTTTTCTTGAATAAACTAAAGTACCATTTTTTAAGATGTAAAGTGCAGTAGAACTTTATGAAATATTACAATACAAAATCTACAGTAACCCAGATATTTTCGTGTTTACAAAAATTATGTTCAGTACCAGCTGAAAAATTTTGATACAATAATGCAAGATATTTTCGAGTGTAAAAACTACAGTACTCTCGCTCACCCTTGAAGATAGTTGATTTCAGGTATGAAAATGTTGGTATCAGCAGATCGTGTTGGAACATTTCGTCAACTTTTGAATATAATAGATCTTCTTGCAATATTACCATTTTTGATCGAAATGTTATTGTTCATTTTTGGTATTTCGACAGATCAACTTCGAGACCTTAAAGGAGCATTTCTTGTCATTCGAATATTGCGTGTTTTGAGAGTAATTCGAGTTCTAAAATTGGGACGATATTCGAGTGGTCTGCAAATGTTTGGAAAAACACTCAAAGCATCATTTCGACAACTTGGAATGATGGCAATGGTTGTCATGACCGGTGTCATATTCTTTTCAACTTTGGTTTATTTTCTCGAAAAAGATGAACCTGAAACCAAATTCTTGTCGATTCCGGCTGCTTGTTGGTGGTGAGTATTCGGGGAGCATCATAATGATTCTCTGAATTTCCGGGCCGGTCCGATTTTTGAGGCCCAAAAATTACTCGGTCCGTAAAAATGAAATGATCCTCCAGGCCGGCCGTGTTTGAGATTCTAAAACGTTGAAGTTTATTTTCGTTGAAATTTTCAGGCCGGCCCGATTTTAATACTAACTAGATTCGATCTTTTTTGTCTTTTTTCGAGACGATTTGATTTTTGAGGTCATAAAAGCCTGTTCGTTTTTTGTTCTTACCAATTTTACGTGACGACCCAATTCTTGAGTTTAGTATTCAAAAATTGAGCCCTCGAATTATCTCAAAAAAGTCCGAACTAATTTTCAGGTGTATTGTAACAATGACAACAGTTGGATATGGTGACCTGACACCGGTTACAGTTCGTAAGTGATTTTCAAAAAACGACACTAACCAGAAAATGTGAGCACTTTCAGCCGGTAAACTTGTGGCAACCGGAGCAATCGCTTGCGGAGTTCTCGTTCTTGCTCTTCCAATTACCATCATCGTAAGTTTTGGGGAGGAGTACTGTAGATGTACATAGACTACTGTATGCATGTATTCAGGCCCAAGTCGCCTTTTCGTTGAAATATCGAGAGCGTAAGACATTTTTTTAGAGTGACATTTTTCCACAAAAACAAAATCTGGCTGGCCCGAAGTTTTTGGACAAAGAATAAGGCGCTCGAGAATTGTCGGGCTGTGTTGACTGAAAAAAAAATAAGAAAAAATTCACAAAGTTTTCCAAAAACAAATAAACCGAGCCCAGAAACTTTCGGGTCGGTCCGGCATTTTCAAAAAAAAAAAATATTTGGGACCCAAAAAGATAAGATCGCCTAGAACTCTCTCGCCACAAATTGGCTCACATCAACGTTGACTATTTTTCGGGCCGGCCCAAAAAACTCAATGCACCTCATTTGGTTCTCAGCAAAAAGTTCTCCGAATTTTTTCAGGTGGACAACTTCATGAAAGTCGCTGAAACAGAAAGACCTGGTGGTGGAAATCGTTTCCGAACAACACGTCAAACTACAGTAATCCATCAGCAGAAAAAATCAATCGATAATTCATCAGAACCTCTTCATATTTCTACTAATAATAATCCGTGATTTTTTGCTCATCAAATAAATTATATTTTCTTTTTGGAAAACAACTTTTGAAGAAAAAGGTAGAGCACGATTTTCCTTGTGTTCCATGAATTGAGATACACCCTAAAAACTTGAAATAATTTTAGAAAAACACGTGAACTATTTCTGATCCAGTTTTTTTGGCGTTTGAAAAATAATACAATGTTTGTGTCCGGAAAATAGTCATTTAAATTTTGAATAAAATTTGGAACCGACGATTAAAATGTGCTAGTTCGAGAAATGTGCGTTGATTCCGTGAAACTACAGTACTCTACTCATTTATCAAGATGCTTAAAGCGCCAAAAAAAAGTTCATGAAATTTTGAGGTACTAGAGGAAACAACTACTATCAATCCACCAACAAAATCCGAGGAGAGAGCACGACAAAATGAGATACTTAGACAATAGATCATCCAACACGAGTTCGATCTATTGTCTAAATCTCTCATTTTGTCCTGCACTCTCTTCGGTTTTTGTTGTTAGATCATTTTTACGTTGGATGATCTGGCTGGATTGACAGTATTCATATTTATATTATTTAATATTTTCAGACGAATTTTTGGATATGATGAAGATTTGAACAACGAGAAACTTGTCGGGAGTGCTTTCAGAAACCAAATTGTGTCCGAAATGAAAAATCGAATCATTTCGATGTGTGATAGTATGAAAAAAATATTTGGAGACAGTGAAATTGAAATATTTGGCGAGACAAAAATCGAGGATAATTCGATTGAAAGAGAGGTAACTGGGTTGTTGGACTACTTCTAGTTGGGTACTTTTCCATAAGATAAGAGTATTGCCCGTGCAACAAAAAGTTAGAAAATGACAGTTTAAAAACTTAAAAGTGGGCCGAAAATATTTGCGGACCGGTTATGTTTTTTTAGCAGGTCCGAAATAATAAATAATACCAATAGGCAATTTCATGAGACTGAACGATTACGAACAGCACGACAAACTACAGTAATCCGTGAGCAGAAAAAATCAATCAATAATTAATCATAACCTCTTCATATTTCTACTAGTTACAATCTGTGATATTATGCATTATTTGATCCAAAGTTTAAAAAAAAAGTGAGTTTGTTCTGTATCAATCCTATTTCTCAGTCAAATCGATCATTTGATTATCCGAAACGGGAAGATGAATAATTTTCGATCTGTCGACACAATCTGTTTCTTTTTTACGAGCCCAATCTTTAATTTCGTTGAGACTATGCTGAAATTATATAGGAGTTAATGTTGTTGGATTGTTGGAATTAATTGCGGGATGCTTAATCTACTCTCCATACTAGAAGTTATGACACCGTTTGTAGAAAGTGTTTTTTTCAAAAATTATTGAAAATCAGAAGCTATGATACTTTCAATCATACATGGGATACCCCGGCCATATGAACTTTTCATTGATGAAGCGGATTAAGGGGGGTGTAACTTTTTGGGTCTGTCCGGAAGTATCCCATGTATGCTTTCAATAGTCAAGAAATTGACAATAACTCTGTAAAAAAACTTACTTCTAGTTTTACTGTTTGTTTGATAATTTCATCATTAACATCGATATTGATTTTTTTGGACTGGAACTTTTTTCTTTGCATATTTTTTTTCGATTTCAATGAAATCTAAATACCAACCTTGTTGACAAACATTTGCATTTTTTCAAAAACCGCGAGTTGGTGTCCAGTTGATTTACTTCTCTGTGCCACATCAATCAAGTTATTCAGGTTCTGGAAATATATAGATAGCTTGTTAGTCAAGTTCGTTAGTCAGTTCTTTTCATAGATTCGAATTATTATTCTTTTCCGATTTTTTGCGAAACACAGTAGTTAAACTCACCACCGCAACATTTCTCGACACATTTCTGAAATGGAAAAATGTCTCGTCTAACTTTTCTTGCAAATTGTTCAAGTCATTGGCATATGTACCGATAATTTCAAAATTTGACGAAAAGTTGAAAGCACTCTAGAAATGATATTATTTGCTCGAAAGTATCTGTTTTGGATTTACCACGTAGGGGAAATAATCGACGGTATGGTGTCCTCGTCGTAAATGTGTTTTGATAGCACAAGTTGAGCACAATGCATATTTCTTAACATCCTCCAAACTTTCAAATTCCAATTTTTGACATGTAGTGCACAATTGCATACTGTAAATTGAGAATTTGTCAGCATCACAAAAATATTTGTCTTACTCTTGCTCCGAAGTATCCCTTTCACATTCAATACATCTATGATTATCTTCAAAGCCCGCAACAGGATCTGCAAATATCAATATATTCTCAGCATTTTTCTAGATTGGACCTTATTTTTGCAGCCCGTTTTTTAGCTTGGGCCGGGCTTACCGGTCCAAAACTACATTCTTTGGTTTTTGGATGAGACCTAACCCATAATTTTTTAGATAAGAAATTCGGGGCCTCGAAAACTGTTTTGACATATTTAGATACTTGAACATTTTTGTCTTATTAAAATGGAACTTTTTCAAATAATATTTATAAGTGTGACATACCGAATATTGACTCCGGTAGCTGCACATAGTTGGATCGAAAAGCACAAACTGAACACTCGCGGACGCATATTCCATGCGCATTAGGTCCATAAGGTCTGAAATATGAACATATGTATCACGTTTTGACCAAAATTACAAATATTTTCTGCATTGCGTACTAGAAAACAATTCTACGCTTATGACCAGTTGTTTTTCCGTCCACTGACAAATTGCCCGAGATTTTTTTTTTGCCCGTTGTGGTATTGTCAATCCGGTCAGATCATCCAATGAAAAAAGTGATCTACCACAAAAATTTGATGAAAGAGCATGTCAAAATGAGAGATTCAGAAGGTAGATCATTTTCTCATTGGATGATCTGGCTGGATGGACAATACACTGCAAAACAAAATTTATATTTTTTCGCAGCGCCAAAACCGCGTGTCGAAATATTGTCATGAAATTACAGACTTCTTATTTTTTCGTGATTTTGTTATGTTTTTTGACATCAATTATTTGCATTTTTGAAAATAAAAAACTTCGGATTCATTTTTGAACCATAAAAAAATTTCTCGTTCGGTTATTTTGATAAAAAAGTAAAACTCACAAAAGTTTGACACAATGGAAACAGAAAAAATGTTTACAACCAATCATCATGCATGCTGGATTGTCAGTTGTTCCTGAAATTATCATTTTTAAATGTCAAAACCGATTTATTTCTTTTTTCTCGCCTTCAAATTTGCACATGCTACATCTCATTTTGATATTCATTGCCTTCATTCTCGGGTCGATCACACTTGATCGTGGTACAGTCCTAAATACTTCAAAATGTTTGAAGAAACGTTCGGTTTTTCGAAAAAAAAATGTATGAATGGATTCAGAACCATGCTTGACAAAAAATAAAAACAGCTTTCAAACACAATCAGATTCGATCGCAAATGAGACTCGAAAAATTATCCACAAAAAACCAAAACCTTTCAATAAATAACAAACTCTTATTGTCAATCCATTTTTAAAAAGGAAAAAAAACCGCTACCGTATGATGGTTGAAAGTAGATCAAAAACAATTTGTAATCCTGAAAAATAGAAAATATTTCAGTGATTTTCAGCGAAAACGAAAATATATATGTTATCACATTTCAATTTTTCTCTTCAGGCACAATATTTTGATAGTTAATTTTTCAGACCCGAAACAATTTTTCAATCTTTTATCCTATACGATAGACCAAAAATTTACTCTTCCAATTTTCAAAAAAATTCGGTTTGACAAAACCTCAAATTTGCTAAATTATTTTGATTTTCTCCAATAATTTTCGCTGTTCCCATGAAACATTTGACTGGAATTGTGAGTTTGGTTCACCCAATGATGCTGAAAAAAGACCTCATTCGTTTTTTCTTTGAAACACTCACATCGAAAGTTAAAATCAGGTTGAAACTTTATCGGAATTTGTTTCCGAGAAATGTCGGAAAAGCGGAACAACTTTTTCAACAAACTCTATTGTCTCAACTGACTCTCAAAAGTCAAGTCGGGGTTTTTGTTTTGACCGATCAATAAAAAACCTAATTCGGCCCATAATTTTCGAGCCAGACTATCGGGTATCCGGACTGAAACATAAATTCATTTGCAAGACCTCGCTGCTACCACTATTTTTCAACAGACAGTAGTTGTTATCTTTTCAACAAAAAAAAAACGCATTAAAAAAAACAAAAATAAAGTTTTGCGCTTTCGCGTCACTTTCGTTGTTCGACAGTAGTTGGACGCAAAAAGGCACAGAATGAAAAAAGTGTGGAGTCTAGTCACCTTGTTTTAGTCCCCTTATAGGAGGGACAAATGAGAGAGGTAGACGCAGAAATGAAAGAAAAAAAAATAGAAATGTAATGTGAGAGTTGCAGACAAAATAAACAGGTCTCACGGCGAATACTTTTTATTTCCGGGAATTTTTAATGGTTCAATAGAGCGAACATTCCTCTTTTGTCAGCGTCAACTCTCTCGTTTGTCCGCCCTAAAACAAGGTGTAGTTGCAACTCAGAGAAAACCCGTCGAGATCGCAGAAAGATCAGGGTGAGATCGCATAAAGTTCAAATTGAGTTCGATTGGATCTCCATGTGAGATCGATTTGAACTTTCTGCGATCTCGATATTTGAATAATTTTGAGTTCGCAGAAAACTCGGGGTGAAATCGATGCGAGCTCAAAGCGAAGTCGATTTGAATTTTCTGCGATCTCGTTTTTTAAGTTTCCATTTCGAGCTCGCGAAAAACCAGAAAATCACCATCATTAACTTTTCGTTGCAGTCGCCTTTTTAAACATTTTGCACTCGCTTACAAGTATATACATATATATATTTGTAAATTATTCATTTACATAACGAAAATAAAACGTATCGAAAAGCTAGACATGAAATAAAAAATACAATTATCGATAAATTAAAACGACGAAATAGATCTATTTTATTATCATTCACTTTTTTCATTGGTTCGCTGGGTCGAAACTCAAGTTCAGCAAACCATCATTCACTACTTCTTTTTCCACTGCCATTGTGTCTCCGAGAATAATATTGGCTGGATCGCCCAATCCGTAACTCGGCGAGGAAGTGTCGAATTCTTGTTCCTCGAAATATCGATTTCTGGATGACGATGGTTCGAGCTGGCCTTGTGTGGTGTATAATTGGAGCTCTGCGTTGAGTGATTTAACAACTTCGTCTTTCGTTGATTTGAAAGTTTTATGCTCACATTCCAACTGAAAAGTAAATGAGTTGGTTGTTTTCACAAACTTAATTAGATTCACCATTTTTCTCCAATCAATAAGTCCTTGAGAATTGATAAATTCTGTATACAAATGTGTATCTGATCTGAAAACGTTGAGATTTATATTATGAGTTATGGAACTAATTTCGAACTTACAAGACTCTTTTAATACGGCCCAAGATCTGATTTTTGAAAAGAACTACTTCTTTTATATATTCCTGGTAACCGTTGTTTTGTTCTTGTTCAGATGTTCCAAATCCGTTGTGAATTCTGAAAATTATTTATGAATTTTCGTTTATTGACAAAACATACACTGGTGAATCTTTTTTGAAATCATGAATTGTGTATGTTTGAAGCAACACTTTCGGGTTGTACTCGTAAACTATCAACACGAAATCTGGAAGAAAAAACTCAACGATTTCTGTTTTCATTCACTGACTCACCGACAGCTTGATTCTTGACATATTCCGGTAATTCGATGAAACATGACCTGGATTGAACCATTTTAGATTGAACCATCGAGTTGTTTTATCTGTAAAAAAAGACATTGCACACAAAAATCATGAAAGAATTTCAAAGTGAGAATAATAATAATGCATGCACCGAAAAAAAGTTAATATCAGGAAAACGAATTATAATGTAGTTCATTTTCTGATCAATTCAAGGTTGTCTAAATACCCTATGTATCTATAACCCCTGAAATTATTTCGATAATCACACTGAATGTTATTCAAAAACACGAAATGTATGATTCCAATGTGTCATCACGGCCAATTTGGCCGAGAATTCCAAACAAATGGCATAGAAGAACAATGATCCCTTCCTATTTTCGAAAATTTTCCCTGTCTGCCCTGCGTCGTTTGGTATTTATTTCTGATTAGTAACAAAACTGAAGTTTGATTAACACGTTCTAAATATATATAAGGCATGAAGAATTGTACAAAAACTTTTAAAATATCAATCGGTGAAACTTAAGCGAAAAATCTTCGAAGAGCGAATAAAAAAAAACAATGAAAATTTTAAATGACCGCAAAAGTTGTCGATCTCGCTGCGAGTTCGCTTCGAGTTCGCTTCGAGATCGCTTCGAGATCGAATCGACTTCATTTTTCATTCAGTTTGTCGAGATCGCATCGAGCTCGCATCGATCTCGTTTTTATTTTGTTTTTTGTTGATCTCGAATCGAATTCCAAGAAAGGTCGTTTTCAGCGTCGATCTCAATTCGATCTCGACGGGTTTTCTCTGAGGTTAACGTTGAATAAAAAAACGCAAAAAAAACGAAAATAAATTTTATGTGTGTAGTTTCACGTCACTTCAGATGTTGGAAATACAGTAGTGTGACGTATAAATGCACAAATAAAAATATTTTGGAGTCTGCGTTCCCGAAAACTTGAAAAAAAAACGCCTGAATTGAATCTAGTGAACGAAAATATTATGCGGCTACCCAGAACTATTTCTCCCCGTGGAGAAAAGCGGAGAAGTCTAGGTGGAGAAATTAATTTCACCAGTGCCGCTTGATAAAGATTGTAACAAAACCTATATTTAGCAAGATTTGAACTATACGAACAAATTTTGAGAAAAAAGCAGATATAAATTTCTCCACCTAGTTTCTGGATAAGTTTTCTCTGCTTTTATTGTCAATCCGAAAATTTTATAGGGTTATTCAGTTAATAAAATGTATGTTAAAAAAAACAAAAAAAAATTGAAAAAAGCAATGCAGCTGATGTCAAAATATGTCGACAAATTACAGTACTTCATCAATTTTTTGACGCTTCGTAAAACAAAAAACAAGGAAAACGTCTCATCGCGCCGAGACCCAAAAATAAAAAACTACATGTTTCTTCGAATTTATTTATTTTTTTCTTGTTTTTCTGTATTTAAAAGTGGGTTTCAAACAAAGTACGGAGTTTTTGAGTGAGAGTTGACGAATATTAATTTACGGATGTCATCATCCCATTTGTAGGAGATTACAGAGTGTTTTTCAGCGTGTCAAAAAATAGGTGAAGTACTGTAATTTTTCGACATATTTTGACATCAACTGCAATGCTTTTTTATTTATTTTTTGTTTTTTTTAACATACATTTCATTAACTGAATAACCCTATTAGAATGGAAGAGAAATCCGCTACCGTATAGGATAAATGAAAGAAGGTAGATCAAAAATGAACTTCGTACGCCTGAAAAATACAAACAATTTTAATACTGAAGTTTGAGAGGAATCGAAAAATCATACAAAGATTGAGCACAATTTAAAATTTTTTCTAGCACCATTTGGCCGGAGTATAACTGTTTTACAAGAATCAAATTTTCAGACTCAAAAAACTATTTTTGATCTATCATCCTATACGGTAGTTTCGACGGCCACAAATTCACTCTTCCAATGGTCATTTTTTTTCGGATTGACAGTATCTACGCGTAGAAAAAACTTGAATAGTCTAATTAAAAAGAAACAAAACAAACCAAATTCGAGGCACACAAGTTACACAACCTGATTCTCGCACCGATTTTCTGAATTGCAGTCCGGATACGGTTTATCTGCGTCGCCTTTTTGAATTACTATATTGTTGTCGAAAAAAACTAAACAGGCCGATCCTAGATCTTTCTATAGAAACATGCCTCGCCAAACAAAAATTTTGGTGCAAAACGAACATCACCACGTTGTTCGCCATACCCGAAAACCTGTTCGCCATACCTGAAAAACCAAAAAACCAAAAAATTCAACACCTTTTTTTTCAAAAGTTAATGCGGCTGCGAAACGTCCGGCTGCGAAATGTCTCGGCTGCGAAATGTCTGGCTGCGAAATGTCTGGCTGCGAAATGTCCGGCTGCGAAATGTCTCGGCTGCGAAATGTCCGGCTGCGAAATGTCTCGGCTGCGAAACGTCTGGCTGCGAAATGTCTCGGCTGCGAAACGTCCGGCTGCGAAATGTCTCGGCTGCGAAATGTCTGGCTGCGAAATGTCCGGCTGCGAAATGTCTCGGCTGCGAAATGTCCGGCTGCGAAATGTCTCGGCTGCGAAATGTCCGGCTGCGAAATGTCTCGGCTGCGAAATGTCCGGCTGCGAAATGTCTCGGCTGCGAAACGTCTGGCTGCGAAATGTCTCGGCTGCGAAACGTCCGGCTGCGAAATGTCTCGGCTGCGAAATGTCTCGGCTGCGAAACGTCCGGCTGCGAAATGTCTCGGCTGCGAAACGTCTGGCTGCGAAATGTCCGGCTGCGAAACGTCTGGCTGCGAAATGTCTCGGCTGCGAAACGTCCGGCTGCGAAATGTCTCGGCTGCGAAACGTCTGGCTGCGAAATGTCCGGCTGCGAAATGTCTGGCTGCGAAATGTCCGGCTGCGAAATGTCTCGGCTGCGAAATGTCCGGCTGCGAAATGTCTCGGCTGCGAAACGTCTGGCTGCGAAATGTCTCGGCTGCGAAACGTCCGGCTGCGAAACGTCTGGCTGCGAAATGTCTCGGCTGCGAAACGTCCGGCTGCGAAATGTCTCGGCTGCGAAACGTCCGGCTGCGAAATGTCTCGGCTGCGAAATGTCTGGCTGCGAAATGTCCGGCTGCGAAATGTCTCGGCTGCGAAATGTCCGGCTGCGAAATGTCTCGGCTGCGAAACGTCTGGCTGCGAAATGTCTCGGCTGCGAAACGTCCGGCTGCGAAATGTCTCGGCTGCGAAACGTCTGGCTGCGAAATGTCCGGCTGCGAAATGTCTGGCTGCGAAATGTCCGGCTGCGAAATGTCTCGGCTGCGAAATGTCCGGCTGCGAAATGTCTGGCTGCGAAATGTCCGGCTGCGAAATGTCTCGGCTGCGAAATGTCCGGCTGCGAAATGTCTCGGCTGCGAAACGTCTGGCTGCGAAATGTCTCGGCTGCGAAACGTCCGGCTGCGAAATGTCTCGGCTGCGAAATGTCTGGCTGCGAAATGTCCGGCTGCGAAATGTCTCGGCTGCGAAATGTCCGGCTGCGAAATGTCTCGGCTGCGAAACGTCTGGCTGCGAAATGTCTCGGCTGCGAAACGTCCGGCTGCGAAATGTCTCGGCTGCGAAACGTCTGGCTGCGAAATGTCCGGCTGCGAAATGTCTGGCTGCGAAATGTCCGGCTGCGAAATGTCTCGGCTGCGAAATGTCCGGCTGCGAAATGTCTCGGCTGCGAAACGTCTGGCTGCGAAATGTCTCGGCTGCGAAACGTCCGGCTGCGAAATGTCTCGGCTGCGAAACGTCTGGCTGCGAAATGTCCGGCTGCGAAATGTCTCGGCTGCGAAACGTCTGGCTGCGAAATGTCTCGGCTGCGAAACGTCTGGCTGCGAAATGTCCGGCTGCGAAATGTCTGGCTGCGAAATGTCCGGCTGCGAAATGTCTCGGCTGCGAAATGTCCGGCTGCGAAATGTCTCGGCTGCGAAACGTCTGGCTGCGAAATGTCTCGGCTGCGAAACGTCCGGCTGCGAAATGTCTCGGCTGCGAAATGTCTGGCTGCGAAATGTCCGGCTGCGAAATGTCTCGGCTGCGAAATGTCCGGCTGCGAAATGTCTCGGCTGCGAAACGTCTGGCTGCGAAATGTCTCGGCTGCGAAACGTCCGGCTGCGAAATGTCTCGGCTGCGAAATGTCTCGGCTGCGAAACGTCTGGCTGCGAAATGTCTGGCTGCGAAATGTCCGGCTGCGAAATGTCTCGGCTGCGAAATGTCCGGCTGCGAAATGTCTGGCTGCGAAATGTCCGGCTGCGAAATGTCTCGGCTGCGAAATGTCCGGCTGCGAAATGTCTCGGCTGCGAAATGTCCGGCTGCGAAATGTCTCGGCTGCGAAATGTCTGGCTGCGAAATGTCCGGCTGCGAAATGTCTCGGCTGCGAAATGTCCGGCTGCGAAATGTCTCGGCTGCGAAATGTCCGGCTGCGAAATGTCTCGGCTGCGAAACGTCTGGCTGCGAAATGTCCGGCTGCGAAATGTCTCGGCTGCGAAACGTCTGGCTGCGAAATGTCTCGGCTGCGAAACGTCTGGCTGCGAAATGTCTCGGCTGCGAAATGTCCGGCTGCGAAATGTCTCGGCTGCGAAACGTCTGGCTGCGAAATGTCCGGCTGCGAAATGTCTGGCTGCGAAATGTCCGGCTGCGAAATGTCTCGGCTGCGAAACGTCTGGCTGCGAAATGTCTCGGCTGCGAAACGTCTGGCTGCGAAATGTCTCGGCTGCGAAACGTCTGGCTGCGAAATGTCTCGGCTGCGAAATGTCCGGCTGCGAAATGTCTCGGCTGCGAAACGTCTGGCTGCGAAATGTCCGGCTGCGAAATGTCTCGGCTGCGAAACGTCTCGCTGCGAAATGTCTCGGCTGCGAAACGTCTGGCTGCGAAACGTCTGGCTGCGAAATGTCCGGCTGCGAAATGTCTGGCTGCGAAATGTCCGGCTGCGAAATGTCTCGGCTGCGAAATGTCCGGCTGCGAAATGTCTCGGCTGCGAAACGTCTGGCTGCGAAATGTCTCGGCTGCGAAACGTCCGGCTGCGAAACGTCTGGCTGCGAAATGTCTCGGCTGCGAAACGTCCGGCTGCGAAATGTCCGGCTGCGAAATGTCTCGGCTGCGAAATGTCCGGCTGCGAAATGTCTCGGCTGCGAAACGTCTGGCTGCGAAATGTCTCGGCTGCGAAACGTCCGGCTGCGAAATGTCCGGCTGCGAAATGTCTCGGCTGCGAAACGTCTGGCTGCGAAATGTCTGGCTGCGAAATGTCCGGCTGCGAAATGTCTCGGCTGCGAAATGTCCGGCTGCGAAATGTCTGGCTGCGAAATGTCCGGCTGCGAAATGTCTCGGCTGCGAAATGTCTGGCTGCGAAATGTCTCGGCTGCGAAACGTCTGGCTGCGAAATGTCCGGCTGCGAAATGTCTGGCTGCGAAATGTCCGGCTGCGAAATGTCTCGGCTGCGAAACGTCTGGCTGCGAAATGTCTCGGCTGCGAAACGTCTGGCTGCGAAACGTCTGGCTGCGAAATGTCTCGGCTGCGAAACGTCTGGCTGCGAAATGTCTCGGCTGCGAAACGTCTGGCTGCGAAATGTCCGGCTGCGAAATGTCTCGGCTGCGAAACGTCTGGCTGCGAAATGTCCGGCTGCGAAATGTCTGGCTGCGAAATGTCCGGCTGCGAAATGTCTCGGCTGCGAAACGTCTGGCTGCGAAATGTCTCGGCTGCGAAACGTCTGGCTGCGAAATGTCTCGGCTGCGAAACGTCCGGCTGCGAAATGTCCGGCTGCGAAATGTCTCGGCTGCGAAATGTCCGGCTGCGAAATGTCTCGGCTGCGAAACGTCTGGCTGCGAAATGTCTCGGCTGCGAAACGTCCGGCTGCGAAATGTCCGGCTGCGAAATGTCTCGGCTGCGAAACGTCTGGCTGCGAAATGTCTGGCTGCGAAATGTCCGGCTGCGAAATGTCTCGGCTGCGAAATGTCCGGCTGCGAAATGTCTGGCTGCGAAATGTCCGGCTGCGAAATGTCTCGGCTGCGAAATGTCTGGCTGCGAAATGTCTCGGCTGCGAAACGTCTGGCTGCGAAATGTCCGGCTGCGAAATGTCTGGCTGCGAAATGTCCGGCTGCGAAATGTCTCGGCTGCGAAACGTCTGGCTGCGAAATGTCTCGGCTGCGAAACGTCTGGCTGCGAAACGTCTGGCTGCGAAATGTCTCGGCTGCGAAACGTCTGGCTGCGAAATGTCTCGGCTGCGAAACGTCTGGCTGCGAAATGTCCGGCTGCGAAATGTCTCGGCTGCGAAACGTCTGGCTGCGAAATGTCCGGCTGCGAAATGTCTGGCTGCGAAATGTCCGGCTGCGAAATGTCTCGGCTGCGAAACGTCTGGCTGCGAAATGTCTCGGCTGCGAAACGTCTGGCTGCGAAATGTCTCGGCTGCGAAATGTCCGGCTGCGAAATGTCTCGGCTGCGAAACGTCTGGCTGCGAAATGTCCGGCTGCGAAATGTCTGGCTGCGAAATGTCCGGCTGCGAAATGTCTCGGCTGCGAAACGTCTGGCTGCGAAATGTCCGGCTGCGAAATGTCTGGCTGCGAAATGTCCGGCTGCGAAATGTCTCGATGTCTCATACATTTCATTAACTGAATAACCCTATTAGAATGGAAGAGAAATCCGCTACCGTATAGGATAAATGAAAGAAGGTAGATCAAAAATGAACTTCGTACGCCTGAAAAATACAAACAATTTTAATACTGAAGTTTGAGAGGAATCGAAAAATCATACAAAGATTGAGCACAATTTAAAATTTTTTCTAGCACCATTTGGCCGGAGTATAACTGTTTTACAAGAATCAAATTTTCAGACTCAAAAAACTATTTTTGATCTATCATCCTATACGGTAGTTTCGACGGCCACAAATTCACTCTTCCAATGGTCATTTTTTTTCGGATTGACAGTATCTACGCGTAGAAAAAACTTGAATAGTCTAATTAAAAAGAAACAAAACAAACCAAATTCGAGGCACACAAGTTACACAACCTGATTCTCGCACCGATTTTCTGAATTGCAGTCCGGATACGGTTTATCTGCGTCGCCTTTTTGAATTACTATATTGTTGTCGAAAAAAACTAAACAGGCCGATCCTAGATCTTTCTATAGAAACATGCCTCGCCAAACAAAAATTTTGGTGCAAAACGAACATCACCACGTTGTTCGCCATACCCGAAAACCTGTTCGCCATACCTGAAAAACCAAAAAACCAAAAAATTCAACACCTTTTTTTTCAAAAGTTAATGCGGCTGCGAAACGTCCGGCTGCGAAATGTCTCGGCTGCGAAATGTCTGGCTGCGAAATGTCTGGCTGCGAAATGTCCGGCTGCGAAATGTCTCGGCTGCGAAATGTCCGGCTGCGAAATGTCTCGGCTGCGAAACGTCTGGCTGCGAAATGTCTCGGCTGCGAAACGTCCGGCTGCGAAATGTCTCGGCTGCGAAATGTCCGGCTGCGAAATGTCTCGGCTGCGAAATGTCCGGCTGCGAAATGTCTCGGCTGCGAAACGTCTGGCTGCGAAATGTCTCGGCTGCGAAACGTCCGGCTGCGAAATGTCTCGGCTGCGAAACGTCTGGCTGCGAAATGTCCGGCTGCGAAATGTCTGGCTGCGAAATGTCCGGCTGCGAAATGTCTCGGCTGCGAAATGTCCGGCTGCGAAATGTCTGGCTGCGAAATGTCCGGCTGCGAAATGTCTCGGCTGCGAAATGTCCGGCTGCGAAATGTCTCGGCTGCGAAACGTCTGGCTGCGAAATGTCTCGGCTGCGAAACGTCCGGCTGCGAAATGTCTCGGCTGCGAAATGTCTGGCTGCGAAATGTCCGGCTGCGAAATGTCTCGGCTGCGAAATGTCCGGCTGCGAAATGTCTCGGCTGCGAAACGTCTGGCTGCGAAATGTCTCGGCTGCGAAACGTCCGGCTGCGAAATGTCTCGGCTGCGAAACGTCTGGCTGCGAAATGTCCGGCTGCGAAATGTCTGGCTGCGAAATGTCCGGCTGCGAAATGTCTCGGCTGCGAAATGTCCGGCTGCGAAATGTCTCGGCTGCGAAACGTCTGGCTGCGAAATGTCTCGGCTGCGAAACGTCCGGCTGCGAAATGTCTCGGCTGCGAAACGTCTGGCTGCGAAATGTCCGGCTGCGAAATGTCTCGGCTGCGAAACGTCTGGCTGCGAAATGTCTCGGCTGCGAAACGTCTGGCTGCGAAATGTCCGGCTGCGAAATGTCTGGCTGCGAAATGTCCGGCTGCGAAATGTCTCGGCTGCGAAATGTCCGGCTGCGAAATGTCTCGGCTGCGAAACGTCTGGCTGCGAAATGTCTCGGCTGCGAAACGTCCGGCTGCGAAATGTCTCGGCTGCGAAATGTCTGGCTGCGAAATGTCCGGCTGCGAAATGTCTCGGCTGCGAAATGTCCGGCTGCGAAATGTCTCGGCTGCGAAACGTCTGGCTGCGAAATGTCTCGGCTGCGAAACGTCCGGCTGCGAAATGTCTCGGCTGCGAAATGTCTCGGCTGCGAAACGTCTGGCTGCGAAATGTCTGGCTGCGAAATGTCCGGCTGCGAAATGTCTCGGCTGCGAAATGTCCGGCTGCGAAATGTCTGGCTGCGAAATGTCCGGCTGCGAAATGTCTCGGCTGCGAAATGTCCGGCTGCGAAATGTCTCGGCTGCGAAATGTCCGGCTGCGAAATGTCTCGGCTGCGAAATGTCTGGCTGCGAAATGTCCGGCTGCGAAATGTCTCGGCTGCGAAATGTCCGGCTGCGAAATGTCTCGGCTGCGAAATGTCCGGCTGCGAAATGTCTCGGCTGCGAAACGTCTGGCTGCGAAATGTCCGGCTGCGAAATGTCTCGGCTGCGAAACGTCTGGCTGCGAAATGTCTCGGCTGCGAAACGTCTGGCTGCGAAATGTCTCGGCTGCGAAATGTCCGGCTGCGAAATGTCTCGGCTGCGAAACGTCTGGCTGCGAAATGTCCGGCTGCGAAATGTCTGGCTGCGAAATGTCCGGCTGCGAAATGTCTCGGCTGCGAAACGTCTGGCTGCGAAATGTCTCGGCTGCGAAACGTCTGGCTGCGAAATGTCTCGGCTGCGAAACGTCTGGCTGCGAAATGTCTCGGCTGCGAAATGTCCGGCTGCGAAATGTCTCGGCTGCGAAACGTCTGGCTGCGAAATGTCCGGCTGCGAAATGTCTCGGCTGCGAAACGTCTCGCTGCGAAATGTCTCGGCTGCGAAACGTCTGGCTGCGAAATGTCCGGCTGCGAAATGTCTCGGCTGCGAAACGTCTGGCTGCGAAATGTCTCGGCTGCGAAATGTCTCGGCTGCGAAATGTCCGGCTGCGAAATGTCTCGGCTGCGAAACGTCTGGCTGCGAAATGTCTCGGCTGCGAAACGTCTGGCTGCGAAATGTCCGGCTGCGAAATGTCTCGGCTGCGAAATGTCTGGCTGCGAAATGTCCGGCTGCGAAATGTCTCGGCTGCGAAATGTCCGGCTGCGAAATGTCTCGGCTGCGAAACGTCTGGCTGCGAAATGTCTCGGCTGCGAAACGTCCGGCTGCGAAATGTCCGGCTGCGAAATGTCTCGGCTGCGAAACGTCTGGCTGCGAAATGTCTGGCTGCGAAATGTCCGGCTGCGAAATGTCTCGGCTGCGAAATGTCCGGCTGCGAAATGTCTGGCTGCGAAATGTCCGGCTGCGAAATGTCTCGGCTGCGAAATGTCTGGCTGCGAAATGTCTCGGCTGCGAAACGTCTGGCTGCGAAATGTCCGGCTGCGAAATGTCTGGCTGCGAAATGTCCGGCTGCGAAATGTCTCGGCTGCGAAACGTCTGGCTGCGAAATGTCTCGGCTGCGAAACGTCTGGCTGCGAAACGTCTGGCTGCGAAATGTCTCGGCTGCGAAACGTCTGGCTGCGAAATGTCTCGGCTGCGAAACGTCTGGCTGCGAAATGTCCGGCTGCGAAATGTCTCGGCTGCGAAACGTCTGGCTGCGAAATGTCCGGCTGCGAAATGTCTGGCTGCGAAATGTCCGGCTGCGAAATGTCTCGGCTGCGAAACGTCTGGCTGCGAAATGTCTCGGCTGCGAAACGTCTGGCTGCGAAATGTCTCGGCTGCGAAATGTCCGGCTGCGAAATGTCTCGGCTGCGAAACGTCTGGCTGCGAAATGTCCGGCTGCGAAATGTCTGGCTGCGAAATGTCCGGCTGCGAAATGTCTCGGCTGCGAAACGTCTGGCTGCGAAATGTCCGGCTGCGAAATGTCTGGCTGCGAAATGTCCGGCTGCGAAATGTCTCGGCTGCGAAATGTCCGGCTGCGAAATGTCTCGGCTGCGAAACGTCTGGCTGCGAAATGTCTCGGCTGCGAAACGTCTGGCTGCGAAATGTCCGGCTGCGAAATGTCTCGGCTGCGAAACGTCTGGCTGCGAAATGTCTCGGCTGCGAAACGTCTGGCTGCGAAATGTCCGGCTGCGAAATGTCTGGCTGCGAAATGTCTCGGCTGCGAAATGTCCGGCTGCGAAATGTCTCGGCTGCGAAACGTCTGGCTGCGAAATGTCTCGGCTGCGAAACGTCTGGCTGCGAAATGTCCGGCTGCGAAATGTCTCGGCTGCGAAACGTCTGGCTGCGAAATGTCTCGGCTGCGAAACGTCTGGCTGCGAAATGTCCGGCTGCGAAATGTCTGGCTGCGAAATGTCCGGCTGCGAAATGTCTCGGCTGCGAAATGTCCGGCTGCGAAATGTCCGGCTGCGAAATGTCTGGCTGCGAAATGTCTCGGCTGCGAAATGTCCGGCTGCGAAATGTCTCGGCTGCGAAACGTCTGGCTGCGAAATGTCTCGGCTGCGAAACGTCTGGCTGCGAAATGTCCGGCTGCGAAATGTCTCGGCTGCGAAACGTCTGGCTGCGAAATGTCTCGGCTGCGAAACGTCTGGCTGCGAAATGTCCGGCTGCGAAATGTCCGGCTGCGAAATGTCTCGGCTGCGAAACGTCTGGCTGCGAAATGTCTCGGCTGCGAAACGTCTGGCTGCGAAATGTCCGGCTGCGAAATGTCTCGGCTGCGAAATGTCTGGCTGCGAAATGTCCGGCTGCGAAATGTCTCGGCTGCGAAATGTCCGGCTGCGAAATGTCTCGGCTGCGAAACGTCTGGCTGCGAAATGTCTCGGCTGCGAAACGTCCGGCTGCGAAATGTCCGGCTGCGAAATGTCTCGGCTGCGAAACGTCTGGCTGCGAAATGTCTGGCTGCGAAATGTCCGGCTGCGAAATGTCTCGGCTGCGAAATGTCCGGCTGCGAAATGTCTGGCTGCGAAATGTCCGGCTGCGAAATGTCTCGGCTGCGAAATGTCTGGCTGCGAAATGTCTCGGCTGCGAAACGTCTGGCTGCGAAATGTCCGGCTGCGAAATGTCTGGCTGCGAAATGTCCGGCTGCGAAATGTCTCGGCTGCGAAACGTCTGGCTGCGAAATGTCTCGGCTGCGAAACGTCTGGCTGCGAAACGTCTGGCTGCGAAATGTCTCGGCTGCGAAACGTCTGGCTGCGAAATGTCTCGGCTGCGAAACGTCTGGCTGCGAAATGTCCGGCTGCGAAATGTCTCGGCTGCGAAACGTCTGGCTGCGAAATGTCCGGCTGCGAAATGTCTGGCTGCGAAATGTCCGGCTGCGAAATGTCTCGGCTGCGAAACGTCTGGCTGCGAAATGTCTCGGCTGCGAAACGTCTGGCTGCGAAATGTCTCGGCTGCGAAATGTCCGGCTGCGAAATGTCTCGGCTGCGAAACGTCTGGCTGCGAAATGTCCGGCTGCGAAATGTCTGGCTGCGAAATGTCCGGCTGCGAAATGTCTCGGCTGCGAAACGTCTGGCTGCGAAATGTCCGGCTGCGAAATGTCTGGCTGCGAAATGTCCGGCTGCGAAATGTCTCGGCTGCGAAATGTCCGGCTGCGAAATGTCTCGGCTGCGAAACGTCTGGCTGCGAAATGTCTCGGCTGCGAAACGTCTGGCTGCGAAATGTCCGGCTGCGAAATGTCTCGGCTGCGAAACGTCTGGCTGCGAAATGTCTCGGCTGCGAAACGTCTGGCTGCGAAATGTCCGGCTGCGAAATGTCTGGCTGCGAAATGTCCGGCTGCGAAATGTCTCGGCTGCGAAATGTCCGGCTGCGAAATGTCCGGCTGCGAAATGTCTGGCTGCGAAATGTCTCGGCTGCGAAATGTCCGGCTGCGAAATGTCTCGGCTGCGAAACGTCTGGCTGCGAAATGTCTCGGCTGCGAAACGTCTGGCTGCGAAATGTCCGGCTGCGAAATGTCTCGGCTGCGAAACGTCTGGCTGCGAAATGTCTCGGCTGCGAAACGTCTGGCTGCGAAATGTCCGGCTGCGAAATGTCTGGCTGCGAAATGTCCGGCTGCGAAATGTCTCGGCTGCGAAATGTCCGGCTGCGAAATGTCTGGCTGCGAAATGTCCGGCTGCGAAATGTCTCGGCTGCGAAATGTCCGGCTGCGAAATGTCTCGGCTGCGAAACGTCTGGCTGCGAAATGTCTCGGCTGCGAAACGTCTGGCTGCGAAATGTCCGGCTGCGAAATGTCTCGGCTGCGAAACGTCTGGCTGCGAAATGTCTCGGCTGCGAAACGTCTGGCTGCGAAATGTCCGGCTGCGAAATGTCTGGCTGCGAAACGTCTGGCTGCGAAATGTCTCGGCTGCGAAACGTCTGGCTGCGAAATGTCCGGCTGCGAAACGTCTGGCTGCGAAATGTCTCGGCTGCGAAACGTCTGGTTGCGAAATGTCCGGCTGCGAAATGTCTGGCTGCGAAATGTCCGGCTGCGAAATGTCTCGGCTGCGAAACGTCTGGCTGCGAAATGTCTCGGCTGCGAAACGTCTGGCTGCGAAATGTCTCGGCTGCGAAACGTCTGGCTGCGAAATGTCCGGCTGCGAAATGTCTCGGCTGCGAAACGTCTGGCTGCGAAATGTCCGGCTGCGAAACGTCTGGCTGCGAAATGTCCGGCTGCGAAATGTCTCGGCTGCGAAACGTCTGGCTGCGAAATGTCCGGCTGCGAAATGTCCCGGAGCCTTTCTAAACACTTCGAATTTGTTAAATATTTCGATTGTGAAACTATTCAACAAAAACTCATTTAATACGGAATTTGAAACACTAAAAATTTAATGAAACATCGTTAATTTTTACATAGTATTCACAAGAAAAGCGTTAATTCGATAAAAAGATACCGGTTAAAATGTGAGAGAGAGAGTGAATAAGCAGAAAAGTGAACAGGGGATAATTTAGAAATATTGGGGAAAACGATTTAAGAATCCTGAGTGGCGAAGAACGGCTTTGTGTGTCTGAAAAAAAAACAATATTTATGGGTGTTGTGTCGTGCTGCGAGACCATCAGTGTACACAGTTATTGTTGCTGGTGGTCTTGCAACGCCAAAAACCTTACCGATTCAGAAGTGTGTGGCAGACTTGACAAACGTTTGCTGGTTTTCGATGAAGTCCACTTGGTACTGTATCTTTTACACATGATGCACAGAATATTTTACCGCAGTGAAGACAGCTGGAAAGGGTAGCATTCTTTCAATAAGGGATAAGGGGGAGTGGTGAGATTTTGGCTTGTCTCAAGGCCCGAAAAATTGGAAGGAGCTGAAGCCGGAAAGTTTCGAATCTCTGGAATTTCCGATAATTTTATACAACCTGTTTTTTCGGAAAAACAACGTCAGTTCGGTAATTTTTTTTTATTTCCGAACCAAACTTCGGTTCCGAAAATATCGACGGGTCGGTTCCGCCCGAGCCTAATAGACCAACGAAAAATTTCAATCATTAAACATTTTGGACAAACCTCGGCTAAAATCGTGGAACAGCCAGATTTTCAAAACTTGTCCTGTGAATTTCACACAAAACTGAAAGTAATTTTTGTGGCTCCGGGACATTTCGCAGCCAGACATTTCGCAGCCGGACATTTCGCAGCCGAGACATTTCGCAGCCGAGACATTTCGCAGCCGGACATTTCGCAGCCGAGACATTTCGCAGCCGGACGTTTCGCAGCCGCATTAACTTTTGAAAAAAAAGGTGTTGAATTTTTTGGTTTTTTGGTTTTTCAGGTATGGCGAACAGGTTTTCGGGTATGGCGAACAACGTGGTGATGTTTGTTTTGCACCAAAATGAAGGCGCACCTAAGTTTTCACGTATTTTACGTGAAAAATCGATTGATGCGGATTTTGTTGAATTTTTGAGACAAGAGATATTTTGCTATGGCGAACAACGTGGTGATGTTTGTTTTGCACCAAAATTGTTAAAATTGCACGGAGAACAACATTTTTCGAAATGCAGAAAAAGAACGCCACAGGAGCTCCGTTGACAGGAATTCCATTTCTCAAAGCCATTCGTGCGGCGAAAAAATACGTCTAAATCTTTGTTTCTGTTTTTTTTTTACTTTTTTTTTGTTTTCGAAATGTGTTTGTTTCAACTTTTAAAATAATTTTTTCAAAAATGTGTTGTTTTGGTGCAAAACAAACATCACCACGTTGTTCGCCATAGCAAAATATCTCTTGTCTCAAAAATTCAACAAAATCCGCATCAATCGATTTTTCACGTAAAATACGTGAAAACTTAGGTGCGCCTTCATTTTGGTGCAAAACAAACATCACCACGTTGTTCGCCATACCCGAAAACCTGTTCGCCATACCTGAAAAACCAAAAAACCAAAAAATTCAACACCTTTTTTTTCAAAAGTTAATGCGGCTGCGAAACGTCCGGCTGCGAAATGTCTGGCTGCGAAATGTCTGGCTGCGAAATGTCCGGCTGCGAAATGTCCGGCTGCGAAATGTCTCGGCTGCGAAACGTCTGGCTGCGAAATGTCCCGGAGCCATTTTTGTGCCGTCTGAATTACAGTGTAAAATTTCGGGAGTTCTGAATGTGCCACGTGGAATCCCACAATTCTGCCGAGGTATGATTTTCACTTTATAATGATTTCGGGCGCAGCATTTCGTAAAATTTCAAAAAATATACGATAAACTCACTGTGGTTTAGGTTTTAACTTGATAACAGATACTTCACAATTTGAGCATTTTTCGACATCCTCATCAAATTGCCATCGAACTTCTTGTTCGGATTGTCGAATTTTTTCCAATTGTATTTGCAAACTTTGTGATAATTTGACAAAATCTTTCTGAACTTGTTCCGAATTATCGAGTTCTTGTTGAAGACTTCCGCATCTTTGTTTGTAGTTCTGGGCTGTTAATTCCACTGCAGCACGTTCATTTTGCACCTGAATAAGTATGTATTTTGGTTTCGCATATTGTAAAAACCCTCATAAAACACTGACTATAAATTATTTAACGACACTTTTAACATCTGCGATAAAACAGTTTATCGCCATTTTTCCTCCTTTATAAACTCTACAGTTTTTGTCATTGTTTATTCATTCGATGTGTTGTGTTGATATTTTGGGAAGTTGTGAGGTAATTTTTATTTTTTTTTAGAAAATGATACCTGTTGTACTTGCGCTTCTAATTCTGCAATCGTTGTCCGGAAATCTCGAATCTGCCGATTTGTACTTTCTTGTTGAGCAATCGCATTCGATGTTGAACTGAGCTGAAAAATTTTAAGAATACATGGCAGCAGAAAAATGTACTCTGACACTTTTTTTCAAGAAAATTACTAGTCTCGCCACAAACACGTGAAAAACTTATTTTAATTTTGACGTTTTTAAATATATCTTTTTTTGGTTTCTATTTATGTATTTACAGCAACTAGAATTTTCCGAATTTTCTAATTCTAAAATAAATCAAAAAATTCCGGAACAACTTCAAGATTTGCAATTTTTAAAAATTCTCAAAAAAATGCAAAAATATATTGTCCCAATTTTCGGGTAGGAATTTAGTATTTGTAAAATCATCACAAAAATACGAATGCATTTTAAATATTTTGAACACAAGATTCTAATTCTACCATCGAACTTTCAAAATTTTTGAAAAAAAAAACTTAGTATTGTTTTGGACTTGTTTGAAATACTGAACTTTTCGGGCCGAAATCTTTTTTAAAAAACTTTAAAAATTGAATAACGTTTTTTTTTTCTCTGAAATAATGTTTTTCAATTGATGTTTAATTTTTTCCGGAAAATTTTGAAAAATAAGGTCTTACAAACGAGTGAGCAAAATTTGAAATGTTCAAAAAAGTGACCAACCTTACTATTTGCAATGCCGAGTTGTTTTTGTAAATGATTAATCTGATCGAAAAGATCTCTTTCCATAGATTGTCTCAATGATCTTTCCTCTTTCAATTGTTCTCGAACCATTGCTATCTCATCTTTTAGATTCTGCTCAATATGCTCTTTTGCTGCTCGTGCTTCAATTAATTCTTCTCGATTTCTCAAGCACAAGAATTGTAATTGATCTACTTCAGTTGGCAAATCGATAATTTCAGCTCGAAGTTCTTGTGCACTTTTCCGTGTTTCTCCTAATAGTTTTTGATATTTTCCGAGAAATTCCGCGAATTCTGTTTCGCCTTGTTGTATGGTTTTGTGAGCATTATTCAGTTGCTCTGTGAATGCTTCCATCGATTTTTCATGCTCAAATTTATTTCTTATTATTTTCTTGTTTCAAATTACAAGACTTACTTTTTCTCTCAATTCATTCAGTTTCAACTCCAGTTGTTTATTTGTTTTTTCACATTCTTTCACGTTATCAGAAGTTTGTGCGGCAAGCTGCAACAATTTGAATTTTTAATCAAACACCAATTTGTTGAACCCACTTCTGTAGCTTTTTTCTCCATATCTTTTCTATATTCTCGTTCTGTTGATAGATCTCCTTCATACCGTTCCGCTAATGAATTCGCCGCTTGGAGTTCCTCTTTCATTTTCCGCTCATTATCCTAAATTTATTTTATAGCAACGATATATTCTAAATGCTTACCTGCATAATCGTCAAATTCAACTCATAATTTTGACACATTTCGCAACTTTTACGCTCTTCCACATCACTCATTTTTTGTTTGAAATTCGGAAAAATAAATGAAAAATTGATAGGGACTAACTTTCACACGAGGACTAGATTTTGCGAGAGTTAGTCCCTCTGCGAATTTTTATCAATTTTTTTTTTCAAAAAAAAGTTTAAAATTTAATTTTTCACTTTTTTTACGAGAGACAAACGAGTGGGTTGGACTAGAGAAAAGAGGAGTGTTTTCACTATTGTTTCGTTAAAAAATCCGAAAAAAAAATTCACCGTGAGACCTGTTTATTTTCTCTGAAACTCTCACGCTTCATTTCTAGAAATTCTATTTTTTCTTTCGTTTCTGCGTTTGTGTTTCTCATTTGTGCCTTCTGGAAGAAACCTGAAACAGCGTGTTTAAAAAGGACTGAAAAGTTTTTAATTCCACATAATATTTTGAATGATCAATGACCAACTGTATAAATTTCACCTTCTTGTTTCTTTCTTCGAAAAATTGCAAATGTTGCATTTCCGAGAGTAAACAAAGATAACAATATCTAATTACTTGTTTGGTTTGTGTTCACATTACGAAGTAATTAAGTAATATAAGATAACTGTTATCTTTTATACCATCCGCCCCGCGGCGCAAAATAAGCGCAAGGATGTTTTCAATTTTTGATCAAATTGTTCGTTTTGAAAAAAAGCAGCCAAAACTTCCATTATTCTCTAAAAAATTGGATCTTTTAAAATCAAATAATCACGTTTTGAACTCTTGATTTAATTCAATGTCCAACTCAAAAAATGTTGCGATAACCAAACTCTCAACTGATAATCAAATCGAAACATTTTCCTCATTTACTTCTCTTATCAATCGTTTTTTTCTCCTCCCACCCATAAAATAAAGGTAAAAAATGAGTTTTTACAATTTGATAATCCAATTAGAATGAAAAATTCGAAAAAATTATCCAAAAAATTGCAAAATTTCACATTCTGCGGTTGTTCTTCTTCTATGTCAAAAAGCAGAAAATCATTAGAAGATTGTTATCAGAAAAAGGTGGTTTTTCAGTTTCTCCTGTATTGATAAAATTATCACAAACATTTCATATTTTCTCAATTTTTCCAGGAAAAAATGAGTGCATTGAAGCCATCTGCCGCTGAAATCAAATTGGCTGCCAAGGAATTTGTGAGCTATTTGAACAAGGCTGTCACTCCATTCCATGGTATGTCAAATCTCTTAGTTTCAGGACAAATAGATCTTTTACAGCTGTGGAAGAAATCAAGAATCGACTAACTCAGGAGGGATTCCAAGAGTTGGATGAAGGTAGCACTTGGGATATCAAACCGAAGAGCAAGTATTTTGTCACCAAGTGAGTTCATTTCGCTGCGAGATCATCAAAAAGTTTTCTATAGTTTTTATAAATTTAAGAGGGAGAAATTACTGCCCGTCGGTCCGAGAGCTTGGCCCGAAAATCTCTGATCGGGATTACATATTTTCGGTCGTTCAAAAAACACCCGAACCGACATTTGAACGTTATTTTATTAAAATTTTGAAAATAAATAGAGAAAAGTTCATCGAAAAAGAAGAGACGGCAACAAAAAAAATATCATTTTGAAAATATCAAAGCCCCGAATAGAACGTTTTGAAAAAGATTTGAGAACCATTTCCGCATTCTTGTTCTTCAAAAAAATGTTTGATTTGTATCTGCAAGCACTAAAACTCCGAATATTTTTAAGGCCCGTTATTTGCCGGGCTTTTTCTGACTTTCAATAAATAAGCCCGGTGGTCGGTGCGAAAAGACCCAAATCTCAGTCCGTATTTCTTTTCAAAAACATTATTCTGCCGAGTTATTGAGCAATTTTCAGCTAGGCGAAGCTGGTCTCGAAAATAAGTATTTATCATGTTTGTGTTTTTGTCAGAAATCGTTCTGCGATTCTCGCTTTCGCTGTTGGAGGTGCGTACAAACCAGGAAATGGTTTCTCAATTGTAGTTGGTCATACGGACAGTCCATGTCTTCGTGTCAAACCAATCTCGAAACAAACCAAAGACAAATTCCTCCAAGTCGGTGTTTCGACCTATGGAGGCGGTATTTGGAGAACATGGTTCGATCGAGATCTGTCGGTTGCCGGACAACTAATTGTTAACACTCCCAACGGGCTCACTCACAAAACTATCGATGTCAAAAAACCAGTTCTTTTCATTCCAAATTTGGCGATTCATTTGGAAACTGATCGGGCAACATTCAAGGCAAATACAGAAACTGAACTTCGACCAATTCTCGAAACATTGGCAGCGGCTGGTATTGGTTCGAAACCCGAAGAAGAACCATCGACAGATCCACGGAGTATTATCAAGAATCATCATATTCAATTTTTGCAATTGATTGCAAAAGAAGCTGGATGTAAACCAGAGGATATTGTTGATTTAGACTTGTATTTGTATGATACACAACCAGCTGTAAGTTATCAATTTATTATCGAAAAAAAATAGGAAATGTATATTTTAAGGCAGTAACTGGAATTGAAGAGGAATTTATCAGTGGTGCTCGTTTGGACAATCAAGTCGGAACCTACACTGCCATTTCGGGACTTGTCGAATCTATCAAAGACGTGTCATTCGAATTGGAGCCCAATGTTCGAATTGCTGCCTGTTTTGATAATGAGGAAGTTGGCTCGGCGACGGCACAAGGAGCTGGATCATCGATCACCGAATATGTGTTGAGACGATTGGCCGCTGGTGGATCGGCAACTGCGTTCGAAGAGGCCATCGCAAAGAGTTTCCTGATTTCGGCTGATCAGGCACATGCTGCACATCCAAATTATTCGGACAAACACGAACAAAATCATCGACCTGCTTTTCATGGAGGTGTTGTTGTCAAGATTAATGTTAATCAGAGATATGCGACTACTTCGACAACTCATGCTACTCTCAAACAAATTGCATTTGAGGCTAATGTTCCACTTCAGGTCAGTATTTTTTTGTTGAAAAAATTTGAAATTTTCGAACATGGAGAAATTATCAATTATTGTAGTTTTAAAATACTCCGGGCCGGCCCGAAAAACGTCATAGACTAGATCCGCAGATTTTTATAATCTTGACCTAAGTACACGGCAATGAAAATTCGATAAATTATCTGAAACTTAAAAATGGGTTTGATCTGGTTTTTGAATTGAAACAAACCGGATTTTGAAAAAGTCGCAACATACTTAAAACACAAAAGCATTTTTCGACAAAAATTCACAGTTCTCTTTCTAATAAATCTATCTGGGTCTCGACGCGAAAACTAAGAACTACTATTTTTTAAAAAAATTAAAAATATTTTAGCATCTCACTCACTGTTTTTTCAAAGTGAAAATGTTCTAATAATTTTCGATACCATCTTGTTTCGAATCCTAAAAAAATTTCTTTATAAAAATTTGGGCACATGCTTGCAGGATTTTGTCGTCCGCAATGATTCTCCATGCGGAAGTACAGTTGGCCCGATCCTCTCGACCCGTCTTGGACTCCAAACAATTGATGTTGGATGTCCTCAACTTGCTATGCATTCTATCAGGTAACAAGTTGTCTCCATCCGTTTCAATCCTTGTTCATTTGCAGAGAATTCGCTGACACTTCTTCGATTTATTATGCTACTAAACTTTACGCGGTTCGTGTTTCTTTTCGCAAACAAATCATTGTATCTATTTTCAGAAGTTCTACGATCGTCTTCCATCAATCTTGTCGACTTTCAAATAATTTAAATGTTTATTGTGATGAAAAAATTTTAATTGTAAAAGGGAAATAAATTATTAGAATGGGAAGACCCCTCGAAGTTGTTTATTGTATATTTCTAGCGACGCGTTCATCCGGAAATTTATAATCCGCTTTTTTTGGCGGTTGTTTTTAACAAGTTGGTTATTATCTAATAAGGTCATCTCATTTCTTTTTCGGTTTTTTCTTGTTTTGGAAAAATTGAAAAAAACAAAAAAAGGAGGACGGAAATATGCGCGTCAGATAAAACGTGAGATCTGCATTTTTTTTGTGCGTGTTTGCAATTTTTCAAAAATTAAAAAGTTTTATTTTTCGTTTTTTTTCTTTGCGAAGCAAACTTTGTACAAGTGAGCTGTTATAGGGGTTAGACAAATTAGAATTCACTTTGTTGACACAAAAGGGGTTTTTTCACACGATTTAAGGTATTAATAAATCGATTATTTACCCAAACACATTGTTTTTCCTCATTTAAACTCAACCGAATATGTTTATATCGATAGCCAATGGTCAAGGTCGACCCCACTAGTGTCATTGAAAGAGCCTCTCGTCTCTTTTTCTCTCTTTCGCTCTTTTTGCAGTCGCCGCGTTTCTTTTTTCGTTCTCATTGAAAGAAGAGGCGCGTCCGTCGTCGTGTTAGTTGTGGACAGCCACACAAACCTCTTTTTCAAAAAAAAATGAAACGAAAGATGTTTTGTGCTCGGTTCGAATGAGTGATGAGTAATTCATTGTTCATTTTATTGTTCATCTTTTTTTTTTGGTTCAATAATTATTTATCTAGAGTTTTCGATACGATGGGAAACATCCCATTCGAAGGTTTTGCCGAACTTTTCTGAAAGTTTTAAATAACAACATTCATTGACTTTTTGACTTTCTCTGAAGAGTTTTGCAAAACCTGTCAAAGGGATGTTTTTCAGGGTGTCCAAATCCATGGTATTTACTCCTTATAGCTTTTTTCTATGATTCTTATCAACATTTTCCAATTGACACCTTCAAACAAGAAAATTTGAAAACTCGAGTGGTTTTATATGTAAAAACATGAAAGTTTATAATTTTTCGTGGTGATTCATCAAAATATGACTTTTGTCAGTGACAATTTACGGCTGTAAATTTTTGGACAAAAATATGCTCTTTCAGGCCTAAAAAAAGAAAGCGCTCTATTGATAGATTCAAAATTACTCTGTCTGAAAGTGAGCGTTCCGCAAGGATACCTGGAAGAGTTTTGAATAGAAATTACATCCACTTTTTCCTCACACAACTAAATGAATAATCAAATTCCCAACAAAAAAAAATACAAAACATTTTGATCTACCCGCCAGAATTGATGTTTTTGTTCGTTTTGTCGATTGACATACATCCCATAAAAGAGGCATTGTTGTTGGTCTCCTCAATTACATTGTCTCTTGTTTCGATTCCCTCCACTAATCCGACCATCTGCGTCTTTTTTTGGAGGGTTATTCTCTTGTTTCGCAATATCCCCCTCCCTTCTTTTTCTGCATTTCGCAATCGTTTTTTTGTTAGTTGGTTTGCTGACTGGCTGTTTGGCTGGTTGGCTGGTTGGTTGGCCCTTCTTCATCTCTTTTCTGCTGTCTACTCAGTTGGTCTTTCTCTCGTCCAAACGGGCGCGCGCGCGTTCCTCTTCGTTTTTCAAAATGCGATGATATTGATCCGTTTTAGTGTTAGAAGAGTGCACATTCCCAATTTTGGACAACAAAATGCACTTTTTGGTTCTCTTAATTTAAAGACACATAGACAGATGTGGAGCGCTGTTTTACGAGTCTCACTCGAATGATTTTATTACTGGGAAATTTATACAATTGCCTTGTTTTTTGCCTCGATGAAATAGAAAATATTTTCCTTTTTTTCTGTCAAATTTTCAAAAATGTGCGAGGCATTGAACATTGGACACAAAAAAAGTAATTTTCTTTTTTCCCGCTCATAAAAACTCCTTAATTAATTAAAAATTGGAGGAAAACTTTTTGTAAAGGTCTCGATACGAAACAACGAATTTTCTTATTATTCTGAACGTGAAATTGTGAAGAAAGATCTGTGACTAAAAATAAAATTGGGCCGAAAAGTTCAAATTCTAATGAAGGATTAGAGCATGTTTGTGTGATCGTGCAAACGTGCTCCACTGCTCTTTTGAGTTTTGAGCTCTCGCGCAAAACTTTTGTTTCATTTTTTGTCGCCTTCATTTCCGTCACCACCTAATATACATTCTCACCTCTACTCGTTTATTATTCATGACCTAACCGTGTCCCCTTTTCCTCCTTCGACTGACGTGTCTCACTTGTTCATTTCGAATTAAATACATTATTGTAATTATTATTGCAGTTAGGCAGAAAAGATGAGAGAGATCGTTCACGTTCAAGCCGGACAATGCGGTAACCAGATTGGATCGAAATTCTGGGAGGTTATATCCGATGAACACGGAATCCAACCAGACGGAACATTCAAAGGAGAAAGCGAACTCCAATTGGAACGTATTGATGTCTATTACAACGAGGCTAATCGTAAGTTTTTGTAGAACTGTTTTGTTTTGAAACTTTGAGGAAATAAACCTGAAAATGGGTTTGATTTCATGTAGAAATGTTAAAATTTCCTCTAAATTATGAAATTTTGCAGAAGGAAAATATGTCCCACGTGCGGTTCTGGTCGATCTCGAGCCAGGAACAATGGATTCGGTGCGCGCCGGTCCATTCGGTCAACTCTTCCGCCCCGACAACTTTGTCTTCGGACAATCTGGTGCCGGTAACAATTGGGCAAAAGGACACTACACAGAAGGAGCCGAACTCGTCGACAATGTGCTAGATGTGATCCGAAAAGAGGCGGAAGGATGCGATTGTCTGCAAGGATTCCAATTGACACACTCGCTTGGTGGTGGAACCGGTTCCGGTATGGGAACATTGTTGATTTCGAAGATTCGCGAAGAATACCCTGACCGAATCATGAGCTCGTTCTCGGTTGTGCCATCACCAAAAGTGTCGGACACTGTCGTCGAACCATACAACGCCACTTTGTCTGTTCATCAATTGGTCGAAAACACCGACGAGACATACTGTATCGACAACGAGGCTCTCTACGATATTTGCTACCGTACTCTCAAACTCACCAACCCAACATATGGTGATTTGAACCATTTGGTTTCATTGACCATGTCTGGTGTTACCACATGTCTTCGATTCCCGGGTCAATTGAATGCTGATTTGCGCAAACTTGCTGTCAACATGGTTCCATTCCCGCGTCTTCATTTCTTCATGCCTGGATTTGCACCACTCTCTGCCAAGGGAACTCAAGCTTATCGTGCATTGACTGTCGCCGAATTGACACAACAAATGTTCGATGCCAAGAATATGATGGCTGCTTGTGATCCAAGACATGGTAGATATTTGACTGTTGCCGCCATGTTCAGAGGAAGAATGTCCATGAGAGTGAGTTTTTTGTTTCCTATTATTTTCTTTCTGAAAAAGCAGAACTCAACAACAATATTTCTATTTTTGAACTGAAAATCCTACTTTTTCATAATATTGAGTTCTACAGTAACCCAAACAGCTTAAAATAATCCAAAATTTTTTGCTCAGGAAGTTGACGAACAAATGTTGAATGTTCAAAACAAGAACTCATCATACTTTGTCGAATGGATCCCGAACAATGTCAAGACTGCCGTGTGTGACATTCCACCAAGAGGATTGAAGATGGCCGCCACATTTGTCGGAAACTCGACCGCCATTCAAGAGCTCTTCAAACGTATCTCTGAACAATTCACCGGTGAGCAACAGAAATCACACAAAAAATTACTTCAGTCCATTTTTTATTTTTGTCAAAAAAAAATCAAAAATTTGTTAGCTGCAGTTCTGACAAATTCAGATCAGCCCTGCAAAAATTATTTCAAAACTGTTCAGGAATTTCGAGCCGGATTGAAAGAACAGTTGATTTACTTTATTTTTCTCAAATTCATTCCCAACCCGAAAAAACAGGAGTACTGTATTGCTCACAATTTCTAAAATATCAGACCGGCCTGAAAAAAACTTTTTTTTTTCGATTTTTCCGAAATGCAAAAAACGAGATGCAGAAACAGTGAAAATATGATGATATTTTGCAGCCATGTTCCGCCGTAAAGCGTTCTTGCATTGGTACACTGGTGAAGGTATGGACGAGATGGAGTTCACCGAAGCCGAATCGAACATGAACGATCTCATCTCTGAATATCAACAATATCAAGAGGCAACAGCCGAAGATGATGGAGAAGGATATGTTGACGGAGAAGGAGAATCGTATGAACAAGAACAATAAATGAAACAAATGCGCTCTATCGAACAAATGGCTTTTGATGATGATGATATCGCTTTTCTTCGCACAACAAACAAACATAATTTATTGTAATCGACGACTATTTATTATCTTTTTTGTCACCTATTGTTTTCCCCTTTTTCTACCATTTCTAGTAAATATTTCAAGAGCCGCTATGAATAGAAATGTTCATTTTATCAGGCACATTTATGGTGGTTAATACAATATTGACCAGTAATATTATTATTATTATTATTAGAAGGAGACGAAGAAAGGAGAAAATGATTAGAAAACTGGAGCGGCCGCCCGTTTTCCCGCTGCTTCCGCAATTTTCATACGTTCAAAAGCTTCGTAGTCGACAGGAGGAGAGTCTGGACGAGAGATCTGCAAAAAAATAGAAAGGTACCGTGGAACACGCGACGCGTGACCGCAACGCGATTGACCTACCTCCGCTTCGACGGTTTGCGATGCAACTTCGGCATGCTCGGATGATCGGTTCAGTGTTGCGTTGCTTGTCTCTTTTGCAGCCATTGATCTAAAACGGAATGGTACGGTAGATCAAAAAAGGGAGTACTGTACCTGAGAGTTCCCGAAAATGCCTTCTCGTTGATGTGCGGTTTGCGATAAATTCCAGCTTCGTATTGATCCCAAATTGAATCAGCACGTGGTTGAGATGATGCCATTGATTGACCATCACCGGGTTGCTGAAAAACAACGGGGTGAGTGAGAAGAAGAGACGCAGAGAAAAAGAGAGGGCGAGAGACAACTAGGTTCCGAGAGACTCACTTTTTTCGTCATGGTTCCATTCCTCTTTTTGAATGTATCATAATATGATTCATACTGATCTTGCGGATAATTAGCCGGTTGATAACTCGCTTCCGGAATATGTCCACTTGTCGTCATATAAGCTGGTTCCTCATAAGCTGCCGCATTTCCGCCGGCCGCAGGTCTGCGCATTGTTCCATAAACACTTTCCGGTCCCGTGATTATCGGGCCCGAATCCATTTGTGGACTGTGTGGTGGATGTTGAGGTGGTGGAGGTGGGAAGGGGAAGAATGCGTGGGGCGGTGGTGGCGGCATACCGGGCGGAAACATACCCGGACGAGGTGGTGGTGGCATGAACATACCGGGCGGTCGCATTGGACGAGGTGGAGCACCGCCGCGGAATTGCGGTGGACCCGGGAAAAATGGCATGAAATGCGGTGGAGGAGGATGATGATGATGATGAGGTGGGAAGAAGGGTGGAGGCATCATCATAGGTGGAGGCATCATCATGTGGGCAGGATGATGATGAGGATGATGGGGAGGGCCGGGTGGAGGAGGTGGCGGGTAGAAGCCGATATCATTGTCGGAACCGGTTCGACGAAGTGGATGAGATGGGTAGTCGTCGAATGGGACGAGTGCTCGACCCGCACCCGCTCCCGCTACACTTGCTCCCGCTCCCGCATCACTTGCCGCCTTTTTTGTCTTGTTTACCATTGAACTCGAAATTGACACACTGTCATAGTCGCCGTCTTGTTGACGACGAGTCGGTTCGGACCAGTTCTGAACAACAAAAAAGTCATGAATCTGGGAACTAGGCATACTGGAGATTTGGGACATTAACTATTGGGAAACTACAGTACGTTTTTGTGAGTTCAAGAAAGAACAGAGACCCCTGAGATCACGGAAGTTTGGGACAGAAACTGCTACAACACTTTTTTTGGGCTCACAAAAAACTAATTTTTTTCCAGAGATCAGAAAACTACAGTACTCTTTTGAACTTTTTTGATAATTCAGAAAATTTTAAATATACAGGACCTCGGAAATTATCGAGTTCCATTTTTACGGGTATAGAAAAATACAGTAATCCTAGCGCATGATTTTCAGAAAAATAAAAACTAAAAAACTCTTGAAAATGACCGAAATTTTGATAACTACAGTACTACAACTCTTTGGATCCTAAAAACTAATTATGTTTGCGCAAACTAGAACCAACCTTATTGTTCTTCTCCAATCTGGCCTCCTCCTCGTCTTCCTCCTCATATTCATTATCTTCGGAATTCGGTGATTCTGGTGATCTGTCACCCATTGATCCCTCCTTTATTGCTTTCAATCCCGGATTTTTATCATCCATTTTGAGATAAATCGAATCCGCATAAGCATGGAAACAACAACGAACAAGTGCATTTGCAGCCTTGTTGTTTGTGCATATAAAACCGTGACATTCGAGAACCTGAACAAAAACATATATAAGTATAGGTTTTGCGAACAAGATTGAAACCAAAAAACTTCGATTTTTGACCCAGAAAAACGAGACTTCAGAGTTCTCGGGCCGGCCCAGGCTTTCAGCTTTTTTTCTGTGAAAAGGGTTTATTTACCGGTGAAAACTATTGCATGAGAAACTTGTTTTTAAGGAACTATTGGATTAAAAACTACAGTAACATAAGATTTTTCGCGAAACATTTCAAAAAAAATTGAGAAACCAAAGTGGTTTTAACGAAGAAAGGTCTAACAAGGGAATGGTGTTGGGACGATGTGGCGCTTCACGATGAAAATTTGGGATTCCATAGATTTCGACACGCTGAGAAAGATCCCGTTGTCAGAAGTTGCGAAACTCCTCTGCGAAGCTCAAAATTTTGCTCCGAAGTTTGAGCAAAAAATCTAATTTTTCTCCTTCAAATTTGAACTTTTTTTGGAAATGGAAGTACTCTGGGGTTATTTCATACGAGAAGAAACGTTTCAACATTTATTTTCAGCGAAAAACTACTGAAAACACCAAAAAATGTAGCTTCAAAAAATACAATCAAGTTTGACCTACATTTTTATGAGTGTTCACGTTTTTATTCAATTAATTTATTTTTGATCTAATGAGAAATTTTGGAAGCCTGACAAATTTTTGGGAATTTTCAGAAAATCGATATTATCAGTAAAACTAAACGTTTTCATGGAAAAATATCATTTGGATGTTGTTCAGAATGGTGGATTACATCAAGTTGACCTATTTAGGAGTACCATGACTTTCTTTGAAGCGATTTATATCAAGGTTTACAGATTTTCAGTTTTCACAAGAATCTCGATATCTCGATTTGGAGAGAAGTTTCGCAAAATCTGACAACGGGATCATTTTCAGCGTCAAAAACTCTATAAAATGTCATACATTTCATCGAAAATCTCCAAATTTTCCTTACACCACTCCCTTGTAAGACTACAATAATCCCGTATTTTTTGGTAAAATTCATTGAAATTTTTGGGCCTAGTTCCCAAAAAGGCAGTTTTCGGGTTCGAGAGTGAAGTTTCTAAATTATTCGGGTCAGATTTTGATAGCAAGAGAGTTTTAAAAACTTGGGTTTCAAGAATAGAAAATATGGTGAAACTCAAATTTTTGGATAATAAAAAAATCCTAAATTTTTAGCTGAAAAACGGGGTTTGATAATTGTCATTATAGAAACGAGAAAATTTGGCGTCGACGTTGAAAATTTTTTCTAAATTTCTCTCATAAATAAACGTGAAATCCCGATTTTTTTCATTTCCACGTCAATTTTTTAACGAACTACAGTAATCCAAAATTCTTCGAGTCCATTTTTAGTGAAAAAAACTTTTTTTAAAAACCAACAAAAAAAGTCAAGGTTTGATCCAGATAAAATAGGGAAGTTTGAAGCTTTCGGGTCAAAAAAAATTTTGTGAAAAATCTGACCTTAACTCCAGTAGTTCTTCTCAAAATGGCGGCAAAAATAGGTGGATGTGGAGTGTCGGGAATGTTGGCAAATGGACTGTCCAACGGCAAAAAACGTTCGCCGCCTCCTACAAAAACAGAGATTTTATTTGAGGGAATATGTGAAAGGCCTAACCTTCAACCGAATATCCACTAACATTCACATATCTGACAGCAGCACAGTAATGAAGAGTGTTGATCGGAAAAAATGCAGTTTCCGACTTTTTTTCGCCCTCAATATACTCCAAAAGTATACCATTTGACCATACCGACAACCTGAAACGTGCACATTTTGTTTCTCATGCTAGGCCGGTCTGGAAAACTACAGTACCATGAATCGATTCCACGTGTATCGGGTGATTCGTCGATCGGATATCTTTCTCGTAATGGTTGTTGAATTCCTTGTAAACCATCTTTGGTGATTGTCGGAACCGAGCTACCAATGTACAGTACTCGACATCGGCATAACGGGAGAGGCATGTCTGAAATGAGCAATGTTGCTCTATTGATAATATCGAGAACGAAAAAAAAGAAGATAATTTCTGGAATTTGTTTTTTTTTCGGAAAAAAAGGAAAAATAAGAACTTTTAGGAAAGTGAAAAAGAGAAGAACACAAAAAGAAAAATCCGGTTTTTAGTCGGAAAAATTGATTTTTTTACTTGTTGTGTTGTCGACCCTGGATAGTAGTAATAGTAATAGTTATATATATTATATTATAAATATATATATATATATATATATATATATGTATAAACATTTATCGGTCGGAGATCGGATAAAAATTTCGCAAAACGAGGTGATAAACAGTGTGTGAAACGAGGAGAGTCGACGAAATAGTATGGAGGATGAAGAGGGCGGAGAGAAATCCGTATACGACGACAATTCGGATACAGAAGAAGAAGAATATCAAGAAGACATCTTATCTCAAAGGTCAAATTATCAATAACTACAGTAATCAGGGGATTAAGGAGACTGACTATTCGGGAGTACTGTACTCTTTGGAAAAAGCAAAACATGGGGAGAGAGGGAGAGAGAGAGAGAGTACTGTAGTTTGGAATACATCAGAAAATTCCAGGCCGGACCGAAAAAAACTACTAATAAGATAGGTTTTGATGAATTCAGAAATATCCAGGATGAACCGAAACTTTTAAATTTTCAGAAAATTTTCCGACTACTGTAGTTTTTGAATCAAATAACAGTTTCACTTTTTCTCAGAAAAGGAAAAAGTTGCAAAAAATTGTTTTCTCTGAGAAAATAATTACAAAAACTTGTTTCCATAACTGGTATTCTCAAAGAAAAAGGGGCGGAGCTTAGAAAAATGGAGCCGAAACACAAAAATCCGCGCATCTCCAATCTCGACGACTGGTTTAACACCAAACAAGAAAGAAGGAAAAAAAAAGAAAAACTTTTGACCTTGGCCTATTGGTAGAGAGGTGGAGAAATAGTGTGAGAAATGAGGAGGGTCACAGACAACAAAAATATTTATTTTTCATTTTGGAAGAAGGAGAATGGAATTATTATTGTTGTGAATCGAATATTGTTCTGGAAATGACATTGTTGAAATTTTTTGAAAAAAAAATTGATTTTCGAAAATTTCGGGTCGGTCTGAGAAACATACCATTTTTCGGCCGGCCAGAAGTTCGGCTCGACCCGAAATTTCGATATAGCAAATTTCAGAGCAATTTGTAAAATTGGAAGTTTGAAGTTTCAGAAAACTTGAAAACTAGAAAGTTCTAGGAATTCTCGTGAATTTTTATGTTTTCTAATACCCGGAAAACATTTGAAGTTTATAAAAAAAACTGGGCCGATCCGGAATAGATTCGTGTTTCAGAAGCCCGGTTTTTTGAAAAGTCAACTTTTTTTCAGACCGGCCCGAAATTGTTTACACTTTTCGGCGCAAAAGAAACCGCAACTTTGCAGAAAACAAGTGTTCAATTAAGACATCTCTCTCTTTTCCCGTTTTTTTGTTTTTGTTGTTTTTTTCTGTTTCGGCGATTGATTGACCCAAATAAATGGTATCAATTCACAAAACAAAATACAGTACTTTTTTGGCGGGAAAATAGCGGAAAAATTGGATTCAAAAAACCATCAATCAATCAATAAACAATAATAATAAAAACAAAAAAATGAGGGGATAATCACTTGAAATAGGCACACTTTTGAGTGGATTTTCGACACTTTTTGGATTGAAAAGATAAGTGGAAAAACGAGAAAAATTGGAACATTTTTTAATTTCAGGAAAAAAAAACGGGCCGGTCTGGAAATTTTCTGAAACTAGACTGGATTTTTTATCTCGGATAAAAATTGAGGTTTTAAAAATTTCGGGAACTAGGCCGGTTTTTTTTGGATTTCAGGTAAAAAGCGGGACCGGGCCGGTCCAAGAAAACCAAAAACAATCGAAAAAGTGTCGAAAAATCCGGGAGATGTGTCAAAAGAAACAGCCACTTAAGTGGCGAAAAGTATCAAATTTCGAAAAATAAACACGAAAAACAAGAAGTTTATTTTCTATGTCAAAAAATACCCGTAAAACAAAATTGTGGTCAGAATATTAAAATGTGTTTCGAAATGATATAATTAGACTTGTTGGCTACCAAAACGTCTTCGTCGAACCCAATTGGTGACAAACGGAAAAGCACAAAACGCCAAAATTGCTAGGACTAGGAGAAGGCTGAAAATGGGGGTACTGTATGTTCCTTTGAAAATGATTGAAAACTAACATGCAGAACTAGATTATCATGCAATTATTCATTGAATTCCGATGTATCTAGAAAAAAAAGAGAGTTCAGTGAAAATTCGGACCGAAAGGATAGTTTTTGAAAACATTTTCGAGCTGGTTCGGAAAATGTTTAAATTTTTTCCATGTTCAGAGTATAAAAATTTCCCGTTTAGAAATTTTTTTTAATTTGAGAGCGTTATGGAAGTTGGAAATTCATTTTTTAAAGTTTCAAAAAATCTCGGGTCGGTCTGGAAGTGAAATATTTCTTGTTTTTCCCAAAATATCAGATTTCATACATTATGGGAAAAAAGACACACCACAGAAAAACTACAAACTTGGTATAGTGTGGAATCAGAAAATGATTCGACGTGCCAAAAATGCGACGACGAGTGCATACCCGATAGATGATCCTCCATCAGTTGATCGATGTCCAATCGAATCACCACCTCGACAACATTCGTACCCACAACAATATTCGTATCGACCACATCCCCATGTGATTTCGCGGGGACGAGTTTGGTCCTGGAAGAACCAGACTTTTTTTTGATTTCAGAAAAATTGCGGGCCGGCCTGGGAAATATAAAACAATGTGGCTCGAGTTTTTTTTTGTTGAAAAAACTTGACATTGCTAGAAGAGAATTTTTTTGTGGATTTTCAGGTTCGGGGTGTCAAAAAAATCTGATATGATTTTTTTTTATTTTAAATTCACAAAGTTATTTGTTTCCGAAAAATTCGAGCGGGTCCGGTCCGAAAAAAGAGACAAACCTGAAAATAGACATTTCCGAATTGTTGATCACTGGGATCAATAGGCATCGAGCACATTTGTGTTCTTCCCGGCGAGCTTCGATAATAATTAGATCCCCAATAGTATGGTCGACTATTCCACATCATCGGACCAGTTGCTGATCGAATAAGAGCTTTTCCAGCCTGATAGGTCAAGTAACCAGCAGCTGCACCGACAATCATATTCTTGAATTGTCCACCTCTCGAACGACTACCCATTCCACTACTACTCCATCTAAAAAATACGGTATTTTAGGAGGAGTCTACTTGTTATTAGTTAATCAATAAACTCAAAAATTAAAGGCACACAAGTTTTCACCTTCGATTAGACCCTCGATTTCCAAAAAGACCTCCTAGACCTCCCTTGCTGCAAAATGAGAATTTCTCCTATTTTTATTTTTTTTTTATTGTTCAAACCATACTTTTGTGATGAAGGTGCTCGATATTGTCCACTACTTCCACCGGAATTCGACCATCCTCCGTTATTTGCAGCTGGTTTTTGTGCAGCATTTTGACGGGGATAACTGCTTCCACCTCCGAAATTCGTTCCTCTCGAATACTCATTTCTCTGAGCACCACTTGTTTTACTTGATCCACCAAACAATCCACCACTTGATCGAGCTCCTGAACTTCCTCTTGAACCGAATCCTCCTCCAGATCGACTCCCACTCGAACGACTACCGCCTAGACCTGTAAAAAAAACCAATCGAATGGAGAATTCTGGTGGCCGTGGCCTGGAAAACCAAACGTGTTGGCTAGTATGCTCCAATGAGAATATTTAATTTTCTTTTCTGTTTTGTGTGTTGCACCCAACACGGGGTTTTAGTCCCCTTATAGGAGGGACAAATGAGAGAGGAAGACGCAGAAATGAAAGAAAAAAAATAGAAATGTAACGTAAGGGTCGCAGAAAAAATAAACAGGTCTCACGGCGAATACTTTTTATTTCCGGGAATTTTTAATGGTGCAATAGAGCGAACATTCCTCTTTTGTCAGCGTCAACTCTCTCGTTTGTCCGCCCTAAAACAAGGTGCCAACGGAAAGCGGGGACAAACGAGATCGAGAAAACTGGAATTTGTAGGTCAAACTCTGAAACCGTGGCAGACCATTTTTTGATTAACATGTTTCATTGTTGTAAGGTCAATTTAAAGAATGATAACACGGGTCTCACATCGACTTTCTGTAAAATCTCTCGGTTGTCGCTCGTAAAACAAGATTGATGTTGAAATTACAGAAAAAGAAAATTGGTGCAAAATGTCTAACAATCAACCACTGCAAATAACTGTTGACAGTCCGACTGCTGAAGAGGAATATGAGATAATCACACAACTTAAAAAAGTAAGTCCCTTTTTAAACGAAAAGTTGCATAAAATTGTGTTTTCCAGTTAAAACCGCAAAAGTTTCTGATAATGGATCATGATTATCAGCATTACAAAGATTATAGTTGGAAAAATATTCATTTAAAAGAAAAATATGTTGGATATGAGATGAATGCGAAGCAATTACAAGACTATCTCGAATCACCATTAAATTTTAGAATAAAAGTAAGTTTCTGAGAGAAAACTCAGGGCTGTCGTTTGGGTCGCCCGCGGGCGCCCACAGCCCGCTTTATGCTGGGCCGGGCTCGCCCTGCCCGCCCGTTTTAAAATTTAATCAGCGGGCATAGCCTGCCCAAGAAAAACATTTACTTGAAATGTGTTTCATTTTGTGGACCTTACACGTCTTCATAGTTTAGTTCATAATATGCCAAGCAGGCGGTGACCGGTGCGTTTTTCATTTTTACCGCGGGCATCAAAAGCCCGTATTTTATTGCTTGGGCGGGAGGGGCCCAACCCGCCCTGCCCAAAACGACAGCCCTGGAGAAAACAACAACAACAACAGTTCAACATAGATCCGTTTCAGCCAAAAAGCGAGCCAGAACCAGAACCACTTTCTTTAATTCAAACAATTATGCAGGATCACGATTATTTATCGTTTAGCAACACTATGAATTCGTTCACACAAGTAACAGCCACCAAAACTATTGTTTGTTCAGTCAATTCAATTTTAAAATTAACAAAAAAGTGTTATGATTGTGGATCAGAGGCCTTTCATAAAACTAACAAATCGAAAAATGGTAGTGTTACGGTAAGCAGATTTTTAAGTTTTTGCTTTCAAAAACTCATCACTCTATTTTCAGATTTATTTTACGTGCAAACAATGCGACAAAAAATGGAAATGGTGTTCTATTTGATCGAACTAATATGCATGAAATAAAATGTTTTATATTCTTACCTCCACCTCCTCTTCTGAATTCATACTCTGGAATCAGCGAGAATAAAATGAGACAAATTAGAAGAGCTCCTTGATTATATCGACGCATGATCTGAAAATACTTACTCAACAACAAAAAAAGAGTCAGCTGAAAAACAGGAAAATCGATTCTATTTTTTTTTTCATGAGCTCTCAAAAACAAGGCGACGAGAGACTTTTTCACTGTGTAAAATTAGAAAAACACTATGTTAAATGAGGAGAGAGCAGCGTGAAATGAAATGAAAAACAAAAAGTTAGTTGAACAAATATCTTATCTTCGGGGAATATAAGCCCTCCGTGAAGGGCTTTCACTTGGGACATTTTGACAATAATAACAACGAAGAAAGACACTAAAAAACACTCGCAGGCACATTTGTTATGCTCTTGGCACATGTCCAAATCGATAACAACGAGCATGCATGCCTTTTTCCATTTAATTAAATTCTTTTTTCTGTGTTTTTTCCAGAATGATTTCCAAACTTTTTCATGAGTCATCTATTTATCATCTTTTGTTGATTTTCATGTTTCATCATTGTCGAAATATTTTGTTTTCATTGTTTTTCTCAATGAAATTCAACAGAGAAAACTAATAATAAATGTCAATATGGCAAGTTTGCTCTATTGCAATTCGCGGGGAATGTTTTTGAATGTTTGATTCGCAGGCGCACTAGAGTACGGTGGTTGTGGCCTAAACAATTTTTCTTTTCATTTCCCTTTGGCCTAAACTTTTTTCGTTCTTTTTTGTTGCGTTGAGATTCCTCTCGAAATAACTCTGTTTTTTTAGAAAGCTTCGGTAAACGAGATCATTATGGTCTTTGTCAAATCGCTCACCGGGCGCACTTTGTGCTTGGATGCCGTCAATGCCTTGAGCATCAAGCAACAAATCGAATCATCCGAAGGAATCCCATCGGAAGAGCAAAGACTCATTGTCAACGGTTAGTTTTGGCAAAACGCTGAATCTCGAGAGAACCGAATTGCAACTCTGCACTCGGTTTTTGAGGACAGACCCGGCTAAACACGTTCTTGATCGTCAACGTTTAGGTCATCAGCTCGAGGATGATGAAACCGTCGAGGAAGACGCCACCGTCTACCTTTCCCTCAGCTTGCTCGGAGGAGCCAAGAAGAGAAAGAAGAAGGTTTACACCACCCCAAAGAAGAACAAGAGAAAGCCAAAGAAGGTCAAGCTCGCCGTCTTGAAATACTACAAGGTATGTTTCTTAATATGACAGAATGAATCGTACAACCGGCTATGATGATGAATTTTTGATATGGTGTCAGGACCTCTGAGAGTTCCGTGACTGAGGTTTAGAGTTCCTGAGCCGGTTGTAACCGTTGTGGTCATGGTCATCGTTAGACTTTCTTCATCTATGTTTGTTTTCAGATTGACGAGAACGGAAAAGTCACCCGTCTCCGCAAGGAATGTCAACAACCAACCTGCGGTGGAGGAGTCTTCATGGCCCAACACAGCAACAGACACTACTGCGGTAGATGCCACGACACTCTTGTCGCCGACAACAGCGCCGGAGCTTCACAAGAGAAAGGAGGAAAGAAAGGAAAGAAGTAAATTGTTGTTATTAATTCAATAAATTGTTGATTGATTCAAACCTTGTTGTATTAAAAATCACACCGTTTAACATCGACATGGAATATTTAACCTGTAAAATAGACAATGGGTAATACAGGAAAACCTTAGGGTTACAAATACCTACAATTCAAAATGGGAAAGAAGGTTAAAATTGGAAAACAGCGTCGTGATAAGTATTACAAGCTTGCAAAAGAAGCTGGATACAGATCACGTGCTGCCTTCAAGTTGGTACAACTGAACAAGCGTTTCGAGTTTTTGCAAAATTCACGGGCAACCGTCGATTTGTGTGCTGCTCCAGGAGGATGGATGCAAGTCGCTTCCCAATTCATGCCTGTTTCCAGTTTGATCGTTGGTTCGTTTGGAACGAAATACAACTATCGGAAAATGCATCTCTTTTTCTAGGTGTTGATTTGGCGCCAATTAAACCCATCAAAAATTGCATTGCTCTACAAGGAGATATTACAACAAATGAAACACGTTCTGCAATCAAGAAAGAGCTGAAAACATGGAGTGTAAGCTAGGCTTTCTTGAAAAACTATTTCGCAATTCTATACTTCGAAAAATCAGCAATTTTGGAAGAAATTTCCAAATTTTTGCACGAATCTCTTGTTTTCAGGCAGACTGTGTTCTTCATGACGGTGCGCCAAATGTCGGTCTCAACTGGGTTCATGATGCGTTCCAGCAGAATTGTCTCACTCTCTCTGCTCTCAAAATGGCCACTCAAATTTTGCGAAAAGGTGGTACTTTTGTCACCAAAGTTTTCCGTTCCAACGATTATTCGTGTCTGATTCGCGTTTTCGAAAAATTGTTCAAACGAGTACACGTCTGGAAACCGGCCGCTTCTCGTCTCGAATCTGCCGAGATTTTCGTCGTTTGCGAAGTTTATTCGAAACCCGACAAAGTTGGACCAGAATATTTGGATCCGAAAAAGGTGTTCGCGAATCCAGATGGATGGGAGGGCACCAAACCGAATCCGCAGAATTTGTTGATTGGAAAACAAAAGAAAGCAAAGGCGGAAGGATATGATACCAATTCATTAGCTATTCATGAAACTGTCAATGCTACTGATTTCATCTCTTCATCGGTATGTTTTTTTTTACTAATATTCACACACCTAACTAGAAATTTATTTGCTGTGTCGAATTTGAAATTTGTCAATATTTCAGCAATATTTGGATATTCTTGGAACTGCCAATGTCATCAAATTGGACAATGAAAAATGGAAAACAAACGAGAACACGACTGACGAAGTTATCGAATATATGAATGATGTGAAAGTTTGTGGACCGAGAGAATTGAGAGTTCTGCTCAGATGGCGAAAATCGATGCTGGAAATGTTGGAAAAGGAGAAAAAAGAGGCAGAAGGAGAGAATAAAGAGGAAAATGAGGAAGAAGAGGAATTAGATGCGGATCAGATTGAGTAAGTTATCGGGTTTCTGAAAATATAATTTATTGTAAAATTTTCAGAGATCGGGCGATGGCTGAAATCGATGAAATGATCGAAAAAGCTGGACAAGATGAGATTGCTGCATTGAAAAAGAAGAAAAAGAAGATGTTGAAAGCAAAAGCAAAGGTTTTGAAAAGACGAGAGTTGAAAATGATTATTGATGGAGATGAAGGACCGCAAGCCGAAGATCAAGAAGTTTTCGATTTGAAAAAGATTCGACGAGTTAGTCTTTCACACATTCGTGGCATAATCAGAAATTAAATTAAAATCTTGCAGGCTCGAGAATTGGCCGAATTGACGAAAGAAAATACACAGGCACCTGATTATAGTTTGGAAGATGATGAAGAAGGTTTAGGAGATGGAGAATGGGAAACTATCGAAGGAGAGGAGAATGAGTCAGTTTGACATTGTCTCTGATATTTTAAATATCTCATATTTTTCAGAAATATGCGCGAAGATTCTGATGACGAAGAAAATGATCTGATTGTGACATCTCGAAGTAATTTGAGTAAAGAAGATAAAAAGAATGTGAGAACTGAAAGTTGGTTCGAAAAAGAGGAAATTGCTGGATTATTATCGGATGAAGATGATGATGATGAAATGAATGCAATTGAAAAACACATGAAAAGATCGACTGGAAAAGAAAAGTATCAGAATACAGTATCATTTGAAAATGAGAAAAAGAAGAAGAAAAAGGGTAAGAACGGAGATGATGATGATGGATTCAATACAAGAGATTCGGAAGAAGAAGAAGATGGAAATGAAAGTGGATCGGATATGGAGGACGATGTGGCAAAACAGAGAATGAGCCGATTTGATGCTCAAATTGATATGGATGATGAGGAGGAGGAACGGTATGAAGATGGAGAGAAACGAGCAACAAAACGAAAAGCCGACAAAGTTATTATTGGAGAAGATTTGAAGGTTGTTGCCAAGAAAAAGAGATTGACACCCGAACAATTGGCATTGGGAGAACAACTCATTTATTCGAGCAAATCGGCCAGAGATTTGGAAGATTTGGGGTGGAATAGGTTAGTTTTTCATATTTTATTGGCCACAGATTCCAAAAACGATTAAAATATAAAACGAATTTTCATTTTCAGATATGCTAATAACGATGAAGATTTGCCTGATTGGTTTGTTGAAGATGAAAAGAAACATTACAAAAAACAAATTCCGGTCACAAAAGTGAGCAAACCACAATAACTCTTTCACTATTTTTCTTTTTCAGGAACAAGTTCAACTGTATCGAGAAAGAATGCGCGAATTCAATGCCCGACCATCGAAAAAAGTAGCCGAAGCTAGAGCGAGAAAACAGAAGAAGTAAGTGTGAAACTTACTTCAAAATCATTACCTCATAATTGTTTGTTTAGAATGAAGAGAAAGATGGAATCGGCAAAGAAGAAGGCGGAAGGAATTCTCGAGAATGATCAAATGGAACACTCTGAAAAGATTCGAGAAATGAAGAAAGTATATGCTGTGGCGAATAGAAAAGAGAGAAAACGAACCGAATTGGTTGTGATGAGCAAAGGAAAGAAGGGAACATCGAGCAGACCGAATGGAAGATATAAGCTCGTTGATAGGTTCGTCATTTTAAAGAATGATTGAATTTTTTGTAGTTTTTCTGAATTTTAACACGTCCGGTCACGTGGAAATGTGTTAACAAAGCACTGTTTTCTGACTTTAAATTTCAACTAGTTTAAAAAACGAATTCGAATCTTTTCAAAGTAATACCATTTTTTATTGGAAAATCTTTTTTCCAGCCGTATGAAGAAGGATCTCCGAGCCGCGAAAGCAAAAGAAAAGACAAAAGGACGCGGTGGAAAAGGAGCGAAAGGTGGAAGAAAACCAAGCGGAAAAGCTGGAGGAAGAGGCGGCGGAAGAAGATGAAACCCCAAAATCACTCAATTCACGAGGTTCTAATATCAAGAGTCTACGGTATTTTCCAACGTTTGTTTGGTTTTTGCTGAAAATACCGTATTACTCTTCTTCTTGTTTTTTGTCTGTTTTATTTTTATTTGTTATACCATTTTTTGTTGACATAAATTGTATTAGATATCTGAAATTGTTGACTTAATTGTAGAGGCACTTTTGGATCCCTCAAATAATTTGAAAAAAAAAGACAGGTGGTATTATATATTTATTAGCAGATGTTGTTGTGGAAACGAGCCAATTCGGTTGTTTTTGGTGGAGGCCTGAGAATATTATTAGCCAGAAATTGCAGATTTTCAAATGTGAGAAACAAGAGTACGGTCAGTTTTTTTTAGATTTGAAAATGAGAAATTGAAATTCTGTTGAAACTTGTTCTTTTCCCTGTCTTGTCTGGTGAATAGAATATGTTTTCTTTAATTATCTCATTTCTCAACAGGAGAAATTTTTCGAAAATTAAAATTCGGAAAAAGTGAAATTTTAAAAGATCATTTTTTTTGCTGTAAAACATCTAAATTAGCCAAGAGCTTGAAATAAACCTTTTTTTCAGATTTCTAATTCTACGAAAAACGAGAATTTGATTCTAAATTTGGATGCAAAACAGACAACTTCGAAAATATCGGAAAAATTGAGAAAAAAGAAGAAAATAGAATGGAGTAGTGGATCAATTGCCATGCTGGTTCGTTTATTTTCAGACCAAAAACTAGTAGAATTTAAAGGAGCATGCTAATTTTGCAGGCGATTCCGGTGTTTGCATTCTCACTTGGTTGTTGGCAGGTATTTAGACTTCAATGGAAATTGGAACTCATCGAACATTTGAAATCGAGATTGAGTCAGAAAGCAGGACAACTTCCCAACGATTTGACCAGGTTCGCGTTTTGTTAAAAAAATATCTTAAAAGTTGATAAAAAAAATTAACGTCGACTGAAAACATAAATCTCAAAAAAATTGTCAAATTTTAGATTTTGAAAATTGGGAAAAAAATGAAAGGCTAGTTTTCGAATTCCCAGTGAAATTTTAAAAGTTTTTATTTTCAGTGTCAACTTGGAAGATCTCGAATACAGTCGAGTCGAAGTGACTGGCCAATTTCTTCATGATCGAGAATTTGTGATCTCTCCACGTGGCCGATTCGATCCGGGTAAACCGACTTCTGCATCTGCCGGGTCATTGTTATCCGAAAATGAACTATCATCTCATGGAGGACATCTCATCACTCCGTTCAGGTTGAAAACTACTGGGTTGGTTTTTGTTTTGCGTATTTTTTAAAACTCTGGGGCTCTTGAATCTTTACAGACAGGTGATTTTGATAAACCGTGGATGGATTCCTTCTTTTCTATTTTCAACGGATTCGAGACAAAAAACCAATCCGAAAGGAATTGTCACATTGGAAGCAATTGTTAGAAAAACTGAAACTGTTAGTTGTTCCATGTAATTCCATAAAAAATACGAGCCTCTTTCAGAGACCCCAGTTCGTTGGCCAAAACATTCCGGAACAAAATATTTGGTATTATCGAGATTTGGAACAAATGGCCAAAACTCATCAATGTTTGCCGGTTTGGCTGGATGCTGCTTATGGTAAGAGAATCAAAAAAAATTCTCAAAATTATAAATTGTTTGCAGAAACTACAGTACCTGGAGGTCCGATTGGTGGTCAGACAAATATCAATGTTCGAAATGAGCATTTAAACTATTTGACAACATGGTTAGTATTTAATTTTGGATTAGTTGGACGGTTTAGATTTTCCTGGAGATTGAACAGAGCTGCCGGAGTGGGGTGGGTTCCAGGTGGGCAGCCCACTTGTAAGTGGGAAAAGTGGGCAATAATGCCCACTTGGTAATTCCCATTAAAAAGTAGAATATTCCATGGAGGCCCAGGTGTGCTTTGTTTTTCATAAAAGGTGAAGAAAAACTAGAAATGAAAAAAGAAGAAAACGAGAGATGCCCAATAGGTCAGAGACGGTAGAGAAACAAAGAAACAAATTGTTCCCAGATGGGATAATCCAGCCCACTCCACGTTTTCCTGTATTTTTTTGTAGTGGGCTGGGGTGGGCTGGGCTTTTTTCTAGTTTGCTATGTGGATCCCACTCTACCCCCCACTCCGGCAGCCATGAGATTGAAGAACAACAAAGTTTTGCAAGACAATTTTTAGAACGGACCTAGGCAATTTTCGAGAAAAGTGGAAGTGAGAAAATGTATCAGGCAAACTTCTAGGACCGAAAAATGCAGGACTGGATTCTTTTGAAAACTTGCTCTGAAATTTTAAGACGCGATAAAATCAGATTTTCGCATGCCCGGTTTACGTTAATTTAAAAAAAAAATATTTTTAGTGTTCAGTTTGAATAAATAAACAAAAAATTAATTTTAAAAAACTACCAGCGTGACCTGTTCATTTTACGAAAGCTTCTCATCAAAAAAAAAGTGAAAATAATCAATCTAGACGTGACCTCTCGGATCTCGATTGTAGGCCGTTATTTATAACCTCAAACTTATTGATCTGGAAAAAAAAAACACATTTCAGGCCAATCAGAGTTTAATGTTCCCTTTGAAACCGTTTCCCAGATTTTGAGTCCCAAATGGTTTAACTTTCATTTTCAGGTACACTCTTACTTTGGTCACAATGCTAATGTGGTTCAACAAATTTCGAAAATAATATATTTTTTCTTAATGTTTTTTGTTGAAAAATAATACGGGTTTCACAGGTTTTTTTTTTTGTTTTTTGGTTTTTAAGTGCATAATATTCTAGCAACCCTATCCGGGTTTTCTTTTTTTGTTGTTGGGATTTTTCTGAAAATCAAATTTTTTTGCAGAATGGAAGAAGAAGATGAAGGGAAGGTTAGTTGTGAAAAAAATGTTTGGCCAATTTTTTTGTTGTTGAGCGGACGGACAAAAAATAATTGCAGGGCCTTGAAAAAATAAAGAGACACGCATTTCTCCCCTCTTCGCCGCGTTTTTAGTTATTTCTTGTTGAAATATCAGATTTCTTATGATTTGTACGACATAAAAAGACGACCTAGAAATGTTTTAAAAAATTTGTTTGAAATACGAATCTGTTACTGACTTAAAAAGTGACCGGAAAAATTAAACCTGGAAGAATTTTTTAGTTTTGAAAAGTTTTCGGAGCCAAAAGTTTAGAAGTCCGATTTTTCGAAATTTTTGAGTCCAAAAAACATTGAAAAAAAAGTACATTTGTGAACATCAATACTTCGATAAATTTCGGGCCGAAAAAAACCTATGTTTAGAAATCTGGCCTGGATTATCGCTGAAAAATTTTTTTTGAAAATTGGACCTGAAAATTGTCAGTCTTGAAGATGACAAAAAATTAGACCTACATATACTTTGGCCCATTGTCGTCACCTACATTTTTGCTAGTCTAAAACTGTTTTTTAAATCGTCCCCGTGCATTTTTGAGCTTTTTCGATAATCTGACAATTTTCATTTTACAACTCAACAAAAAGTCATATTTTTCGTCGCATTTGAAAATGTCAAAGTTGTTGTCCTCCTAATACCCGACCACTCCCCAGAGCACGTTTATGTTAGTTTTTTTCTCCTTTTGTTTCCGCTCAGATTTTTTGTTGGTTTTTTTCAGAAAAAAAATGAGGAAAATGTAGAAAAAAAGAACGATATGTATTCAAATAATGGAAATAATCTGCCCTATTATCATTATCATCAATATCAACATTCCAATTATCCGACTATCAATAATTATGTAAGTTTTGACAAAAAAAAACAACACGAGGTACTGTAGTTCGAGTGAAAAAATTGGGAAAATATGGTTTTAATTTTTCGGCCCGGCTCAAACTAAAAAAGCTTCTCATTTTTGAACCGGATCGTAAAATTTTTTGAATTTTGAAATTCCAGAAGGTTACGGTTTTCGTTGGGTCTTTTAAAAGAGACGTAGAGAAATCAGATATCCGGGATCACGTCATTTTGTTATTGTTCAGAGTTCACGTTTTTGTGTAACTGGGAAGTCATCAGACCACGAAAATAAATTTGAAAATGTGTATAAATAGTTACGTGATCTAGATTATTCATTTAGTTTTCTAAAAATGAGAGTTTTGAGATTTTCCTATTTTGAAAAAAATAACAAAAGTGGAAAAAAGAATTTTAAACGTGACCTTTCGAACTGCAAACTCTTCTGCGTCTCTTCTGATCGGCGAATCTCTTCAAGACTGAATTTTTATTGAGAGTCTAAAAATGATGACGAGTTTCGTTTTTTATGAATTCAGAAACTCTGTTTTTTGTGGCTTGGTTTGTGTTTCAAACGCGATATTTTTTTTAATGTCGGAATTTTTTTCTCATATTTTTTTGTACAAAATATCCAGGCCGGTCCGAAACTCAAAATTGTCCAAATTCCATTTTCATTCTTCTCCTTTTTTTCCACTCATCCTTCTACCAAATAAAATTTCCTGGCCTCCAAAAAAAATCGAAAATCCTTTTTTCTTTTTTACGAACTTCTCGTTTTACTTTTTTTTTCAAAAAAATGTTTTTTGGGGCGGTCAAAATGGCTACTAAATATGTAATTATTTCCTAGAATGTTTTCTCATTTATTTGGCGCGGAAAAAATTCAATTTATTTTTTCTGTCCAGCCTTCTGCTCTCTTTTTTATTTACTTTTTTTGTGATTTTTTTCCAAGGATGAAAAAGATTTCACGCATCAGTGAAATATAATAAAGGACCTTTTAGAAGTTTTAGAAATTTTTGGGAAACTAAAGTAACCCGAGCTTTTAGAAATCGATTTTTCGATTCGGGCCGTATTTTTCTTGTACTGTACATTTCGTACCTCGAAAATCCCCGGACCAAAAATTTTGGGTTTTCTCAATAAAATGCTCAATTTTTACTCTCTTTCTCGAAAAAAAGACGAATTTCATGTTTGAAATGCATGAAGATAAGAGACTCAGACACGAAAACATAATTTTTTCTTTTTTCTTTTTTTGAGCGCGAAAAAAAACAAGAAAACTATTGATGCCCCACTTGTTGTTGTTGTTGTTGTCGCATAAGCTCAAGACTAGACAATTTTCAATTTCATTTTTTGTTTGTGAAATATAGCCGGATCTAACCGGTGTTAATAGTACTAAAATATTTAACATTTTCATTTTTTGTTGTTTGTTTCAGCTGTCGACATACGCTTCCACATCATCATCATTGGCTGAAAAGCCACAACAACATGCTGGAAACTACAGTAGTCAAAAAGAAAAAGAAGATGACTACAGTAATGTACCGGCAGCAATTATTATACAATTAGGTGTGTGGGGTTCATGAGAAGTGAGAATTTTGAAAAAATATTTCAGACCAACCCAGGTTTCTCATTGAATTCCAAAAAAAAACTAGGAAATTTTGAAAAGATGTTGATCTTAAAAATTTGGGTTGAAAAACCACTACGAAAAAAGAAAAATATATTTTTTCTTTTTTAATTTTCAGACCGTCCTGTAATTTTTGTGATCGGGGAAAAACCCGGAAACTATTTTTTAGATTGAGAAAAAATGTTTCAATCTCAAAAAATCCAGATTTTTCAGACCGGCCCGGGTGAAACTTTTCGACATAAACGATTTTTGCAGAAAAAGCGAATCGAACAATTGCTGCGCAAAATGTTGAAATCGATCGCCTGCGCAGTTTTCAAAATCAGAATTCGGACACGAAAATGTTGAAAAAACAAATATTCGATTTGGAAAAAGAAATGAGAGGAAGTCGAGACAGATTCCTAGAACAACAAGAACTGCTCAGCGAAATGTCCAGAGAAATGGACAGTTTGTTGCGCGACAAATTGAGAATGCAGGTATGGTCTTGAATTCCAGGCCGGCCCGAAAACTTCGGTGATTATAGGCAAGTCTACAAGAAATGGAGAAAAAATATCGAAAAGCAAAATATGCAACAAAAGAATTGGCGAGAATTCTCGAAAATGATACAAGTTCCAAATATAATCTAGATGGAGGATTCGAATCAGAAGATGATGACAATGAGGGTTTCGAGAATACTTCACTTTTCCAAAGATCTCGACAATTATCAAATCAACAAAGTAGCAAAGATTTGAAAACAAAAGCAGAACGAATTATTGAACAGGCTGAAGAACGGAAAAAGAAGGAGATGCAGGTCAGATAACATTTTAGATCAGGCAATTCAGAACTTCCTGAATCTCTCTAAACTCTTCTGAATTTCAGTCAAAAGAACGTGAAATAATGGAAAAAGTGTTGAGCGACAATGAGATGTTGTTGGTTGAGTTGGAAAGAGAAAAACAGTTGAGCGAATCGATTCAAGACGATTTAGAAAAAACCAGAACTATGGTGAGTTGGCGAAAACTACAGTAATCCAGTTGAAATGAAATAGCCGTTTTGTTGCAGATTTTGGATCGAGACGAACAAATAGTTGATCTGAAATCAAAATTAGGAAAAGCTGAAAAAGAAACAAAACAAGTTGAACAGGATCTATCTCGAACATCTACTGATCTTGCATTGGAACGAGCTCGATGTGATGCTCTCACACTTGAACTACATGAATTGGATGCCATTTTTGCGCAGGTTAATTATTTGAAAAGGATTTATTTTGGCCCGATTGTGGCCCGAGTCAAAACTGATTCTTGATGCCTCGTTTTCACCCGATTTCAGCCAGATTCTGGTCCTAAACAGGCCTGATTCTCATAAAATTCTGAACACAAATTCAACCAGATCTTTGGGTATTTCTAATCTGAATTCTACCCATTTTTGGATTGTACTACCCATGATTTCATCCCAAATTATCCAAAGGGTATTTTATTGAAATTTACAGACTCAATCAACAGTACAAGCATTCGCCATCGAAAATGAGCAACTCGACGAAAAGTGTCGCGATGCTCATCACACGATAATCTCTCTGAATGCCAAACTGTAAGTATCTCGCATTTTCCCTTTTCCAGACCCCTTTGGGTTACTGTACTTTTGCAGAAATGATTGTGCTTTATGTCGACCGTGTAAGTGTAGATGTCCTGTGTTTTTTTTTTGTTTTCTCAAAAAATAAATACTGTTGTTTGTTTTTTCAGAGAAGCGCAAGGCAACGATTTGGTTCAAACGAAAAAGGCGCTTCGAAACATGTCTGCGTCTCGCATATCTCCATGATCTCTAACTCTTTCTATCATTTTTATTGTGATTTTTTTGTTTAGTGGCCAAAATTATAAAATCTTTGGTAAAACTACAGTAATCTGAGGAGTTCCTGTTCAAAAACCGGACTGGGCTTAATAATACAGAAAATTAAGTTTTGTCGAAACTACAGTAACCTGAACAAACTGTTTTTTTTTTGAAATTTTATCGGGTCGGCTCGGCTTTCTCCAAACGTTACAGTAATTCTTGTAACTTTATGATTTATAAGTCTGAGAATGCAACCCAAAACTACAGTAACCATCCGGGCCGGATAAATAAGAGTTTTAAATAAAAATCTACAGTCATTTTCAAAAACATTCAGGCCACGGTGGATTTTTGAAATCAAAACTACAGGTACAGTAACTATTGAGGAAAAAAAAATTTAATTTAGTTTTTTTCACAGTGGTTTTGAAAATATGGGAAACTACAGTAACCTAATTGTCTTATTGTATTTTTCGATCTGCATCAAAACTACAGATGTGTCTGTCCCTCCCGTTTTTCTCTCATTTTTTCCAATCAATAATTTGTGGCTTCTTCTCATATCTCGTTGTCCTAGCAACCGGCCATATTCCAACTTTTCTGCACACATTTCACTCATTTATTTATTCAACATACATATATCTATTCAACAATGCCTGAAACAAAGGCTGCCTTCTCATCTTCCACAACTTCTTCATCTTCATCTTCTTCTTCTGATCCGGATAGTGTTGCTCAATGGAATGTTCCACTTCATGATAAGGTAGGCTTAGCCTAACACTCAGGCTTATCTTTTCTTATTGTAATTTTAGATTCATAAAATCGAATTCGAACATGGTACAACTACTGGCAAACGAGTTATCAAAGTGGATGGGAAGGTAACAAAAGGGGCGGAGCTAAACTACAGTACTACTGTGAAAAGATTTTCAAAATCCGATAAAAATTTGGAAAAAAAAGTAATCTTTGAAAACGGAAACTTTCAAAACTCGGTCCAGGGGTTACAGTACTAAATAAATTTTCATATTGGGATTTCCTGACCTGAAAAGCGATCAAGATATGATTAAGATAAACTACAGTACTGCTGAAACCAGAAAATTCAGATGTTTCTCAAACTACAGTACTCCCCGAAATGAAATGATACTTTTTGAAGGAGATATTGCGTCGTGATTGGATGTTCAAATTGGTTGGAAAAGAGAATTTCAAAGTTGGTGATATGAGATGCACAATAAATGTAGAAGCCTTGGGAACATTTGCATATGAATACTCTTTGGATGTAAACGGAAAGACATTTCAAAAGTTTCGAGATGATCAAAGTCGAAAACTAACAAGTTGGGAAACATCACTTGGCGGGGAAGATATTCGGATTGTACTCGATAAAGAATCAATGGAAGTGTGGGTAAATGGACGAAAAATAGATACGGCCGGCGAATTTGTCGAATTCGGAACCGAAACACATTTCGAAATCGGAAGACATGTTTGTAAAATTGTCGCAACATCAAGTGGAAAGAAAAAGTTGGACCAATTTCACACAAAAACTTGAACAATTTTCCATTTTTTTAGAACTGGCGTCACTCATACACTCTATGTCGATAATGTTCAACTTCGATCACCGGAAAAATAATCATTTATTTTTTTAAAATTATATATTTTTTGGTGAAAATAAAGTTTTTTCCTTGTAAAAATTAGCCTTCTTCAGCTGAACCCACAGAAAAGTTAAGCACACCATGCGGTAAAACAGCAAAAACATCGTGCCGCACGATGCCAAAAAAGGGGAGGAGCCTAATAATTTACACGTGTCCTTGTGATTTATCCGTTTTTTTTTGCGTTTTTCACTAAACTTTGAGTAATTTTCAGATTTTTTTTTTGAATAGTCCGTGGTCGAGATCGAACCCGGTTGTATATATATATACCCATAAATTATGTTATCTACAAGAAATATTATTACGATTTTGGTTAGTTTTCTGAAAAAATAATTTTCCGTAGAAAATAAACTTTGCAGAGTTGTATCTTATGTGCAATCATTGTGAATGGACGAAATCAAAATGCGCAGAAAAAGTCGAAACTTTGTGGAAATGTAGCCTGTGATGGTGAGAATTAATCCAAAACAAGAAATTTAAAAGAAAAAATTACAGAAGTTTTGTTTAAAACTCGGGTGAAACGTGTGATGGGTGTGAACAATGATCCGAATTTCCTGAAACTTGTCGATAGTGCAATTGTAGATGTTTATGCTGTCAAATTTAGTGATCGATTTGATATCATGGAAGGGAGGGTTAGTGAAAGTTTCAAAAATAGTTTTTTGTTGATTTGCGTGCTTGAAGATTGGCGAGTCTCGCGGGTTTTTCTACACCGGTGCAATTGATATGAGCCCATATGCCGAGTTTTTGCGAACATCAATATCTGAAAAGAAAGAAATGCAAATGATAAGTCAAGATCCGGCAGATTACGGAGACAAACGGATAATTGGAGTGGTTCATTCAGAGCTTGATCTGGTTCGAGATTATAATGCGAAAGCGACCGACGTTGCTCGTGAAAACGGGCTACCTTTGCCAGAATTGTTGCCCGTTCCACAACCAACCGATAACAGCGGACATGGACATAGTCACGGACCAGGTGGACATGGGCACAGCCATGGACATAGTCATGAAACTGTTAAACCAGCATCTCCACCACCACCACCAGCAGTCACAACAACACCTGCTCCTGTTCCCGAAAGTGTACCTGAAAGTGTACCTGTTCCAACCCCAGAAACTCAACCGGTTATCAAGCTGAATAATGTATTGGGAACACCAGATATTATAGAAAAGGATTTGGAAAAGTATATTCAAGAAGATATTGAAAAACAGAAGAGATCTGCGCTGTTGAAAGAAGCTCCATCAAATCCTGAAGATCCTGTTGTTACTTCACCGCAACCAGTTCCTATTACACCACCAACACCGAAAGAGGAAATTGTAGCAACGCCAGAAGTAAAAGTCGTGGAACCGAATGTTGAAATCGTTGTATCGCAGCCAGAACCTGTTACAGCTCCAACGCAGGTTGAAGTAGCGCCAACACCGGAAGTTAAACCGATCACGACTCCACCACCACCACAAGAGGAAGTAGTGGTAACACCAGAACCAATCACGATTCCACCTCCATCACAAGTTGAAATTGTACCAACACCTCCAGAAGTACCTGTAAATCCTACACCGATTGTTCCTGAAGATCCAGTAATCGCTGAACCAATCACTCCAGAAGTTGTTCCGGAAGTTGTTGAAACTCCACAAGACGTTGCTCCGGAAATTGTTGCTACTGAGATTCCGATTCCAGTTGTTGATGTCACAACGACACCGGTACCAATTGAAACTGTCAAAGAGCCCGAAATTGTGCACATTAAAGAAGAATTGGTGAGTATTTGATAAACTTTCAAATTGTATTTCTTGAAAAAAAACAATGTAAAACTCATCGGCGCAAAGTAGAACATTTTTAACCTTGAAGTTTGTAAAAACATAAATCGGGAAAAGTCGTCTAAAAAAGCGGCCCTGCCGGGAAGGGTTTGGAATTTTATTTCTCAAAACAAGAAACAACCCCTCAGTGAAATGAAAACGCTGGAGCAACTCCAAATTGAGGAGTTGATTAGGAGTACTCTGAAAAAAACTCTGGAGCGGCACCTTATTCACTCTGGAGCAACTCCAATTGTAGGAGTTCCTCCGGAGTCAACAAGGTGCCGCTCCAGAGTTTCCAGAGTACTCCTAATCAACTCCTCAACTTGGAGTTACTCCGGAGTTTTCATTTCACTGAGCCTCTTTCAACAAAAAAAACTTGTAGAAACTTTTTTGAGATGTTCTAGAAATTTAATAAAATGTGCTACGAGGAAGTCCACATTTCCGCCGAGGCAAAATACATGAACAATTTAATGTGTGTGATTAACCCATTTGTCTGTTTGTCTTTGACGTGTATGCTGTTAAGGGTACATGCTACAAGGATGATTGCGAAGGATTACAGACCACTACAACATCTCCACCACCAGTTACAACTCCACCGCCTGCAACACAAGAAGATGCCGATTTTTTGAAATGGGAAGCTGAACGTGCAGCCGCTTCGCAACCAGTTCAAGAAACTAGCAATCATTCGCAAATGGATGTTTGTGGTATGTTTCTTTTTCCAGATTAATTTAAAAACTGAAAGCTGTTTTTTTTCAGAGCCAAAAGTGTCATCAGGACTGATCGACTTCATTCGGTCAACATTCAGTCTCGGAAACATCAGTGATGCGAGTATTGCCTTCTACGTCAACCTCACATTCTTCTTATCATCATTGATACTTTATCTCATTGTTCAATCATTATCATCATCCTCAGAACCAGAGAAATTCGATCGTTTGGCATATTTCAATTTGATCACAAAACACAAAGAATTGGAATTGAAATTGAAATCGGCTGAAGCTTCGAAAAGAGCACAGCAAGAAGTTGTGCAACCTCAAAATGATCAAGAATTGATTGCTTTGAAACATCAGTAAGTTTAGATATGGTTGTGAAGAAAACTGATTATTTTCTAGACATCAACATCTTTTACACGAACTTCAATCAATAACATCTCAACGAGATACATATGAACATCATATGAATCAATGGAAAATGTCTTCCGATGAAAAACAGCAGGAAATTGAAAAGTTGAAATCGGAGGAAGCAGAATATTTGGAAAAATTGGAGAAAAGTTCGTATGGAGGACAAGAAGTTGCTAGGGAATTGGATTCGATTCGAGAACAGTTGAATGGTGAACTCTTTTTTTTTTGACATTCAAATTGAAAAATGATACTTTTCAGAAACTCAAAAAATAGTGTTACTTCGACAAGAAGAATTGAATAAAGTAAACGCGGAAAAAGATGAATATAGACAGAAATATGAGAAGGGATTGGAAAATCTGAAAAACATCCAAGAGCGAATTGAAGAAGTACAAAAGTTGAACGATGACATTGAAAATGATCTGAAACACGCGAAACTTGAAAATACGAATCTACTCGAAATTGTTGAACAGTATGAGAAAAATCAGAACGAAGGAGGATCTGCTGGAGCCGAATCAGGAGGGTCTGGTTGGTCTGATTTTGGAGACAATGATGAGATTGAGGGTTTAAAAAAAGAAGAAAAGACACCCGAATCATCACAAGTTGGTATTGTTCAAAACAACAAGAAGGAATTGGATGAACTGAACAAAAAGATTGAAGAATTAGAGAAAGAAGTGGAAAATTATCGAAAATTGTATGAAAAAGAGAGAAATGAAAGAATAAATGGATCGAAGGGTTTGGATAAAAAGGTTGAAGAATTGGAAGAAGAAAAGAGAAAATTATCTGGAAGAGCTGATGAATTGGTGCATATGTTGAAAGAGGCATTGAAAGATTCGACAAAGTTCAGAGAGGAAAGTAATTCGAAAGATAAAGAATTGAGAGAAGCTGAAGATTTGTTGAAGAAAAAAGAGGAAAAGATTCAAGAAGTTGACAAAGAATACAAAAGATGGTTGTCCGAGTATAAGAAATTGGAAACGAGAGGATTCCACGAGGTGATGCAATTGAAAAAACAATTGGATGATTTGAAAACGACACAAATGTTCGGAGGATTGACACATCATTCACCAACACTCGGAGAGTTTGGCGGAGCACCGGCTGAAAGATTGGCATCGCCATTGGACGAACCGATTTGGGGAGAACCGGAATATCCACCAAAAATTGCTGGTGGACGGTAAGTTGTTGTGAATTTCATTTCATTTGATGTTATAATTGTTGATTTTGCAGCCAACACATGATTCCTCAACAGGAAGATTATTTCTCATCTGAAAGTATGACACTTCCGAGCAAAAAACGAGTTAGTCGACGATCTGTAGTTGGAGGAGGACTAACATCGCCGAATGATGAAAAATCGGGTGGAAAATCGAAAAAGGAAAATGGAGCATCGGGAAGTGGATCGAGAAGAAGATCGAGGAGTCATGGAAGACAACCACTTGTTTATAATGATCCATTTGCACCATATATACCACCTTCTTCGGATTCCAGTTTTATGTCACATCCGGATCCAAGGTAACCAGCAAAAAATCATCATAAATAACTTTTTGTCGAAATCAAACTACGAACATACCCACCTTTAGAGTGTGACTGAAAATTTTCGTTAGTTCTGATAACAGCCCTTTTTTTGAATTCTTCATCACGGCACGAAATTCCCGATCACTCCAGTATGAGGAAAAATAGAATCAAAAATGAAAAACAAAAATGTGGTCTTACTAGGCCACGCAGAGTTTTTCTCTGTGTATTAAAAAACGTGACCGATTCATTGTTTTCCATTCAATCCTGTTTTTTTTTTCAGATTTGCTCCTTTGAATCGTCGACACAGCAAAAGTGGACAACTTCATTATTCATCTGGCGGTTCAAATAATGATGCAAGAAGTCCTCCTCCAGAAATGCCATTGCTCAGTGCTATTCCACCACCGGGTGTCCGAAAACCATCGAGTAAACGAATCGGTTTGTTTTTCTTTGTATTTTGAAAGGGACGATGGTTTGATTGAAAACCTTAGAGACTGTCACGGTTTCAGACCATATAATTTCGAGCTCAAGTTTTTTGTGTGATTGAGATTCATGTTTTCTTTTTTTCAGAAACTTCTCTACATGGCAAATAAAACAAAATATTGGTTCAATTTTTTCGTCATATTTACCCTATCTAATTTATTGTTTTTTTCTCTTTCTCTTATCTTCTATTTTTTTGCGATGATACGAGTTTTTCCCTTCTTTTTCCCCCTCTGCTCGAATATTTTTCTAGGTTTCTATTCTATCCAAAAGTTTTTCCATTTTTCTAATTTATTTCTTTTGGGTTCTGGTTTTGCGTGTAGTAGTTTAGCTAATTTTGAGAATATGTGAATAATTCGTGTAAATTTTGAATTAAATTCTTCCCCGTTCCTCTCCAATTTATTTAGTGATTTTTTTAATTTAGTGATTTTTTTCTTGTATCTGTGTCTGAAAAATATATATAAATCATTCTTTTTTTTGTAACTTGAGAAAGTGACGAAACGATTTTTGGTAGATTTTCCATGTTTATTTGAAAATTTGGGATTTGGAATTTTGAAAATATTTTTTTTTCTGCAGATGGAGGCGAAATTGAATCAGAATATACAGAAAATGTTAGTTTGTTTTTTTTTCTAGAAAAAAAGTAAGTATCAATTGATTTTTTCAGGATGACACATGTTGGAGCAAGTGGTGTTAGTGTGGCGGATAAAAATGGATTAGCATTGATTTCGAAAGGGAACCTCGATGTTAGTTTTCTAGAAAATTATCACGATTGAAAAATGTATTTTGATCAAAAACACCATTTTTCATATTTTTACAAAATGGGCCGGACTGAAAAAATATTTCCTGTTTTCCTCCACCAGTTCAAAGAGACAGTTTGCAGTCTAAATTCGCCGCAACAAGCACGTTAATGATGGCAGATGCTAAAAACTTTTCGGCGTCTGCAAAATATGAAAATCCAATTATCACACTCCACTCAACAAATGGTTCCAAAGTAAGCAATTTTATTCTCTATCATCTCAACTCAATATTTTCAGCTAACAATTGTCAATAGACACGGAGAGACAGTTACTTTGCTTAGCAAATGAAATTAATTTGAAAAATTATCGGGTTTTTGTGTATACTAACATTTTTATGACCATGACATCTGTTGAATAAATCTATAAAATCAGACTAATTTTTATTTTTATTTCAAATAGCGATACTTCTTTCTTCTATCGATGCCTTCAATGAAATTAGTCAATGCTTGACATAAAATATAAGTGATCATAATACCGATGACAAATAAAATAAACAACATCCAAGACTGTAAACATCAATCAATAAGAGAATTACCGTTTTTTGACTTTTTAAATACCTGCAAAAAAGCTCGACAATGGTTATTGGATTGATTCGAATCATCGAGCCAATAGAAAAACATATTATGAGATCGACAATTTTTGCTGCTCAACTGAAAATATGTGCGAGATGGATGGCTAATATGAGTAACACAACTTACGGCGAGAAAGTGTCCCTGAATATCGGCTCGAACAATGTGAAACATGAAAAATCCAGTCAAAATGGACACTTTCGATGACATTTTCTACTGTAATTTGTTCCTTTTTTGAAACCATCTCTTTCCCATCACTTACTATTTTTTGATTTTTCCAAAATGTTTCATTTTTTTCTAATTTATTCCATTCAACAACTCTTCAATATCTATGTCACGTCAATTTTTATTTTTATATATTTTTTTTTCAAAAAAAAAAAATACGATTCGTGATCACTTTGAAATCAAGAGTTTAATCACAACTTATTCGACAGTCTTCTCCAATTGGTTTTTCGAGTTCGTAACTGTCTGACTTTTCGCCACTTTCAGCAAGAAACACCCATCGTGGAATTCTAATCTCCCATTTTTCAATTTTCTTCGTGTTCTCGATAAAATGACCTCAAAAAAAGTGTAATTTTGTAACTCTGCCAGACGTGCACCTGGCGCACCAGAGAAATAAAAAACTTCATTTATTCTTTGTTTTACCATTCTCTCCGGGTGTACTGTATCTAAACTACAGTAATATTTTTATTTTTTGAAAAAACTGTCATCATGATGTATCATCTATGGGACGAGCTGAGAGAGTGAGTTTTTTGTTGTTGAAAACTTGACAATCAATTTTTTTCTGAAATTCAAGTTTTATATTTGACTCACACTTTTTCAACTATGAAGAAATTTTTCTGAAATTTAATAAAATTTATAATATAACAAAAAAAAATTTGCCAGGAAAAGTGAAAGGTTGAAATTTGGCTTCAAAGTTAGAAATGTAGAGTCTTGCCACATTTTTTAATGTTCTACAAATTTTTTTTCGGTTTTTCGATTTTTTTCCAATTTTCAGAAAATCATCTTTCCAAGTTTTGTCCCCAAAACAGTGTTTTTGAAAACCACAGTAATCTTTTCAAGAGAAATCGGGAACAATGAAGTTTGAAAACTTTGAAAAACATTTTCATGAAATTTCCAGAACACCTTAAAAACCTTTTTTTTACTCTTTAGTCTACAACTTATTTGAATTTGATAAAATTTCAGAACTCTCTACAAAGTTATCTCTATTAATGTGAACCAACTACTACAGACAGAGGTTAGTGATTTTTTCTCGATTATCCAAATTTCGGATATTTCAGATATGGCTAAATCTTCCCAATATCAGTTGTACCGATAGGACGTTGTTTTTGCAACTCTTGTACTATTTTATTTTATAAATTTCATCATAATTTCTGTTAATAAAAACATCTTCCACCCTCCCAACATATATATTTAGGTATTCAATTCTTCGTCAGATGGCTGAACAAATAAATTTCTTTGAATTTTCGAAAAAACCACTTCGCATTCATATTTATTTTTTGGGGGAAAACAATTGTCTCAATTTGCAAAAAAAAGTCGGGAAATTTTTGAACTATGTTTTCCCAAAAAATTAGTGAGAAAATTTTTTGCAAAAGACAGTTACACAGACAATTTGAGATGGATCCATAAAGTACAACAGTGAAAAATGGATTCGTAATGAATCCGAAAAGTCACCATTTCTATGATTTTTGAGAATATGGATCCGTTAGTTGTCCTTTTTGGGTCCATTTTTGAGTGTTGTACTTTATGGATTCATTCCAAATTGTCTGTGTACGAACTCGAAAAACCAATTGGAGAAGACTGAAAAAATGAACTTGACATTTTGAAAGATAATTTACTTGGTCCATGAATTTACTCTCATATGAGACAAAAAACAAGTTCAACAATTTTTTGAAGAAATTTTAAAATTTATCGAAAAACAACTGCGCAGTACTGCACTCAGAAAAGTCAACGCGCGATAGTGGCGCGCTTAGCGCGTGGAGGCGCTCAGCGCGTCATATTTTTGTTTTTCTTAGGTGGAAAAAATAACCGGAATGTTCGCTATTGCTATTTACTCGCAAGATTTAAGCGTTTTTATGCTTCACCCTTTTTTCTAGTTCAAAAAAATAATGAAACATTGTTTGAACTTCATTATAAAAAAAGTTCAAAAATAACAAGCAGTTTACTTGAAAACCAAAAAAAAAGTGGGCAAAAAAAAAATTAACGAACAACGACACTCCGAAATGACACACAAAATTTTTAAAAATGAGAGCGCGCGATCGCAGCGCGATTCCACAAAATTAGTTTTTCACAACGCGCACTAGCTGCGCGCGCAGCCAACGCGCACACTTCTCGAGATCGCGCGCTAACCACGCGCGCGTTGACTTTTCTGAGCAGATTGAAAAAAAGTACAGTACGAAAGTTTATAGGCGCACAAGTATGAAATGTATTTTTTCTCGCCACGGAGCAGTTTTATGAAATAGCTCATACCATTTATTGTCAATCCAGCCAGATCATCCAACGAGAATATGATCTACCGTCTGAATCTCTCAGTTTGACATGCTCTTTCATCGACTTTTTGTGGTAGATCACTTTTCCCGTTGGATGATCTGGCCAGATTGACAATATCACTGGGATGTGTGTTTGTCGGATTACCGTCCACCAAGTAAAATGAAAAAAAACTCAAAACTGTCTTCAAAACTGTGTGAATCGAATGATCGATGCCAGCAATTATAGTTGAAAAGCTGGATTCACACTTAAATGTTGTTTTAACCCAAACTTCTGTACAAATCACCTTGTTTTAGTCCCCTTATAGGAGGGACAAATGAGAGAGGTAGACGCAGAAATGGAAGAAAAAAAAAATAGAAATGTAACGTGAGAGTTGCAGACAAAATAAACAGGTCTCACGACGAATACTTTTTATTTCCGGGAATTTTTAATGATTCAATAGAGCGAACATTCCTCTTTTGTCAGCGTCAACTCTCTCGTTTGTCCGCCCTAAAACAAGGTGAAATTTAGTATGTCACATTGCTATGTCAACTTTGAACCCGTAGTTGTCATTTTTATGAAATGTACACTTCTAAATCCATGGTACCATGGTATTTTCCACTTTTTACAATGTTCGCGTCAAGCGTAAAACACTTACTTCTTTTGTGTTTGCTGGCGCATTTGAAAAAAATTTCGTGTCGCGCTCGATGTTTTTTCCGGTTAAAATACGCATGTTTTCATGAGCGGGTTTCAGATTTTTTTGTTAATCAATGATGTTAAAAAGAGTAAGAATGACTTAAACATTGCGAAACATCTGAACTTTCAGCTCTAACCTTTTGTTCCATATTTTCATCATCACAATCTGTCAAATTTATATTTTTCTCTCTGTTTTTTACTCAATATTTCATCATTCTCATTGATTTTCTCAAATTGTTTATCATTTTCAGAATGGACTCCGCCGACCCTCAACTTGCCCGATTCTTGCAACAACTTCAAGCTGAAACTCAGCGTCAAAAATTCACCGAGCAGGTAACTCTGAAATGCGCATCTATTTAAAAATGAATTAATTTTTATTAAAGGTTCACACTCTGACCGGTCGATGCTGGGATGTGTGTTTGTCGGATTATCGTCCACCAAGTAAAATGGATGGAAAAACTCAAAACTGTCTTCAAAACTGTGTGAATCGAATGATCGATGCCAGCAATTTCATGGTCGAACATTTGCAAAAAATGAATCATGGACATGTCTAAGTTATGAGAAAAATGACTTTCTGTTGCATTTTTATCTGTTTTCTTTTTCGATTCCTTAGGACCGATTATTGTTTAGTGAATTTTTCCATAATCGTTTTTCTATCATCACAAATCAATGAGTATTCGAAAACTCTGAAATTTCTAAATTATCTGGCGAAAAACATGAAAATATTGAGATTCAGATGATAAAACTGAAAGGAAGTCGCTTGGAAGCAGAAGTTGATCGGGTTAGAACTGATGGAAATTGGAAAAGATTATCCGAACTGTTACCATCTGTAAAATCGAAAAATTCCGGATTAGAAGATTCGTTCGATTTATTTCAAGCTGAAATTATTCTTGAGACATTTTTAGAGCAACTCGGAGGTTTGGTTTCAATTTAGAAATATTAACAAGAAAATGAAAATGAGGTTTCAGAAGTTTTACGACCTCATAAAGATCATTTGGAAAAACTTCACAATGCTGAACAACTTCTAATCACAGTGATAAAAGAAAAAACGGGAAATGCGAGTGTATATTTGGAAGCAAACATATTATTGGCAAAATTAGAATATGCTTGTGTTGAATATCGAAAAGCATTAACAGCCATCGAAATGTCTGGAATGGAAAAGGGAAATACTCCATTTCGAACATTGAGAGCATTGAGATTAGTTGCTGAAGGATATGCGATCAAAGGATTATGTTTAGAATCAATGGAAAATACAAGAGAACATAGTTGGAGTGTTACCAGTAATATAAGTACAAATAGTAGTAGTCAAAATGAGATAAAAGCATTGAACTGTTTCGAAAAATCCGCCGAATTGGCTATATCTTATATTAATGAACTCGAAAAGGCTTTGAACAATTCGACAAATGGCAATAAAAATATTACGGGTGGTATTGGAAGTGGAGGAGGAACTAAGCAACAGGAAAAAATTGGTGAGACACTTTTCAAAAACTTCTCTTTCAAAAAATCTTCATGGAAAATATTTTTTCAGACTTTAAAAAATATAAAAAAATACAGTATATGTTTTCCAGCTAAAATCAATAAGTCTCACTACGAAATTTCGGAAAAATAGGGCGAAATCCCATATTTTTGAAAATAGAAATCTCATCTTCCTGTCCCGAATTTTATCAAAATTTATATTTCAAACTTATATCAATCACAACCTAATTTTTCGAATATTTCAGGCGAAATTCTGGAGCGTTGTTTGGAACGTGTGGCTGTTTTGCGTGCCAAAGATACAGTAGCACAACGAAAGAATGGGAGTGAAGGAATTGAATGGTATCGAAAGATAATAACATGTTTGGGAGACAAATCGACAGGAGAAAGACTGCAACAAAAACTGTCGAGACAATTGGCCGAATTGTTGATACGAGCCACTGTCCCAACTGAGGAAAAGTCGATGATGAGCGAAGCGTTGAGTGTCAAATCGCAGAATTTGAGGTATCCACTTTTTTTTTAATTTCACCGAAACCATACCTCGCCCACAAACGTGGAAATCCTTATTTTCAGAATGTCCCCCGTGTTTTTTCACCCAAAATTTCCTAAAAAATTCTGTGTTGTCTGAATTACTGAAAAATTTCCGCTTTTTGAAATTGTGCCGCGTGGATTTCCACATTTTCGCCGAGGTAAATATGACCGAAACCTTTTTTTTCCCAAAAATCAATGAAAAAACTGACCAAAACGGGTCAAAAAATTTTTCTTTTGCGTAAGATGAATTTCAAACACATTCACAACAGTGTACTGTAGTTTCAGAGCTAGATTTTTTAGATAAACAACACTTCAAGTTTCCCAAATTCTTAAAATATTTTTGACTTACAAAATCATATTCTAGATTTTTCTCCCATTTTAAGTTGATGATCTTTTCCCAATCATCTTCATGATTTTTCAAAAATTTCAGTTTCTACACGGGTTCGAATCGTGCATATTTTGCTCCGTCATCTCGAATCGAAGAAGTTGTTTTACTTTTATTGATCAGTGAAGTATTGTCGACAAGAGAAGTTGTTTTGTCGAGATCCGATGATTTATCCAATAATCGAACACAATCTCTGCAAAATGCTAAATCCGTGTTCAATTTATTGACATTGGTCTGTTTTTTTTTTTTGTTTGGAAATTGAGAAAAAATACCAAAAAAATATCTAATTCTATTTTGGTAAGAGACAGTTCCAATAAAAATTCTAGAATTTTCAAAATTGTTTTAAAATTATTGTTATGTAACAAAGTTCGTTTTTTTGCCAAATGATTCCGATCCGGCTGCGCCAGTTTATTAAAAATTCAAAAATTTAAAAGTACATGTTTGTACACTATTGAAATTTTTAGGCGGGCTCAGATTCCAAATTTCAGTTTGTTTCAAAATATACAAAAATACATCTCATTGATGTTCTTTTCTCTTTTTGTTGTCGTAGTAATCTGACTGGTTTCACACGTTTCGAAAAAAAAGACCAACAAAAAAGTAAAATGTTTTGTTGCAAAATAATTTGAGCGACAAAAAAAGCCAATTTCATTTGTCACCTTTTTTTGCCCTTTTCTTCGTTAACTTTTTAGCGAAAGGAAGATTTTGTTTTTATTCTTCTAAGAGAAAAAAATTGTTGGATTTTTAAAACCAGTTTCCCCTGTTCCTATTGTCTCTTTTCTTTTTTTTGGGAGTGAAAATTTTTGAAATTAGCATAATTTTGTGTATTTTGCAGGTGCTCTCCACTCTTCGACAATATCATATTTTGGCAACCATTTATGAACGAGCGATGAAATTTGCAAACAATGATTCGTTTTTGTGGTATGTTCCTTTAAATTTTTTTAAAACAATTTTGGGTATTACAGTATTCTTATACAAATCAGTTATAGAAATGTGGATTTTTAGTCGGAGAGAAATAAAAAAACCTGGAAAATAAAACTATTTTCAGGCAACAATTTGCTCTTTCGTCGATTTGTCGTGGTCGTTTCACTCGAGCCGCCCGTGTTTTGGAGCAATCGATAATAACAACCAGTGATAGTGGTAGCTCATCATCAAATAATGAAAATGTCGAAAAATCCGAAAATGGATCATCTCTTCATTTGACAAATAATCCATCGTGTGCTCTTTCAATTATATCCGAATACATGCTATTATCACAAATCAATATCGAACGATTTGCCAATTTCTCGGCCGCCAAACAATATTCGAAAAAAGCGATTGAATTGTGCTCGAAAGATGGACAATTGATGTTTTTGAGGGGAAGGTGTTTGTTGATACACGCCATTGCTAATGGGTTCGTCTTTTTCCCTTTATTGCCTGAAATTCTGAAAATCATGATCCAGACATACCACACAAATACGCTTGCCTAATAAATATGGCCGAACCAGGCCCGAGAAGATTTTTGACTTAAATTCTCGAAAAATTTGAGAAATTCTCTACTTTTGTACCAATAAGCTTTCACAAACATTTTTTGTCACACCGAATATTAACCTATTTGAGCTTGAAAGCCCCGAAAAGTTTCGGGTTTTTTTTCGGAAAAGTTAAAACGAAATTCACAAAATCCATCAACCGTAAACTTCTTCGTTAGTTTGCAGATTTGAAGCACAAGAAGAAACAATTTGGGAGCAGAGAAAAACAAAATTGAGTAAAGCGGTCGAATTGATTGAAGAATGTGTTGCCTACGATCCACATGACTATTTGGCACTTTATTATGCTGCCTATTTTCATGCTATTTGTAAGTTTTTTCGTTCCAGTTTTAAGGGAAAATTCACAAAACTTGATGGTAGAAAAAGTTGGCGGAGTTATGTTTTCTTCACCCTCGGGATTGGGCGAAAAACCATCTCGAGTTTGAGTAACCTGTTCAATTTTTGCAGCTCGAGACCTTGAATCGGCAAAAGATAGATGTAGTCGAAGTCTGGCACTGAACAATGATCAACCATGTGCTCTCATGTTATTAGCTCTCATATTCACATCTTATGGCGATCTTAAAGGAGCATTAGAACTTGTTGTCAATTCATTGAACGAATTCGAAAACAACTATGGTCTGTTGGTACTTCGATTGCATATTGAGACGAAATTCGGAAGAATTGAAGAATCACTCGACACGTCGACTAATTTGTTGGATTTTTGGAAGAAACGAGATTTGACATCTTCTATTTTTGCATATTCCGGTAATCTTTTTAGACCAAAACATCTGAAAAATTCCAATTTTTTATTAATTTTTTTCAAACCAGAAGTTACATTTTTTCAATAGTTTCATTTTCTGAAAAGAACTTTTTTTAAAACTCAATTGTTGTATATTTACAGGCGGAATTGATGAAGACAGATCACAAAAAACAATGAATGGATTCGAAAATGTAGGAAGTGTTGCAGCACTAGGAAGGGAAGGAAGTATTAAAGGAACACCCTCACTGGGAGGACGAGATGCGAACAGTACGACACCAATTGGTCTGATGAGCACTCCTTCTTTCACTACCACTCAACATGTTCCTTTAATCAATTCGTTGCCCACAAATGCATCCAATGTTGATTTGTCAAGTTTGTTTTTCGGGGGGAAATTGAGCTGAAATTAGGTTTTTCCCGATGTATTTTAAGAAAAATTTAATTCGAATCTTGAAGTATTCTGGACTAAAAATTTTCCAGTTTTTGTTTCTAAATGTTTTCGGAAATATTTTATTTATGTGTTTTTTGCAGTTGGTGATAGTGGTGTCGCAGCATCGGAAGGTGGTCAATCATCAACAAGTGATAGTGGAACAATTGCAAACAACAGTCTAATCTCATCAGATAGTTGGTCGAAGTTCCGAACACAGGCTGACATTTGGATGACATTGGCCGAACTATATTTATCCGAAGGAAAACTGTCAGATGTTTCGAAATGTGTCGAACAAGCTGTTGTTCTATTTCCGCATTCACCTCAAGCCATGTATTTAAAGGGTCGATTATTGGCATATCGAGCAAATCTATTGGATGATCAGATAACAATTAATAGAATTCGAGGAGAAGCAAAAGCGGCTCTTTTGAGTGCACTTGCTATCGCACCAAGTCATTCATCTTCTTTATCAGCACTAGCTAATATGTATTCGGATGAGGGAAATCTCAAAATGGCTGAGCATATGTTGAGGTATATTGATGTTAAAAATATGAATTTTGATCGGAAATTTTGGAAAAGTTAGATTAAAACGTTTTTGATTGCAGAGAAATGGTTCGTGATGATCCGTTGAACTGTGAATGGTGGCAACAATTGGGTTGTTGTTTGATGAAACGAGGAGATGCTGAAAGAGCGACTGAATGCTTGACAGCTGCCGCCAATTTGGACAGGTAATCTTGTCTTTTCGGGTATCAACATCAGAGAAAATTTGTGCTCACAAAGTTATCGAGTGGAAAAATGACACAAAAATTGAAATTGGTCTTATTTCGGGGCAGTACTCAACTCAAAAAAAATGTGATCGACACTCAATTTTGGAAGAATTAAAATTTCCAAGTTTTCATATTTTAATTTCTAAAAAATGGCATCTGAGAAACTAATACTCTTTCTGTTTCAAAAGCTGCCTGGGACAAAAATTATCAAAAATTGAAATTTCGCTTTTTCAGAAAAGAAAATAATTCTAAAAAATTTGAAAGTCAAGTGGTCCGAAAAATGAAAAGTTACTGAAAGTCAATTTGTTTTTTTTTTCAGAAGTACGCCTTTATTGCCGTTTTCAATAATTCCACTGGTTTTCCCAACAACATTTTGATGTTTTGCTTTCGTTAGGTGAGAAATATTGATATATTTTTTAAATAGAATCCAGATCTCAGAGATTTTCTAATTTATTTTCCATAATTTATTATGTGTATAGTTAGTTCTGAATAAATATATATTTATGACAAATTTGTGAAATTTCGGAGAATTTTGAAGAGTTTCCGAATGAATCTCGATGATTATTGACTATTTTCAGATGTTATCTATTTTGCCAGATTAATTTCAGATGGAACAAGAAGCATGTTTATCAATTGGAGATGATGAAGAAGAAGGAGGAGGATGTTATTCGATGGATGGAGTAGCTATGTCTGTTGGAGCATATTTCAAACAAGTTCGAGAAACTCGAAAAATAACTGATGATGTTGTTCGAGTTGATATCGAAAAGGTTGCGGTGAAAAAAAACCAAAATAAAGAATGGGAAGGAACAAAGGGACTCAATATGAGAGAAACGGTTGTACAATGTCAGGTATAAAAAATCAAGTTTTCTTAAAATATTCAAAAATAGTACATTTTCAGCCGTCCCTGATTCCATCAAAAGAATGGCAAGAAGCAAAAAGTTTGGATTTTGCCAGAAAACGAGAAAAAATAGAAGAAATTCGAAAAAATCGACAAATTCAACCCATCAAAATGAAATTTCCCGATTTGGTGAGTTTGTGTACTTCTTTTGGACAAGTTGCAATATATTTTTACAGTCAAACGAAGACGAATGGCATAGATTATTATTGGAACAGTGTTCATCACAAGTATCGGAAATTAAATCGAAATTTGAAAATCATGTTGGAACACCGCCAGCATTGTCTGTTGTTTTTTCGTTTTCACCAAAAATTGTGAGTTTCACAAAAATATGTCGAAAATCTTCAAATTTAAAATTTGAGAGATACTCAAACAGTAATTTCTCAAAAACTGGGCCCGGGCCCGAAACAATTCAATTACGATCCTGAATTAATTTTGAATAAGTTAAAGTTCTGGCTCGAAAAAATCGATATAATTCGGATCGAAAATTTGATATGATGTTCAGAAATGAACCATTTTGTTCAAGAAAATCGAAATGAAAAATTATTGAAAAAAAATGACCCGTGATCGAAAAACTTGGTCACGTTTTTTTTTTTAAATTTGGAGAGTTGTGCCAAAAATGAAAAAAATGCACAAAGTTTGTACAAAAAATAGCCGGATAACTTTTTCTACGGATATTTTAAAAACTTCGAAACTCAGGCCGGAAAATTTTTGATTCTATGGACAATTTCCTTGTGTCTGAAAAAATATAAAGTTTTTTTTTTATTTTTAAATCCTGTTTTGGGAACTCGAAAAATTCCCCAAAAAAAGTACCGGAAAATTTTACAGGTAAATGAATTGCTACCATATTTGGTGGAATGGTCAGAAGAGGAGGGTCTAACCCGTCCAATTCGAGAATGGATATATGCACTCATGCTCGTTGTACAACTTCCACTTCTTCCCGATGTTATTGATTCATTGAGAAAACTTGTCAAAATTTGCAAGTTAGTATTTATCTCTGCGTCTCGTACACTCTCGTTGTTTTTTTTTCCAGAAAAACTCGTTCATCGCTTCCATCTGATCGTATCCTAGCAGCCAATGAGTTTTCAATGTTCATCTCAATTGTCACTTCATTTTTTGTTCAAAAAGATCTTGCCGATTGAATTTTGAAGGCAAAAAAATAAAATTAAAAAAAAGAAAGATGTATTCAGTTCATATAAATTAAATAAATAAGCATATATCACATTATTTGTAAAAAAACATTATTTTTGAAATATATTTGTTGAGAAATGCACAAAAAAGAAGAAAAAACAATGAGCGTGTGTTTCGGGGTGCCTATTATGATGATCGAAAAAGTGACAATTTGTTGGGGAGAGGGGTTGGGAATGAATGGATTAGACGGGTTAAAGTGAATTGTTGAGATTTTTTGAAAAAAAGAGATAATAAATTAGTATTGACTGTTTATTGCTGTATGTTATTTTTTCTGCAAAAAAATCATTGTTTAAATTTCCGTGTCACAAAAATTACCTTTGCAGAAGAATCACTCTTCTTCACAGCTGTACTCGTTTTACGCGCATTTGGTGTTGCAGACTGAAAAAATACAGAATATTCTTGGAATTTCGAGGAAAACTACAGTACCTTTCCAACATCGCTAGTCTTTTTAGCCAATGGTTTACCAGCAGCAGATTGTCCAGCTGTCGACTTTTTGGCAGCTGGTTTAGTTGTCGCAGTTGTCGCTGATCCTTGTGCAATACTAGCCGATGTTTGTGATGTTTGTCGAATTGGTGCAGATTTTCGAACAATTTGAGATGTATCCGAGAATGCGACTCCCTTCCTCTGTTGTTGTTGTTGTTGTTGTTGTTGTATGGTTACACCCATATCAATATTTGCCGGTTGGCTCGGTGCCAAATTGGTCAACGGACTAGTTTGCAGGAAATTCGACGGAACCAATCCACGAACACCATTCAACTCTCCCATATAGAACCCGTCCTCATCCATCTCACCAAATACAATTATAATATCACCCTGTCGAAATGATAATTCAACTTGTTCGGCATCAACATTTGGTGATAATTGTCGAGAATCGTAGTCGAATTTCGCCACCATTTTCTTGGTTTGTTGTTGTTGTTGTTGCTGACAATATGGATCTGTTCCACCACCACCCATTCCACCAATCCCTGCACAAAAAAAAAGAGTTTGATAAGTTAGTGGACTCAAAATGTGCAGATAAGGAGCACAGATAGGACCAGAGTTCAGAATATGAATTCCTGAATCAGGCCAGAATGAAAAATATAGCCCGACCCCATTTGGAGAAAAAAAGATCTTAAATCGGATCCACAACTTTGAAAATTTATGCGATGTGCGACCTAGAAAAAATTTGCAAAAAAAACTGCAACGTGATCTTATTTTTCCAAAAAAATGCAAAATTTTTGACCTTTTTTCATTTCGGTTTGTTTTTCACATTTTTTCAATAGAAGAGAAATTAGATTTTTTCTGGAGTTTGGGGTCACGTTGATTTTTCTATTATTTAGTGCTCAAGTTTTTTGGAACTAGAAAGGCCACCAAGAAAAAATAGACGAACCAGAAATACAGTAGTAGGGCTAACTTTTAAAAAATCACTTTTTTAATCACGAAAATTCAATCAAATTTTCGGACCCGATTTAGCATTTTTTTTTTGAAAGTTCAGATTCGGCCCCGTTTTTACATAAATGACCCTATTTGTCAGGCCCATTTCAGGGTTCATCAAAATGTTATTATATTCTAACGGCTAACTGGCAAAATTTTGGAAATAAGGTAGCAATAAGAGGACCTACCTGAACTGCTTGGTATTCCAATAATTTGTTGTTGTGGAAGTGGTTGTTGTTGTTGTTGTTGTTGCTGTGATAGTTGCATTTGCTGCATTTGATGATTCAACTGTTGAACAACTTGTGATCCTTGTTGTTGTTGTGGATGTTGTGGATGTTGTGGATGTTGTTGTTGTTGAGAAGATGGAGGTGGATAATCATAGTATCCATCATTATTTCTTCGATTTGTTGATGTTTCCGGCAATGGTGGTGGTGGTCCAGATTCGGATGGATATCGATATCTTCTCTCGTCGTCTGCACCTCTTCGATATTCTCGATCTCTATCTCGTTGTCTCGTCGTCTCGTACCTCCTTCGATATTCTTCTTCTTCGGCCATCTCGTCGTGTCGTGGTCGTCGATGATATCGAGACGGTTCGGGATAGTCGTCGCGATAGACGGGCGGTCCGCGACGATAGTCGCGATCGCGATCTCGTTCGCGATCACGATCGCGGTCTCGCTCTCGATCTCGGTCGCGTTCGCGATCTCCTCGTCTATCCAAACTCGCATAGTTCGCTGAATGATGCGCGCCGCCGTTTCCGCGACTTCGCTGATCTCCCGCATAGTCATAACTGCGCGATTTCAAACTACCCCAACGCATTCGACGCAAAGCGGGTTCGATAGGAAGAGGCGGCTGAGATGCGGCAGGAATTCCGGCAGTACTGCGGCGAGGTATCACATCATCTTTGGCTATTTCGATGACCATATTCGATGGAACGAGACCGATCCGATTGCCGAGTTGACCTTGATAGAAACCATCTGCATCCGCTTCACCGTACACCTGCAAACATTGCAAATACTTTTTGGAATGGAGAAAAATAGAAAAGTACCTTGATGAGTTGATGTTTTCGGAATGGTAATTCTTCGAATTCGGCATTTGCATTGGGTGACATATGATGTGAATAGTCAAAAAGTGCGACAAACCAACGACAATCATGATCTTGATCTAGTAGTGTAGGAGGTCGAAGATCAGGTTCCGATCTTGTTCCAAAACCACTTTCACTTTTGACGCGAGCCAATCTCGGCGCAATCAGTCGTCTCGATGTTCCAGTCTGTATACCAGAACCCGCTGATATTCCATGATGATGCACTCGTTCATCGGCCGATCCAGCTCGTGCCAAACCTCTCGAATATGCTTCAATTCTTGCTCGAGCATCTCGAGATTCGGGAGCATTTGCCCAATCAGATTGTCGATGTCGCATTAGATAACTGCAAACAAAAAAACATGGACTAGGCAATAGGCAAAGAAGAAGAGTCCCTTTAATGAATCACAAACATAATTCACCTCCTTTTTTGCGTACTTTTTCAAATGAAATATTTATTTGTGTGGGGTGAGAAAATTGTTTGTCAGAGAATCGAGAATTAGGCCGAAAAAAGGAAGAAGAAGAAGGAGAAGAGAGATTTACCTATTTTCCATTTCGAGAACTGACGGACGAACATCTTCGTTCGAAGTTGGTTCAGTGTGAAGAAAATTCGGATGAAATGTATAGTATTGGCTCATTGATTGACTGTTCGTTTTCCACACCTAAAAAAGTTCCGGTTTTTGGGGAAAATATGAATAAAAATGGATGACTTACATTACTGGGAGATGGTCTCGAATTAGGTGCTGGTGCTCCGATCATAACCGAACTATGAATGGGAAGATTTGTGTTAGTTGGCTGAGCTCCAAGTGAAGCAGATCGATCAAAAGTTGCATAATTTGAAGCGGGAATTGGTGCACTTTGTTGTGATATTAATTGTGGTGCAATTCCACCGCCAACAGTTGCATGTGCCACATTTGTATAGGATGGTTGTTGATATGACATCAAACCAGTTGCTCCGATCATTCGATTCTGATTTGTATATGATGGCAGTGTATGTTGTTGATGGGGTAGTGTAGAATGACCATTTGTGACGAGAGATGATGGACCGACAAACATTGATGTTGATGTTGCAGTGACTGGATTATAAGAGGGATAAGACGATGTCATATCTTGATGAACAATTTGTTGATTTGTTGGAGCAACTGTTGTTGATGGTATAAATTGGTCTTGTTGTGATTGTAAATGAGAATGAGAATGATATGATTGTTGATGAGAAGTTGAAGATGTTGATACTAAACCAGATGTGCGAGGAACACGAGCCACGTTCGAATCACAAGACACCGCGCCTAAAAATTAGTTATTTTTTGTTATTATGGTCAACTTTAGGAATTGGCCCGAGAGCCCGGCCCGAAAAACATGAGACGGGCTATTTTATATACTCCTGCTGTTCTAGAAAATTACGACATCCGTATATGTTCAAATTCTGTTTCGGGCCGGCTCAACAGGACCCAAATTTCACCGAAGAAAGATAAATTAAAAATGAGAAAAAAAAATAAAGAAAAGTTTTGAAACCCAAAAATTGTCCAACAAACCTTCTTTCGTTTTTGTTCGAACAGTTATAAAAATAGGTGGATCGTCGGACAAATCAGCCAATCGAAGAACAACGTGATCAGCAGTCGAACTCGGAACTTGTGCAATATTTTTGCCGTCTGCGTATATTAAATATGAATGAACAGCAGCTCTTGATGGTGGTTTTGGTTGATTTGAAATGGGTTGCCAAGAAACAAGAAGTGTTGCAGGTTGAGGTCCAATCTCGACTTGAACACAAGATGGAGGATCCGGAAGACCAACTGCAAAAACATATGTATGTATATCTCAAACTACAGTACACTCAAACTTCCCTCAGAAGAAAATCTGAGAAAAAAAAGAAGTGCATAGAAAAATAGGAAAAATGTGAGAAAATGTTGAAATATTTATAAGTTTCCATAGAGATATACTAACAAAGAAGAGAGAAGAAAGAAAAAAAAAACGCGGATTTCTTCGTGTTCTTCTCGTTTCGAGACCTATGGAAAATTAATTTGTTTTGTTGTGCTCGGTTGGAAAAAAATTTACATTTGATTAAAATTCTATCGAGAAAATTGTTCGTCTGGAATTTCAAAAAACATATATATATATATATATATATATATATCAAATTGATTTTTGAAATTACGAAAAAAGGCGGAAAAGACACAAATCTGGTTATTCTCGCGCACCATAATTCGATTTTCAATCTCATTTTTTTTGCTAAAAGAGCTGAAAAAATGAGAACAAAAAATGCTAACTTGAAATCGATCCGTCTTTTTGGTGCGAAAAAATGAAAAAAAAAGATGGGTTCCGTTTTTTTTTCGAAAAAGAGAAAGAGCAAAAAGGAGAAAGGACATATATGTATACCCAGCAGCACAGAACAAAAAAAGATGGACTTTTCCAGAAAAAAAAAGAAAATTAGAAATATGAATTTATTATTTTATTGGTTTGCAAGTTGAATATTTCGAAACTTTTATTTCATAACATTTATGAGCAAAAAAAGTGTTATTCCAATGTAAAACCGACTATTTAAATCATTCAACGTAAAAGAAAAACACCATAAAATAGCAGGTGAAAATGAGAGACTCAGACAGTAGATCAATTTATAATTTTTTCGAAAATATACGTGAAATTCCGATTTTTTCTAAATTTTATTTATAATTTTTTAACAACGGAAATATTGTTTTTTATTGAGAAATTTTCGAGATAATCCATCTAATCTTCAATGACAAATTCCAGACAAAAAAAAAGGATGACTCACTTTTTGGTAACGTTTTAAAATCGATACATCTCTCAACGGGTCGTTGTTCTAGCACTGCTTTTGGATGTTTTGTTCTCACAGATACTCGATAAATAGTTGATGGTTGTAGTCCTTGTAATTGTACCTGAAACAACCAAAAAATCAATTCTTTCTTTTTTTTTCGCATTTTTTGCGCGTCCAAACATTTTTCAAAATCTCATTTGAAAATGCAAAAAGAAAAAAAAACGGGAAAATTTATGTGTTCTAATATATTTTGTCCAAATCCCCGGATTTTCTTCTCTTTTTCGGAATGAAACTAATTTCAGACATTTTTTCGAGGATGAGAAAAAAAAGAAAAAAAAGGAGAAAAAATAAAATGGTTGGTTAGTTGTGTGAAGGCATGTGTCTATAATTTAGGTAGCGAAAAAAACGAGAAAAAAAAGATGAGCTGGAAAAAAAGGAAAAACATATGCATATAAATATACGATAATTTTTTCATGAAAAAATTTTACAGCAAAAAAAATCTCGAGCTCATTAGTAAAATGAGAATTTGGATTGGATTCTTGAGCCAGAAAAAAATATATTTCGGAGAAAAAAAAAGAAGGCGCCTAGCAACTAAATTGGGAATGAAGAGAGTACTGTAGCGGAGTATTCGGAAATAAATTCGAATTGATTCTCAGAAACAAAATATAGAACATTTTCAGAAGTTCACCTGAACTAAATATGACAAAAATAGAAAGAAAGAAAGAAAGAAAGAAAGAAAATAATGAAACATGTCCGATCTCCGAAAAAAATCATGCATTTTCAATTCTATTAGCAAACACCTCGAAAATGCACTTTGAAGGTATCGAAAAAAAAACATCGAGGGGGAATTATTTGAAGAAAAACGAACGTGAACTCTTTTGAAAGTTTGTTTGCAAATTTTTTATGCTCATGGAATTATTTTTGGTATAAATAATAGAGAAAAAAGAAAAGAAAAAGATACCTGGAATACGGTAGGAGGGCAAACACCAACTTTGACAGCGTTCAATGAGACAACATGTTCTGCATTACTATTCGATGGATACCATCGAACACATGCCGAAACTGGTGTGACCGCCCAAACTCGAACTTGTTGAGGAGCTACTGCTGCTTCTACAAAAACAAACAATTTTTGAATGTTAAAGACTCCTGGTCCCTCAGAAATTAATTTCTCCTGTTTATCAAAATCTCAATATTGAATACTTCAACTTTCGATGTGTGAAATTCAAAATTTGAAAAAATTACTTCGTGAGGTCGAAAAAAAAGAAAAAAACTGTTTTTGAATTCGTTCTCAGGAAGATTGGAGGCCGCAAACACCGTTTGTGTATGTGTGCGGGTACAGTAACCCACGACAAAAACTTCTTTTGTTTTTTCCTCCAAACATTTTTGGTTTTCGAACCACATACATCGAAATTTGAAGTTTTCAATATTTAGATTTTTGTGAACTGGACAAAAACCATTTCTGAGTGACAGGGTGTCTTTAATGTTTAAAGGAACATACCGTTTCCGATGGCAATTGTACAACAAGCATCAGGTGAATGTCCATTTTCAGTGACTGCTCGAACCGATAAATTGACAGATGTATCCAATGGAATATCTTCAACTAGAGCTCGACATTTATATGACCCAGGAACAATAGCTCGAACTGATGAATCGACACAAACATGATATTGAGATACAGCCACAAATGATTCTTCTGGAGGACTCCATGACACCAACGCACTTCGAGATAACTTCTTCTCAACAATTAATTCACGTGGACATGGTACTGTAATATATGTACATATGTTCCTTTAAATATTTATAAAATGACGTATCCAATTACACGAGAAAAGCGTCAATCAAACACCTTTGTTTGCGTCATTTCCTCCCCTATTTTTTTTTGCCTCGAGGCGAAAAAAAAACGACGAAAATTGATACTTTTTTTTCGCTTCTTCAAAAATGCTAATGAGATATGTATGTATGTGGGTGCTATTTCCTCACTTGCTCGCTGATTTTGGGACCAATCCGAAAGAAAACACATACCTCGAGGTGTTTCGTTATTTTTGATCTCTTGAACTGTTACTTTTGTCACATCGGCTGGTGGATATGGGCAAACCTGCAGAAAAAATGGGGGGAAAAATTGAAAGAAAATGAGAAAAAACATACCGAGTCGGGAAGTGTTGAATGATCAGGTGATGAGAAATCGTGTTGAATTGTTGATAAATGTTGAGGTATTCGAAGTGGAAATGATGGAGAAGGAGCACGTGTATTTGCTAATAACACTGAATCAGGCACCCTGCAAAAATAGACTTTTTCTGGTATGGTACTTATCAGGTGTGAGATATGGGCCCTTTCGGGCCGGGCGGGCGAAGGCCAGAAACAGCCTACCAGGAAACGGGCCCGAAATATATCCAGAGATTTAATACTTACATATACGAATCATAACTTTTCCAAGGGCTGTCGTTCTTGGCCCCACCTGGGAAATTTAAGCTTGGAAAGGAAGCCAAGTTTGAAAAAATTAGGTTTTTTTTTTCATAAAATAAGAATTTCACTTATGTTCCGACATGCCTTTCTGATGAAAAAAAAATACTTCCACCGTCAGTTTTCTCAATCTTTACAACCATTTTTCGCAGAACGACAGCCCTGCCTTTTCTAGAAGAACACAAATGTAGAAATGGCGACCATATTTCTGTGGCTGGTTTTTTTTTTAGTTTTCGTGACCTTTCCTCCGAATTTTTCATTTCTAAATTATATATTTTCCGTTTACACAAAACTGTGCCTGACCTAGAAAAATGTTCGAAAAATTTGGAGATTGAAAAAAACACAACTTTTTCAAAAAAAAACCATATTCCTGGCTCAGTAAAATTGATGTTCAAAAGTCCGAGTTATGAGTGGGCAAAAAGCACAAAAAATAGGCCCGGCCTGGATTTTCGAGCCGGGCTCTTGGGTCCTCGGGCTACAATCTCACCCCTGGTAACAGTTTCTTGTGGATTTTTTGGTATGGAAAAGTTTGAATTTTGGACTTTATATTTGGTACGGTTTTTTTTCGCGTGGAAAAATTTTTGTCAGAGAAAACTTTTTGGTTTTGACGATGTTGATATTTCTGATGAGTTTTACTTTTTCAGATATCTAACCTATTTTTATTGAGAGCAAATGAAAACTGGTCAGAAATATGAACTTTCCCGAAATCAAAATTTCACCTTTGGAGATTGTACAAAAAACCGTATGAAAACATTTTTTGGGTACAAATTTTTAGGGGTTTGAAAAATGTTTCGCAATGTTTTTGATATGTCAAATTTTCTAGTATGGTAATTTTTGGTATCAATTTTTTGGAGTGCTATAATGCATTGTTTTTTGGTATGAAAAAAAGAGGCGAACCTTTCAACATAATTGGAGGGAACAAGTCCATTTCTGCCATCCAATGTTTCTCCTCGATAAAATCCATCCGAATCCATTTCTCCTTTTACTAATACAACATCACCTGGTTGAAGTGACAATTCCAATTGTGGATTTTCATTCGGTGAATCACGCATTGGTAGATATTGAAAAAGTGCGCGAAAAACACGCGAATGTGGTTTCGATCTCAATTGTAGTAAAAGTGTATCATTTGTCGAAATATTATTAACCGGACCCAAATGATTTGTAACACAAAAAGAGGATGATGTCTGTTGTTGATTCGATATTGTTGCTCCTCCTAATAGGGATATATTTGATGGTCCAGGCACCATTGATGATGATGATGATTGTGGTGGACCAGGTCCAGATACACCCAGCATCTACTAACTAAAAACTACACCAATTCTTCATCCGAAATAATATTTGAAAAATGGTATTATTATTGAAAAAACCGCCAGTTTTGCTCGATTTTTTATTATAATATAATATATGTGCCTATGTTCTGCAAAAAAAAAACAAGTTAATCAGCAAGTTTTTTCGTTTCAACAAAAAAAAAGAAAAAAGTTTTTTTTTGAATATATGCGGCCTGCTATACAATTTATAATACACTTGAGCAACCTCCCTTTCAAAAAAAGGAAAAAAGAGCATCTTTTTCTTTTTTCTTCTTCTTTCCTTTTTTTGTGTTGTGCCTAATAATAACCCTCCGAAAAAGGAGCAAAAAGTATTGGGCAAATGAAAAAATCAGACCGGAAAAAGAAAAAAAGGGCAGATTGCAAAAAAAAGAAAGAAGTTGCTATTTAATGGGTAAAAACGGTTGAATGAATTTGGATAATGAATAGAATGAAATAAACAAATCGACTTTTTTTTCGGGCCAAAAAATGAGGGGGCGCGGAAAAAAATTAGAGTTTCTCGTGGAAAATGAAAAAAAAAATGGGAATTTCATTTCGAAAAATTGAAATTCAAGTCATGACAAAAAGAAAAACCCACTCAAAATCCAAAAAAAAGTGGAAAAAAATTAGAGTGTAAAATATTCCATGCATTTATTCCATTCCAAATTTGCTCATTTTTCGTAAAGAAGACAAATTTTTTGAGAAAAAAAAAGAAAAAATTCAGTTTTTTTTCTCATCTCAGTTTTTGTTCAGAAATTATGATACTTGTGGGATTATGAATTAAGTCGAAAAAAGTTCTCAAATTTCCAAAAGAAACAGAAACATCAAAAAAAAAATGACAAATCAATAGTTTTTTTGCATGTGCAAGCCGGAAAGAAAAAAAGGAGATCAAATTTCAGGCGCGAAAAAATTGAAAGAAAAAGTGTGAATATTGTGAAAATCTGATGAAGTAAACAAATTTGATATTCTGTAGAAAATGTGTGTATTCGAGAAGATACAAATTGTAGTTATAGATGCGAAAAAAAAGAAAAAAAATATATTTGCCGAAAAAAATGAGGCGGTTTGTGGAGATTAATATTTTCTCAAAATGATGCGTCGGTTAAAATTGGATATTAAAAATATAGAAAAATCTCCAAAAAAAAAAGAATTTGAAATGAACAAATATTGCGGGAATAATTTTTTTTGGTATGGAAAATGAATTTGGTATGGATTTTTGATGCGCAAAAAACATTCAGCCAATATATTCAACGTAAAAAATGATCTACCACCAAAATTTGATGAGAGAGCAGGCCAAAATGAGAGATTTAGACTGTAGATCAAACTCGCGTTGGATACCAACTATGTTTGTGAGGCCGGCTCTGTTCGGGTCTGCAACTAGTCATAATGATCAGTTCGGTAAGGTTTTTGATAAAATCCATCGATGTCGGAAAAATAGCAATAGTTAAGAAAAGTCAAAATTTCGGACAATTTAGAAAACTGGCAAAAACTTTCAGGTCGGCCCTCGAACACTTCTTCTCATGATAAAATATATGGTTGGAAAGTTTTTCGTAGCAGAGAAAATCAAACAAATTGTGTGGTTTTTTCAATTAGGAGAGAGTGGTTCAAATTAGGTGAAATGAACAAAAAAAAAGTGAAGATCAAAAAGTTGAGGATTCAGAATTCAAAAAAAAAAATACAACGAAACAAAAAATGATTGAATTGGATAGGCGGGTTTTTTTGCTCGTTGTTCTTTTTTTCCTCCTTCTTCTTCTTCTTCTTCTTCTTCTTTTTTTCCTTCTCATTGCTAAAAAAAGGCAAAAAAGGAAAGAAGCAAGCAAGCATGCATCCATCCATCCATCCATCCATCTATCGCGAAAAACCAAGCAGCAGAAGCACCCGTCCAACCAACCAACCAACCGACTATCGACTAAAAATACTACTACTTTTTTCCTTTTTCGCCTTCTTCTCGCGCACTCCGCCGTTTTTTTCTTCTTTTCTATTGATTTTCAGAAAGAAGAGCTTTCCTTCTTTTCTTCTTCTTCTTCTTTTTGCTCTTTTTCTCCTTTCACCTTCTATTATCCTAGTCTGCATAAGTAATGAGAAAGAAATGGAGAAAAACGAGCAGAAAAAAGTGGATGTTTAGAGAACAAAGGAAAAACTGTGAAAACAAACACACAAAATGGATATCTACAGTAATCCGGAGACGGAATGAAAACCCATAATTGAGCAAATATCAATAACCTCAGCAAACTTGTCAACTCGAAATTCTGAAAAAAACAAACCCAATTTTTTTTTTCACACGACAAAATGAAAAAAATATTCATGTCAAAAATTTTCCATCATGTTTTATCAACACCAGCAAAACTCTCATATTTTGGCGGGGGCCTGTTGAGCAGAAAGAAAAATACGGACCCACGGACGGACCAAACGGCACTCTTCGATCAAACCAAAAACACCTGTTCATCCGATTGACATCACAAACAAACTGATTGATAATGTCGACTATCATAGAAGACATCCCAATTCTCAGATTCATCAGATTCCCACAAAGCGAGCAACGAAAAAGCATGGAGTTTTTCGAAAAACGTTCAGAAGCCAAGGTAGTTCATAGAAAGAGAGCTCAGACATTTAAAAAAAAACTCAGTGAACTAAAAGTTTTTTTTTACAATTTCCAGTTGGATTTATCTGTCAGTTCAACCTATAAAATGAATGTAAATGTGAGAACATTTGTCATAGCTCGATGCGGGGCTCGAATAAATTTTTATTCAAAGTCAACTGTTTTCAGAATTTCAATGATTCAACAATTTTTGTCAAAGTTTTTTGACACACGTGAACTCTCGACATTATCTGATAAATCTCAAATGTTTTATTTATTTTTTGAACAGACAAGAAAGTAGTGGATGAGAAAATAGGACAGAAGAAACAGTAGTCTAATTGTAAGTTTTTTGGTATGGAAAAACTGAAATATTATTGTCATTTTTTTGCTCTTCATGAAAGATTTTTGGAAGATTTTGTTTTGTCAGCAACAAAATCAAAAAATCTTTGAAGGCTTATAATAATACAAAGCGTGTGTTTAATTTTTCGACAAAATTTTAGCTATCCATCACAACTACTTTCGGAAATTTTTTTAAAATGAAAACACATCACGAACAAGTTTCTTCGACTAAACAATTTCATTAATACGCGCACGGGTCAAACTTTGAAATAATGGAAAAGAGAAAAAAATTGTCATAGCCCGATGCGGGGCTCGAACCCGCGACAGCCAGATTAAGAGTCTGGTGCTCCACAGGTAAATTCCTGGACACATGTGGCAGGTGTGCGGCAGCGATGTTTTGCTGGCAGACGTCAGGCATGTATGTCGCATCGATGCCGCAGTTCTGGACCGATTCCGGCATCCCTGCCGTAGGCCTGCTGCATGAATACCGGAATCGGGTCCAGAGCTGCGGCATCGATGCGACATACATGCCTGACGTCTGCCAGCAAAACATCGCTGCCGCACACCTGCCACATGTGTCCAGGAATTTGCCTGTGTCTACCGACTGAGCTAACCAGGCGACAGAAAAAAGAGAAAAAGTGGCAGTGATGAAATGTGTGTGTTACAGGTTCGAAGATAGAATGTAACAATGAGAAGACTTATGAATTGAACATCGTTGCTAGGATTGGTTTGGCTGTCGGGAAACACTGGTACGTTTCAATTCCATGTATTTTTCCATACAAAACTTGAATGACCCGGCGACTCTTCTATAGTATTCGGTTATTTTGAAAGTATTCGCCATTTTAAGACATATGTGAGTGAAAAAACAGTCTAAAACAACGTATAGCAAAAACTACAGCACAACAAAGAACAGAAAATAAATCATAGAGTTGGATTAATCGCGCAAACGCGCTCTACTGCTTCATTAGGATTTGAAATTTTGATCCAACTTTATTTTTATTTATTGTTATTTTTTGTCGTCTAACTTTTGTTTCTTATGTTTTTGAACTGTGTTTTAACTCGTATATGTCTTAAAATGATGAATACTTTCAATTTAAACCAATACTCTCGATGAGTCGCCGGGTCATTTAAGTATGGAAAAAAAAAGTTTGGTATGGAAAAAGTATTAGGTATGGAATATTTTGGTATGGAGAATTTTTGGTACGGAAAATTTTGGTGTGGAAAAAAAGTTTCGTATGGAAAAAGTATGTGGTATGGAAAAAAAGTTTCGTATGGAGAATTTCTGCCATGGAAAAAGTATTTGGTATGGAAAATTTTTGGTATGGAAGTATTTTGGTATGGCGAATTTTTGGTACGGAAAATTTTGGTGTGGAAAAAAAGTTTCGTATGGAAAAAGTATTTGGTATGGAAAAGAAAAAGTTTGGTATGGAGAATTTCTGGCATGGAAAAAGTATTTGGTATGGAAATATTTTGGTAAGGAAGTATTTAAGTATGGCGAATTTTTAGTACCGAAAATGTTGGTATGGAAAAAAATTTTGGTATGGAAAAAATGTTTGGTATGGAAGTATTTTGGTATGGAGAATTTTTTGGTACGGAAAAAACTTGCTAATGAAAATTTTGGTATGGAAAAGTTTGGTATAAAAAAATTGGTATGGAAAAATTTGGTTCCATGTATTTCCATGTATTTTTCAATTCCATGTATTTTTCCATACCAAAATTTTTATACCAAACATTTCCATACCAAAATTTTTCCATACAAAATTTTTTCCATACCAAACTTTTTATACCAAACTTTTCCATACCAAAATTTTCATTAGCAAGTTTTTTCCATGCCCAAAATTTTTATACCAAACATTTCCATACCAAAATTTTTCCATACAAAATTTTTTCCATACCAAACCGTTTTGCATACCAAACTTTTTCCAGACCAAAAACTTTCCATACCAAATTATTCCAGACAAACTTTTCCATACCAAAATTTACATTAGCAAGTTTTTTCCATACCAAACTTTTCCATACCAAACTTTTTTTTCCGTACCAGTTTTTAACCAAATTTTTCCATACCAATTTTTTTATACCAAACTTTTCCATACCAAAATTTTCATTAGCAAGTTTTTTCCGTACCAAAAAATTCTCCATACCAAAATATTTACTTCCATACCAAAAATTTTCCATACCAAATACTTTTTCCATGGCAGAAATTCTCCATACGAAACTTTTTTTCCATACCAAATACTTTTTCCATACGAAACTTTTTTTCCACACCAAAATTTTCCGTACCAAAAATTCTCCATACCAAAATATTCCATACCTAATACTTTTTCCATACCAAACTTTTTTTTTCCATACTTAAATGACCCGGCGACTCATCGAGAGTATTCGTTTAAATTGAAAGTATTCATCATTTTAAGACATATACGAGTTAAAACACAGTTCAAAAACATAAGAAACAAAAGTTAGACGACAAAAAATAACAATAAATAAAAATAAAGTTGGATCAAAATTTCAAATCCTAATGAAGCAGTAGAGCGCGTTTGCGCGATTAATCCAACTCTATGATTTATTTTCTGTTCTTTGTTGTGCTGTAGTTTTTGCTATACGTTGTTTTAGACTGTTTTTTCACTCACATATGTCTTAAAATGGCGAATACTTTCAAAATAACCGAATACTATAGAAGAGTCGCCGGGTCATTCAAGTTTTGTATGGAAAAATACATGGAATTGAAACGTACCAGTGTTTCCCGACAGCCAAACCAATCCTAGCAACGATGTTCAATTCATAAGTCTTCTCATTGTTACATTCTATCTTCGAACCTGTAACACACACATTTCATCACTGCCACTTTTTCTCTTTTTTCTGTCGCCTGGTTAGCTCAGTCGGTAGAGCACCAGACTCTTAATCTGGCTGTCGCGGGTTCGAGCCCCGCATCGGGCTATGACAATTTTTTTCTCTTTTCCATTATTTCAAAGTTTGACCCGTGCGCGTATTAATGAAATTGTTTAGTCGAAGAAACTTGTTCGTGATGTGTTTTCATTTTAAAAAAATTTCCGAAAGTAGTTGTGATGGATAGCTAAAATTTTGTCGAAAAATTAAACACACGCTTTGTATTATTATAAGCCTTCAAAGATTTTTTGATTTTGTTGCTGACAAAACAAAATCTTCCAAAAATCTTTCATGAAGAGCAAAAAAATGACAATAATATTTCAGTTTTTCCATACCAAAAAACTTACAATTAGACTACTGTTTCTTCTGTCCTATTTTCTCATCCACTACTTTCTTGTCTGTTCAAAAAATAAATAAAACATTTGAGATTTATCAGATAATGTCGAGAGTTCACGTGTGTCAAAAAACTTTGACAAAAATTGTTGAATCATTGAAATTCTGAAAACAGTTGACTTTGAATAAAAATTTACAGCGAAAAAAATTCGAGAAGAGAGAAAAAACCAGAAACCATTGTGTTTTCTATTTTTTCCACACTATAAATTTTTGACTTGAAACATTTTTTCAGATAAAAATGAATAGATACATAAATAAAATTTTGAAAAAAAATGCAATTTTATAACAAAGAGTTTCGATTCAAACAAATCGATGTGAGATTGATGTTCGACCTTGATAATCTTCGATTTCTCCATCTCGAACTATTATAAATCTCTTCAGCAACAGATGCACTTCTAAAAAAATACAAAAATTCTTTTTTTCTGAAAAATAGGTTACCTTGCCGTTTTTGGAATTCCGCTAAATGAAACAGATCTTCTTGAATTAGCTCTTGGTTGTTTTAATTCTTCCAAAGTTTTCGAAAAAATATAAATTTTATTTTCTTGAAAATCTGAATGTTTTTTCGAGTATGCATCATCGATGATTTCCCATTCATACATCATTTTCATCAAATTTGTCACATTTTCCCTAAAAAATGGAGTTATTTTGAAATCGGAAAGAGTACTTTACCTTGTTACAGTTCTTCCTGGTATCAATTTGACCACTTCAATCATTAGAAAATCAATAGCATCACGACCGTAGAAACTATTTTTTACACTTCGACGAACCAAATTTTTTTGATTTGTTTTTAATAACATATTCTCTCGAAAATGACATGTTATTTGATCGAAATGAAAATTTGGAAAATTATTGATTTCTTAAGAAATTAAAAACTTACGATTTTTGTAGCCACAAATTGATCAGAAAGATTATTTTCCATTAAATAAACAAATTTTGAGCAAAATAAAAATATCGATATTGTCGAAACACACACACACAATTGTTTTGTTTAGGCAAAACAAAACATTTTTTGCTTCTGAATCACTTTTTTCTCCATGATTTTTCAGTTTGAAAAACCATTTAGTAACTTTCAAAATTTTGGTTCTGAAAATTTTGGTATGGAAAAGTTTGGTATAGAAATTTTGGTATGGAAAAAACTTGCTAATGAAAATTTTGATATGGAAAAGTTTGGTATAAAAAGTTTGGTATGGAAAAAAAATTGGTATGGAAACTTTTGGCATGGAAAAATTTGGTTAAAAATTGGTACGGAAAAAAGTTCTGTTTAGAAAATTTTGGCATGGAAAAATTTTGTAGAAAAAATTTGGTATGGAAAATTTTGGTATGGAAAAACGGTTTGGTATGGAAAAAATTTTGTATGGAAAAATTTTGGTATGGAAAAGTTTGGTATAAAAAGTTTGGTATGGAAAAAAGTTCTGTTTGGAAAATTTTGGCATGGAAAAATTTTGTATAAAAAATTTGGTATGGAAAATTTTGGTATGGAAAAACGGTTTGGTATGGAAAAAATTTTGTATGGAAAAATTTTGGTATGGAAATGTTTGGTATAAAAAATTTGGTATGGAAAAAATTTTGTATGGAAAAATTTTGGTATGGAAATGTTTGGTATAAAAAATTTGGTATGGAAAAAATTTTGTATGGAAAAATTTTGGTATGGAAATGTTTGGTATAAAAATTTTGGTATGGAAAAAACTTGCTAATGAGAATTTTGGTATGGAAATGTTTGGTATAAAAATTTTGGTATGGAAAAAACTTGCTAATGAAAATTTTGGTATGGGAAAGTTTGGTATAAAAAAATTGGTATGAAAAATTTGGTTAAAAACTGGTACGGAAAAAAAAGTTTGGTATGGAAAAAATTTTGTATGGAAAAATTTTGGTATGGAAATGTTTGGTATAAAAATTTTGGTATGGAAAAAACTTGCTAATGAAAATTTTGGTATGGGAAAGTTTGGTACAAAAAAATTGGTATGAAAAATTTGGTTAAAAACTGGTACGGAAAAAAAAGTTTGGTATGGAAAAGTTTGGTATGGAAAAAACTTGCTAATGAAAATTTTGGTATGGAAAAGTTTGTCTGGAATAATTTGGTATGGAAAGTTTTTGGTCTGGAAAAAGTTTGGTATGCAAAACGGTTTGGTATGGAAAAAATTTTGTATGGAAAAATTTTGGTATGGAAATGTTTGGTATAAAAATTTTGGGCATGGAAAAAACTTGCTAATGAAAATTTTGGTATGGAAAATTTTGGGCATGGAAAAAACTTGCTAATGAAAATTTTGGTATGGAAAAGTTTGGTATAAAAAAATTGGTATGGAAAAATTTGGTTAAAAACTGGTACGGAAAAAAAAAAGTTTGGTATGGAAAAGTTTGGTATGGAAAAAACTTGCTAATGAAAATTTTGGTATGGAAAAGTTTGTCTGGAATAATTTGGTATGGAAAGTTTTTGGTCTGGAAAAAGTTTGGTATGCAAAACGGTTTGGTATGGAAAAAATTTTGTATGGAAAAAGTTTGGTATGGAAATGTTTGGTATAAAAATTTTGGGCATGGAAAAAACTTGCTAATGAAAATTTTGGTATGGAAAAGTTTGGTATAAAAAGTTTGGTATGGAAAAATTTTTGTATGGAAAAGTTTGGTATAAAAATTTTGGTATGGAAAAAACTTGCTAATGAAAATTTTGGTATGGAAAAGTTTGGTATAAAAAGTTTGGTATGGAAAAAATTTTGTATGGAAAAATTTTGGTATGGAAATGTTTGGTATGGAAAATTTTGGGCATGGAAAAAACTTGCTAATGAAAATTTTGGTATGGAAAAGTTTGGTATAAAAAAATTGGTATGGAAGAATTTGGTTAAAAACTGGTACGGAAAAAAAAGTTTGGTATGGAAAAAACTTGCTAATGAAAATTTTGGTATGGAAAAGTTTGTCTGGAATAATTTGGTATGGAAAGTTTTTGGTCTGGAAAAAGTTTGGTATGCAAAACGGTTTGGTATGGAAAAAATTTTGTATGGGAAAATTTTGGTATGGAAATGTTTGGTATAAAAATTTTGGGCATGGAAAAAACTTGCTAATGAAAATTTTGGTATGGAAAAGTTTGGTATAAAAAGTTTGGTATGGAAAAATTTTTGTATGGAAAAATTTTGGTATGGAAATGTTTGGTATAAAAATTTTGGTATGGAAAAACTTGCTAATGAAAATTTTGGTATGGGAAAGTTTGGTATAAAAAAATTGGTATGAAAAATTTGGTTAAAAACTGGTACGGAAAAAAAAGTTTGGTATGGAAAAAACTTGCTAATGAAAATTTTGGTATGGAAAAGTTTGTCTGGAATAATTTGGTATGGAAAGTTTTTGGTCTGGAAAAAGTTTGGTATGCAAAACGGTTTGGTATGGAAAAAATTTTGTATGGAAAAATTTTGGTATGGAAATGTTTGGTATAAAAATTTTGGGCATGGAAAAAACTTGCTAATGAAAATTTTGGTATGGAAAAGTTTGGTATAAAAAGTTTGGTATGGAAAAATTTTTGTATGGAAAAATTTTGGTATGGAAATGTTTGGTATAAAAATTTTGGTATGGAAAAACTTGCTAATGAAAATTTTGGTATGGGAAAGTTTGGTATAAAAAAATTGGTATGAAAAATTTGGTTAAAAACTGGTACGGAAAAAAAAGTTTGGTATGGAAAAGTTTGGTATGGAAAAAACTTGCTAATGAAAATTTTGGTATGGAAAAGTTTGTCTGGAATAATTTGGTATGGAAAGTTTTTGGTCTGGAAAAAGTTTGGTATGCAAAACGGTTTGGTATGGAAAAAATTTTGTATGGAAAAATTTTGGTATGGAAATGTTTGGTATAAAAATTTTGGGCATGGAAAAAACTTGCTAATGAAAATTTTGGTATGGAAAAGTTTGGTATAAAAAGTTTGGTATGGAAAAAATTTGGTATGGAAATTTTTGGCATGGAAAAAATTGGTTAATAATTGGTACGGAAAAAAAGTTTGGTATGGAAAAAACTTGCTAATGAAAATTTTGGCATGGAAAAGTTTGGTATAAAAAGTTTGGTATGGAAAAAAGTTTGGTATGGAAAAGTTTGGTATAAAAAGTTTGGTTACAAAAATTGGTACGGAAAAAAGTTCTGTTTGGAAAATTTTGGCATGGAAAAAACTTGCTAATGGAAATTTTGGTATGGAAAAGTTTGTCTGGAAAAAGTTTGGTATGGAAATTTTTGGTATGGAAAAAATTTTGCATGGAAAAATTTTGGTATGGAAATGTTTGGTATAAAAATTTTGGTATGGAAATGTTTGGTATAAAAATTTTGGTATGGAAAAAACTTGCTAATGAAAATTTTGGTATGGAAAAGTTTGGTATAAAAAAATTGGTATGAAAAACGGTTTGGTATGGAAAAAATTTTGCATGGAAAAATTTTGGTATGGAAAAGTTTGGTATAAAAAGTTTGGTATGGAAAAAAATTTGGTATGGAAATTTTTGGCATGGAAAAATTTGGTTAAAAATTGGTACGGAAAAAAGTTTGGTATGGAAAACGTTTTGGTATGGAAAAGTTTTGTCTGGAAATTTTTTGGTATGGAAAAAATTTTGTCTGGAAAATTGTTGGTATGGAAAACTTTGGTATGGAAAAAATTTGCTAATGAAAATTTTGGTATGGAAAAGTTTGTCTGGAAAAAGTTTGGTATGCAAAACGGTTTGGTATGGAAAAAATTTTGTATGGAAAAATTTTGGTATGGAAATGTTTGGTATAAAAATTTTGGTTAAAAATTGGTACGGAAAAAAGTTTGGTATGGAAAACGTTTTGGTATGGAAAAGTTTTGTCTGGAAATTTTTTGGTATGGAAAAAATTTGGTATGGAAATGTTTGGTATAAAAATTTTGGTATGGAAAAAACTTGCTAATGAAAATTTTGGTATGGAAAAGTTTGGTATAAAAAGTTTGGTATGGAGAAAAATTTGGTATGGAAATTTTTGGCATGGAAAAATTTGGTTAAAAATTGGTACGGAAAAAAGTTTGGTATTTAAAACGTTTTGGTATGGAAAAGTTTGATATGAAAAGTTTGGTATGGAAAAAATTTGGTATGGAAAATTTTTGGTATGGAAATGTTCGATATAAAAATTTTGGTGTGGAAAAGTTTGGTATGGAAAAGTTTGTCTGGAAAAATTTGGTATGGAAAGTTTTTGGTCTGGAAAAAGTGTGGTATGGAAACGTTTTGTATAAAAAAAACTTGGTACGGAAAAAAAGTTTGGTATGGCAAACTTTGGTATGGAAAAAACTTGATAATGAAAATTTTGGTATGGAAAAATTTTTTCTTGAAATTTTTTGGTGTGGAAATGTTTGGTATAAAAGTTTGGTATGGAAAACTTTGGTTAAAAAAATTGGTACGGAAAAAAAAGTTTGATATCGAAAATTTTGGTATGGAAAGTTTTTGTTATGAAAAATTTTATTATGAAAGAGTTTGGGATAGAAAATGTTTAGCATGAGACATTTTTGGTATGGAAAAGTTTGGCATGGAAAATGTTTCGTCTCGAAAATGTTGGTATGGAAAAAAAAGTTAGGTATGGAAAAAGTTTCGTAGGGAAAATGTTTCGTGGGGTAAATTTTTAGTATGGAAAAAATTGGTATAGAAAAAGTATTAGGTATAGAAGGTTTTGGATGGAGAATTTTTGTATGAAAAAGTGATGTATGGAAAAATTTGAGTGTGGAAAAAACTAAATGGTTGAAATTTTTATTATGAAAATTTTTTGTCCAAAGAAGTACAAACTTTAAACGTACAAACTTTATTATAAAAGTAATTATCAAATTGCAAATTGAACACAATAGACGTTTCCCGTAACTTCAAGAAAAACAATGACCAAATCGAAATTGATAATAAGAAGTCAAAAAAATTGAGATACAATGGAAAATTGAATTGTAGCTATATTGGTCTTCCGAAAAATTATCGGCCCGTTAGAAAATATCAAAATGAATAAAAACTGGGCTTGAAAGGCCTAAAAATGGAATTGAGAATCACATCGTTTTAGGAAAAAGGTCACTTTCAGAACAGGGTTTGTGGAGCGAAAAGAAAAACTATGAAATTAGAAAAAAATATGTCTGAATATTGAAACTATAAATATTATTAGAATTGGTTTCGAAGATGATAATGAACAAGTCTTTGGTGACATCTGCAAGAATCAAATTAATAACTTTGGATTTTCTACTTATTTTTCACCTTATCCGTTTTATCAACATCTATCGAATAACAAACATCATTTGCCTTTGATTTTTGGAACTTCTCATTATCACAAACTGGTTCATTTGGAATTTCTTCGAAACCCATTTTGATGTTTGTATCTTTCCTCATCGGACAATGTTCATCAGAATAACATGTCTCATTGTTCACATTGATTATCCATACCATCAGAAGATTTGTTCCTTTCACATATGCAGCTTCGATATTTCTGCAAAAACAATGCAATTATTCGATTTAGGTCTTCTGTAATTTCAACAACTTACACTTCACAAGATGGCGAACAAACTCGTTCATTCAATCCTTTCATTGTGATTTCTTGCGGTTTTTCAACTCCATCTTTATTTGTGAAAAAGAATGTGCTATTCTTCGAACATGGATAGACATCATTTCCCTCATGAAAAGATGTTGTATATGCTTCGGAAACTGGAATTGTTGAAGGCAACCAATAAATGATTGATGTTCCAACACTTCCTTTCAAAAATGAATAAATCAATCGAACCAAACAATTATAGATGTGAATAATGATTCTTGCCATTGTGTGATATATTATATTCGCCATCTTTTTAGAAGATACATTTGTTTTGACTGTTTCAGTTTTACACGTAGCTTGATGATCAACATAACTGAACATTGTATAATATTTGGCCTTTACTAATAATTCCATTGTTCTTTGTGCAACTCGATTCAATGTTCCGAAAAACTTTCCAATCGTACTTCCACCTCTCAAAAACTCTTCATAAGATGTCTGTTGTGATGTGTAGAAAACATATCCATGTTCATCTAACAATACACACCATTTGATCGGATCTAATGGTTTACAACCATGTTCAGTCAACAAAGTTGCAATGTGTTCGTATGCGAATTCATATCCACCAACTCCGAGAATCGCCTTATCCTTATATATTGCTTTGACTGCTTGTCCAACTGCTGTCACATTCTCATTCAAACCATAACTTGTTAGTTCAGTTTCATTCGCATAGTACAAACGACCTGCAAATTGTTTGCCGTAATTTTTTATACAAAAAAATTGGTATAGAAACTTTTTTGGTATGAAAAATGTTGATATGAGTATTACTTTTCACAATGTTCGGAGGTTTTGTAATTTGGAGAAAAACAGGCCCGACCTCGATTATATCAGCAGGGAAGTATAAAACAGTTAATAACCACACACAGTCTGAGGACACACACCTTCCAGCTATGGAGAAATTCGCCAATTAAAAGAGACACAGAGAAAAATACGAAATTTGCAGTTCGAAAGGTCACGTTTGTATTATTTTCACGTTCTTTCTTTTTTTTAAACAAGAAAAATAGCTCAAAACTGACATTTTTCGGGAAATTAACCAAAAAAATCAAGGTCACGTCAGTAATAAAAAAAATATTTTTTTTCGGTTCAACTGTTTTTTTATTACAAAATTCTCGTTACAAAAAACGTGAACACTGAATAATCAAAAATTAACGTGACCCCGGACTGCAAAAATCCGATTTCTCTGCGTCTTTTTTGATGGACGCCATAAAAGGCCGTGAGCAAGTACTGAATTGGACCAGGTCTAATAAAATCGGACCCGAAAATAACCAAGTCTGAACCAGGCCAGATTCAAAAAGTCGGACTCGGCCCGTTTATTTCAAAATTAATGAAATCAGGCGACAAAATCAGACCTGAAAAAATATGGCTGGACTCAGATAAGAATCGGGCCCGGCTCGTTCTTCTCAGGGTAAACTGGACCAAGAAACCAAATCAGAAGATCTTTTTGTTGGATGTTTTCTGATCTTATTCAGCCGATACCGCAAGAATGTTGAAAGAACAAATCGGGTCCTATTTCTCAACTTTCAGATACCTTTTTATGTGTGGGTGTAATTCATATTTGGTCATTTTTAGGTCCGATTTTATTCGGGCCGGTTCGATGGTCCTAATCATCAAAATGACTCCCCGGGACACAAAAAATACCAACTCTCACCTTTGATTCGAAGTGAAAAATGTTGTAAAAATGAGGAAAATGGCTTACTTTTATTGTTGACCTGGAAGACAATAGTGTCTTTCATTCGAACAGCTCTCCTATAATACGGATCATCTGAACTTTTAGCATTTGTTGAATTGATAAAATGACTGTAAGAATCAGGCCAATTATTTGTATAAGTGTTCCATTCTCCTTCAATTTCTTCATATGAATATCGAGGTAATGTCCAATTATGATATCGAATCATTCCAGATGTTGCAGCAAAAAATACCAAATGAATTAAATCTCTGAAAATATTGATAAATAGGAGTAAATACGAGATAATACAAGGCCTACTTTGCATATGTTTGACTGTTTTGCTCCCAAGATGTTTGTAGATTTTGTGTCGCTTCTAAATCGACCAATATTCGTTCGACTAAATATTGTCGTTTTGTGCACAGATACGGTACTTTTCCAGTTGCTACCATTTGTTGAACATATACAACAAATGCTGATTCTTTTGATATATCAACATCTGTGTCATTCAAAAAACAATATCTCCTAAAAATGATACTGTTCTGATGTGTACATAAATGAAACATACCAATGTGGATGAAGTCTCCATGTCATTTTTTTATCAACCCAGTTCAGCGAAACATCGGCAAAACTATAATTTCCAGAGTTTTTCCTCACAATTCGATGTGTTTCATCTTTTGCAACAGCCAAACCAATCCTACAAAAAATAAACATATTGAATTAGAAAAAAAAAAGATTGAAAACATACACAAAATCGGTGTTGTTAATACATTCAGCATAGTAGGAATTAACCTGTGGATAAACTCTATCCAACACATCTGTCGCATACAAAACATCCAGTTCATAAGTCTTCTGATTGTTACATTCAATCATATTCCTTCGAACCTGCAACACATACACACACATTTCATCACTGCCACTTTTTCTTCCCTTTCTCACAGGTGTTTTTGAATAGTAGTACTAAAGTAATGTGGACCTTTTTAGTAGTACTTTTTGAGTATTTTTTCATCTCTTTTTTACAACTAATTTTTTTTGTGTGAAAAAATGATTTAAAAATTAGTCCAAACTGCTTAGAAACAGTATTATATGACGCAGTAAAATTTTCAGACTAAATTTTCCAAGAATAGGAGGAAAAATGCTCTGCCACTTTTCAGCGAGTTTTAGTAGTCCAAAAGTGAAGTTTTAGTAATTTCGAAATTGTGACGTTGCTGAAGTGTAAAAGCTTAAGGATCAATAAAAAGGTTACAAAATGGAATTTGAGACTCATCCAACAACTTTTCTGGTGTTATTTATTTGAAAATCGCCGATCAGAAATTTTGTTTCTCAGAAAAGTCAACGCGCGGTAGCGCGCGAGTACGCTGCGAGCGAGCGCTACTCGCGCTGCCACCACACACTGATCACGCTGCGACCCCGCGCTAATCGCGCAGCGCCCACGCACTCTCTAGCTGTTCGCGCTGCGAGAACGCACCAATCGCGCTGCCAGCGCGCATTTACACAAAATTAGCGCCCGCTCGCAGCGTACTCGCGCGCCACTACGCGCTACTCGCGCGCTAACCACGCATTCGAGTCTCTGCGCGCGCCGCTATCGCGCGTAGACTTTTCTGAGTTAGTAGAGTAAAAGTGATGTTTTAGTAATGTTGGACCAGAAGTCGTTAAAAAGGACTATGTTGAACACTTTATGCTTAGAAACTATATCATATAATGAAAAAAACATTTTTTAGACTAAATTTTCCAAGATTAGGAAAAAAAACGCTCTTCCCCTTTTCAACGCGTTTTAGTAGTCCGAAAGTGGAGTTTTAGTAATGTTGAAATTGTGACATTGCTAGCAATGCATGCTGAAGTGTAAACTCTCTGGGATTGATGAAATTGTTGTTAAATGGAATTGGAGACTAAATCGCCAACTTTTGTGGTGTGATTTTATTAAAAATCGCAGATCAGAAATTTTAAATAGTAGAGTTAAAGTGAGGCTTTAGTAATGTTAGAACATAAGTCCTAGAAAAGATGTATGATAAACAAAAAAGTGTGTTTATATGTTTTTCGGCTGACCTGTCAATAGTGCAACTAGTTTTGAAGAGAAAAACACAAAACTAAAAAGTTTCGTCACAGGCGAGAATCGAACCAGCGACCTCGCGCTTTGCGAGTGAGCTGTTTTCAAAGTTAAAGTTACTGTATGTCCGCTAAATGTGTGCAGGCATTTAGGCTGACGCGCACGTCTTTTTATTTTTATTTTTTTTCGCCCTAAACTGTTTTGCTTGTTTCTCACGTTAAAATTGCTGTTTTCTTTAATTTTTGTTGTAAATAGAATGTTTATCACCTTCTCCATCAGTTAAAAACAATCTCATTTTGTTATTTGTTGCATTTTGTTAGAAATTGAGAGAAAATAGGATTTTTTTTGAAAATAATTTTCAATTACTTGGTATTGCGTTATCTTAGTACAAATAAACTTCAATTTGCAAAATTAGAGCAAAAACAGCAATTTTTATCGCATCGTTGTTTTTTGTCTTCTTGCAATGTTTCGAAATTAAATATAATTTTTTTTCAGGAGAGTGCTGTAAGTTACAAAATGAAGATTCCGCTAGCTGAGTATGGAGATTGGCATGTTTGAGTAAGTTCATATTTTCTGACTCAAATCAACGAAACATATTACAGATAACGGATAACAATACTTTCAAATTAAGTATTGTGAATATAATGCCAACAACAACAACAACGAAATGACAAAAACTTCGACAGGATGTCGAGGTAAGCTATTTTTTACTTAAAACCTTTTTAAAATTATACAAAAGTTGAATCTGAAAGAAAATTCACCCATGCGTGCTACAAAATTTATCTGAACACATGAACGCTCCAAAAACTTGTTTTAGAGTTTCAGATGTAACTAAAAAGAGAAAAGTATCGTGACAATTTTAGTGGGAAAATCACAGTTCACGAAAAAAAGACAAATTTTTTATGGTTTCATGCGATGTGCAAAGTAAAAAACAGCCAAAAAATTGACAAAAAATAAAGATCGAAAAAAAAACAGTATTTTTTCCAAAAATATGAAAATCTGCAAGTTGGAACACGACTTTCTTTCAATTTTACACACTTACAAAATTATTTTTAACTAAAATGATTCATTTCGCCAAAGTCCTTGATAATAACTTTTACTTTGCACGATATTTTTGCAGATTTTTTGACTTTTTTCTATTTTGCACATCGCATTAGAAAAATATTGAAGCTTACAGTTAGTGTCATCAAAATATTCACCAGCTTCAATAATACAGGGTGATCCAAAATTACCCATATAATTTCAATAGTATATTTAGACGATTTCTATCCGTAAACAAGACTTCTACTCATTGCAATTTGTAATTTACAAAATTTCAGAACTGCCGTCCTACACAAGAACAAGCTCGTGGGAAACGACCGATGTACAGAATACCAGCAACAGGTGGAATCAACAAAAACCACAGAAACATCAACAGCCGCAACAACAACGACAACAATTTACGAAGGAATGAAAAACTGAGTTAAGTATTAAATCTTGTTTTTTTTTTAATGTTTATTTTTGGAAAAGTGTTGAAATGAGCCATCAAAACCATACCAGATCGGAACTTTTTAATGAGATAAGTAATTTCTCTCCAGATATGCTTTCGAATTTTTCTGTTTTTACTTCTTCTTACCAGCAACATATCAACCTGTTTCCAACTTTGTTTTATTACCTATTTTGTTGTGAATACTTTTGTTAATAAATTTTATTATTTGAACTTTGTTTTATCAACTTTTATGCATCAAAAGGACTACTAAACGACCACTAAATATGGCAGTACTATTTCAGTACTGGAGCTCTACTCAAAAAATAGTAATACTAAATGTGTACCTTTTTCGTATCTTTTTTTGGAAAATAGTGATGCTTTAGTAATCGTTTAGTACTGCCACATTACTTTAGTAGTACTAAAAAAAAATACCTGTGTCTGTCGCCTGGTTAGCTCAGTCGGTAGACACAGGCAAATTCCTGGATAGCTGCGGCAGAGCTGCGGCAGCTATTTTCTGCTGGCAGAGGTCAGGCAGGTACCACGCAGCTCTGCCGCAGTTTTAGAGCGATTTCGGTAGGTCTGCCGCAGCTCTGCCGCAGGAATGCCGGAATCGGTTCAGAACTGCGGCAGAGCTGCGTGGTACCTGCCTGACCTCTGCCAGCAGAAAATAGCTGCCGCAGCTCTGCCGCAGCTATCCAGGAATTTGCCTGTGCAGACTCTTAATCTGGCTGTCGCGGGTTCGAGCCCCGCATCGGGCTAAGACAATTTTTTGTTTTTTTTTTTTACCTTTTCGCTAATCGATTTTCCACAATGATCATAGTGTTCGCACTCATTATTTGATCTGATTTTCTGAGCATTTCTGATCTATAAAAAGAAAAAGCAAATTTATCAAACAAAGTTAGGAAAGTTAGAGATTCTTACATTTTTGTTTTGAAGTATTTCGAGTTCCAACAAATCCATATTGTTATAATTGGTTTTTTGTGATTTTGTTTCAAGATTAATTGGTCTCAATTGTGGATGAACCATCACAAATCCATTTTGATCCAACATAAAAAAGTATGACTTTGCTCCAATATGAGATGGATGTGCTTTCTGTCCAATTTCTGTTAGGGGTATATTTACGGCGGCCACGCCCATAAATGTATCATTGTGAATAACCGGATAAGAGACTGTTGTCACGAACATACGACTTCGAACCTCAGCAGCAATTATACGAATTTTCTGCAAAAACAAAATAAGTTCGAGATCAGTTTTTCGGGCCGGCCCGCAAATTTTCAGACCAAAACAGGACTTACTCTCTTAGCAGCCTCTTTTTTCAACGCTGCCAATTCACGAGTTTTTATTTCTTTTGCGTAAATTGATGCACGTGGAAGGTACTGTAACAAATTATGATTTTCTCAAAAAAAAAAAAATAAAATTGACAGCAAAAAATTACCAATTTTTCTCGATACACTCCAGTCCACCATTTCAACATTTTATCACGTGATTTGGCACCAACAACTTGGGACATTCGCTTGATATAGTACTGTATTTTTTCATCAACATCAGCCATACTTGCAACATGTACCATATATCCTCTATTATCACATGCCATTTCACGAACTTCGTTGAAATCTATCGCTTCTTCTCCGATCAAAAATGTGAATATACGAACCTGCAAAAAAATACGAAAATAATATTGAATCTAAAAGTATGGCCTGAAAACTCAAATTTTAAAATGAATATTTGAAAATTTCGAGTTTCACGTTTTGACGTCAGAAATTGAACTTTGAAAATTTGGATAAAACGTTTGAATTTCGTTTTCAACCCCAAAATTTCAGAATTTCTTGAAATATTAAATTCAGGTTCTTGAATTACCATTTAAAGACTCCTGGTCACTCAGAAATTAGTTTGTCGTGTTTATCAAAATTTCAATATTGAAGACTTCAACTTTCGATGTGTGAAATTCAAAAATTGAAAAAAGTACTTTGTGAGGTCGAAAAAAAAGAAAAAAACTGTTTTTGAATTCGTTCTCAGGAAGATTGGAGGCCGCAAACACCGTTTGTGTATGTGTGCGGGTACAGTAACCCACGACAAAAACTTCTTTTGTTTTTTCCTCCAAACATTTTTTGTTTTTCGAACCAAATACATCGAAATTTGAAGTTTTCAATTTTGAGATTTTTATGAACTCGAAAAAACTATTTCTGAGTGATAGGGTGTCTTTAAAAAGAAGAGCGCCGACATTTCGAAGACTTTTTCAATTTTTCTGCGCCAAAAATTTGAAATCCCCAAGTCTAATCGCAATATTTCCTCTTTTTCCCCTTGAACTCACATCTTTATTCGGATTGAGTCGATCAATGAGAACCTTATTATTGGAAGGTGATCCATCGGTTATCAACATAATCACATTTTCACAAGCAGTTCCTCCTTTTTGACTCGAACCACCATTTGTAATCTAAAAAATCAAATCAACAATTACAGTATCCCCCACATGTTCCTTTAAAAAATAAAAAGGGTGCTTGTGTTTTTGTGTGTGTGTGTGATTTAGCCGACAAAAGCAAAGTGAAGTTGAGAGAGAGAAAACAATGAGCTGTTCGAGGGATTTTGGCCAATTTGTCTTTTTTTCTAGTTTTCTCGGACTGAAATTATTTTCACCTCAAAGTTCGAAATTATGTGTTTTTGACGTGAAAAGTCAATAAATTTTGTATTTCATCATGCACATCAAAATTATTCAATTCCTAACATATGTAAGGAAATGCATTTAAACAACTCAAATTCCTCAAAATTTTGCGATTTTTTGGGTTGAAAATGTGTAAAATTGACCATTTACATGGTTAAAAATCCCACAAAAACTCATAGATTATTCTCAACTCAACAAAAGTGAAAACCGAAAAAAAAGGAGGTATCAATATTCACAACACCACAATAAACAACAAAACAATATGTACTAGTAAATGCTTACACTTTTCAAATATTCTTTCGATGCCAACAGAACATGTTCATTCAATTCGATTGTTTCCATTTGACTAGATCCTGATGATATATTGTTTCCCATCATTGCCATTTCTTCTTTCGTATACAAATAATGTGCGCCTTTAAGCTACAATAAACAAAAACAACCAATTTGACAAAAAGCAGCATATATATATATATATATTTAATCATAAATGTTTAACAGCCAAAAAAAGCACTTACCATTCATATCTTTGACCTATGCAAAAAATGCAAAAAAGCGGGGAGAAAAATAAGACCAGGGGTATAAGCTGGGAGATTTGACATTTTCAATTTTCTCAAAAAAATTTCGGACTTAAAATTGTGATGATTTTCCAGGCCAAAATCTCATGAATATCAGGCCCGAAAATCATAATTTTCATCTAAAAATCAAAGAATCTCCAATTTCGCTGTCTGAGAATTGGTTCATAAATGGTTTGTTTTCTGACCCACTTACATTTAATAGCTTATCGAATGCCAATGTCAATGCAACATCATAATCAGCCTTTCCTTCACTTGATATCGTATTTAATGCCCTTCTTAATGCCTTTTTATTACGCATTGTTGCTTGAAGTAGTCCTTTTGTTCCATTACATGAATCCAACAACTTTGGCGTTTTCGAAAACTGCAACAAAATGTCATGAAATCGAGCCAATTTTAGAGCATGTACTTTGAAGCAGCGGTGAGATTTGGGCTCTGGCCGGGCTTCTTCATTGAAGGCCAAAAAAAAGCACGACAGGAAACATGCCTTCAATATATCCGGACTCTTACGTAAACCATTCATATTTTTTCTAGAAGACCAAGAGAGAAGAAATGGTTTCCACAACTTTTTCGAAAAAATTCTATTCCCGGCTCTGAGAAGTTGACTAAAAGTTACGGTGCTACAAAATATTTTGGGCCTGGCCGCGCTTTTTTGGGCGTACCGAAAAACAAAAAAGGCCGGCCCGTTTTTTTCGGGACCTCGGGTTTTGATCTCACCCCTGCTTTGAAGTTTAGGTTAATTTTTTTTCAGGAAAATATTTTTTTTCTAGGTTTTTTTCGCTAGTGATTTGCGCTAGAAATTGGTATGAACATGGATTGAAAAATTTTCCCATTTTTGAAAAAAAAACCACATTCTCAGGTCAAAAATCCATCAATTTTTACCCGTTTTCTATTTTTTTTTTTGGTTTTTGAAAAGTTTTTTTCAAATGAAGAAAAATGAAAAATATCGGACTCAGTAATGCATTTTTCAAGTCTAAAAAACTGAAAAACAATATTTTTCCCCCCAGTTTTTGGGTGATTTTAGGTAAAAATTCTGAAAGTTGTGTGCCACAGATGTGTCCAATTTAGGTTTGCCCGACTCACAGCCATAATATTGAAATAATCATTATGTGACAATGTTCCAAGAATAGCTTCAGTTGTCTGTTTTGCAATTTCATATCTTTGTCCCAACATCGATCCAGACATGTCCAACATAATCATGACATTTTTCGAATTTGTCGCCGAATTGATATACCATTCTGTATTTCGACAATCAAACAGATCCAAATTATCATCACTATTGCTCCAAAACCACGGAGCAGCTGGATAATATCTCATGAATCCTGATTCGGAGCAAAATAGTTGAAAGGCGAGATCTTTTGTGCTGTCACGGAGACCTTTGTATACTTCGTCGATGTCTGACCATTCTATCTTTTTCAGAATTGATGGGTCTGAAATAAAAACACATTGTAGCGTTCGAAGTAGGACACGTAGAAATATATTTCATATTCGCGACTAATTTTGAATGGAAAAATTTGAAAACCGACATTTTTAGAATCAAAAATGAGAATTTGAAAAATAATTTTTTGACACCAAACAAATCAATTTAAAGAGTCTTGAACTGTGGCGCCAAATTTTTTAAACACAAAAAAAATTAAAATTTAGAGCTCAAACTGGAAACTTGGACCGAAAATTTCAAAAGTTTTCCGGGTCAAAAAATCCATAAACTCCAAAACGTTTGTATATTTCAATTTTGGAGTCAAAAAATCCGTACTCAAAAAATTGAAGTTTCTCGAAATTTGGCGCCAAAATTTTTTTCCAACTTAAAGGGGGGGTAGCACGAATGAGCAAGTTGTGTTTAAAAGAAAGAGCACCTAAAATATAGTATAATGCTCGAGGGAATTTTGGAGAAAAAGTCTAGTACTCGAGAAAAAAATGATTCCAAATTTTTTTCAACGTATAGCTATACGTGCTATTATTCCAAATTTTCAAGTTTGCACGTATAGCTATACGTGGTCAGAAAATTTGGAATATTTTTCCTAGGCTTTTCGGTAAAAATTCCCTTGGGGGTTTTACTATTTTGAGGGTACTGATCATTTTTAAAACAACTTCATTATTCGTCAAACTCCCCCTTTAAAGAAATTTGAATTTTAAAGCATAAACTGAAAATTGAAGCCAAAAACTTGAATTTTGAATATTTCAATTTAGAAATGCACATTTCAAAAATGTTCAAACTCGTATAAAAAAGTGACAAACCTCGATCATAAATGGGTGTTGGAATATGAACAGCCGAATAATTATAAGTTGTATTCAATAAATAGAAATTCGCATTGGGAGTATGATGAAACTTGCGAGTAGAATTGACTGGATGTTTCTGTTCCAAATGGTTGCTCTCACATATAACCGTTTCATCATTTCCCTTTTTTGCCGACATAAATCGAATAAAATCGGGCGAATTCCAATTATTAACATCAACTTTTGTCGACAGATTCTTTTGTTCGAGAGATTGTTTGGCAGCCAGTGCGAATTCTTCTCTTGCCCATATATATTTCTCGATTCTCGCTTTACTATCTCGTAACTCGATTCGAGGATCATATTGTTCTTCTTTTACCAATCTATCATAACTTTCTCGAATTTCATTTTCTTTTGATACTTTTTCGAATCTTGATATTAATAGTTCTCCCAAAATGTTTGCAGTATCTCCAATTGATCGTTTCCATTCAGAAGAACTTGTCGAAATATCAGAAATTGACAAAAATACAAAAAACCGTAATAACAACATTCTCATACGTTCATCATTCGATTCGATTCAATTCTCTTTATTCTGCAAAGTTTCCTACTTTTTTGGAATTTCAACAAAAAATTCAAATTTAATCCGATTTTATATCAATATCAGACCGCTTCGAGAAAGGTAAACTCGAAAATTCATACAGAAAAACAAAAATTTCAAAATTCATAGCCCGGCCCGGCCCGTCAAATCATACTAACAAGACTACAGTACCCGGGATTACTGCACTTTTATACACGACCTTTTTTTAGAATTTCGGAAATTCCGGACCGGTCCGGAGATTTACAGTAATTTGGTCGTTTTTTACATTTCCTGGCCAGCTCAAAAAGACAAAAAAAAAAAGAAAATTTTCAGATAAACCAGAACGAACATTTTCTGAAAAAAAGAGAATTTCCAGACCAGGCCGAAAAATAATGCAAACAAAACTACAGTACTACTATTTCTTGTACTTCTCAAAAATTTCAATTTTTTAGCACAAAAAATAATAAAGTTGAAAAGGTAGTTTTGAAAAGTTAAGATAATACAGGTCAGTTTAAAAATAGATTTCTGAAAAAATACAGTACTCCGGGTTACTGTACTTTTCTCAGTTTCAAATTTACAGAGCGGCCCAGAAATACAAACAGTAGAAAACGGAATTCTTTAGAATTTTTTTTTGAAAACACAATCTTCAATAAATTTCAGAATTTCTGGGCCGGCTCGAAAAATGGCGTAAACAAAACTACAGTACTACCTGGTTAATGTATCTCTAAAAAATTCAAATTTTCCAGACCGGCCCCGTAAAAACTAATAATAAGCAGCAAAAAAAAAGTATTCATATTGGAAGAAAAAAAGAAGAAGCTTCTTCTTCTTCTTCTTCTTTTTTCTCTAACTTCTCTGTGTGTCTCTCTCATATTCTTACACTATTTCGTTTCTCGAACCCTCTGGCTTTTTCCGTTTTTATTGATCCCTCCTGGTTTGATTCTCAGAGCTTAGAACAAATGAGAATAGTGTGAGAAGTGAAGAGACGCAGACGAGTAGAGATAAAGAAAAAGAAGAAGAAAAAGAAAAAAAAATATATGCGGGCTTTGTTTCAAAACATATTTGAGTTGGGTGGCAAAACGAGATATGATTAGGAATTGGGGAGAAAAATATATATGCACAAACTACAGTAATCTCCATGCAAGAAAAAAGAGACTTGCAGAACTACAGTACTCAAATTTTTGTATTTTCTTAGAAAATTCACGAAAAAGTGGGTTTTCAGAGATAACTGATCACAACTAGGAAAATAAGAAAAAAAAAACTATTCCGGACCGTAATTTTTTTGAAAATTTCTCGAAATTCTGAATACGGGTTGAACAGTTTGCAGTTAAGAAGAAAAATCTTGGATAAAAAGTTTCTAAGTAAAGTTAATCACAATAAAATCGATTTGTGCACAGATGACCTGTTTGAACTAGTTACCAATTCTGTCACGAGAAGTAAATTTATTTATCGCTACCCACTTCCTAAGTCTAACATTAGCAGAAATTTTTTCGTACTCAGAGTCTGTTCACTATGATTAATGAAATCAATATATCTGTTATCTCATACACTCGCGCTAACATATCTCGGGTTAACTTATTAAGCCCTGTATTTTTCTGACTATACTTGTTTTTTTTTGTTCTTTTGTTGTATTGTGTTCTTTGTATTCTTTTTCACGTTGTATTCCAACGTATTCAATAAATAAATAAATAAATAAATTCCGTAAGTGTCAAAAACCTAATTTTTCCATTTTCTTCCAAGTTCTGAGAAAAACACAAACTACAGTACCCCAATTCTAAATTTTCGGCTCCGACTGTAAAGTTTTTTCCTAAAATAAATTTAAAAAATAAAAAAACGGGACAAGAAAACAAAAGTACACGATTTTTTTCTATTTTCTTAAAAATTTAAAATTTTCGTATTCCGAATTAGATTTTTTTTTGTCGATTTTCTTCAGAAAAAAAAATTCCCAAGAAAATTTGTCAAAATAAGAACAACAGGAAAATTTCTGAGAAAAACCAAGAACTCTGACAAAAAGTAGGGGGATAAAAGATAAAAAAAAAAACAAACAAATACTCGAAAATCTTCCCCTCTTTTTTTTTCTTTTTTTTTTGCTGCTCACCCACCACTCAACCTGTTAACCTCCCCATTTTGCACACAAAGTGCTCCCTTTTTTCAGAAAGTAAAGAAAACAAACAAATTATTTATTGGAGTTTTTGCCCGCCGGACAAATAATTAGTCGGCTTTTAGTGGAGCAAAAAAAGGAAAAAGAAAAAGAAGGTTTTCGGAGGATTACTGTAGTTGAGAAAATGTTTATCAGGTTAAATGAATGAACAGTTCTTTGTTAATGTGTATATTTTTCATCAGCTTTGCCATTCTGCAAAATGACAAGTTTTTGATTCAAAAAAATAATTGAAAAAGTGGCCTGAATACTAACTTGTTTAAAAATCGAGTAATCTCGAGCGGTGTCAGTAGTGGTAGTAGTAGTAGTAATAGTAGTATATTGTGTCCTCAATGAATGACTTACACATGTCCTCGAAATAGTTTTTGCTGTTGATTGTTGAGCTGTCGAACTGGCACTACTCAATGGAGTCGACGAAGCTGTTGATTGTTGTGTTTTCTCACCCATACGTCTGCAAAAAAAAAGATTTATTCCTTTTTTTTCTATCCGGCCCGGTACTCTTGTCAGATCATTTTACCACAATGAAAAATTGCATAGAGGTGAGAGAGAACACGTGAAAGGAGACGCAGACAAATTCATCGAAAATACAAATTTCATTTGCAAAAAATATTTCCAGTATGAAAACTTGAATTTCTGAAGGTTTTTAATCAGAAAAATTAGAGCCCGGCCCGGTTCAAAATTTGTGAAAAAATCTTTCAAAATCATTCCGGACCGGCAATGTTTTTTTTTCTTCGACATCAAAAATGGAGTACTGTAGTTTTGATTTTTACTTATGTTTTACGGCCGACCAGGGTTTCTACTTTGGCTTTTTTTGTGGCTTTCAGTTTCAGAAATTAAAAAAATATTCTGGCCCGACCATGTTTCAAAATGGTGTACCAATCGGGCTTGTTTCTCGATGGCCCAACTTCAAAAACACTTTGGGGGATACTGTAGTTCAAAAACAAACTTTTATTCTTAAAAATTCTGTAGTTCGAAAACTACAGTAACCCAACAAACCAAGTTACTGTTTAGTGAACTGGGAAAATGAAAACTACAGTACCCAAGTTAAAACTAACCCATAGGTAGGTTCAGGGGACATTGCAGTCGAAGCAGCCGCCGAACTATTTCCCACTCTCGATGGATCTTCTTGTGTTCTTTCCACTTCGACTTTTCGAATTTTCGATGCTGATTGTTTTTTGAAATTATATTTCTTTTTCTTCATTTTCAACTTCGATTTTTTCTCCTTTTTCTTTTTCTTTGATTTTTTCAAACTTTTCGATACAGCTGTTTTTGTACTTCCCTTACTATTGTCCAATATATTATTCGATGATTTGTCCATTATTGAACTGCCAACTTTTCGAACTGGACACGCTTTTTTGTTTGCTTTTTCACCACATGTTACTACTATTAGATATACCTGCAAACAAACATATTCGGCCCCGAAATTTTCAGAAAAAAAAACAATTTGAGTTCGAGTTATACAAGGAAGGCCTAGCTTTCTCCATTTGAGAGATTTCGGGAAAACTAGATTTTTAGTGGTACTTCTAACAACTACAGTACTCCTTTTCAGAGGTAAAAAAAAACAAGCTAGTTCGAGCCCGGTCATAAACCACAGAATTCAAAAAATTGCCTCTTTCAGTCCGGAAATTATGAAAAATTAAATAAACTACAGTTCCTTTCAAAACCGGAAATTGAAAAATCGGCAAACTACAGTATTCCCGAGGGTGAATTTTTGAATTTTCTGATCTTCATGTGTCTTCAAAACTGTGGGTTTTTGTTTTCTAAATCTACAGTACCTTTTTATCTTAAAATTTTCCCGAATTTGAATGACTTACAGATAGAATAAGAAAATTGTTAAGATATTGGAAAACAAAAATATATAAATAATCGAACATATTGGCATAAATAAAAGTATACAAAATGATTGAATTTCCCAAATTTCTCATATTTTTATTTCACGTTTTTTGCGTTTTTATTTGTTTGATTTCATTTTTTTTAGAAATCTAAAGTACCCAAACTTTTCTATTTTGTTTGAAATGTTGAAAAACTGTCAAAATTCAGAATTTTCGATAATTTTCAGACCGGCCCGGAACTTTTTGTGCCAAAACATTGAAAAAGGTGTGTGTGTTGTTGTTTTGGGTATGTTGACATTCATTTCGTGCGCATCTTTTTTTCATGTTAATTTGTCTTTTTTCATTCTGTTGTCCGTTTTTGCCGTTTTTGCTCTTCCCAATTATTTGTTCAATTGTTTTGTTAATCGGTCAATGTCAAACAAAACTATTGTTGTATTCAGAAAAAAGAAAAAAAAAAAAAAGAAAACGTAAAATCGGACCGGATATGATCATAGGTACTGTAATTCTAACACTTTTTCAAGTTCAAGAAACGTTTTTTTTAGTTTGAAAAACTCGATTTTTGAATACCGAAAACATCAAAAAACCTTTATTTTTTTCCATGTTGAGAAATTTCAGAGAATCTTAATTTTCAGAACTTGATGGTTTTTTTAACTCAAAAATCATTTTTTTTTTTGGTTTCTGTTGTCTGGAACTGGATTACTGTAGTTTTTTCGGGTCAAATGTTTGGGTAAGATTTTTATTGGTATAAACTTGAGTTCTACCTTTTCAGGCTCGAAAAAAATTTTTTTTCTACTTGAAAAAATTTCCGAGCTCAAGAAAAAATCACATTTTCGGCGTGATAAATCTTTCTGATTTTCAGTCTTCCCTCCAAAATGTTCAAAATTCCCGCCCAAAATGTGTTCCCATTCCATTGTTTCGCCCCAGTCATTGTTTTGTTTCTTTTGTTTTGCCCCGAAAATAATCCCAGGTTGACTCCGCCCACTTTTTCAACATTTTCCAAAATATTTTGGCTGACTAAGGGGAGAGAAAAGAGCTAATGAATGAATTAATATTACTAGTTATTCTACCATATTTTGGATTATCGATTGATTTTCGATCAACAAATTATCGATCAATATTTGATGATAAGAAAGTGATAACATCAATTGATCCAGCCATTTTGGAACAACAACAAATCGATAATTCTAATCCATATTCGGAGATTTTTGCAAGTAATCAACAAGTTCAAAAAAATCTTTTTCCAATTGCTCAATTTGTTTCAAATAATATTCACACTACTGTATCTCAACCCAAAACTACTGTAGGTTTGAAAATTCCGGGAAAAAAATCACATCAACCCAGACAAAGCTCTCGAAAAGTAAAGTGATTTTAAAATTACATTACATTACCCTGAGATTCCGTCTTACGTAGATTACTGTATTTTGAATTTTCAGACCTCAACAACAACCAAAACATCGACATCGACAACAACAGTTCCAACAATTTGGACAACAACAACAAATCGGCTGAAATTGTCTCGAAATCCAAAACCTTCTAGTACTTCTTCTCACTCCTCTTCTTCTTCTTCTTTTCAAAATTCTCAATTATTATCAGTAGCAAGTCATCGATTATTAAATGATATAGTTATAATTGGATCAAAAAGGAGATTATATATTCTATTAATAATACCAATTCATCAATCAAATCAATTGAATGATTCATTCGAATGTGGTGAAATTGATGTCAATTCGATTGTCAGATTGGCATCGTTTTTGGAAGCACTCAAAGAGGTCAGCACGCCACTGTTTCTATTTAAATCAGCGTGTATTTTAGATTTTTCAATTCCCAAAAACACCAGCGTGACCCACAACAATTATTCAGGACTTTCGGGCCCCGAAAATATTCAGCTGACTAAAACTACAGTAACCTTGACTAGTTTTTATTTCTAAAATGGAGAAACATTTTTTTCTAATTGGTTGAGTAGTAAATTTTAGGGCTATAGTAGTTTTTGCAAGGCAAGAACTACAGTACTTCTGATTTTTTGCCTGGACACGGTTTTTTTTTCTGAATTTTCGAGATTGTTTCCAACTCCGGAAAGTTATAATGTAGGTACTGTAGTTTCCTAGTAACTCGGTTCTCACTGATAACAACCACAGTATAATTGCCGAGGTTCGAATGTTTCCAACTCAATGATTTTCAGATAAACTCGTCAAAAATGTTAACAGAAATAGGAGCAGAAATTGGTGCAATTGTGATGGATTCATGTTCATCGGATCTTCGTTCAGTTGCCAATTTATATGAACTATTATCGGGTACAAATATTCATCGAAATGATATAATATCAATAGTTCGAGATGATCCAACATATATGCCAAATACTCAACAAATCATTCAACAACAACTTCGAGTTCCGGTTATAAATACATTTATAACTACTGAAAACAGGCCATTCACAACTGGTGTATTACCATTCATCGATTCATCAATTCGAGCTATTATTCATACTTTATCATATTATCAGAGTACTTGTGTTAACCTCGTTTATGATCACAATTTCAAAGTGTGAGTTCACTAAATGTACTGTAGTTTTTGAATTCAAAATTTTTATTTTCGAAAATCCGGGCCCGAAATAATTTGTCCATCGCGAATTACTGTAGAAATAGTTTTGAAAATTAAAGTAACCTATTAAATAATCCAATTTTTTTGGATACTGTGTTCGTTTTTAATTCTGGGTCAGAAAAGTATGAAACTACTGTTCTTTTTTTCAGATTTGGAATCTATCAATTTTAACGTATTCCCAGACCTACAGGACTCATTATCCGGATTACTGTAGTTTCTCTATTCCAATTTTTAGTCACTGTAGTTTTTTTTTAATTCGGGTCTGAAAATAAGAATTTAGATTTTCTGTGAAATCAGGCCCTGATCGAGATTGTTGTAATTTTCCAAATATCCAGGCCGGCCCGAAACTTTTAGAATAAAATAAATTTTTTGCAGATCGGCGGAGAATTTCCAAAGAATTGCCACAGAATCAGGAATGTGTGTGGAAGCATATTCGGAAATGAAAAATGCGAGTTGGTCAGAAGAAGGAGAACGTATAATTCGACAACTACTTTTGTCCGAACCCCGTATTGTCATCACATTCCTAACCGATAATAATTGGATTCAAATAACAAAAGCACTTCGAACCGAAATGGTCATCTCATCTCGATTTGTTTTTCTATCATTATCCGATCAAAAATGGGCAACTTCTCGAAAATTTGTTGAAAATTGGCCGACTTTTGAGCAAAATATGATAACAATTCGACCAAAAAATACAAAACAAGAGGATGAATTGGCTAAATTGACAAAAAGTATTCCGAACATGGATCTGCCGAATCATTGGCTCAAACAATTCTGGTCATCCGCATTTCATTGTCATTTGGATTCTTCATTTGATGAAACATATTCCAGCCATAAATACTCGAAACAATGCGAAAAATCACAAAAATTGAACATTTCAAAGATTGCGCCTGATGTTGATATATCCTCCATTTCCATTGCAACTCATTCAATTTCTATTGCATTTCGTGCATTTGTTGATAAACACTGTCCAGGAGCATTGGTCCTATCATTAAAGGATTGCATCAATGATCCACTTGACGCATTCTATCAATCTATCATGGATTTGAACTTTATTCATCATTTGAGTGATTCGTGTAAGTTTTTCAACAAAAAAAGAAGGTTCCACCGAGATTTGAACTCGGGTCGCAGGATTCAATAACCGCTACACCATGGAACCGCACGAAAATGTTGTTCTTATTTTTTAATACAACACAACGGCCAAAAATAAGACAAAAAGATGAAACCGCGTTCATTCTCGAGACAAAGTGTTAAGGCATTCAAACAAAATTTTATTTAACAACTTAACTGTAGAAAAACCTGCATATATAACACACACAGTAGTTCCTTTTTTGATTCGAATTCGCTGTGCTCCTTTAAAGGAGTACGGTGTTTTTTTTTGGAAACTTTTTTTTTGTACAGTAATCGCGTTGCGAGACCCATTGGTTTTTCGAATTATTCTTTCGGGAAAAAAAAATCATTTTTCAGCTGTAAAATACAACTCGACAACGTTGTATCGAGATGTTCCACTTGAAATCAGCCGTGTTCAATTTGAAGATGATCAGTTACACTTTTCAGAGGTTAGTATTTATATTTTTGGTTGAAATAATGTTTCTACAGATTGGTACGTGGAATAGCGTTGGAGGATATCGAGATAGTAGCGAATTATTGACAAATTCTCAAAATACATCAAAAGGAAGTTATCTTTTAATGTCATCTTCTTGTCAAAAATCGAAATGTTCACGAGAAATGGCAAAAAGATTGGTGAAACAAAGAACTCCGTCAATGTTCAAGGCTCTAACAGACATCGAAATATTGATCTTCACAATTTTCGCAGTTCTATCCAGTCTAACATGTCTGATGTGCATGTATTTGAAGTTTATCTCAACATGTGTCTATCGATCGTGTACATGTTTATGTTTTCTGGGTTTGGCATTATTATCATTGAGTTCAATTTCATTTATCATTCCACCGAACAATGTTTCGTGTCAGTTGAGACAATTGTTATTCCCTATTTCAATCAGTTGCACAATTTCACCCGTTTTCATCAAAACTATATTATTGTGGAAGTTCAAAAATGTGGAAATATCTTCAACTTCTGCCATTTTATCAAGTATCTCATTTATCGCTATTCAAACTGGTTTGTAACTACACTTTTAAACATTAAAAGTTTTCATATTTTCAGTAATTTCCGCGGAATGGGTTCTTCTTTCAACATCTGATTCATCAACCGAATTTGTCTCAACAATTCATGGAACAATGTGGAGATGTTCGAATGGAGATTATGTATGTTTTTCTTTTTTTTTGTCTTCTAATAGTTTTCGTTCAGTCAGAATCAACTATTCTTATATCGTGCTCATTATCCTTGATAATGTCAATTTTATCAGTTATTTTCTCATTATCCTCATTGAAACACGGACAAAGTCTACAACATTTGATGATTTCAATTCTTGCTATTCTATTCGAAGTTTTTCTATATTTGTCTTTACCATTATTAGGTTATAAAACAAGAGATTTAGTTATGGCTACAAGTAAGTTGAAACTCGAAAAACGAGAAAAATTCTAAAAAATTTTCAGCAATTTTGATATTTTCATTTGTCACACTTCTTGTTAGTCATCTAAATCGATCATCGGATTTTGAAGAGTCTCAAATTGTAGGATCTATAAAGGTTTGAAAAATCCACAGTATTTCTTTGAACTTCAATTTTTTTAGAAAAATGAGAACTGGCTTCAACATGTTCAACACTATCATACTGCTTCGACAAATCCCCAATCAACAATTCAAATTGAGAAAAAAGTACAAACTCAACGAACAAATGCATCGTTATATGGTAGTGAAGCTTACGGTTTGTCCCTATAAAATGAAAACCATTTTTTGAAAAATCGGAATTTTCAGAGTTACCACTCAACGCGACTTATGGATAGAAGACATATCTTAATTTATTTCTATTTATTGAAGTCTAACGAAGAAAAAGTACAAAATTTTTGTTAGTTTATTGAACAGTAAATTTGGCTGTTAGTTTACCAGTCAACCCAAATTCAATGACATCTCCGGGAACAATCTGCAAATGCTTTTTGTTTGTCTATTTTGAGTTTGGTATCATACTCTAGTAACTCCTGCTGGAGTTCCGGTCAAGATCAAATCGCCTGGTTGAAGTGTGACATATTGTGTAGCGTATTCGATAAGTGTTGGAATATCGAAAATCATTATATTCGTTCCACTTCTTTGTTGATCTTTTCCGTTTATAATACAGAAAATTTCTTCATTGTGTGGATCGGAAATTTCGGATTTTGGAATGAATTTTGCAACCGGACACGAGCCATCAAACGATTTGGCCAGGAACCAAGGAGCTCCCGCTTTTTTAGCTTCATCTTGAAAATCTCTGGCTGTCATATCCAAAGCCACTGTATATCCTCCAACATAATTCATCGCTTCCGATTTTGAAATATTCTTCAAAACAAAAATATTACTTCTTCTATCAATCGATAGCTCTTACTTTAGCTGTTTTCGAAATAATAACACCTAATTCGACCTCTTGATGAAGATTCTGACAGCCTGGTGGAGCTACAATCGGTTCTCCTTCGGTGATAAAAGCATTTGGCGCTTTCATAAACAACATTGGTTTTTTGGGGATCGCATTTCCTAACTCCAATGCGTGATCTTTATAATTTCTTCCAACACAAACTATCTTCGTTGCTAGTTGACGAAAGGCGCTCAACGACATGTCACCAGCTGCAAAAACCCATTTTTGAGGACAATTCAAAAAAAAAAAGAATAAAATTTGCCTAGAGACCGCCGATTATTGTGTGTAATGCGAGAGACGCAGGCGGAAAAGATAAAATGCGCTGGGGCACGTTTGCTCGATTTCGAGTGTCTTCCCGGGAATTTTTTCGGATGATGAATTCGTCATTCTCTATTTTTTAGAGAGCTTTTTTCAGTGATTATCGATTTTGCATTTAATGTTTTGTTTTTCAATATGAAAATAAGGGTTTCATTTACTAAATCGAACCGAATAAGAACAAAAAGTCTTTGAAAATAGGTGACTTTTCAAACTTTAAACAATTTTCGATTTTTTTTTTCAAATTTGAAAAAAAAACATGTAAATAGAAAAAATATTTGCTACCTAGAACTGTTGAAGAAAACAAATGTGATATTAATAATATGAAAATAGAGAATAACAGCCTACCTGACATTATTTAACAAGAAGAATGACCAAATTTCTTCCCTTTTTGAGAATATTTAAGATAAACAAAAAACAATGATTATCAAGGTCTTCTTATCAATTAAAAATCAGTGAACTTTGATGTAATTTTCGTGATCTTTCTGAACTTTGTTAATTTTCGAGCTGTCACTAACAGCTCTTTCAGAATTTCCCAATCAATATTTCCTCTTTTTTTCCCGAAAAAAAAAATCAATTTTGTACTTGCTTTAAAATACAATACATATTCATGTGTTTTTTCTTTTATAATTGATTATGAATTTCCGACGATCCCATAAAATATTGTCATCGTTTATTTTTCTGCAAATAATTGATTGATTTCATATAAATATTTTTAGTGTATTTGGAACCTTTCGAAAATGGGGGACAGTGAAGAAGGAAGTAGTAGCCAAACACCAATGGAACAAGAAGGAAATTCAGATGACACAATCACAATTCGTGTTAAAACATTGGCAGATCGAGAATGTACTGTTCAGATCAAGCTCAGTGTAAGTTTAGAAATGAGCAAAAAACATAAAAACGTGAAATAAAAAAATTAAAAATAGAACTTTCTATTTTACGGGTTTTTTTCATTTCAAATCTCATTAATTTTTGAATCTGGCAGGTTACTTTTTCAGGAAACTGTCACTGTTTTGAACGAGCGAATTTTCGAAAAACTTGGAATTCAACCAGCCGAACAACGTATCATTTTCCAAGGACGTGTTTTGTCAGCCGATCGAACATTATTATCCTATAGTCTACAAGACGGTTACACTGTTCATCTGATAAACAGACCTCCAGGAAGGTAAAACTTTAAAAAAAAGAGTTGGAAATATCTACACGGAAATTTAGATCAAAAATATTCACTTCGAAAGTTCAGAACGGCAGCACATTATGCAAATTAATACTATTCACATATTTGAATTTCAGGAATTTTTGATAAAAATTTTTCAGGGCTGTCGTTGTCGGTAAATTTAAATTCACAGATTTTTGGAAAGGAAGACCAGTTTGAAAAAAATAGGTTTCCTTCACCAAATGAAACCCTTTTTTATGTTACCACATGACTTTCTGGTAAATTTTTTTTTATTTTTCCCGTCGGTTTTATCAATTTCGAATAATTCTTTTCCCAGGTGGGGCTCAGAACGACAACCCTGAGTGTTTTTTACTACTTCCGACGAAGGCTCTTTCTAGTCACAGTTCCTATCGCGAGTTCATGAATTTTAGTCTAGCAAAAAATATAAATAAAAAATTAGAGATTTATGCCTTTGATAGATGATAGATAACCAATTTTCAGCGATGATACCTTTTTACGAGGTTCACCAGTCAACCCCGCCCCAGATTTATTGGGAATGCTTGAATTGGCAAATAATTCACGTATGCGTATGAGACAAATGGATGAGAATCTAATTCGACAATCAATCACACAAATAATGCCCCGATTAAACAATTTGACAATTGCACAATCCGAAGCCAATTCTGGTCCAACTAATGCAGCCAGACGATTTACGTGGAGATTGTTTTTGGAGGATAATGCATTTACTAGTGATCGAGAGAATTTGGAAATGTATGTCAGAAATGCTATTCGAGACTTGTCATTTTTGAGAACCGAAGATCAGAATCGATTCACATTTACATGGACAAATAATGAGCTGCGTATTGATTTGCCTAGAATGTGAGTGAAAAACAAAAGTGGTTTTTAGACGTTTTCACAAAAAATCAATCTGAATTTTGTAGGGATCCGCACATTGCTTCGCCGGCTTTTGAGCGATTCGCAATGATTGAAATGAATACCAGTTATATGAGAATTTTCAATGATATTGTGGAGGTATGTCGATTTTTGTTTTGTGACAGCAGCGGTTTTTATATTTTCAGGAACCTGATGGATTGTTGGCGATAGTTCGGCGTGTTATGGATTATTGTCGTTCAACATTTGAAGGACCTGACTTGACAGAAGAGCAGAGAAATCAATTGAACGAACGTATGCGTGACATCGTTGTGAGACTCGAATCAATTGGTTCGACATTGCCATCCAATAGATCACTCGGTGAGTAAAATAAAATCTTTTAACGAAAACCAATTTTAATTTTTTGCTTTCAGATAATGCGCGAGTTCGAAGTTCAAATCCTTCTCTCAGAGAAGCTCGTTTCGAGCAAATTCCTGCAACTTCCACGTCTCAGAGTTTTGTTGTAAGGTATGATTTTGGAACACTGGCGACTAGATTTCAATTCAGCTAGATAATAAACAAAAAACTGGTAAACTCTTTTGGACTTCGAACATACCTGGCCCAAGAGGGTACCAAAAATCTTAAAAATTTTTGACGCCGTGTACAAAGCGAAAAAAAAACAATTTTGACACTGTAAATCGCCACGAAAGCAGGAAAAATGGCTAAAAAATGAATGAAGGGAATAAAATTCAAAAATGTCACTTGGGCCAGGTATGACTTCGAAAAAAAAAGGATGTGTAAAAAGCCCATCCAATGGGCCAAAATCTCAGCTTCCGCTCTTAGCTAATTGTGTAAATAAATTATTCTTGCAGGCACGCAATAAGCACAGATTTGACGCAAGTTCTTCGTGATTTTCGTCGTCAACAAGCTCGATTTTTCGAAGTAGAAAGTGTTGTTGACGAAATGCTCGATTTGTCGACAATTTCAGTTCTCAGAAATCGTACTGGTAGTCGGGTAATTGATTTCTTTTTGTCTATCATATTTTCTGTTTTTTTTTTGCAGACTGATGGAAGTTATTTGGCACTATCGACGTTCTATGTTCAAGTTCAAAGAATGCGTCATCTTATTTCACATACTCTCCACATCATCTCGGAAGTTGAAGTTCCATTTGTTGGATCAGCCGATCATCGGCGACTTTTGCCACACTATGATTTAAATTCATTCAACACATCAAATGCGCATGTTGGTGCTGTTATTATCGTGTTTCGAACACCGGCAAACAATCAACAAAATATTGAACAGGTCTCCAATGTGTTTTCACCTCCAAAAATAAGTAAGTATCAAAAACCACTTTACGATTATTTCCTCTGTTGTCTATTCAGTCAGATGATCTAATGTGAAATTGGTTTACTGTTCCATCTCATTTTCAGATAATCTGTCTGGATTTTGAGAAAAAGTAAGGTTTTCGTCGGAAAATAATTAATTTAGTAAATTTAATTTTGTAAAAAAAGTGTATACCTCGGCTAAAAACATGGGATTCCACAGAGCGCAATTTCGAAACACATAATGTATACAGTAATTCAGACAGCACAAAGTTTTTTCGAATTTTTTTGTGCGAAAACTCAAAAATCCATGCCCTCTTGTGCTGGCCTTCCATTCCCTACCCATCAGCATGTACAGTTCAACTAACCGTTTCGATTTTATTTCCAGGAGCCGATGTCGGTCAAATGCAGCCTGGCCAATGGCCATATTTGACATTCTACCCAACCGGAATGCTACAAGAACAACACGAAGTGCAGGCAGATAATTCTCCCACACATACACACGAAATTCGTATCGGATCGATAACACAAAGACATCGACGAGGTCCTCCAATAACATCGGCTACTCGGCAAACCCCAAGAACCACCAATTCTCAACCAACTACACCTACTTCACCGACGACAACAACAACAACATCACGACAAGATCAACCGGCAGCTAGTTCAGAATCTCCAACTGCTCCTCAACCAATACGATCGTTACGCGATAGGTTATTCTCGTATTTCGGACAGGATAGATCATCGAGATCGGCTGAAAATGCGCCTTCATCTTCGTCGCCTTCTTCTTCTTCGACTCCTTCATCTTCTACTGCCAATCCAACAACAAGTTCATCGGCAACGCCAAATCAAAGAACACGAACCGAACAAGACACCATTATGAGATATTTGCAAAATATCGGACACCAAATTGGAGATCATCGACCCGATATGAGAAATGCCAGAGGACCTGAGAATGGTGACACATTTTTAAAAAGCAACAATTTCATCATACCTGTCACAAGAGAGTATCAAAAAATTTTGTCGCTGTGAAAAAAAAAGGAAAAATCATTTTGTCACTGTGAATGATGACCAAAAAACAGGAAGAAGTGCAAAACTCCGGCGCTAGTTTTTTAGTTTTCGTGACGAGACCCAGACACATTTATCAGAAAATGTCACTGTGAAATATTGTCAGAAAAAATGTCGCTGTACTTCTTTTACCTCTTGTGACAGGTATGATTTTCAGTTTTGTTTATAAACTCTGAATTTTGACTGAGAATTCAAACGACAAGTGACTAATCAACTTTTTTCGAAATTTATTTTTCAGCAACATTGGCGCCATATCCTCATACTCTAGAACCAACCGAACTTAGTAATATTGCTCAAAACATAGCATCGAGATATCGGGATGAGGCGATAACACGAATTGCAGCAGTTCTCACCAACGCATTCCAAGATCGTACGTTATTTGTTGTCACTGAAAATTGAAACACAGAAAAAAATGATAATTTTCAGAAGCGCCATCGTGGGATACTCGACTCACAAATGTGCCGATTCGAACTCTGCGCGCTATGCTTGCAGTGGTATTGGAACTATTGACAATGTCGGGTCGAAATCTTGAAGAATCGCGAGAAATGATGTTGGCATTGGTGCGAGACGAGAGTGTTTTAGTTCGAGCCATCATCGAATCCATGAAATCGCTGTTTTTGTTGGGAGAATTTCCGACACATGTCGGACGAGTTATCATACAACAACACACGACAGTCGGACAACGAATCGATATTGAGTCGAGGGATGGAAGCGATGTGAGTTATGCTACAAAATGTATCCATTTTTCACGATCACAGAGTTTTTCTCTGGATATGTGTACATAAAATGATAAATACAGTAAATAGTATTTTTCTAAAAAATAATTTAGTTACAACCAAAATGAATGAAACTTATGCAGGATGACGAAATGGAAGATGTGGTAGTTCGAATGCCGTCCGATGTCACTCAACCTCGTACCGGTTCACTTCGAGACATTGCCGATGCTCGAGCTCGTCGTCGTCAAATTGTCGAAAGTCGACGCACCAATCAGTCGGACCGTGCGGCAACGCGTCAACCGGCCTACAATGTCGTGTCCGGTTCATCGTTCCGACCCTTTGATCAGGCGGCAATTGATGCCGGAATGTTGCCAGTCGGTGAACCAATACCCGAACCTGAGTACGAATTTCCGACGCTCAATCAAATATCTCTACAGTTCCCCGGTGAGTTGTTGATGAATGTTTTTCTTTACACTTGATATTCTGATTTGAGAGATCTTCGGGAACGTGTCAAACATGCCAACAACACCGGCACAAATAAGCTTCCAATCTTCGAGCACACCGACTCAACCAAGAACACCGCTTGCATCTGCCTCAGCAAGAGCATCGCCATCCTTAGATGCACCACAACCTTCCAGTATCTCACCGCCTCCTGGTCTTGGAACACCGCCAACTCCGGGAAGTCCATCTACATCTGCGAGAGTTTTTAGACAGGTGCCGTTTTCAAACATTTTTCCTGAAAATGAACTACATGACGCAACATAGTACCAAAACTTTTCAAAAATAGTAATCTATAAAGTCATTTTTGCAGACTGTATCAATAGACCCATTCTTGACGTGCAACAATCGACACAGCGATTTCAATCGTACTCATCCAAGCACTGGTGAACGAGCTCGAATGACAAGAGTATCGAATGATCCAACTCCGACATATCCTGCATTTGTTCGAGTTAGTTTGGCCTCCAATTTGTTTATAGTTAAGAATGTTCTTCTTTTTGAAATTTCGTAATTTTTCAGACACTTGACATTCCAACAAGAGACACTGATGCGGTTGTTGATGACGGAGACTTTACTTATACGGTTTGTAATTTAAACCTGTACCATATTGTGTTCTTTTTTCTCAGATAACTAGAAATGGCAGTGGAGAATTACGTTTCGAAAACAACGAAGAGGGAAGAATTCATTTTGAAAGAGTTATGAGAACCGCATTCCGAAGTGTGTTCGGCCAATTGGTCGAAAGTGATGCGGTAACAGCGCTGAGTGAGTTTTTGTGAAGCTTAGATTCTCAGAAGCATAAATTCTTGGCGAATGTCATCAAAAATCATAGATGGGCGTTCATAAAAGTTCTCAATTTCCAGATTCGATCAGTTCTCATGGATTTCCAACTCCTCGAACCGGAGTTGTTCAAGAAATCATTGAACGTCATGTGAGTTGTCTTTTCCCCAATCGTCTTCAATAATTCAAATTTTGTTTTGTTTTCAGTTCAATGCTACAGACCAACCAGTTCAGGGAGCTATTCAAGTCGTTACTGTTTCTGCGAATATACCTGATTCGCTACTGCCGCCCGATCTTCCGCCGCGGCCCAGATCTGCAACTGGGATGTTAGTTTTTTTCTGCAGATTTTTTCGAATTCCCGTAATTGCGCAATTTTCCAGAAGTGCACAAGATTCAACGGGTGAACGGGTTATTACGACAAGAGCATTGCTTACTAATCCACTTAATTCGTTTTCTTCTTCACTTCCTGATGTTTCGAATCTTGCCGGAGCTCTTTTCCAATCGACTGGATTGGCGCCGAGAAATATGAGAGCACCGGTCAGTTTCAAAAAAAAAAAAGTTTAGAGAGTTTACACAAAAATTATGTTGACTGGAAAAAACGAATTTCGGTCAACCGTAGTTTTATTATTGAAACTCTAGAAATCAGAAAATTTATAATATTGGTATTGTTTCAGTCGGAATACCTGGTCGAAACGGGTCCACCTCTTACTCCTCTCCAAATCGCTTCTCATGCTATGCGTGGATTGCACACTTTTCTATCAGCTCACGAAGGAACATTTCCACGTGGATTATTCGGATTGCTGTGTGAATTGCTCAGAAATCGGGTTGCTCAAAACGATTTCGCAAACCTGTTTGATATCGAAAGTGCGACACGAATTATTGGAAATTTGCAGAATGTATTTAGACAACATTTGATCGATAATCAGATGAATGGTAATGCGAGAGCGTCTAGAGAAGGTTGGTTTGTTTTTTTTTGAGCTTGCAGATTTTGGAGTTTTCAATTTTTGAAAGTTTAATCAAATTTATATTTTCTCGAATTTTTCATTTAATCTATTTTGTTGCAGATATTCAATCGATAGCTGAGCGTTTGGCAGCTGATGAGAGCTGGTTCGAATTTTTCAATCAAGGCGATCGAGACATGTTCGTAATCAACATTGGAGATCGTGTCTACTCATTTGGTTGGACATTTAGACATGTAGAAATTGATACAATTAGGAGAATATTGGAATTGGTTCTCAGAAAAACTGGTATTTTATCACCAGTCTGATAATTCATCTAAAACATTTTTTGATTTCAGAGAAAGATGAATTTGCGAAATGTGTGATTGAAATCATGCGATTGCATTTGAGACGAACACTTTCCCTCTTCTATTGGTTCTATGAAATGGATTTTGACGGGACGAGAGAAGCATTGAGAGATCATATTCCCACATGGCTTGTGAGTTTTTTTGTTGATTAACGACGTGAGATTCTGAAAAGTAAAAACAAAAAAGTGAAAAAAATGGAAAGAAAATTGTAAAAATACTTGGAGTCAAAAGTTACACTCCTATGGTCAATTGGCCGGAGTAGCCCAAGTATGTTTTTCACTCAAAATGTCACGGTATCTTTCCCCTATTTGTTCGAGAATACCTCGGAATTCGAAATTGAAATAAATTATTGCAGAGAATAATTTCGCGTTCCCCGGATGACTCGCAAACTGTTCAAGTTGTAGCTGGAGTTCAACGATTGTTACCAGCTTGGACTGATATGTTTAGTGGTGAGTGTTTTTTCTTGTCGTTGAAAGAAAAATTAAAATACCAAAAAATATCAGAGTTATAGTGAATTTCGAAATAATTACCTAAAAAATATTCAAGATCCTTTTAACAACAAATCAATTCTGGAAAAAATTTCGGGAGTGTCTAAAATTTGAAAAAAAAAATCGTAACTGTGTAAAATAAAACATCAAATTGAAATTTGTTCTGCAGACGAAGCCTCAAATGAAGTGGCTCAATTCCTGGCACAAATTAAAGAGGCTCAATCATCATCAACAGTGACAGAAACATCAGCGAGACCATCATCGGCATCGGGAACTGGAGGAAGTGGTTGTTTGAAATCAACAACATCGGGAAGCAATTCGAACTCGCCGTCTTCATCTCCTTCAACACGAGAAAGATGTGGAGATGTTGAAGCAGTTGGAGAAACATCTGCAAAAAGACGAAGATGTGATGATGATATGGATGTAGATGTTGGAGAAGAAGCATTAGAAGATTATGATGGAAGTGATGATAAGGATAAACCGACTAGTAGCAATCCAAAATAGGCCCACTCCTTCCTCCCATCTATCTATTCCCTCTCACATTATCCTATTTCAATCATATCTAAACACATCTTTCTTTTCCTTCTTTGGTTGACTTTATTTGACGGGAATGTTTTTGAGTTTTTCGCCCGGTTTTCTTCTTTTTTAAATTAATTTATTTCATTATTGAATATATCTTATTTCTCTTGTGTTGTCTTTTTGTTTTGTTTTTCAATGGGTTGTCTTCCCTGGTTCCAGTTTCATCTGAATATTTCTGATTTGAGCAATAAAAATTGATCACTATTTCAGAAATGAATGTAGATGATGCGAGATTGGAGATTTTTGATGAGGTAATCTTTTCAACTTTTTTTGGAAAAAATCAATTTCTGACAAAAATGAGATCCACGCAGTTTTTTTCCAGAAAAGTAACAACCGTGACATTTTCAATAAAAAACCGAGGTCACGTCAAAAAAAACTCAAATACTGATTTTTCTTCAGTTTTTTTTATTTTCTGTGTCTTTCGTTTTCAGTCTTCAAAGGGACGAAAAATCCCAAACTTCTCGTTGATTAAAACTTCTGATAAATTTTGAAACTCCGGGTATTGGCAGAAAATTGGACAAAAATAGAAATTAAAAATAATTAAGAGTTCCGAAAATCTCAGTTTTTCAATCCCAACAACAGTTTTTTCAAAAAAAAAGTATGGGCTGTAACTTAAAAAAAATTCATAAACACTGAATTTTTTCTTTAGGAAAATTGAAACATTTTCAGATTCAAAACCTTGAGATTTAAACGAAAATTGAAAACTAAAATCAGAAAACTTATAATGTCGAAAGTTTAAAAAGAGTGTAATTTTCAGAAAACTCGCAACATTATTCGTGGCGACATTGTAAAAATGAAAAATTATGGACAATTTGAAAACAATGTGAGTCCTAAAAAAGCGAAAATAAGTTTGTTGTTCAAATTTCAGAAAAATTTTGATCTTCAACGGTTGACAATTGATGCTCTTAGATCTGATGCGCATAATTTTGAGGTAACATTTTTCTTTGAACAAAGTGAAACTTTTGAACACAAAAAGTTTAAATTTCAGAGTGTAGATGATAACTTGGCAGCATTTGAAATGGTTCAAGAAATGGCACGGAAAAGACTGGGAAATTATGAGGAAAAGAGGGAAAAACTGAACAGATTCGTCGAAAATCAAAAAACAAACAAGTATGCTTTTGTTGTTGTGAAAATTAAAAAAAAAATGTTGTTCCAAAAAATCTCAAAGTGATTCGTTCATATTTCTCGAAATCGGAAAAAAAAATCCTAAATTTGAATAAAATTTAAAAATGAGAAATTTAGAAGAAAAGGTCACGGAAATTTAATTTAACTCTCAGAAAAACAAAGTTTTGGAGACATAAAGGTTATTTTCAGTGAATGAATTTTTTCAATTTTCAGATCCTCCGCCTCCTCCTCGTCATCATCAACATCTTCTTCTTCTTCTAGTCCAACCAACTTTTCTCCAAAACTCCAGCTTTTTCTCAAATATCTTTTTGTTATCTTCATTTTTCCGTATATTTTCTCTTCAATTTCCCAGTATCTCATTTCCAAATTTTCCGTGTAGTTCTCGAGAAGAACAAAATTGTACATACCTACTACAGTATCCTATTTTATTAGGAACATACCAAAAATAAATAATCACCTCTTCTACTTCTTTTTTTTAGTCAAAACATATTACAACATTGGAAAAATGGCGGCTAGTTGATCGAAATACAACAAAAAAAACAAAACTAGTTTCTTGTCTCGTTTTCATTTTTTTTTTGAAACTGAGAGAATTTCAGATATTTTTAGGTGACAATGACGAATCTGGAGACTACAGAAATCTGAGAAACCAGACATCAAAACTACAGTACACTGCAAAAATTTCGGGGTCGAAAAATCTTGAAATTTGGAGTTTCAGGGAAAAATCGGAGAAGTCAAAACTTGGGTGTGAGAATCTTTAGGCTCAATTGGGAAACGTATACAATTTCCGGACCGGCCCAAGAACTTTAATTTGGAAATATGATCTGAAAAAGTTTCTGAGATTTTACGTTATCGGAAAAAAATGAGAAGGTCAAAATTTTCCAAGTTTTTAGATGAACCCAGAAACTTCGAAAATCATTCTCGGGCCGGCCCGAAAATCTCCAGAAATCTTGAAGTTTCAGTTTTTCAGGGCTGTCGTTCTCGGGCCCACCTGGAAAAGGTGGTATCAGATATTGAGAAAACTGAAACTTTTTTATCGGGGGAATTTCTGAAAAGGTTTATTTTTTCTTGAAACTTGTAATAGTACCAACAAAAGTTGTTGTTGTTGTTGTTGTATTTGTCACCGTTTTTCTGTTTTGAAATGTGTTTTTTTCTCACAAAAAACCCACAATCAATCAAAAACAGAAGTAGTGTGTAATTGTACAAAAATGACCTGTCCCAGATAGTTTTTTGTTTTTTTTTGTTTTGTTACACTTTTTCGAAAAAACCACCAACTTGACATAAAAAACAAACGACAAACATTTAAGCCAATTTTCCGAACACTTTTTGGTGTATATAATCAAAACTACTTCTCTCATTCTAGCCATTTTTTTGAGACCTGAAATATTTTTTGTTTTTTTTTTTGAATGTCATATTTTTCTCGATTGGAACTTTTGGATAAAGTTGAAAACATTCATTTTGTGTGAAAATTTCCGAACTGTTTTCTAATTTGAGATTCTTTTGATACACCTTTCGGAATGCAACTTTTTTTGGGATGGTCCGCATATTCTGAACATCATTTCCAAATTTTTCTAGATTTTGAGAACCATTGAGTTTTAAAAATAGTTTGTGGACGACTAAACAATTTCTGACATATTGGGCTTTATTTTTTTATGGCCCGGACTTTTTGAACTTCAGATTTTCAAACTGCAGTGGTTTTGACCAAATATAAATTTTTTTCGGGTCGGCCCGTTTATTCTGGGATGTTTCTGAAAAAATACGAAAAATTTGACCTAAAAGTTGGATTTTGCCTGAAAATGTTAGTTTTGGACCAGAAACTTTCGCTTTTTTCGCTGTTCGACACAAAATTCCAAAATTTTCAGTGGCAACAAAAGTAATGTTGCGTTTCTCTGAAATTGTCTCAATTTCTCAATTATCAATCATCGAATGATAACTTGACTGTTTCGTCATCACAAAAAGGTCAAAGCTTTTGTCTTTTTTTGACCACACAAAAATGGGCGGAGCCTTGAATGTTGTTACACACTGTTAACCATCAAAATAAACCCGAGTTAGTTGAAACTTTTTTTGATGATGTTCTTTAAAAATGGTTGGCCAAAAATAGGCCAATTTATTCATCAAATCTCAATTATAAACCGGTATAACTTTTTTGATTTCAAAATGAAAAAAAGTCGATTTTTCGATTTTTCGCACCAGGTCGATGACCTTGTTTTTTTTTATTTTCTTATCATTTTTCAAAAAAAAGTTCGGCGAATTGAATTGTTTTTTTGTTGAAATGACTAACAAGGTCATTTTTCACACATTTTTGTATTTTTTTTCAGATGGGTTGGTGGCTTTCGATAGGCCTTTCCCTCACATGTTTGACACTTTATGTCAATGCCGATTTCAATTGTTCACAGGCTCCGGATTCAGGTAAAAAATGACATTTTGAACAAGAATTTATGAGCCAAATTTTTGTAGACATGGAACAAACGTGTCACATGTTACAAGAATGGGATAGTGCGGCGAGAAAAGCGATCAGAAAACGACAAGTTTTTCGAGGAAATGTTGGTGAGTTTGCGATATTTTCGGGCCGGCTACAGAAGTTGTGATAGTTTCGACATGGCTTGTAATTTGAGAAATTTCTTGTTCCAAAAAGTTCTATAACTCGGAAATCGGGCCGGTCCGAAAATTTTTGGGCTTTTTGGAAACCTTTCGGGCTGGCCCTGAATTTTCGGAATTTTTGTGCTTCAAGTTCTAGAAATTCACGATAAATTTAAACTTTGGCGAAAAATTCAAAAATTTCAGAATCTGTTTCGTTTTGAGCCTACCTAAAATATCAAGCGGGCTTGGATTTTTTTGAAATCCGAGAGATTTGAATTTTGAACTCCTGAAGGGTTCAAAAATTTGTCTTGCGATAAGTAAACTTTTGAAGATTCAAAACATATTATTATTTTCGTAAAAAAATGATGACGTGAAAATAATTTATGTGATTGACTTGAAAAAAACCTGTTTAGTTTTTGACACTCCCAAATTTTGACCTGAAATTGTTTTGATTTTGAGTTACCCTAAAATTCAGTTTTGAAAATTTTGAAAAAAAGGAATTGTTTTGCAGGTGCACCGGGTGTTCAGGGCTTTCAACCATCAAATCCTCCTCGTTTTGCTCCATCAGCTCAAGGTTGTATGAATATTGCATGTATTTGTCCGTACATGGGTGGAACTATGGCTAATGGATGTATACTTCCAAATGGACAACCATATATTATGGCATATCGAAAAGAGTATAGGTAACACTAAACATCCGAAAAATATCAAGATTCTTCTGAAAAAACATAGTTTACACTATTTTTGGACATGCTTCTACTTGTTTTTAGAGTTCAGAGACCTGATGAATAGATGTTCAAAATTTTCTAGTTCGAAATTAGAAAACTACTTCGGGCCGAAATATTTGAGTTCAACTTTTCAGTCCGAACTTTGTTCATCTCAATTCAGATCTAAAAATGTTGTTCGAAAGAAATCGGTTTCAAAATCTTTCAATTTCAATTCAAAGAATTTTTCAAAATTCTACGCCCAAAAACATCTGGTCAAGTTATTCTGAAAATGTTCGGCTTGAAATTGAACTCAACAGTTTTTGGGTCGGAGTAAAAGATCGGAGTAATAGCTGAATTTGTCGATCAAAATTTCTGGGCTAAATTGTTTGTTTTTGTTTGAAAACTATGGATTTCTGAACTGCTGAAAAATTGGAAAAAATTCCAAAAAAAAGTTTGTTTTAGAATGATGTCGGACAACGAAAGAATGCGTTGGCACAATGCAATGAATCAATTGAAAAGAAGTGGAGAATACGACAGATTATCAGTGATGCATCGACAAGTTGGCTCGGCATCCGGTGCTCATTCTGGACCTGGTTTCTTGCCATGGCATCGAGAATATATGAAAAGAATGGAAATTGCTCTTCGACTCATTGATCCCGGAATATCAATGCCATATTGGGACAGTGTGTTGGAGTCATATTTGCCAGATCCTCGTGATTCGATTATGTTTGCACCTCAATTTATGGGAATGACTGATGCTTCTGGACAACTTGTTAGTGGTCCTTTTGCTGGATTTAGAACACTTGAAGGAAGACCTAATATTATCAGGTTAGTCTGAAATTTTCGAGAAAAAATACGCTGTAATTCAGAAATTTCCTGGTCGGAAATCAGTTCAGAAATGAGTTCAGAAAACCCCAAGCCGGCCCAAAAATGTCCCCTAAAGAGTACATATCTTACCCGGAAATTCTTGTTTTTTGGAAAATAAAAACAACAGTCAAACTTTTTTTTTGATATTCAAAAAACAAATTTCGGAAACTTTGAAATCAAACTCAAACTACGAAACTTGAAATGTTTATAATTGTTCACGTGGCCTGATAATTTATTAATATTTTTCAGAAGAACGTGTTTCACTTTTTTTTAATATAAGAGGGTATTTTCTCTATGCCCTAAAAACTAACATTTGAAAGCCGACCCGGAAAAGTTCAGAAAGTTTGGAAAACCCTGGGAAACAGGTGAAGCCTCACCGGGTAATTGAATGTTTGCCGAAGTTCCGAACCTGATCTGGAAACTTTCAAAAAGAACTACAAAAATATTTGCAGACGTATGGCAACAGAAGGAAAAATGTTCAGCGAGCAAAACATCAACAATCTAATGTCTCAAAATGATATTGTCAGTGTGATGGCGTTCACAGCTCCACAAGGAGGATGCCCTTTCAGACCATACTTCGGAGCACTTGAATACACTCATGCATCGATTCATTTATGGATGGGTGGAGATATGAAACCACCATCAACATCTGCAAATGATCCCATCTTCTTCTTACATCATACTTTTGTTGATTTTATTTGGGAAATGTGGAGACAAAATCATCAGAATCGATTCACCAGAGAAAGTGTCAGTTATACCAAAACACTGTTACAAAAAACAATTTGCACTTTTAAAAAATCATCGAGTTTTTGGGACTTCATAAATTCGGGGCCGTGGACTGAAAAATTTTGAACCTAACCATCAGATTTTTTGTTGAAAATTCTAATCAGGAAATTCCCAAGATTTATATTTTGCCAAAAAAAAGTTAGTTGAAACTTCTGATAAAGGGTACTGTAGTTTTTTCTGGAAAGCCTAGTAAAGGATTTTTTGGAAAAAATGAGAACTTTGAAAACTATTTGATGAGAAGCCAATTTTTTTTTTAATAAAAAGTTTACTTTAGTTTTTCTATGAAAACTAAACTGATTTTGAAAAAAAAACTTCCTAGTTCAGTTCAGGTCCGAAAATCCAAACATCTTCACTAGGCCCAAAAATTATGAGAAAAACCTTGATAAATTTCAGTCATCTTTTGAAAAAACCCAACTTAAAAAAACGATTACTGTAGTTTTTTACCTAGATTTGTTTCAGCAATACCCGCCAGACATTGCACAATGTGCAAATGCTCAACACTTTAGTTATGCGCAAATGCGTCCATGGGACAAAATCAACCGAGACGGTCTATCGAATGCGTACACCGACAATTTGTATCATTATGCTCCTCGTCCAACATGTAATCGAAATAATGCTCAATGTGGTTCCCAATATCTATTCTGTGATACACGTGGCAATCCACATTGTGTGGCCAAAATTAAACCTGGTGGTCTGTGTCGTGGATTCGAAGGATTAGATTCGTGTTATGGGGGTACTTGTGTTGGTGGTTGGTGTAGAGGTGGACAACAATTCCAACAACCAGCACAGACAACTGCAGTCGCTAATGTGCCAGCACCTATTCAACCACAACAACCTGCTGCTGCAGCTACTGCGAGACCTGCAGCTGCCGCACCTGCCGCAGCAACGCCTGTTGCACAATCGGTAAGAGACGAAAATAGAAAACTCCCAGTCTGGCCCGTCATTTTCGGGCCTAGTCTCTTTCTTCCTTCTCATTGCATTTTTACCCAAAAATTATTCAGAATTGCTACAACGAGGATCCATGTTGTGCACAATGGTCGAGACAAAATGAATGTCGAACCAATACCGCCTATATGAACAGATACTGTAGAAAATCGTGTGGTTTTTGCACAAATCCAACTGACACACAGAGAGGTACGTCGGGGTACTGTAACTTTGCCGCAAAGTTTCATTTGGAAGGGATCATTTTTGGTCAGGTCTTGAGTTCAGAAATTTCGGGCCGGTCCGAACATTTTGAAAATTTTTTAGGAAGCAATAATGTTCAGTGTACATTTTCTACGTGACCTAAAAACTCAAAATTTGGAGTTTCGGACCAAAAATTTGAAATTCAGAAAGACGTGGCCTAGAATTTTGAATTTCAATAATTCAGGTCACGATTTTTGAAAAGGGAAAAGTAACAGCACTTCTTCACGTGACCCGAAATGATGAGGTCACACGATTTAAATATAAATGAGAAAAATAGCGAATTTCTGCGAAATCAAACATTTTTTCGAGTTCAGGTTGTCACGACCGTCATCTTTCTTGCGGTTTCTGGCGTTCTCAGAACTTCTGTACTCGACGTCGTCAATGGATGGCTGAGAATTGTCAAGCATCATGTGGTTGGTGTAATCTAAACGAGGCTCAATTATGTCAACATGTTGCTCGAATGTCTCGAAGAATTCGACGAGACAATTCGAAGTTCTGGCTGAGAGACGAACCATTGGATGATGTCGATGAGTTCATGCTCGACTATGGTCGTTGAAAATGCCCCTTCTTTTCCCTTTTTCACCTTTTCTTCTTTTCCATACGTGTCTCTTTCTTTATACAACTTCTTTTCTAAACTGCCGCATCGGGTTAATGTACAAAAACACAACAACAATTCCATTCATGTTTGTATCATAATTATAATAATAAAACATCACATTTGTTTGTTTGTTTGTTTTTTTCTTTTTTCAATAGAGTTTAGTGATATGTTCGACCGGTTTACGTTTGAGATCAGGAACTGTGACATCTTCAGCTGCGTAGCCGACGGGAAGAAGTAGAAGAACCTGAAATACGGATTTCCAAAAAATTACTAGAATCTTACATTTCATTTGACGCGCATTTATTTTCTCGAAATTCCTACAAAAACCTTTTCTCAAAAATGTTATTTTTTCTTTTCGGTATATTCTGAAACGGGCTGGTCCCGATAAAATCAGACCCGAAAACAACCGAATCTGAATCGGGTCCACATATAGAAAGTGTGTTTGAATCGGGTCTGAATCGTTTTTTACAAGATCCAGCCAAACTTTCTGGTTCCATTCAGATTTGGTTACTTTTGGGTCCGATTTGATCCGGCCCGATTCAGAATCTACCGAGAAGATTTTTGAAAATATATCGCTATTTTTTTTGACAAAAATTCTGGAAGATATTTTAACATCCTAGAAGACATGAAAAATCTTCTATTTTCAACAAAAAATAACTAACACTTTCATTTTCAGGTCGTCTTAAAATTCTCGAAATATCTGGACCAGCATTTAACGGCGATGTAACTACCGTACTCAATCCAGCGCTCTGCAAAAAAAAAAAAAGGAAATTAGCTAAATCAATTTAGAAAAGTTCGAAAAAAGTACCTGAATTGCGGCTAAAAGTATTCCGACAGCTATTGAGGTGCTAATTTGATTATAGTGAAATACCCGTTCTGTTTGGTTGTTGACGTTTTTGAAAATCTAAAAGTAAAACGTCAACTTTTAGGGTAAGTAGTTGTTGTTGTTTGGGGAAGAAAAACGTACCTCATGACATACTACAATTAGATAGGGAGCATCTGTTATGTAGGGACGTTTCCAGGTGTCTTGCAGTTGAGAAACATCCACTACCCACGCCGCGCCTTTTCTGAAAATATCCCAATTAGGCCTTGCGCTTTTTAGGCTGACCCATTTTTTCTCAGAAAATGAGATCTCTTTTCATAAAGCAAAAATTTTTTTCGAGGTTGGAAATTTTTAGAAAAAAATCAGGTCCGAAATTAGGTGTGAGTATCGTTCCCTTTTGGGCCGGCCGGGTTTTTTATTGGAGGTCAGAAAGAGTCTGGCTCGGCCCGTAAAATTCGAGCCCTCGGCCCACAATCTGACCCCTGGTCCCATTTTTTGGCGCAAAAAGCCTAAACGACCAACTTTCTCGACACATAATTATCGCGTTCATCGGCCTCTAACATTTTCCTAATCATCATTTTGATATTCTCATCCACCACTACACAAAATGTCCATGGTTGCAAATTTCCGACACTTGGCGATGTGCCAGCTGTTTTCAACAAATTCTGAACAACTTTTAAAGGAACATCACGTGAACTGAACTGACGACAACTTCGACGCATTTTCATCTCTTCGTAGAATATTTGAGAATTTTTGATTGTCATTTCGTCTGTCAGATGGGGTGTACGGTAAGGGATCTGCAACAAAAAGAATACTTTTTTTTTGGAAAAAGTTAGGACGCAGATATTTTTATTTTTGCTTTCTAGGTCGTGTTCTTCTGAACATTTTTAAATTATTTTGAAAATTATTGACCTGGAATTCTCAATTTTCTAGGCCACGCAAAAATATTCTTTTCGCTAAATGTATTATAGATTGTTTCTTGTGTCCGGCCGGTGGCCTAGAATGTGCCTCGTTTGGTTTTCTCGGCCACCTACCATTTTCTCACGTATAACACATTCATGCAAATCGCTAAACACATTCTCATCTCCGCAAGTTTTATCGGTCACATCTATTTTTTGCACATTTTTCGATTTGCTTCCAATTTGTTTTTCGACCCTCTTATTTATTCGATATATAAGGGAACCACATTGATACAGCACAAATGCGACCACCTAAAAATGCATCATTTTTTGTGGCCTGGGCCCGGTCCGAAACCTACCCCAACACCGACTAAAATGTTCAAAATTGATTCGGATGAATGTCCTTCTTTTCCGAATGATGTTAGCCATTCTCGAATTATTTCTAGATCTATAAGAGGTTCTCGGCCTGTTGAATCGCCGTATGCCTGCAATCAACAACTAGTATTCGAAAAAAAAAGACAATTTTTCGGTATCGAAATAAAAAAAAATTGACTTTTGCGTCAAAATGAGTTTTCAGACCAAAAAAGTTTTCTAAGAAAAAAAAAACGAACCTTATGATGAGTATGCTTCTTCATGATATTAACATTGTTTTTTGTGGTCTGCAAAAAAAGCAAAAAAATGATTCAAAACACATTTTTATTTTTCGAGAAAAATGAGAAACACATGTTTTTCGGGTCAGGGGTACTGTAGGTCAAAATTTCAAACCAAAAAAGAAACGAATTGAAAAATATTCTTCAGTTAGGTTACTGTAGTTTCGAAATGTTTTTAAAGGAGTACTGTAGTTTTGAGAAATTATTTTTATTATTTGAAAAGTTCAAACATTCATCGATAATTTAAAAATTTTGAAATTCCGAAAAATTCACTATTTTTAAAATGAGTAACTGTAGTTTAAAACAATTGAAAAAAATCCAGAACTCCATTTTTCAGGTTACTGTAGTTTCAAATATTTTTGAAAGTCTAAAAAAAAGTCGCAGACAAAAGTGCCACCAAAAATCACTGAAAATCGATAAAAAAGTATTGAGTAGTGAAATAAATGGTGGGAGGATGAAAATGAGGAGATGACAAAATGGATGATGTAAAAAACGAGAGAAAACGAAAAAGATAAAAACGAAAAGAAAGAGCAGTTGTATCAAAAAGATCATTTCATTCAAACAAACATATCAACACAACAAATTCAACAAATTTCGAGAATTCCAAAACGAGATCAACGGTCTTCTGCTTCGTCGGCTTCCAATTCATCCGGATACTTGTCTTTTACCTGGAAAATATATTTCTTTTTTTCAAATATTTTGGAAATAAACTTTTCAGCGTGTTTTACTCATTAAAATGTTTCTGTCATTTTCTAAATTTTCCCGATTCGATTTTTTTCGGAAATAGTTAGGTTTTTTGCTCTGTGAAGTTTGCAGGATGCAATACCAATGAGCAATTCGTGGACTTTGATGAAACAGCTGTTCATAGGTTTGATTCGCTTTTTTTCGAATCAAAAATATTGAGAAATTCGTACAGGTCAAATTTTGAAGAATAAATCAGAGTGCAATTTTTAAAGCCAAATTTCAGGGGAGAACTATGTTTTATAATCGTTTTTTTTTTTTGAAAATTTGAAAAAAAAAGTTGTTACCTCCAAATCTTCTCCGTATTGAATCGTTGTATCAATAGTGAGAAGAAGTTGTTCGATACTTTCTTCATCTTCACAGTTCAACGGCACAAATTTGACAATTGAGTAGTCTTCGAGAATCTGCAACAACAATTAAGTTTTTTTGCGATTTCGAAAAGTTCGTAGTTTAGAAGATCTATTCCTGGCCCAGGGGTACGAAAATTTTGCAGCCTGGGAAGAATTGTGAAACTGTGGATGATCAAAAACATTAGAATTTTTGATTAAAATGCGTATAGGTCTCGTTCTGAAAAATTGAAAAACAATTTGTTTTAATCACAGTGAAAAATTTTTCAGCTTTCTCCAATTTCTAATAAAAATTTGTAGTGACCGACCTGTGCAATAGTTCTTGTCAATCGTCGATGTTTTGCATTCCAAACAGTCTCATCTGAATCCACAATTGCCCTCGTATCAGTTTCCAAAAATTCATCAACAAGTTCTTTATTTCTTTCGGATAACAAATCCATTTTAGTGAGAACATTGATAGCTGGTGTTTCGATGGCAACCATTGCTGACAATGCTGTTAGAGCACCAGAGATGAATCGGAAAAAATACAAATTAATTTGATTTGCCCCTGGACCAGAAGCATGACTATGAATGGATCTCATTTGTGTTGATATCATGATTTTCATGAAAAAACTAACTTTTCAGCTTCCAGCACAAAATTGGTGTCAATCAGAAAAACCGAACAAACATTGAAATCCCATGATCTTAAAGCATCGACAATTTGGCGCATAACTGGTAAATGACTGTACAATTCGATTTGACCGGGACAATCGAATACAAAATAGTCATCTTCTCCTTCGTCCAACTCGTCGTGTAACCAGTCGAGGTTTTGAACCAAGTATCTGCAAAATACCATTTGAAACTACGTCAAGAAATTTTATTTTAAATATTACTCACTCCATACAGAATACCAATGCCCCATTTGGTCCTAAAATCAGTTCCTCGTCTTCTTGTACATCATTTACACTGACAAGATCTCTTACATCTGAATAAGCATAAAGTTTGAGCTAGAGTCAACAAAAAACTAACCAACAACAGCCGGATAATTGAAAACTTCACACGCGGGGTCTAAATTCACCATTCTGAGAGGTCTACCAACGTTCAGACAGTGGTTATACATCACTGAACAATATGTTGACTTTCCGCTACCTGCCGGTCCCATTACAAGTTGTGCAAACTTCATTTTACTGAAGAAAACTGATTTTTAAATTTTTTCGAAGAAAAAAAATTAAATAAAAAATGATTGGCAATGGGGCGCACTTTCTCTCCTTCTTTTATTTATTTTTTTTATAAAAAAAATATTTATTTTTTTTTATAAAAAAATTAAATTAAATTTTTAAAATTTTCAAGAAAATTGTTGTTTTTGAGATGGAATCGCTAACCGATGTTGATACAAAAGATGCGAATTTGATGCTCGTTTCATTGATTGTCTTCTTCGCTACCGGATGGTTATTCTACACAAAACAGCTTTTCAAAAACTACGAGGTTCATAATCGAACAGTTCAAGTAATATTTTCATTGACGTTCGCTTTTTCATGCAGTTTATTCGAACTGATCATCTTCGAAATTGCTGATGTAATGGCTCCATTGTACGTAACTTTTCCATCTTTGAGAAAAAATCTCGATTTTTTGTAGATCTCGCACAAGATGTTGGACATTTTGTCTTTCGCTGATTCTAATAACATTGGTAGTTGTAATTCCGATTTATATGGCATATTTAGCAATTCATGGAATATCTTTCATTCAACCTAAACTGCATATACCTCTTTCTCTCGGCTGCTGGTTTATTTTCATATATTTTTTCTGGAAAATTGGAGATCCTTTTCCAATGCTAAGCCCAAAACATGGTATATTTACAATTGAACAAGTTATTTCAAGAGTTGGAGTAATTGGAGTAACAATAATGGCAATATTATCCGGATTTGGTGCTGTAAATGCGCCCTATTGTTATATGACTCTATTTACAAGACCTGTTGAAGAAGTTCATATTTGTCAATTAGAAAAGAAACTGATTCATACATTAGATATGATTGTTCTGAAAAAACGAAAAGTAGCAAGATATGAATTGGAAATGAAGAGAAATAATTCGACTAAAAAACAAAAAGATTCTACATTTTTCGAGAGAATGTGGGATAGTTTTAGTGATCGAAGTAGTGGACCGACATTGAAAACACAAATCGAGTTAGTTTTTTGTCTTTCAATTTCAAATTATCCCCAAGAAATTCAAAGTTTTTTGCAGACGTATAAAAGACGAAGTAGTTCCGCTGGAAACTCTTAGTCGATTTCTGTTCATTGAATTGGTCGAACTTCGTCAAATGCTGAATCGGGTCGAATTCAGCAAAACATATATGGGAATATACTTCAATGTTTTGGGACATTTTTTCTCAATTTATTGCATTTGGAAAATTTTCATCTCGTTTATCAATATTGTTTTCGATCGTGTTGGAAAGGTTGGTGTTTTTTTTGTTGCTAAAAACTGAAAAAATTATCACGTGGAAATTTGAAATTATATTCAAAATTTTCAAAACAGTGGGAGGACACGTGAAGTTTTAATTCCGAGAAGTTTTCAAAAATTTACTGAATTTTCTCTATGTAATTTTTAATATTTGGAAAAAACGCGTGAAATATTTATCCTTACATTTAAATCTCAAAAAACCGTTTTTCAAATTATGATTTCTACAAAGTTGAAATTTGCTGTGAATTTCCAAAAATAAAAATTAGCCCAAAATTTCTATAAATATTTAGTTTAGAATTTTTTGTGCATCAATTTTGTTTTTTTCGTAATTTGCAGGTAGACCCGGTGACAAAAACAATCGAAATAGGTGTTCATTATGTTGGAATTGAACTCGACATCTCGTTCTGGTCCCAATATATATCTTTTTTTCTGGTTGGAGTAATTGCTTTGACCTCAATTCGAGGCCTACTTATAACAATGACCAAATTTTTTGTTTCAATCAGCAATGCCACTTCTTCTAATATCATTGTTCTTGGAATGGCTCAAATTATGGTAAGACATAGTTTTTTTTCAAATTTGGTTATTTTGAATCGCTGCAAGACCATGGTTTACATTCATTTTTTCAGGGAATGTACTTTGTATCAAGTGTATTACTGATGAGGATGAATGTTCCGCTCAATTATCGGTAAGAGAAAAAAACCACATTTCGATTTGAAAGAAAAGTTTTCAGCCAAATCATAACTCGAATTTTGGGCGATTTAAAGTTCAATTTCTATCATCGTTGGTTTGATGTTATATTTCTAATCGCAGCCGTTTCATCAATCGTTTTTCTTAGTTTATTGCACAAATCGGGTCCGTCGATTTTTCAAAATCAACAGTAATAATCAAAGTGAGAGTGCCAAAAATTGACTTTTATTGAAAATTGATTCACTTTTCAAAAGTATACTGTAGTTTTAAATATTCTGTTTTGAAGAGCATTGCTTCAACTACCGTAACTCATTTCAATTTAGAGCCGAGAAACTCAAAGACACCATATCACTCAGAAATAGTTTTTTTGAGTTCATAAAAATCTCAAAATTGAAAACTTCAATTTTCGATGCATGTGGTTCGAAAAACCAAAAATGTTTGAAAGAAAAAACAAAAAAAAAATTTGCCGTGGGTTACTGTACCCGCACACACACACAAACGGTGTTTGCGGCCGCCAATCTTCCTGAGAACGAATTCAAAAACAGTTTTTTTTCTTTTTTTTCGACCTCACAAAGTACTTTTTTCAATTTTTGAATTTCACACATCGAAAGTTGAAGTCTTCAATATTGAGATTCTGATAAACACGAGAAATTAATTTCTGAGTAACAAGGAGTCTTTAACGTTTTTCAGCCTAAAAAATCCAAAAAGTACAGTAAAAAATCCATTAGAACTCTTCGAGCTTGAAATTTTCTAAGAAAAGTAATATTTTTTGCATTCTCATAATCAATAAGGGGTTCTGTTTTCTGGCGGGTTAAAACATTCATTCGAACAATAAATAATGAAAGATGGGTAAAACACGTAGTGATGGACACATACAAAATATACAAAATACTCACAAATACAACAGTGATTTTATCGATTATACATCAGAAGTTCCAGTTTCTTGTTTTTCTTGTTCGATTTCCTCAATGACTTCTTGCAAAATTTCGAGATCGTGATCCAATTGTTTGATTTCTTCGTTAATATGAAACAAGGTGTTGGTGAGCTGCAAAAAACACTCTTAAAAAATCAATTATTTTTCTACAAACCTTCAGGTTTTTCTCAAATTCCTTCTCCAAATCCTGTGACAATCTCAATGCCATATTTTGCAAATAGTTTATTGTCGGTTTTTCGGATGTCAAATCTTCTTCTCTGATTTCTGGAACCTTTTGAGAAACGGATACAACTGTTTGACAACTTGTAGATTTGGTTATCTGGAAAGAAATGAGAGAAAGTTCGGATGTTTAGAATATTCTGTGTTACCTCAAATGTTATTTTATTTGTCGGAGTTGTTGCCAGTGGACTAGGTGTGATTGGTTTATACTTTTTGAATGCTGCAATCTGCAAGAATGTTGGCTTTTGGAAAAAAATCGATTAGAGAATTGAAGTTTTTGAGAAAAAATTGAGAGGCATTTTTAGGAAAATTTTTTCAAAAGAGGTAAAATATTAATTGTGAAGTTTTTTTTTGAATTTTTTTCTAGTGTTTTTGAGCAACTAAAATAATTCTTATCAAAAAATTCGACATTTTTTATCCGTTTTTTTTGTCAAAAAAAAACTGTTTTTGAGAGAGTACGAGATACAAAGAAAAGTCAAAAAATTTTGAACATAAGCAAAGTGGTATGACCAACATATTGAAGAGCGCGTAACTTAGAATTTGTCTGAAATATAACTTTTTTTTTTCAAAAATCTTGATTTTGAGGAAACTATTTTGTTGGAATCTTTCTGGCTGAACTTTTTTGTGTTTCACAATGTTTTCTGAGAACTTTTTATACAATTTCAGGTTGTAAACCAAGAGAGAAAGAGAAAAACCATACAAGATATTTAGCACTTTGTTAGGTTTATTACTAACTAGATTCTGAATTCATCCAAAGACAAAAACAAACCTTTAATGGTTCCAAACCAGCATTTTTATCGACAACAACAATCTTTTCGTTAAACGGGCTGTTTCTGGCTGACGAGGAAATATGTGAAAGTCCAACTCGAGTGGTCATTTTTGTTCTAGAATTCTTCAATATACGTATACTCCAAACAAAAAGAGATATTACTTGACAGGTTATACTGATTTACATTAAATGAAAAAAAAACAATGAAAGGCATGATTTTATTTTTAGGAGACAACATACAAAAATGTACAAACTTTGGCACCCGCTGACGATTAAAGATGTAAAAGAGATTCTATTGCCCGTATTTGATCCGAATTGATTTTGCGCTAAATTTTGACAATGATCGAATCTTCATCATCATCTTCGCTTTCCTCATTTTCAGCTTCAAGATCTCCTGCAACTTCCGCATACTTTTTCTCGTATTCATCTTTTTTTGCATCACGTTCAAGAGTTGCAAGTGCTATTTCTCTTTCGAGCTGAAAAAAAAACTTCATTTTCACTCTAATGTTTCAATTTTCGAACTCACATCATCATTCATTTTGCGATATCTATCAGTCTCACTTTTTACACTTGACATAACTTTTTTCCAATAGTCTGTTAGTTGAATTTCCTCAATTTCCGATGCTTCTTCATTTGCTTCTACGAAGCCCGCCTGAAATAAAAATATTTGCAAAAAATATATTTTTAAAAAATCACTAACCTCATCAGTTTGGCAAGCAATTTCAATCGCTTTTTTTGGCTTCTCAACTTGTTCAACCTCTTCGAAAACATCGAACTTATCCTTATTAGTAGCCATACTTCAAAAAAAAACTTTCTTTTGGTCAAATTTTTGAGAGAAGGAAAACAAAAAATGAAAAAAAATAAATAATGAATGAGCGTTCCATCGCGCGTCAGTTTTTGTATTCCCGCCAGCCGGCAGCCTTTTTCCAACGGAGCGCACATTCCCATGTCTCAGTTTAATTTTTCGTGAAAATTTTCTTTCACTTTTTTCATAGATTAAATCGATTTTCAAATAAAAATCGTTAAGCTTGTGTATAAAGAAAAATTTCAATTTTCAGCTGATCAGTAAAATAATAGTTCTGCAGGTGAAAAAATCACAATAACAAAGAAATATGTAAATACGAAAAAAATTGTTTTTTTTGAATTTTTGAAATATAGAAAAATTTTGTTTCATTTCAGTTTTCGATGTGAAACTGAATAGCCCAACTGATTTTCTAACCATTATCAAATCCTATTTTTTTTTTGAAAAAAAAAATTAAAAAAAATTTTTCTGCGTGATCTACTAAAGTGGCGCATTTGTTTTTATTTTGAGAAAAATGTCATTTCGAATTTAAAAATCAGCGAAAAATGCAACAAATGAATAAGTTATAGAATGGACCTCACGCCCCCAAAATTTTCGGCACCTGGCCCACCAAAAAGTCAGCAACAACAACAACAAGGGTTTGAGCGAAATCGACATCGATCAACTATGCCGAATAATCCAAAAAATAGACAAAATCAACGTTCGAATCCACATGTCAATCGAATAAACAAACAAGTGCAAAACTGTCCATCTCCAAGCGCTGTAAGACTTTTTTCATACTTTCTAAATTGAAGAAATTTTTCAAATTTTCAAGAAACAAACTGTGCTGTTGTGTCAGAAATTTTTTTTAAATTTATCTCTCCCGGAACTCTGTAAAAAACACAAAAAACTGCGGATTTTTGTGTGACCTTATAAGGTATCCAAAAAATACAGCCTGAGAAAAACAACATAAAAAATCGTCGTTAGGAATTGTTGATTTTCTCAAAATGTAAAAAATATTTAATGTCCGCCGGTTTTTAGTAATTTCAAAACACTGTTCAAAAACTTAAGAAACAAAAGTTAGGCGACAAAAAAAAACAATAAATAAAAATAAAGTTTGATCAAACGTTTAAAACCTAATGGAGCAGTAGAGCGCGTTTGCGCGATTATTCCAACGCTATGTTTTATTTTTTGTTCTTTTTTGTGCTGTAGTTTTTGGTATACGCTGTTTTAGACTGTTTCTTCACCCACATATGTCTCAAAATGGTGAATACTTTCAAAATAACCGAATACTCTGAAAGAGTCGCCGGGTCATTTAAAAATCTATTTTTTGAAAATAAATTTCCCTGCAAACTAGATAATTTTCAGAGCTGTGTTTCAACTGACACAACCTATGCACAACCTTGGAAATCGAATAAAACCAATTATGAACCTAGTTCTTCATCGAAATTTCGACGAACTTCATCAATGACAGCTAAAAAAGAAGAAGAAGATGAGGCTGAAGAAAAATACAAAAGTCGTCCAATGATCAATTTTGTACAACTTCGGAAATCGATCATGAAACCATTTAAAGGAACATCAAAGAAAGTAAAAGAACAAATTGATGATATTCCGACAACTAGTGGAGTTCAAATGGGACCATCGAATAGACCGATGCAACAAGAAGAACGATTGAAAATGTGAGCAAAAATGAATTATCTTTAAAAAATACAGTGTTTGACTATCTGAATCCGAGTCAAAACATTGTTCTGCAGGTTCCGAAAAGTTGGAATGAAACAATCGATGAAAGTGAGCGCAGTTCAACGAATGCAAAAAGAACGGCAAAGAGATTTCCAATTGGTAAATGATAATAATGGAAAACGAAAAACAGAGGACACAACTTATGCGCAAATCGACAGTATGCTCGTGTTCAGCTCACCATCTTTGACCAAAAAACAACACCAACAAAATGATGAGATATCATTGAATGATGATGATGTTGAGGTTGTTATCAAAAATTCGAAAACTGGAAGAATGGCAACGGTGAGACACATAAACAAACAATCCATTGATTTTTGACCTAGAACTATCGTAAATTTCTGAAAATCCTATTTTTCACGACTTTGTGCATGTAGTATGTAAACTGGAATTCGGGAAAACATGCTATCACTGAAAAAAAAAACTTGAGTAGTGATATTTTTCGTTGCTGTTTTTTTTCTAAAATGTCGGTGTTCTATTTCAGCGCAAAGAAATGTCGAACTCGAATAAAAAGATGAACGAACTACCAATGACAAGTACACCGAAATCGTTCTCGAATAAACATGTACCCGAATCGTTGAACGTCTCGAATATGTCGAATTCGTCACTTTGTGTGGTTGATGATGCAACAATTCGAAATAATGAGAAGAATAACACTATGTATTATTCGACAACTGCGCTAGAATCGGAAGAATTGAATCGTCAACCGGGTGAGGAAAACTCTTTCGGGTCAATTTAGCGGTTTTAGATCAAATATGAAGTTTTCGCATATCGGAGTTTATCTGAAAACTTTCAATTTTCAGAATCTTCTAATGATCAATATTCATCGATAATCAAGCATAAAACGGTATATTTTCATGTATGTGTATTGTTTTTTTTTTCGTATTTTCAGCCGAAAGTTAAAAATGAGATAGTCGATTCAACATATGAAACAAATCAACAACCATCACATAGTCAATGTCCGAGTGTGACTGGAGAATCACCTGATATTGTATGTTTCCATTTTAATTTGGCGCCACAGCCTGAGAAAAACGACCTGAATCATCGTTGTTGAAAAGTTTGATCTACCAGAATTAGCGTAAATTTTCTCTCTCAATTGAGTTCAAACTACATTCTATTTTCTCTACCCCACACTATTTCTCTCAAAATAAGTGTGCGGCTGTTGCAAATGAAACCGCACCCCCTCTTTTGGAGGGCATTGCAATGATAAAATAAAAAAGAAACGACGAATTTTTTGTGAAGAGAATGTTGGATTTCTCAAGCTGTGTTGGCGCACACGTTCAAAATGTAATGAAGCAGTAGAGCGCGTTTGTCTGCTCGTGCAAACGCGCTCTACTGCTTCATTAGGTTTTGAACGTGTGCGCCAAATTTATTTTTATTTTTAGTGTTCTTTCTCTTCTAAATAATTGTTGTTACTTATGTTTTTGAACAATTTTATCACACATCGATATCTTTAAATGACGAATACTTTCTAAATTAAGCCAATACTCTGTGCGAGTTGTCGGTTCATAGACAAACCCATAGAGTCTCATAACGATTTTGTTGTTTCCAGCCACATTTTGGATCATTTGGGGAAATGCCGAAACAAATGGTCGAAGAAGAACCCTCGGATGGAATGATGAAAGAGTTTTGGAGAGTATCCAAGGAGCTCAAACAACAAAATGAATTGTTGCAATTTCGACGGACCACACATAATAATGTAAGGTGTTTAGAGGAAGAGACAGAGATCTTGGTTTCCGAAAATTATGATTTTTCTGAAATTCCCGTCAATTTTCAGCCTTTTACATGTTTTGATCGTCATTCACTGTGACAAAATCTTTTGAAAAGTTTCAGAATTGAGACTTTCATGGCTTGTGTAAGAACAGGAGGTGCCATGTCATCCGGGTTGCAACCCTAGTCAAAATAAAATCTGAAATTTTGTCTTAAAATATCAATTTTTAGATTCTTCAAAGAATGCGCCAACTATTCGATGCCAAACTTAAAATTTTGGAAGAAGGGGGAAATATGCCGCCGACGATTGAAATGGTGAGTTGTTCTTTGATTTTTTGAAAAGAGTGAGTCGCGAGACAAACTGACCAAAATGTGAATGGCCTTATATATAATAATTATTTTTCTTTGTTTTGCGAAAGGCCAAATTCCGCACAACTCTAATGTGTGTTTCAGACACTTTATGAGAGGAACGAATAGAGTCTGAAATAGAAGAAATCATTTTTTTAAGAAACGTGGACTCACGTCGAATTGCCGGAATTTTCAATGAGAAAATGGAGCAAATTTGCCTATTTTCTGTAGTACCATTCGTAATGAACCTATTCATGGCAATTAAAAAAAGAAAAAAAGTGAATAAAAAAATAAAAATGCCAATGCGCGCCGAGGAAAAAAAATATATTTTTTTCTCAAAAAAAAGTCACGAAAAATGATGATTTATGCGAATTTTGGGTAGATCAAACCGAGAAAATCTCTGCGTCTTGGAAAATGCCTTGAACTTTTTGATTTTCTCGGTTTGATTTACCCAAAATTCGCATAAATCATCATTTTCGGTGACTTTTTTTTGAGAAAATAATATAATTTTTTTCCTCGGTGCGCATTGGCATTTTTTTTTTTTAATTCAATTTTTTTCTTTTTTTAATTGTCATGAATAGGTCCATAAAACAAGGTGTCTCCCGTTTCGAAATCTTTAGAATTCCGTCGTTTTTCTGAAACAATCTATTTACGTGTTTTTACAGTTGACATCATTGTGGAGAACATGCCGAGAAGAAGAGGATCTACGCAAGAAAATGGTGGAATTTGATGGATATTTATATCAGAGCAATTTGGCTGTTCAGAATTTGGAGCAACGAAAAAATGCATTGTTAGAATCTAATCCAAATGATTGAATGCAAGTTCAAAAAACTGTTAGGAAAAATGAAGGTGAGTGTTTTTGAGCCGAAAAAATAAAATTTCGCATGGGTTTCAATTTGAAAATCTTGAAAAATGTTAATTACCTGAAAACAGTTTAGGTCCGGATTAATTTTCAAAAAAATTTATTTTTAAAAAGGATCTGGCTCGATTTAAAAAGTTGGAACTTTCCATTATTGTTTTAAACAATGTCATAATTCGAAGCATTTCTCACTTTTCTACTTCAAAATCTGTTTTTTTCCAGCCTCCCGATACTTCGTTAATCTTTATTGTTTGTCTGTTTTTTTTTGTCTCTGTTAGTGTATTTAGTCCTGTTGCTTACAAAACAAACGTTTTCATTTATTACTATGATGAATATGTTATTATTTTGTGATGATGATGATCTATTGTGTCTTGAATAGATAACAATTCAATCCGTTCTGACTGTGCAAACAATATGAAGATGTTGAAGTGACGAATGAGAATGAGCCAGATGAGCATATCACTGTGAATTTTCCTCCGATATTTTGCTCGGCCGCTTCGACCAGATTTATTTTGATTTCCGACGAGTTTTTCGATGTCATCTCTTTTTTCATTATCGACAAAAGTTCGTCCGAATTACACGATGAGGATGAAACTGATGAATTTGTCGATTCGTTTATTTCAGATGTGTCTGAAAAATTCGCATAAATTACTGTACCTTTATGAAATTACAGTGTATTTGACGATCCAAACTACAGTAAGAAAATATTGAGGTCTTTCTCCCATTTTAGATTCTCAAAAAACTACAGTACCTCTCTTTCTCTTCTTTCCACATGCACAAGTCGGGCAACATGGTTGAGGTAGTTCAATACGTGGCAATGGTATAACAGGTACTTGAATAGGTGGTAATTGAATAGTTGTCATACACAATGGAGGTGGAGGTGGCAGACAAATTGGAGGCGGAGCACAACCACAACCTGCAAAACAAAAAGAGCAAACAATTTGGAAGACTGTCACTATGTTACCTCCATTGAAAAATGTTGCATCAGAAGTGGCGATGATGAATAAAAGAGGAATCAAGAAACGTATCATGGTGATGTCTAGTTTTTTCGAATCATCACTACCTTCTTATATAATATTCCAAAAAACAAGCTTTTCTCGCAAAGGTGTTTCAAGTTTCTTATCTATTTCTCGCGCAATTATAAACAAAAACCCGAAAACGAAACAAGATTTTTTCTGTAGTGCATCAAAATACAGAAAAAAAGTGTTCAGGAAGAGAAATTATGATTTTTGAAACTTTTTTGAAATGAATTCTCTGAAAAAAACTCAATTGAGAAACATTCTCGAATGAGAAAAAATCAACTCAAAACTTCAAATAGTTCATTCCATGATACAAATACAATGCGTTTTTGTCAAATTTTCACAATTCACTTTTGTTAGTACTATTCGTCATCATCATCATCCATGACAATTCTTCGTTTATACTTAATTGTCGATGTAAATGGATCTTCTTCTTCGTCTTGTTCCCGAATTTCAAGAGCAGAAGCCACTGTTCCATTTGTCAGTGTTGGGTCAAAATAGGTTCTCTGCAAAGAAACAAATACCAAACATTACTATTTGGGAGTGAGGGAACCGCGCTCTGTTTATCAACAGTATTGTCAGTTTGAAATTTTGTGACTACCGGAAGAATTTTGTGCCGTAACAAAAAAGTTCGAAAAATGTAGAAAACCCCGTATAAACTTGGAAAAAAATTTTAACTTTCAGTTTTCGTAAATAGTCATTCAAAAAAAAAAATGTAATTTGGGATAAGAGTTCTCGAGAATAATCAAAAACATTTCAGATTTTTCAATTTTTATATGGTTTTTAGATGAAGAAAGACCTTCTGAATTTTTTAAACCTACCTTATAAGACGCGACCTCCTCCTGTTCATCATCTTGCTCATTTTCTTTTCTCTTTTTCTCCTCATTCTCATCGTTTTCATTATCATCATCGTCATCACTACTATCGAACAATTGAACATATCGTCTTTTTCGATTTTGAATCAAACTTTTCAGCGAATTTTTCGGTGCTTCTTCCACTTTTTTCGGCTCATTCTCCTCTTCTCCTTCTTCTTCCTCATCCGATTCGATTCTCTTTCTCTTCTTCTTTTTTATCTCTTCTTCTTCTTCTTTTTCTTCCGATTTTTCCGAATTTATACTCTTGTTGTCATTCTCAATCATTTCCTCCTCCTCTTCTTCTTCCTTTTCCTCTTCACTTTCATCATCATTCAAAAAATCATCCTCATCATTTTTCTGTTTTTCTCGATTTTTAGAAGAATTTTTGGGTAATTTTGGACGTTCCGGAATGTTTGCACCTGAAAAAGGGAACTGATTCAAATTTTATGATGAGTCGAACAAACCCATCGATCTGAGATATCTTTCAACTTGTCTAACAGGCTTTTTCTCGCTCAATCTCTTCATAACATATCGAACAATATCAACACCAACTGCAAAAAATTGAAGTTTTTGTTCCGGCTAAAACAAAATAACACTATTTTAATAACTCACGAATATTCTCAGCATCTTGAATCTCATCATACTGTTCCTTCAACCCTTCCAATTCTCGAATCAATCCATCATCCCATTTTGGCAAACTTTTCTCTTTTTTCGGTTTCTCATAATTAATACCAAAATAGTTCATTTGTTTGATGACTTTTTGACGGGAAAATGGGCCAAATTCTTCGTTCAGACGGTCTCGGATCAATTCAACAACATCGACTGAAAAAAAACATGATTTTGAAAGTTTTGCGGGTTTGGGCCGGACCCAAAAGTTTATTCTCTTGGAAATGTGTGCATACCTTTTTCTTTATCCCCCATTTCTTTCCATTCTTCGTAGATCGTCTTCATTTCTTCCAGCGGAAAATTCAAATCAGGTTTGTTTGATCTGCAAAAAAATTCCCATAAAACTACAATTATTGTTCAATTTTCCAAGAAAACACTTTTAAAAATCTACAATAGTTCGATGGTTGTTATTTCCTTTTTTAGTGATTAACTTCAGACCTCGGCAAGAATGTGGAATTCCACGTGGCACATTTAAAAAACGTGGAATTTTACACAGTAAATAGAAGAATACAAAACGTCCCTTTCAGTTTTGTGTGAAAATTTACAGATCACGTTTTGAAAATCGAAGTGTTCCACGATTTTCGCCGCGCTATGATTAACTTACTCTTTGCTCATTTTCACATCCAACATATCGAGTCCCAATGTTTTCATACATCGATAGATTTGTTTTCGATTTCTTTCTCGTGACAGATTATGCATTACAAAGTCGATGATATCGATTCCTTCTGGTTTTTCTTCTTGTGCCATATATTCTTCGTGCAAATTTTTCACTTCATTTTCCAAATCTTCTGACCATACTTTACCATCTGTTGTTTTGTTTTGGCTAAAAAATGAGAAAAATTATCCCAAATTTATTACTTGAAATTTCTTTTAAATTTTACTCTAACTAAAAAAATCCTAAGACTCACTCGTAGGCCCCATATCCATGATCAATTTCATAACTATCCTTGGCTCCTTTCCAAAACAGTGCCTCAACTGCCAAAATCGAACCAATTTCTTTGAATTTTTCGAAAAACCTAAAACAAGAAATGTTTAAAGTTATTTTTGTTCGCGCATAAATGGTCAACCTTTTCAATACATGATATCCAAATTCATAAATTTCATAATAAGCCGAAGATTTTCGATTTTCTCTGGGAATTGTGCTCAAATGTTTTTCAGCTTGCATAAAAACATTGAAAATCGAAAGCTGAAAATTGATTTTTGCGCTTGATGGTTTCAAAAAAAAGAAGGAACTTACTTGATAAATTCTCGAAACCATTTTAAGATCAAAAGAGACCCGATGAAACATTTTGATGATTGCGCGGTTCAAATCTCGGGAATTTCGAGTATAATCATTCAACAAATATGCATACCATTTCAGAACTTCCATTTTGGCAAAACGACCAAAATATTGATCCAAGTCAAATTCGATCTGAAAAAAAACAACTATTTAAAATTAATTTTTTTTTGGTTTACCGTAATTTTTCCAAAAAAAAGTGGACATTTTATTCAGATCAGAAAAAAACGTGAGATTTTTTAAATCTTATTTTTCTCATTTATTTTCGGCTACAAACTTTTGCCCCAAATTTCAATTTTTCTGGTTTGAAGAAGGGGTTTTCCAATATTTCGGGTTCATTTTACCTCCTCAGTCTTCCACACAGCTACATCTTCCTCTTCCTCCTCATCATCATCATCATCATCTGCACCTTCTCCTTCTTCATCCTCTTCTCCTTCTATTTTTTCCTCTTGAATTATTTCTTGTTTTTCTTCAGTTTCTTTCAATAATTTGGCCACTTCCAATAGATTTGTCATATGAATTTGTTTCAATTCTTCGAGTTCTTCTTCCACTGTCATTTCATCATTTCCAAATGTTCCTTGTGTTATCCAAATTTTTCGAGATGCGTGATAGAGACCAATTGCGGCAGGAATGCCATTTGCACGCAGTGATCGCTGAATTGATAACATTGCGAACTTTCTGGAAAAAAAGAGGGTTCAGGTAGCGATTTTCTCAGATAATGTCTTTCATCAAAATTTTGGGACATAGCTCGGCCCAAACTGTGGAAATCCTTTGATTTTTCATACAAAAAATATTTGACAATTTTGTGCTATCTGAACTACTGTATCCATTTTGTGTTTTTTTTTTAATTGTTCTCCGTGGAACTCCAAACGTTGACCTTTTTGAAAAAATGTGGATTTTTTCAACGAAACTTTTCAAAAATGCTTACTGTTGAACATGATCATCGACTTCAATATGCAACATGAGCGGATTCATATCTTCCATTTCGGCGATTTCTTTTTTCAGCACTTTCTCAATAGCCTCTTTCGCTTTTTCCCAATGTTCTTCCAACCATTTTACATCTTTTTTATCGAATTGATCTCGATCATCTTTGTCATATATCTTCTTTCTTGCTGAAACAACCAAATTTCCAAGAAAAAGGAGTAATTTTTGAAAACTCACATTTTTTAACTTTCTTAACTCGAACCTTCTTTGTCACTTTTCTCATCTCTCCACTTTTTGCCATTTTTTCGATAACTTTGTGATATGTATGTGTTGCGAGAACAATTTCGCGAAGAAATGTATTGGATAAAACGGCCGGTGAGAATTTTTTGATCAAAGAAATGGCCAAATCTCGATATTCTTCCACTTTGACAATGTGTTGGAGGGCTCTTTGAGCCATTTCTCGATCCGATTCGTTTTTTGAATCCAAAATGAAACGGTGTCTGGAAAAGTAATCTTGCATTGAAAATGAGTCATTTGAATGATTTTTCGAACAAAAACAAAATTAAACATCGCTTAGAAAAGGTTCTAAAATTCCAAAACATGTATTTTATTTTCAATTTTCTATGTTTTTAGTGATTTGAAAAAATGAGAACTCACAGTAGGATCATTTCATTGTACGCAACCACCGCATACTGCGCTTTCAATCCGTATGACTTTGCTTCGATTCCTTTCAATGTTGTCGCTTGTTCAACATATTCCAATAATTGTACATTATTATCATGAAATGCTTCAATTCCAGTGCATTGTGATACAAAATCAATCGATATATTGGCAAGTCGAACAAATCGAAGAATGAATTTGACAAGGAAAAAGTAGTTGATTTGAGATGTTCTTTGGAGCACATTTTTTTGCTCGAATACAATTTGTTTTGATGATTTCATCAATCGATTGAAACATGTTTCAATCATACATTCAACCATTTTTCGCAATTTTTGTCGTAATTCGGGAGATGATGAATGAGTTCGATGTTCGCAATCGAATGGTCGACGATTTTTGGCAACTCGTTTTTTCGTTTTTCGATCATCGCCGAAATTCAAAGATTGTACATCGTTAATTGGTCTGGAAAAAGAAGGAAAAATGTACAAACCCGGGCAATATTTGGAATTAAATTATTTGTAACTTTTGTTGGACCCAACTTTTCATTCGGGAAAACTTGAGAATTTTTGAAAACTAACAAATTTTTCCGAAAAAATGAACTAAACAAACTTGAAAACGACTTGATCTCGATCCGTTGACAATGCCTTCATGCCTTTCACAACATACGAACCCCCAAATCTTTTAAAACTCTTTCTTCTCTCGATTTCTCGGGCATTGTGTGTTTCAATAATCTTCCGAAAATCCTCTTCTGTTTGTTTCTTTTCGGCTGTTGATATTTCTTCCGAACTAGATTTCAAAAGATCTTCAGGCGTCTGAAAATTCAGATTTTTTGTTTTCGGAAAATGGGGGAAAATGAGAAACTAACATGTTCTTTGAGAAGAAGTGCAAAAATATCGAGAATAGTGACATGGAATTCTTTCTCTCTTGGCTGATTCGATATATGCATCAATGTTTTGTCGAGTCCCGAATCGAGAAATGCAACAATAACTCGATCATGACAGTTATCCTCGGCTACAGTACGCTGAAAATTAGTGCATATTTATAATTGTTGAATTTTGGAAATGAGAGGTTTTCTAAGGTTTCACGCGATTTTTTTTGTTGATACGATCTGTATGACTCATTTAAAAAAATATAAATTCTCAGCCTTTCTTGATCTATTTTCATTTCTCCACAAAAACTGTGATTTTTTTATTCTTATTTCTCTCTTTACACACAAAAAACGCGAGTATTCGAGTTTTAATTATTTTTTGTGCGTTTTAAGAATAATTTTTCGATAAGCAAAATAAACCTTTTGTTCAACTCCATCCTGTGTGATCGAAAAAATATATCTGATCAACAAAACAACTCTTTCCATCAACAATCGTGTGGTTTCATCTCTTTCATCAAAATCTGTTTCCATGAAATACGCATCCAATTTAATTTTCAAAATTCGAAAAAACTCTGAATCGGCGAAAGCTTTTTTGGCTCTTCTCAGAATATCTTCCAAATCCCAAAATAGTTTCCATTCTTCTCGATCTTTCGGTGCTTTTCCTTTCATACTAGAAATTGGCGGTTGACACAAATTGACAAGTAATCGAATTGTGACATCAAACATTGTGTCATCAAGATCTGCCGATTTTAGAAGTGGAATCAAATCGTGTTCGATCATGTTATGTTTTCCACATTCGATTCTCGCTGTCATTTCTGGTGTATCCATTCGAAGATATCGAATTATATCACGAATTGTTTCTAAAACAACACTTTTTCATTTTTCTCGAAAATCCTGATTAACTCACCAAAACAATCCGGTTCTCTGTGATAGGTTCCATTTTCCAAAAACCCCAGAGAATGAACCGCCGATTGAACCAACGCATTCATTCTAAAAATATGAAGATTTGGGAAAAAAAAATAAAAAAAGAAAAACAAAAATTCAAAAAACTATACTGTTCGCGCCGCACAAAAACAATGCGGTAAAATTGCAACTGAAGTTTGTGTACTTCTCTCGGACAAGTATTTTTAAATTATTATTTTTTTTTTCATTTCCATGTTTTTTCGCCGATAAATTCTGGATAAATAAATAAATAATTTATTTATATCTACATGTCAACATCTAATACGGAATCTCGTTTTGAATATATTGCAATTGATCATACATTTTTGATCGAATATTGAGGAAGCAGTTCGTTATCACTGAGTGCATATATTTTGCCGCGTCTTTTTCACACATTTCCGGTGCAAAACGAGCTCTCAGTTGTTGAATTGTCTTTCCTCTAAAGCAAGGAAGTCCAGTGTCTAGCATCAGGGAAACCAGCGAAACGAAAGCCTAGAAAAAACATGATTTGAGAGAAATATGAAACCGGCATCAACTTTCTAAAAATTTTATTTTAAAATGTTTGAGAATTTTTAGACTTGAATTTAGTTTCAAAAACAAAAAATCCCTGTTTCAATTAACATACCTTCTGATAAGGCCTAACGGCCAAATATGCATGAACACAAAGACTAGCAAACTGTCTGAATGGGATCGCCTCCATTTTTCCGCCCATTATGGCAACCATCTCTTCGCTCAACTTGAAATCCGGCTCAAATCCCAAATTTCCACCGGGACTACTTTCAAACATGAAACCAAAATCAATGTGAATAATATGACCATCCAAATCAATCATTATGTTTCCATTATGTCGATCTTTGATTTGAAGTAAGAAACTGAATACTGAATATGCAGCCATACTTCGAACAAAATTACGTCGAGCCTCCTGAAAAACAAAACAATTCGTGTATTTATTTTTCACAAGGAAGATTACACCGAAAAAAAAGGCACTGACCTGGAAGCTCTCACTAGACTCATCGCCGTATTGTGTTTTGAAATATTCATATAATCCGAAATCAGTTTGTCGTCCAAGTTGATCACGACTCTTTGAATTTGGTACACATTCAATGACACCACAACCAGGCGAAGTGGCGACAACTCGATACGGAAAAACTCGAACAGGAAGGCCAAGACCGGTCCACACATTTTTCATCAATTGCATCAGTTGAAGAGCCAACATGTCTTGTCGAACATCGTCTCCAACCTTCAACAACAAAATGAAAATTTACGAGGAGAAACATTTTTGGGAACAATTTTTGTAACTCTCATTTTTCTACCAAAAAATAGAAAAAAATACGAATAACGCCAACATTTTTTCAAATAAAAAAAAACCTTTCGAACCGTTTCTGAAATTAATTTGGCAAAAGTTTTTGAGGAAAAAAAGACAATATTGGCTGAATGAATCATTTTCGTTAAAAAATTATTATTTTCATTTATGCGGCTATCCAGAACTATTTCTCCGCTTTTCTCCACGTGGAGAAAAGCGGAGAAATTCTAGGTGGAGAAATTAATAGAATAGTCCCATACGATAAAAGTTGTACCAAAACCTATATTTAGCAGCATCTCAAATATACCAACAAATTTCAAGAAAAAATTTTGCCAATTTGAGCAGATATGAATTTCTCCACCAGTTTCTGGATAGGCTTTCTCGGCTTTTCTCCACGTGGAGAAAAGATCTGAATAGTCCCATTAGATATTCAAATTTTTCGGAAAAAATACTGAAAAAATATTCAGTTTAGTACCGTCACAAAGAATAACGTACCTTGAAAATAGCAGCCTGCCAACAAACTCGACTATCCTGAACCTTTTTCATTTCTTCCAAATTGTCTTCATGGCTAACTCGTTCAGCCGATTGGGCTGCCAATCCACTTCGTTCCAATTCTCGAACACCACATCGTTTCACTCGGAATCTTGCCAAAAATGGCGCTTTGGCAGCACTTTGCATCGGTGTTCCACTCGAATAATCTAAATCGAGTAGGATCGCTTCGGGATTCGATGGTAAATAGGTGATTGTTTCGATTTTGATATCGGCCAATGCTTTGAGACAAGCCTTTTTTCTCGCCTCTCCCTTTGGATACGGTTTGATAGTTCCCGAAATGGCTGTCAATTTGTGGAATAGGCTGAACTCGGCCTCGTGGAATCGTCTCGCAGCTCCTTCTAGTTGTGATATCATTTTTTGCATAATATCATTCAACGCCTCGTATAAAACAGGATCTTTTGTCTTACTATCCTCATCCATATACATATTTGTTTGCATGTTCCAAATCAATTGATGGGCTAATAGTTGTGAATGTCCGGCCAACCAAATTATCAATTCCGATATATAACCCATTGAATCGTGTCGAATTGCCTGAACTATTTGGGGAATATAAATGAGAAGAGTATCGGCTGGATATGATCGGAGAACCCGGACTGAATATTGAACAGTGATCGGATGTTGTGGATATTGTCGAGGTGTTAGAAGTGAAAGAGCCATGACTGGTGAACAACGACTCCATGTCAAAACATGCGACATCTGCAAAACAACTCAATAATTGATATGAATTTTCGAATTTGTTGGCTCGGAGTTAGAGCCGTAACTCAATTTTTTTCGAATATTTCCGCTGGAATTTCCGACTTTTACTTTTGACCTGGATTTTCACGCTTCAATTGTTTCTATTTATGGACGTGATTTTTATACTGAGTACTGTAGTTTCAGACGCCAAATTTGTCAGGAAAACTGGTAGATTACTGTAGCTTGATGCAAAATTTTCAGTTTTCTGATTATTTCGTAAAGAGGGTAAAGGTCTGTTCCAAATGTCTCAACAACAACAAAACCAAGAAAATCACTTACATCAGCAGTTTCGAAAACGGAAACATCTCCCAAAAAGAGAGGAAGTGCATCAGCAATATGAGTGACAGCTTCGGGTTGTTGTCGAATAAGTTGTTGAACGGCGATACGAAGAGATTCGCAACTTCTGAATCGAGTTGGCAGGTAGACGGCAAGTTCGGGCGATATCTCCCAGGCAAGACGAGCTTGTTCGCGAAGAATCTTGCTCTCCGTTCGCGCGTCTGCAAAATTCATGCCATATTTTACTATGAACAACTTTTTTCTGTTCTTTTCACATTTTTCTTCTTCACAATTTCCGAACCTGTTAGCGTGCTCTTGATCCATTGCTCCACAACTGCGGCTCCTTCTTCTTGGCTCAATGCCAGCGGATGTAACCAGGCACAAAGTCTCTCAATCTCATTTCCAATCAATAAAAGCATCAAATTTCGTTGTTTCAGAAACTTGCGAACACGTTTCTCGCCCTCTTCTGTCAGTTTTCCATCGGCCGGTTTCACTGAAAAAATTTAAAGAAATCAGAATTCTTTCTGTGAGAAAAATTCCGCTAATTCTTTAAACGTTCTATTCGAAACTTCAAAAATTCTTGGCATGGCTCGGAATTTTCGTGAAAAAGCTGAGTAAAAAATTACAATAATTTTTCAACATGAAATTTTCGAATACCTCCTCTCAAACTCGAAGCAGCAATCGATTTTTGTGACAAAGTGAGTGTGTTTGCGTAGGTTGTTGATTGTGGTAACATCAGACTGGCCCCGTTATTCGACCAGGTTTGATTCGCAGATTTTCTGAATTATTTTAGAGTTTGATCAAATAAAAAAGCTGTCTGTCACCATCAAACTCATTCAAACTCACATATTATTGAAACTGTCATTTTTATGATAGTTTGATTGTGCCAAAGTGTGTGATATGATAGTTTCTTTGTCTGTCACTGCACACATTTCTTTTCGAATGTACTTCCCGTCCGAATACACATTCTGCCAGAATGCAATCAATAGTCGGATATCATTTCGAAGTTCTTCTTCTGATTGAATCGGTCCTTGTGGAGGAAGTCTGCAATTTCTTTTTTTTTTTGGTTTTTGAAAAACTCTGGGCCTTTTCATACCGGCCGGAGTTTTATTCAAAAAATTCGGAAAGCTCAATCACTTTGGCTCCAGAGAAATTAAATAAAATTCCGAAATTTTCATTATGTCTAGACAGTCCCTGTCCAGAAAACAATCAAAAATTTTCATTTTTGAAAATGTTAGTCTATCTAATTTTTCTATCATTATCAATTTTGTGGAAAAGTCAGGTATCGGGAGAAGTGATTTACAATCCCCCAGAATATGTTCCCCAAGATGATAAAAAGGAGGCAGCCAAACTACACTCACATTCTTTTTATTTGAATGAGCAAGTATTCAATCATTTGAAAAGCCAAGAAGTTTCCGCAGCCTCAAACCTTATGACTCCAGATTTCTATTTTATAACAAGAAAAGGAATAAAGAAGGATGCTACACAGTTTTTCAAATTAACCAACAAATATCTAAAAAACTATGAGCCTAAATTACCATGGAGCAACAATTACCAATACGCAAAAATCAGTAATGACACATTTTATATTTTCACAAACTTCAGTTTATTATTCGGAGAACAAACGTGTTGTTATTTTGAAACAACGAACAAAGGAAAGTGTGATCAGTTGTATTTGCATACAGTTCGGATAAAATCCGTTGAAAAACTCAAAAGTTGGCGAACTACTTGTGGATAAAAAAATTGAAAATTAACAAGAAGTTTTGTGTTATTTTTGTTGTTGTCAGGTTATCATCGAGTCAGAAACTATTCGGATTTCCGTATCACAGATTGATTCTCGTGTTTAGGCAAGGGTGTCGTTTTGGGCCAGGCTGGCCGGGCATGCCCGGCCCAAGCAAAAAAATAAGGGCTATTCAAGCCCGCGGTGAAAATTAAAAAGCCAACGGAACTTCTTGATTGGCCCACATAAGGCCCAAACGATGTAAAAAGGTTTTTGCCCCCACAATGACTCATAATTGCAACAAAATTTGGTCCGTGCCCGTTCATTAAGTTTTCTGCGGGCGGGCCGGGTCGCCCCCCCCCCCCCCCCACCATATGGCGGGCTGCGGGCCCCCGTAAACGGCACAAACGACACCCCTGTGTTTAGGTCAAGAACCATACCTCGGCGAAAATATGGAATTTCACGGGCACAATTTCAAAACGCAAAACTTATACAGTAATTCAGACAGCATAAAACGTTTCAAAAACTTTTGTGTGAAAAATCACGGGACACATTCTGAAAATAAGGGTTTCCAAGTTTTTGGCCAAGGTATGTCAATGACTAGTTTTTTTTTTGGTTTTTTAGTCTACGGATCAGATCAGCTTCTTGTTATGGGTCGTTTAAAGTTGTCGCGAGAGTTGAGATTTTTTCAATTGAAATTCTAAAAAAATGCCAGGCCAAAAACAAGCCCAAAATATTTCTCAAAATTTTGTATTTTTAGAAACAAATCATACGTTTTCTGAAATAGTATTAAAATGATAACTTCAACTTCTTCGAAAAAATCTATTTTCGAAAACCCCTAGAAACTGATTTCGAAAGCTCAATCACTTCGGCCTCCAAGAAATCAAAAATTCGAGAAATTTCATTATGTCTAGACAATGTTCTGAATAAATATATAAATCCTGCTAGATGAAAAATTTTCACTTTTGAAAATGTTAGTCTATCTAGGTAACTTTTCTATCATTTACAATTTTCTGGAAAAGTCAGGTATCGGGAGACTTTTTCGACTACGATTCTTCAGAAAATGATCCCGAGGATGATAGAAAGCAGTCTGCCAAACAACACGCATATTCTTTTCATTTGAATCAAAAAATATTTGAGTATATGAAAAAGCAAGACTTCTCCGCTGCCGCCACCCTTATGTATCCGGATTTCTATTTTATAACAAGCAATGGACTTAAGAAGAATTCTACACAGTTTTTCGAAATCACCAACAACTCAGTGAAATGAAAACTCCGGAGCAACTCCAAATTGTGGAGTTGATTAGGAGTACTCTGAAAAAACTCTGGAGCGGCACCTTATTCACTCTGGAGCAACTCCAATTTTAGGAGTTCTTTTTTTTCACTGAGAAATATTTAAAAAAACTATGAACCCAAATTACCATGGAGCAACAATTACCAATCTATAATAATGGGTAGGGACAGATTTAATATTTTCACAAACTACAGTTTAACATTCGGAGAGAAAACGTTTTATTTCGAAACAACGAATACTGGAAAGGCTGATCATTTGTATTTGGATGCAGTTCGTATACAATCCATCAGAAAACTCAAAATTTATCGAACTACTTTTTATCAACAAATTGAAAATGAACAAGTTGTTTTTTAAAACATTTCTACTGTCATTTTGGCCCGGGCTCTGGTGGAATGAAGGCCTGAAGACAAAACACCCCGCAATAAATGTTACTAGAATATCGGGCCCGAACCCGAAATTTTTGAATCATGTTCTGGGGCTTGCAAACTTAAATTTCACTCCTCGGTGGTCTAAATCATCCCGTATGTTGTCTCAATGAAAAGCCACGCAAAGCTCAATTTTTGATAAATTTCAAGAAAAAAGCACTCACGTGAAATAATGAAAAGCGGAGGCGTATACTCTTTGTCGAATGAGCACATTGGATGCTCTCGACAAACAACTCTCTCCCTGAATCATTCCCAAAGCACACGATAATAATCGAAAGCGTACACCGACAGCCTGAATATTTCTGGTCATTTGTGTCTCCTTCTTGTTCGTTTTTTCGCTATTCGGCACACCGCATATCATCGATGATGAATCAGTTCCAACAATCGAGGAGAGTGATTGAGCAAACATCATTTCGAGCACATCGATTTGTTCGCGAGACGAATACGACGCAACATCACATCGCTCGCCGATGAACTCGATCCATGCTCGATGCGGTCGAAATGTCGGGCATGCGGGCGGACGCTCAAACTGTTTGGAAAGTGGCGAACATCGAAACTCATCCGATTCTTGTTCGAATATTCCGAGACCAAATCTAGCTGAATCGGCAAACGCTCTCGCCAATTCTTGCAGAAACGAATTGTGAACATCGGGCCTCGCCGACAACAACCAATTCCAGCTCATTGTGCACAATTCAACAGTGGATTCAGTGAAATTGCAAAGAGGTGTTCGAACGAGCAGCGAGAGAATTCGATCGTTTTGCGATGTTAGAGTGACAAACATGGCTGTCAATAAGAGAACCGCCTGTTCCATCTCATCGTCATTTCCACTTCGACACGCTCGCAAGAAATCCGTCTCAATTCGATCGATCAATCCGTTTTGGGCAGTGTTTTCGTCCATTTCCCCGCTCAATTTGGTGGCTAACATTCCCTTGATTTGTCCCAAATACAGACTTCTTTTATACAATGATGTCATGTATGCTCCCGACCTGTTTTGTCCATCATTCGCAGCTGCGTCTAGTGCCAATTGCATCGATGCGTCACAAGTTGATCCGTGTTTCGAAACATATTCCAGCAAGTTGCTATGAGTACTAGCCGGGGCCCATTTGAGGGCCTCTTTCAGTATCTGCTTAACACGCATTGAATAGTCCTTCACAACCTGCAAAAAACCAAAAAATCAACCAATCTTCTGGTAATATTGGAAGTTCCAATTTGGAACCACAAATAGGATGAATCGAACCCGTACAAAAAATCGGCCCGGTCCGGTTTTTTTCAAAACAGGCTCAAATTGATAATTGAGCCTGGCCTGTTTCTTTAAAACTATTTTCCCAGCTGAAATTCGCGTATTTTTTTTTTTAATTTTTAATGTTCAGACCCGATTTTTCAGTAAAAACTTGAGTTTCCGGGACAGATTCTCGGGTCTGATTTTTTAAGGCCCGACCCGATCCTAGTAATAAATTTCTCTAATTTTTCAATTTTCATGTTCATTTCGAAAAAAAGTAGTTCTCGTTTAAAAAAAAACTAAACAGTTTTGTTGTTCGAAAATTTCTATAGCCAACCTGTTTTCTGGCATCAATCGAGTCCTGCAACTGAATCGTCCACTCGAACCCTTTCATCGAAAACTGTGCTTCTTTACACGTCGAATCATTCTGCACATTGTTTTGTAAACCTTGTAATAGGCGGAGCATCGTTGTGAGCACAGTCGAATTCCACAAAAGATAAGGGAATCGTTCGACCAATTGCGACAAACAAACATCGGCACATTTTCGAACTTCTCTCAAATGATGATTGAATTTGAAATGTAGAAATTGGGCATTGTAGACGAGTGCATTTTCGGTCGATTCGTCCGCATCTCTGCGCTTCTTCTGTTCTGTTATATATTCATTGAATACATTCGGTGCAGCCGCAAGAAGACATGTCCATATTCCCGATTTATCTTTTCGTATTGTTTTGTCTTCCAAATATCGAAAATAGAAATGGAACACATCGAGTTGAGTTGAATGAACAACTCGCATTGTTTCCATTCTCAAAACCGACAATAAATATGTGCAATTGGCAAAATCCCATCTATTCACCAATGGAACCACTTCGGGCGGATGTTTCAATTCGGACAGTACTGTATTTCGCATCTCTTGTAGTTCTTGTGGACTAATCGAATCACTTCGAATTGCCGCATTGTCAATTAGTTCTGATCGAAGATTTTCAGATGCGATGAGAACTGGAGTTTTGACTGCTGTTTCGCATACTGCATTGTACCACTCTTCTGGCCACAGACCTGAAAAATAAGAAACTTTTTGAATTATTTAGAAGGCTCTTTCCGGGCTGGAAAGTACATCATTATTTTTCACAAAAATTCTACCTAATTATGTTTCGTGCAGGATCGAGTACGCTGAACTTTCAAAAAGGGTTTATCGGGAAAACAGAGAAAATACAGTACCAGCAGACAATCTTTCTACATTCTCAAAGTTTCCAAAACCTTGTTTCGGCCCGAAAACTTCGGATCCATGACTACTATCTTTTGTGATTTCAAAACTTTTTTGTTGAGAGTTTGAGTATGCAAAACTTACTAGAAGATTCGACATCAAATCCCAAAACTGTGCAATAGAACCAAAAATCTCTGAATAGCGATTTGAGGCGAGTGGATGGTTGTACAATTGGCTGCATTCGATGTAGCAATGATGCAATTTTCGGCATAAGAACCCCCAAATTTCCAGCACTTGTTGACATCTGAAACCAAACGCTTTAATTATTTAAAACTTTAGAACCAGAGAGAAAAAAACAAAAAGCTCATGGTAAACAAAATCACAAACACATCTATACTTTTTGTTCAGTTATTTTTATACCTTTACCGAATTTACAGATGTGGACAAAGCCACAATTGTCAGCTGCAAAACATTTTTAGATTTTGAAAATTTTAAACTTTCACATGGGCTCGAGACGAACATCAATCTAGTTACCAAAGCAAAACTACAACAAAAAAAAATTACCTTTACAGTACTTTTCGACACTTTTTCACCAACACGTCTTCCCTCAATTCCAAGTTGGACAAATAGTTCGAGAAGTCTGACTAACAGTGTCATTTTATCATCTTCGTTTTTCACATTTTCAGCCATTCGACCAAGAGCAACATCGACTGCCAACGAAACATGTCTGGAAAACGGAAATTGTTGAAGATTAGCAAAACACTTTCAGATGTTTATTCTTAACAATTTTTGCTCGAATTTTCAAAAAAAAAATCAAATTTCCCTGAAAACTCACGTGTATCTCTGATCATGCGAATCATTAGCATCTTGCGAATAAACCCGATTCGAAGATTCGATGCAAATTTGTGTGAACAGTTTCCAAACATTATCATTGATACTTCTCTGCAAAGAGTCAGCATTTTTAGACAGAACTTATGAATTAAAAAAGAATCAGACTAGGTCTAATAAAAAGCCAATATTTGCCCGCTTTAGTTAAAATTTCAGTGATTAGGTTCAAAATTCCCGATTTTCGGATATCATTTTTCGGGTCAAAAATGAAAAATCACTCATTTTTCCCCGGAACTAACCGCTCCAGCAATCCACATTTCAGCAAGACATTTGACCATCGCAATGTCGAGTTGAGAAGGAGGATTCGCAAATCTGCAACAAAGAATCATGAAAATTGGACGTCAAAAATCTCAAATTGTTTTCACAAAATCAAGAAAAATATCAAAAAGACCATTAAAAAAATCCTGACCTTTGCAAATAAATCTGCAACACCATATTTGAGACATCAACAACTTTCGAGTCAACTAGTCCAACTCCAATTCCACCCAATGTTTGAATTGCATTTTCGCAGACCAACGAAACGACACTGAAATGAAACATGTATTTTCGAAGTAGCACAAAAAAATACATAAACTTTTTAAAGAATAAAAATGATTATATATAACAACATTCCATGCAACAACCAATAAACTTTACCTAAAGTCTGGATGAACACTTCTAAATTTTTAAAAATATATTTATTGGGGGAAACGGGATTGGGTCAAAAGCTACAGTAACATTTTAGGATCAGAAAAGTTTTTCTTAAAAATTACTTGAAAAATTTACAAAAACCTCACAAAAGATTCTGGTCGCTAAATTTACAAAATGGGACCGGCAAAAAGGTCACGTATGGAATTTTTATGAAATCACTATTTATTTTATTCGAAAAACAGGTCGTATTTATATTTCCGAACAAATTCCGATCGAACCGTGCACTTTTTCATATAGAAAATATTTATACACAAAAATTCTACAGTAGCCCAACTTTCTTTTTGATTTTCTGGGCTTTTGGGCGAGATAATCCGAAGTCAATTTTCCATAATCTTTTCCCCTCCGCATTCTCTCTTTTGGAACAAAAAACTCACAAATTATTCGCATTTGAACAAACGAATAGTTTGGATGATAAACTGGCCAAACATGCTTCAACACAACTAACATCTACAATAATCGATGATTTCAATGCTCGACACATTGCTCGAATTGCTCCATTTCTCAATAAATCCATTGTCGATCTCCTTTTTGCGCTTCCATCAACATCTCCTCGACGATCATTTTTCAAATCGTTGGATGATTTTCCACGTTCGAGGGTCTGCACAAAAACTGAGATATTTTTCAGGCCGATCGGAATTTTATATTGGGCCCCAGAAAATACCCCTTTCCAAAATGTTTTCATGAAAACGTCTCTCAATTTTTGAAAAAAATGAAACTTTCGTAATGTATCTCGAAGGCCACTACAATAACTCACCGAATCTGATGCCAATTTGGTGAGCATCGGAGCCGGTTCGAGTAGAAATCTCGACAAAATTGGAATGACTGTCGCAGTTGCAACAGCTGGAAACTTCTCTGCCAATTGAGCCAAACAAGAGAGTAGTTGGAGAGAAAGTGGAAGTTGTGAAACGATTGAACGCTGGGTGGAATTGAGAAAAAGACGAGGAGATAGTGAAGAACATATTGTATCGGCGTCTGGAAATTCGATATGAAGTTTGAAGCTCAATAATTCACGCATTCTCAAACATGAAAAGTGCATTTTATTAGGAATATGGTCAAAAAGTATACACAACTTTTGAAACTATTTCCTCTTCTGAGAAGATGTTTACAACTATCTAATTCTTTAAAACTCGCTGTTTTTTTCGTGGCGAATAAAAAATCATGGCTAACAAGCCAATCTCTTTTTCTTCTAACAATCGAGATGAAAATTGTTGGAGTTCAGAAGTTTTAAAAATCCCTTTATTCAAAAATGAGTATTCTCTTATTTTGGAATGTTTTCTCAACCGATTTTTTGTCCAAAAAGAATCCGAACAACAATTGGAAATCTTCCAAAATAAACAAAAATTGGGTTAGAAAAAAGAATGGAGAATTTGTACAATGGCAAAACTTTTACTAAAAACGTTTTATTGTTATTGCTACGGCTATTTCTCATTGATTTTTTCAACAAAAAAAAATTCGGGAAAAACATATGGCCTCTTTAACTTTTCTACTTTTTTCTGAAGAAATTTTTTGCAAAACTTCAACTTTTCGATTTCAAGGACCGAAACCAAATTTAAACAAAGTTGGGCTTCTAAAAAGGAAAAAAGTTTTTGAGGAAATGACAGAATTTTTTCCAAACCGTATTTTTATTTTCATTCAATTGTAGCCACCTGTTTGCAAGTCCCCCGCGTTCTTGAAGCAGTATGATTTTTTGTATTTTTCATTCTGATATAGTGTTCGGGGGGTGAGATTGTAGTCCTAACACCACGTACCGGACGTACTTGTTTTTGGCTGGTCAAAAAAAAACCCCGATCAGGTTTGGTCTGATTATTACGCAGGGATGTTTTACGAGGGCCCGCCTCATGGGCCGGGGCCGACCGGGCCCGTCCGTTAAAAACTTAATGTACGCGTATAGCTTGCCAATACCAAACTTTATTTAAAATTCTTACTGCGGGCTTGAAGAGCCCGTATTTTCTTGCTTTGCCCGGCCTGGCCCCGCCCAAAACGACCTCCCTGTTTTTACACCAGTTTCTCATAGCCGCGAATAGATTTTTTTGTAAAGTTGTGAGAACCGTTTCTAAAAAAAGGTAACGAAAATTATATTGAAACTTTGGAGAATTTTTATAGAAAATTTTAGAAACCAGTTTTTTGCCTCATTTTTGTTTTCAAGCCAAAATCTCAACCACGTTCGGCTGAATTGTGAGAAAAACTTCGAAACCTGAGCTTACCAATATCATCAACAGCAGCCCATGCAATAAGTTGTAATGCAATCGTAGTTGCCTGTAGATTCATCTTCGATCTCGACAATATTCCATCCTCTAATCCCATTCCAACCTGATTATTCGTCTCATTTCTCAACCCATCCAATCGATGCAAAACATTATTCGCAAATGAATTGACCTCTTTCGCAAATCTATCCGAAATTGGCGAATTTTCGAGTTTTCTAGCCACATCGTAACCCGACAAAACATCTCGAAGCAAACAAAGACATGTCAATTGCACAATTTCGGATATTGTTCGATATGGATTTCTCTTCACTTCACTTGTTGTTTTTGCACATATTTTATCGATTGTTGTCAGAAATGATGGATCCATTAATCTTTGAACAGTGTCGAATAATTTCTCCAAGTCGTGTGAACCAATAGCTAGTCTCAGCCCGCCAGTGAATGTTTGAATATTGAAACTAGCACCATGCTTATTGTACAGTTTCACGAATCGTTTCTCATCGAAATTCTCCTTTTGCAAATCATCAATTATTTCATCGGTATTTATTCGAGTATCATTTTTCGATTTTTCGTTTTTTAGATCAATTGGAAGAGGAAATATCAAACTGATAAGTGATATCTCATATTCTGCTGAAAATCTTCCAATTGATCGAATCAAACCAATTACATAACATAATAATTTGACAATATGTCCGTTTTGTTGATCATTTTGTTCTTCGATTAAATCGTGAATTGATGAAACAGCACATGCGAGAGAATCAACTTGACAATTAATTATTTGGTCTCGAAACGATGGATTACGAGCAGCAATGTCCGAAAGTACTGTATTGTAGCAAAATGAGAATTGCTCTTGAATTGGTACTTCTGTAAACACCAAAAAACTTTTCAATAAAAAAAACAAAAATTTTCGATTTTTTTATTTTCCTCAATTTTCAAGAAATTTCTAACTTTCTTTCTGAAAAAAAACTGCAACTTGTTCATCAAATTTCAAGCGTAGAAAATCTGGACTTTGTATTTTTTTCGAAATTCCAAAAACTAACCATCTTGTTGTCTTTTCTGAATTCAAAATAGGAAAATCAAGATTTTCCAGGGCTTAAAAGTTCACGTCTCTACAATTTCTATTCGTATCACGTTGATATTTTTCCCTTTTTTTCTTTTTTACCATTTCACAAAATTTTTTGAGAAATTTATAAAATTGCTGATACACCGAATTCGAGACATACATCAGATAGATGCCCAGACGCCCCCTCTGGGTTAGTACCCCCCAATCCCTCCAGGTTAGGACCCCCCCCCCCCTCTTCTTGTCGTTTAAAGTTCATGAAAAAAGGGATTTTTTTTATACTGAAAAAAAAATTTAAAAAAAAACCCCCCGCCCCCTGGTGGACTCGAACCCGGCATAGTTTGTTCTTTAACTGAACACACAACCACTACACAGGCAAATTCCTGGACACATGTGGCAGGTGTGCGGCAGCGATGTTTTGCTGGCAGACGTCAGGCATGTATGTCGCATCGATGCCGCAGCTCTGGACCCGATTCCGGCATTCATGCAGCAGGCCTACGGCAGGGATGCCGGAATTGGTCCAGAACTGCGGCATCGATGCGACATACATGCCTGACGTCTGCCAGCAAAACATCGCTGCCGCACACCTGCCACATGTGTCCAGGAATTTGCCTGTGCTAGGCCAAACACGTCACTTTGACACGTGGCACTTATCCCAAATATGTGTGTGCTTCAATGTTCGAAGAACTGTTGAGAGAGACTATTTTTCTTTCACTGTGTCGATTTTTAAAGTGAAAAATCAACGTTTAGAGGAGACGTATCATCTTGTCGTTTGCTGAGAGAGACATTCATGACCATATTTAGTGGCCGCACACAAAAAATTCGATCAAAAACTAACTAGAACGAAATAGGGTGTACCCCCCCCCCCCCAGATATCTGGGTGTTGATGCCCAGATATCTGGGGTATCTGGGGGGTACACCCTATTTCCCAATGAACAGTCCTAGGTCAAATTTTTTTTTTGGAATCACTCAAGGGGGTCCTGAATGTCTCTCAGATTTGATAAGGATATGTAAAATAGTTTAAAACATATATTTTTTACTTGTGAAAATAATGTGATTTTCATGTTTTGAATGGATTTCAAAAGGGGACACCCTATTTTTGAGGTAATGGTCCAGGACCAAATTTTTTTAGTGGAGCTTGTTGAGGGAGGTTGAAATTATGTTAAAATATGATCAGATCATATTTTGAGACTTTTCATCAAATTTTTTTTCTAAACCAAAAATCTATCAATTTTCGCGTTCCAAGGACATTTCAAAAGGGGACACCCTATTTTTAAGGCATACTTCTGGGATCAAATTTTTTTGTTGGAATAGGTTGTGGAAGGTCGAAATGATGTTAAAACATTATCTGTTCATCTATTGCAACCATATATCGAAATTTTTCGTTCAACGAAATTCGATCAATTTTCATGTTTTCAGTTCATTTCAAAAGGGGACACCCTATTTCTGAAGATTAGTTCCGGGATCGAATTTTTTCAGTGGAACATGATGAAAAAGGTTGAATTGAAGTTATAACATGATCAGATGATAATTTGAAACCATATATCGACATTTTTCGTTAAACGAAACGCGATAAATTTTCACGTTTTCGTGAATTTCAAAAAGTGGTACCCTATTTTTCAGGAAGAGATTCTGAATAATATTTTTTTGGTGAAATTCGTTGAGAAAATCTATATTTATAAGAAAAAAAAGTAGGATGCGAAAAAATTTTGGAGAAAACAACACATCACCTGGCAAAAATAAATTTTTCAGTTTATCAAAAATTCAAAAGTTAGTTGTCCCCTCCCTTTATTTTGCCCGAGGTTAGCACCCCCCTCCCAGAGATCTGGCCCCCACCTGATGTATGATTCGAGAACACCAAACCCAAAAAAAACTTGAAAATATCCAAAAAAAAACTTACTGTCCATTTTATTTATGAGTCCATCATCAATCCATTTCATACTCGGAAGAGCATTCAACGCTTTCAACATCACTGGAATCAAACAATCCGCGAATTTTCCATGACTTTTCAATAGAAACAATCCAGAAGCAATTAAGGAAGATCGAACATTGTGATTAAGTTGTTGACTTTCGAATTCCGTGTCCGATTTGGCAAGACAAAGCAGTTCCTGGATTTGTGGCAAGGTGGTTTTCTCGGACTGAAAAAATATTTTTTTTTTTCAAAAAATCTTTCAAGAAACATACCTTTGCCAAACATACTGCAATACATTGCTTATTTGTGAACACAAAATCGTCAATTTCTCTCATTTCATAGTTCTGCAAAAAAATGAAATATGATTAATTCCTCTGAAAAAAATTGTGGCAAAACAAAAATCAATAGGGAAAACCTCGTCCACGGCCATTATTGCTCATTGAATGTGACAAATTATTTTTTTGGGGATATAATAAAATACTTTGTGGGGGGAACTTTGTGAGAAAAATGAATAAATTAAAGAATCGTGGTTTGTTGTTTCGAGAGTTCGGCTAGATATTCAATGTATTGTTGAGCCCGTTGAAGTATATCGAGCTGAGTTATCTTCCGCGTTGAGACAATTGGTGGAAGATGTTGACGAAGATTCTTAAATCCTTTGGAAATCGAATCCCGCTGTTTTTTGTTGTAATCGTTGTGCCTTTCTCGTGATTCGGGCGATAATTCAACTTTTCTCCGATGTATTTTATTGTTTGTCTTATTTTTCTGATTAGTTTCATTAATTGAATTGTCTATTGAGGTATCAGGACTTGGAAGTGGAGTATATATATTATCGGTGTTTTGTGACAATGTGAAGATGTAATATAGATACAAAAACGTGATATCGGATACTGTCCACATCTGGAAAATTTTTAGAAGTTGTTTACTACTAGACGAAAAACTGAAAGAAGACTGGGTTCGTAAATATAGATGAACTCTCAATTTTCCAATGAATTAGCCTAAAACATCGAGTAAATGTAATTTTTTTACGACTAAAACTCGAAAAACATCGACTGTTTTGTTTCAATTTTGAAGATTCCATAGCTCTGTGAACATATTGTTGGTCTGAATGAAGAAATAAAGAACCAAAAACTCACATTTCCTTGGAAATAGGCCGAATTCGGCGAAACTTGACAAAAAAACTGAAAAGACCGGGTTACTGTATCTCACACAAAGTGTAAACACACTATCTGACGCAAAGTTGCAGACAATTTTTTATTTGAAGATCGGCGGGAAAACAAGTTAAAAAACTTTATTAGGTGTTTCAGGTCTAAAATTTAAAATAAAATGTTGCTTTCAAATCAGTGTTGCAGTACAAAACAGGTTTATTTGAAAAAGTTGTGATAATTGTAGAGATTATACGGTGCACATACAACTTGTCCGTCAACCGTTTCACACAAATAATCATCATCTGAAAAAAAGAATAATTGAAAGAAAGAAAGAAAATAATAATCTAACCGGAATCATCTTTCATAACACCTCCTGCTGATCGTTTTCCATACCGAGGCAAACTCGCTCTACCGTATCTCGATAGCAGAGCCGGCCGTTTATCGGGTTTTTCTTGACAGTTTACAGCGCAAAAAAGAATGGCGACAACGAGCAAAAATATTTGAACCCTTGTGAGCATTGTTCTCTGCAAAAAAAACACGAATTTTAAAAAGAAAAAATCAGAAAAAATGAAATGAGGCGGCGAATTTAAATGGTTTTGTGGGCGGAGTCACACACTTGATACTCTTCTTTTTCTTCTATTATTAAACATTTAAAACATGCTGAAAACGACAAATGAAACAGGGTAAATGTGGGAAACAAATCTCGAATTTCATACGAAATTTGAGGAATTTGCCATTTTTCAAAAAAAAACCGAAATTGTGAGGGTGAACAATAAATTGTGTTTTTCTAGGGCCAACAAAAAAATTTGATGAAAAATAAATTAAGACACGCAATATTTACGGTATTGAACAATAATAATTGAAAAACAAATTGGAAAATCGCGCATTTTTTCAAAACCAAGGGGTTTTTGTCTGGATAAATATGAGCCCGACTATTTTGACCCGAAAATGTTGGCCCGAGAATCTTGACATGGAAAAATGGATCCAGTTTTTTGGCCTTCAGAAAATTAGGCGTGGAGTTTTCGGGCCGGTTCTTTGTCCCAGAAAGTTTGACAAGGATATTTTTACACTAAAAATTTTGACCAGAAGGTCTGTCTTTTTTTACCTGCGAGACTTATTACATATTGTTTGGTTCAGCAGTTTGAACCCAGGTTTTTGGTTCTGAAAAAAAAACTGAGACGACAAATAAAAAACCAATCCAGAGAAAACTATCCGAAACAAATGGACCTAGAAATGTTCACATGTAATTTGCAAAAACATTGTAAATCCGGGCCTGTTGCTTGTGGCGAGCCTTCCGGCTCCAATCTTATCTACAGTTTGAAGGCGCATAGAAATAAAAAAAAGTTATGACGGAATATTTATTTTAGAATTGTTCACGTTCCTTCTTTTTTTCCTTTGTCTATGATTCGTTTATTTCTATGGGCTCTCTTTCTCCCATTTGTCAACGTCTAACTTTATTTTCATGCCTAAATTTCCATATGGGGTTTTGGCGCAGATAAAATTGACTAGAATTGTCTAACAACTTTCGCAAGGTTTTATCATTGATCTCTTTGCCCGTAAATTTTCATAAAAGTTTTTGAAAAAAAAAGTTTGGCCCAGAACAAAATGTTTCGAATCTAAAGTAGATTTCAATGAGCTGCTTTCCCAAACACAATGATACTTGAGACAGAAAAATCAGATGTTTGAAACTCTGAACGAAACGGTCCGAAAAAGTTTGGTTACAAAAAACAAGATACGGAAACTTCAGGGAACTACAGTACTCAGACAAAAAATTTCAAAATTTAACAGCTTTGGGCTTCAAAAAATCAAGTCCTGTTCTTTTTGTTCTGCATAACAATCCGAACTTAATTTTCAAGTTTGAAAAAAATCCGGCCCCAGTTTTCAGCGCAAACTTCCCGTAGTAACCTTTCTTGGCTGAAAAATACCTAATTTAATCTTGTCGTCCAAAAAAAAAACATCACATCCTTATAAATTCTGTGACCTGAAATTCCGGGCCGGTATTTCGAACAAAAAAATCTGGTTCTGAAATCACGGAGTTCAAATGCCGAACGAATTCATTGAATCAAGTTTTAGGAACCAAAAAGATTTGGAACACATTTTAGCAAGTCTAGTTTTTTGGCCAAAAAAAGGCTCATGTCTTGAAGTCTCTTCTCTTTGTTTTTGGGAGTCTCATTTCCTGTTCCTAATTTGCCAGCTCAATTTTTTTTGACCGAATATCTGAACCCCGTATTCATCTCACTTTCCATGTTTTTTTCTTCCATTTTTCCATCACCCAATTCATCCAAATATTTGTTCATTTCCCCCCAATTTCCCCCTTAAAATATATTACTTTTACATCTTTTTTCTCCATAAAAAAGGCCCGAAGCATCAAATAATCCCCCCATCTTTTTTCTTTTTTTTTTGTTGGTGCTTCAAAAAGACCCTCTAAAATCCCCCCTCATTATGAATCACAATACTTCTTTTTTTCCACTTTTTTTTCGAAATGTTTTTTTCATTGTTATAATAATAACACGTTCATTTTTTTTCTTGAAATTTTTTTTGGAAAATAAATTTGTTTTATTTCGGTGTGTAGTCACAAACAAAATCTGGAAATATTTCCGAACTTTTCTGTTCTGCAATGTATGACCCGGATCGGTTGGCCTGTTTTGTTCTGTTCAAAAAATTTGACTCTAATTTTTGGCCCGAAAATTTCATTTCAGTCGTTTTGGCCTGTTTTTATTGAATCAGATAACCTTGTTGGGAAAAGTTGGGCCCGAAAATTTCCAGTAAATTGAACCCAACAAATTCGGCCAGAACAACCAAAAATTGGCCTAAATGAATCGAAGTTTTTTTCAGAAATGAGTCGTCTTCAAAATCTGCAAAATTGGACGAACAAAAATGTGTTTAGCAATTCTCTAGATTATTGGAATCAAGAACAAGAAGTACCACCATCATATCAGAATCCGACAACAACAAGTGGAGAAGATTATGGTGCAATGACACTACAACCAATTCAAGAATCACCAGAAAAACAAGAGGAAGAAGAAGGAGAAAAAGCTGGAGAATCTGAACCAATATCAGCACTTCAAGCAGCATGGAATGTGACAAATGCAATTCAGGGAATGTTCATTGTTGGCCTTCCAATTGCAGTCAAAGTAGGTGGATGGTGGTCGATTTGGGCAATGATTTTTGTCGCTTATATATGTTATTGGACTGGAATTCTTTTGATTGAATGCTTGTATGATTCGAATGATTCGAAAGTGAAAATTCGAAAAACTTATCGAGAAATTGCTGATTTTTATCGACCTGGATTTGGGAAATGGGTATTGGCTGCACAATTGACCGAATTGTTATCTACTTGTATTATATATTTGGTTTTGGCTGCTGATTTATTGCAGGTTAGCTAGTTTTGACACAAAAAATATTATTGATCTCAAAAAGACTGTTTTGAGCATATTTAAATTTATTTCAAAATTTTCAGCCTAAAAATTTCAAAACCCTGAAAAATGTACAGTCACTCTCTCAAAATTAAAGTATGAGGTACTGTCGTTTTGGAATATTTTTCTTAAAAAATTGAAAAAAACTTAAATTGTATTTTTTGATTTTCGAGCCCAATTTTTTTTTCAAGTTTCTCAATTTTTAAAAACTAGGAAAATTCAGGTCTTCGAAAATACATCGAGAAATTGAAGAAAATCCAAAGAAACGGATAGATTTTCGTGGATTACTGTAATTTGATAAAATCCAGGCCGGCCCGAAAAATTGTTAACTTTTTTGCAGAGCTGTTTTCCAAGTATGGACAAAGCTGGTTGGATGATGATCGTGTCTGCTTTTCTGCTCTCTTGCTCATTTTTAGACGATCTCCAAATTGTCTCGCGTCTCTCATTTTTCAATGCTATTTCTCATTTGATCGTCAACTTGATCATGATGATTTATTGTTTGTCATACGTTCCGTGAGTAGAGAAAGAGAAATTCCCCCTTTCCTTCTCTCTACCCTTTTTCCCTCCTCCAACGTGGCCTGGTTAGCTCAGTCGGTAGAGCACCAGACTCTTAATCTGGCTGTCGCGGGTTCGAGCCCCGCATCGGGCTTGGAAAATTATTTGTTTTTTTTTGCAGGTCGTGGTCATTTTCTTCGATCACTTTTTCGTTGAACATCAATACGCTTCCAACTATTATTGGAATGGTTGTTTTTGGATATACTTCACATATTTTTTTGCCAAATTTGGAAGGAAATATGAAGGTTGGTTAGAGAAGTTTGACTCAAATTTTCGAAATTTTGAAAAAAAAACCTCCCCTAAAATCACAATAAATTTTGGAAAACAGAAAATCACAGTTTTCGGGTCTGCCCGGTTTTTGGAACAATCCAGGCGGGGGATTTCAATTTTGTTACCAATTTTTGATATTATAATTTGAATAATACGCCCGAAACTGGGAAAATTCAAAAATAGTCAAAAAAAAAACTCAGGCCGAGACGAAAACTTTCGAACTTTCTGAAAGTTACTGTATTTTTTCTCAGAGCAGGTATTTGTGAACTTCGAACAACTTTTCGGTTAGGTCTTATTATTTTGTAACAAAAATTAGAAATATAGTTCGGCCCGAAAATATTAAGAATACCCTTTCCACATGGTGACAAATTATTCGGTCCGGCCCGAAAAAATTCTGAAAACCGTCTCGCGAATTTATGGCTAAATTTCAGAATCCATCCGAGTTCAGCTGGATGTTGAAATGGTCTCACATCGCCGCTGCCATTTTCAAGGTCTCATTTGGTCTTTTCGGTTTTCTGACATTCGGAGAATTGACCCAACAGGAGATATCCAATTCGTTGCCCAATCAGGCATTCAAAATACTTGTCAATTTGATATTAGTCGTCAAAGCTCTTCTCAGTTATCCTCTTCCATTTTATGCTGCTGTTCAATTATTGAAAAATAACCTGTTTTTGGGATATCCAAAAACACCTTTCACAAGGTTTGTTGTCTCGACAATACTCGTTTCTCTTGGGGTCAGAGTTTTTAACTAGACTTTGTTTTCATATTCCGGACCAAATTCCAAGTTTTGAAAATCCTGTCCTCAAACACCCGAGTCTAGTTTTGTGGGTAAGCTTTGCGCAATTTGGGGTCACGTCAATTTTTTTGTTCAGTTTTCGCGTTTTTTTTTTAATTATGGAACAAATGAACCAATAAACAGTTTTTGAAAATAAGTGACGTGGCCTAAATACTCTGTTCATTTCCGAAAATGTGAATTTCGAAAACTTTTCTATGTTCGGACAAAAAACTACGTGCTAATTCGATTTGCAGCTGTTATTCTCCCGACAAATCTCTTCGTGAATGGGCAGTTACTCTTCGAATAATTCTTGTTTTATTCACACTTTTCATTGCTTTATCAGTTCCATATTTGATAGAATTAATGGGATTGATTGGAAATATAACAGGTCATTATCACCCTTTTTTTGGTGGCTAATTGTTTTTTTCTTAAAGGAACAATGCTTTCGTTCATTTGGCCAGCTCTTTTCCATCTACATTTCAAAGGAACTAAGCTAGTTCCCATTGATAAAAGGTTTATTTTTTCTCAGAAATTTGAGACCAAAAAAAAGAAATCTATTTCAGATTCGATCAATTCATTATAATAATGGGATGTACAGTTTGTTGTTCTGGTGTCTATTTCTCAACAATGGAACTTTTTCGAGCAATAAATTCAGCCGAAAATTGAAAATGCGCTCTGTCGCACACAAAATATTGTACACTTTATTATAGTTACAAATACCGTATTTTCATTATTTTGTCCATGATACTTTTGGAATATCATTGAATTCGGTCATTTCCTCCATTTGTTTATTGAACTTTTCCACTTTTTCTCGATGTGACTCGGCTGCTCTTTTCAACATCTTTTCCGCCTGTAAAAATTGAATAGTTTTAGATTTTTGTTGGAAAAATATAGTTAATTTATTTCAAATATTTTAATAAATTATTTTCGTGAATATTGCTTTTTTCTTGTTTCTTGGAGTATTAGGTTCGATCCATACTTGATCTAACGAAGAAGTAAGAAGAAGATACCAAAATTTTTGAAAACGTTTTGTGAAGGCTGTGAATGGCAACCAAAGAAACTAATATACAAAGAAAAATGTTAAAAATTTGAAAACATATTATAGTTTCAAATTTTCGTGGCGTGACCCGTATATTTTTATTGAAGAATTTCTCAATAAAAAGTACCGTTTTTAGGGCCTGTTATGGTTTGGACTAAATGTGAAACATTCGAAAAATTAAAAACTCACCATATTGGCCTGTCTTCTCGCTTCGAATCGTTTCTCTGCATCTGTTTTCTTTGAACCTGAAGTTGACGCCGATTCGCTTCTAAAAAATTCTATTTTTTAACGAATAAAAAACGTGAAAATCTAATTTATCATAAAAGTAATTTCAAGGAAAAAGAACCAACCTCTTAATAGTCAAATCAATCTGTTTCGGATCGACACTCTTCTTCTTTTTTTTGAATATATCTCCGCCTTTTTTCAATTTCAATCCCCCTTTAATAACAGTTTCTTTAGCCATTTAATTATCTGCAAAAATATTTGATTTTCTCAATATCACACACAGAGAAAAAATACGAAAACAACAAATAACACGCTGTTCAGTAGAGCGCACATTCTCCAATATTCAAACGAGTTAACGTTTTTGTGGCGTAAAAAATGTAAACGATAAAACATTTCATTCTAACTTTTTCGGTGATAATGTGTTAGTTTTCCCAGGTTTCTTCTGAAAAAAAGGTTTTGAATGCAAAAAAAAATGAAAAAATTACCCAAAACTCGATGAAATTATCTCCAACTTTTCGGCGATGTTCGAACCAATTTATAATCAAGTTATCGTCGCAATGATAATAGTAACAAAGCTGCAAATTTTTAAAGATTTTTTTTTGAGAAAAATTGAGGAATAAAACTTTTTTCTTTTTTTTTGAATTTTTACTTTCTCGGTTATAAACTATATATTTTCAAATTTTCATTGCATTAAATCAGTATATTTACATTTTTATGTCTGAAAAATTACTTTTTTAAATGTGATTTTTCTCATATTTTTCAAATTTTCTAATGGAAAAGGCCAAATAAAACTTTCAACAAACCTCTTTAATTTTTTCGACACTGAGATTCGGACATTTTTTATATTCCTCATTCAATCGAACCAACATTGCTTTTGTTATTTTTGTATTTTTTCCGAGATCCGAATATTTTCGATGTTCCATAATACCGAGATTTGGAAGAAGAATCGGAATGTCGAAATTGAATTTGACTGTATTTCGAATAAACCGAGGATGTGTGTTAGTTCTATCACAAATCTGCAAAAAATGAAATTCTTCATAAGTTTTTTGATTTTTTTTCAGGAAATTTCTGAAGTTTAAAAAAATGCTTTATGGTTTTAGAGATAATCTGAACATTTTGCAGCCTTTTCGGGTAAATTTAAAGAGAAGAAAAAACGTGGTTGAAACTGACCATATGTACATAAGCTCTTGGTATAGTGTCTCCCCATTCAGTTTGAAACGATTTCAGAATCGCCTTGATAGTCTGTATTTTCTTGAGTCCTTCTATCACTGATATTTGTTGCATTTTGGTATGCTCTTGTCGCTTGAACATGCTTATTCGATTGCAAATATCATCCGGATAACACAATGTTTGATGATTTTGACGACGTTTTTGAAACCAACGAACAACTGCCGAATATTTTTTGCCAATCGATTCAGATATCTGAAAGGTTTCAATTATTCTAAAGTTGTGGTTCTGGCTCAGATGGAGAAACTTTCAGGTTTTTTGAGTTTTTATTTCCCTCACTTTTTCTGGAAATAATGAAAATTACAAATGGGACACGTTTTTTAATTTGTGATTTATTTTATTTCTGAAAAGTATGAAAAGATCGGATTTTTGTCGGAAAGCTCGCTGATTGCAAATATGTTAAAAATCTTACATTAATCAAATCTTGTATAGTTGGATGGTTGTTACGCAAATAAAGGTGATTCAATTGCCGAGTAACTTCTTGAAATTCGGCCTGAAATTAGTAATTTTCCGAATTGGAGGGAGGCAAAACCTACAAATGATGAATACAAATCTGATGAGAAAACGCCAATGTTCTGCTGATCTCGTTCAAAATCTGTAATGAAAAGAAAATCATCAAAACATATGGCCAATGTGAACCTGGTTGAACAGAAAAATGAAAACAGGGTAGAAGCCCCAATTTTTTGCAGAGAAATTGAAAACTCACAATTTTCGTTTTCCTCTGCAGTATACGAAGACAACAACATATTTCGAACATATGCCGACAACTTGCTCTCCGAGTCATTACTGCTTGTACTTGGACCAGTTTCATCATACGATTTACCATTTTCTTCGTTTTCAACATCATTTTCTTCATCTTCGTCTCCATTTTCTTGATCTTCTGCCATTTCTTCTTCTTTTTCATTTTCACTTTCCGGAGATGCAGTGTTTCTGATGCTGGTCATGAACTGGTTCATCTAGAAATATAACAATATTTTTAAAAATTTGGAACTTTTCATTTTCGAAAACTTCACGACTTTGTTGTTAAATATTTGAATTTGCAAAATTGTCAATCCAGTGAGATAGTTCAATATAAAATTATTCGATACATCGTTTTTTCGTAACTAATTTAAAAAAAAAACTCACTTCGTTAAATCGTTTCGCTGCTTCAACTAGGGCTTCTTCGTATGTATCCGGTGTTGAATTCAACCTCTCAAATTCCACAAATATTTAATTTGTTCCCAAAATATAAACTTACAAGTTCTCGATCTCTCAAATATTCACTGTTCTGTTTCATCTTCATCGATACATTATATTCTTGCTTATTAAGAACGACTTTGAGATTCTGAGAAAATTGAGTTTGATGATATCATGAACAGATTATCTTACACAATCATAAAGTGGGAAACATTTTCCAATCAGATAAATTAGCCTGTTTTTCTGTTCGCGATCATCTTGAACTCGACAATTTGAGCATTTCATTGAGCTCTGAAATTTATTATTATTTTTTCGTCGTCGTGAAAAAAAAATGACCTTAAAATTAGTCGACGATGAATGTTCGCATCTAGAACTGTCAAAATTGTCAAAAAACAAATAATCGTGTGATTGAGCATGTTTCATCACTGATACTTTATGCACTATCGTTCCACATAAATGACATATTAATCGACCTTGTTGATTTTTGCAGAATGGAGGCCCAAAATTCACAATATTCGATTTATTCCAGTTCCAATACATGTGATCGTGAAATAGATCATTGTACTTTTTATTCGTTTCCTGCAAGAAAAAAACTACCGATAAACGTAGTGTGTCCGCAGGTCTCGCGAAGAAATATGAATTCAGAAAATCTATATGCCCACCTTTTCCGCACGAAATGGTACACTGTCCTCTTTCAACGTCCAGTCCTCATTGAAACACTCTAATTCGAAATGTTTCATACATATTAGCGGATTCTCCATTTTCTGAACTCGCTCGAAAAACTCTTCACTCAATGAATGAGCCCAAAATTCGGGGAATTCTTGAAAAGTTTCGCAATTTTTGAACGTAACCATATTCACATCCGTCTCAAAATTTCCACAATATGAACAACATCCAACCGACAACATTTTTCACTGTTTCGCTCGAGTTTCGTTGAGAAAACGGAAAAAAATCAACTCTTTATCCGCATTTTCTCGTCTCTTGGGAGGTTTGTCCGCAAACACCATCAAAAAACATTATCAATCGAGCATGTTTGCCCAATTTCCCCAACGACACTCCGATTGACGGTTTGTGCGCGCGCGCGCTCAATTCATTTTTTCAAAAATGTGTTTCTCGTTTTCTGACGTCACACGATAATTTGTCTTTTCTTTTCTGTTGGTTGGGTAAAAGTGGGCGGAGCAAAGAGTAACCGATACGAGACGGCGCGAAATGTGTCGCTTTGAAAATGGTTTTTGGCGCCAAACAAATTGAGACGATGCAAAGACGAGTTCAGAACAACCATTCTTTTGCACTTTTGCATACAACAGGTTTTTTTTTCGTTGTTGGCTGGGTTGATTATTTATGTTCTAGATTTTGTGTCTGATATGTGCATTTATGGTCGTGTTGAGCCCGAAAAAGTGGGTCACAGGGTAGAATTTTCAGAATTTTAGAGTTGTGAATTGGATTTTCTTGCTGGAGATCGGGGCTGTCGTTCTGGGCCCACCTGGGAAAATTGTGTTTCCCAGATTTCCCAGAAAGGGCATTTCGGAAAAGAAAAAACTTTTCACCAAATAAGTTTCACCAAAAACTTGATTTTTCCCGTCAGTTTTTTTTTTCAATTTATAACACCACTTTTTCCAGGTGGGCCCCAGAACGACAGCCCTGCTAGATATCATCCCATCGTTTTTGGTCGAGATATGCTGAAAATTACATTTTTAGTTTCACAGAACCAGAACCTGAATGAAAGAAATTCATAAATTGATCAATACTAGTGCTTGTTATTCTACCAATGTGAAATTTCTAGTGCTCCTTGGCTAGCCGGCTCCGTTTGGCGGAAAACAGCTGATATGGCCTTCCAGGTCGAAGCGCCTCGCTCTAGGGGACATTGCATAACATCACCTAAGGTCCGCAGTACATACAGAATTTAATATTCAAATAATTAAAAATTCGAATAATGAACCGTGGTTTCTCAAAGTTCTGGCCCGTTCTACGTCACATGACCTGTTTACATCTGGTCTTATGACATCGTGGTAATTTCTAATAAACGTGCATTTTTGGCGGTCAATTTTGTGACGTCACAGCATGTCACCATTGTGACGTCGACAGTTGACCACAACCAAAACGCCTTAATAAGCTCCGCCCACTATTCAAATCATTATTCGTTCTTCTCGGTTAGCACAACCACATTCGATTACTTATTATTACTATTTGCAGAATGACCCTCGGAGAAATTCAAAATCTTCCAAAAGAGAATCAGGTAAGTGGCACAAACGATGCTCCGATAATGACGATGAGCTCTGCACGAGCTCGAGCTCATTTTCATATTTTCACAATTTGAATGAATTTTGTTCAGATTACGACAAAGGAATTGGTAATCACAAAAGTCGAACAGGAAAGTCGAAATGAAGAAGAGGTATCTCACCTGAGTATGTATATTTATCAAAGCTCTCTTTTTCTTTCGCAGGAATTTGTTCATCCAATGGATGCGAACGAGCCACTTCTTCAAGATTTGGACAATAGATTCGTGATTTTTCCATTGAAACATCATAATATTTGGAGTTTCTATAAGAAAGCTGTCGCTTCATTTTGGACTGTTGAAGAAGTTGATCTCGGAAAAGATATGAAAGATTGGGAGAAGATGAATGCAGATGAACAATACTTTATCTCACGGATTTTGGCATTTTTCGCCGCTTCTGATGGAATTGTTAATGAGAATTTGGTTAGTTTTCATGTATTTATGAAAAATGAGAAAACACGTTAACTGAAAATCTTATGGTTCACGCGTGTTTTTTTTTTAAACATTTTAGTTTTAGAATTTGAAGAAAAAAAGTGCTGAGGCTTCCTCAATCTCAACAAAAAATTCTTCGAAATTGGAAAACTTGCCAATTTGTCTCAAAAAAATTAAGATAAAATTGTTATCAACAACTTGATAACGGACCCTTTTTATCAATAAAATTTCCAGTGTGAACGATTCTCAAATGAGGTAAAAGTATCGGAAGCTCGTTTCTTCTACGGATTCCAAATAGCCATCGAGAATATTCACTCGGAAATGTACTCAAAACTTATCGAAACCTACATTCGTGACGAACAAGAACGGCACACTTTGTTCAACGCGATCTTCGAATTCGAATTCATCCGAAAGAAGGCCGATTGGGCGTTGAAATGGATTTCGGACAAGAAGGCATCGTTTGCCGAGAGATTGATCGCATTTGCCGCCGTCGAAGGTATCTTCTTCTCCGGATCATTTGCATCGATTTTCTGGTTGAAAAAACGCGGATTAATGCCCGGTCTAACACATTCGAACGAGCTCATTTCGAGAGATGAGGGCCTTCATCGTGACTTTGCTTGTCTTTTGTATTCGATGCTTCAGAATAAGCTCAGTCAAGGTCGTATTTATGAGATTATTCGCGATGCAGTGTCAATTGAACAAGAATTCTTGACAGAGGCTTTGCCTGTTGATATGATTGGAATGAATCGTCGACTCATGTCACAGTACATTGAATTTGTTGCCGATCATTTGTTGGTTGAATTGGGATGTGATAAGGTAGGCATTTCATTTTTTGAACAATTCTTGTTCTTTTCTAAAATGTTTTGAGAGTACTGTATTTTCATTTTTGAATGTTTTTTTACGAAAAAATCAACCTTTTAGAGTTTTCTCATTTTTCTCAAAACTACAGTACCCCGAAACGTTTTCAAAATTGCTCAATTTTCAGCTCTACAACTCGAAGAATCCATTTGATTTCATGGAAAATATATCAATCGATGGAAAGACAAACTTTTTCGAGAAACGAGTCTCCGAATATCAACGTCCCGGTGTTTTGTCGAAAGAATCTGAACGTCAATTTGATCTCGAAGCTGATTTTTAATCGATTTGAGGAATCGAAAATTCCTTCTTTTTTGACTCATTTACTCACTTTTTATTACCTGTTAAGCGGGTTGTTTCTCATTTTTTTGTGACTATGGATCGATTGTATATTAATCTTATGTTTTGTATCATGAATTTTATTTTTTTCCAAAAAAAAAACTCGATTATATTGATGCAGATATTTGAATGAGTCAGTTCACAGAAAAAGCTGAGCAAATAACACGGGTTTTTCCCGCTTCGAAATCTCTTTCCATGAAAATAGTACTAAACTGAAAATGATATTATTGGCTATTTTTGTGTTTTTTAGTCAATCTATAAATGGACAAGTCACTTGTCCGAACAATGCACTTCCCTTTGATTATCAACAATGTAATCCGGATCTGAGATCCGAATGTCCTTCTGGTTTCACGTGTCGATTGGCAAATGATAGTTATTATCCGACTACTGGAAGGTATTTGTGTTGTGAATCCGGATCGATGGGTATTCAGGATTGTGAGTTCATTCATGTTCAGCAGGGCCCGGCTCGAAAATCACGACGCGACCTTTTGAGTTTTTTGGCCTGATCGAAAAATGTTCGGCCAGGCCCAGCCCGACGCGGCTCAAAGGGGCTCAATTCTGATTGTCGGCACGGCCTTCCGGAAATTGAGAAATTCAACAATCAGAAGAGACACAGAGAAAAACAACAAATTTGCAGTTTGTAAGGTCTCGTTGTTTTTTTTTTCGAGAACGGTAAAATTCTAAAAACTCGTTTTTTTGGAAAATTAACATCTAGGCCACGTTGGTATTTTTTAATTTATCTATTTTTCATTTCGATTTTCGGTTTACAAAAAAGTGACCCGAAACTGCAAAAATCTGACTTCTATGCGTCTCTTCCAATTAGGAAAGACATAAAAAAATGGGTCCGACCCGAATGCGAAACCTGGTCCAACACATTTTCAGGGTTGAGCGAAAAACAATTGTACCCGAACATTTTCCCCCAAATTCCCTACTACATCATCGATCAACTTCAACTGACTCCAATTTCTACAAACTTTGAATTTCCATCAATTCATATTGGAGATGAGATTGTCACATTGACATTTCCGAGTTATGTCACTGCAACTATTCAATATTTGGCATTGAATCAAACCATACAGGCTGGATATGTTCATGTTGTTACTGTTATTGGTGAGTGAAATTGACACGGCACTGCGGGGTAATTTATTCTTGAAACGGGCCCGAAAATCACGGATCGGGATTGACACAGCCTGAGAAAATCAACATGAAACATCGTCGTTAAAATTTTCAGAAATTAACATTTTATTTTTTCACGTGACCTCACACGTGGCAATATTAGCCTTCCACTTCATTTCTATTTCTCTAACCTACAATATTTTGTCTAAAATAAATGTGCGGCAGTTGCATTTGAAACCGCACCCCTTCTTTTGGAGGACACTGCAGTGGTGATATAAAAAAAAGAAACGACGAATTTTTTGTGAAGAGAATTTTGGGTTTCTCAGGCTGTGCTTGACCTGTCAAACAAAAACCCCCCGGACCTGGCCTGATTTTTGAACTTTAAATTCTCATATTCGCGAAAATAACGTTTTCACTTCGTGCATACCTCGGCAAAAATCGTGGAACACCCCGGTTTTCACAGCGTTCTGTGTAAATTGTCACACAAAATTTTTAAAATTGTGTTGTCTGAATTACTATTGTAAGAATTTTGTGTGATTGAAATTGTGCCAAGCGGAATTCCACGTTCTCGCCGAGGTATGACTTTGTGAGTAATACCATCGGATGGGCGGGACCATTAACAGTAAATTCATACCTCGGCCAAAATTGCGGAAATATTTCCAGAATGTTCCTCAGGATTTTTCACACATAATTTTTTTGAAAAATTTCGTGCTGTCTGAATTACTGTATGAATTTTGGGTTTCGAAATCGTGCCGCGTGGAATTCCATATTTTTGCCGAGGTATAAGTTGAAGAAACAAGGGGGAAAAATATTGTCCCAATGTATACAATCCACGGGTTCGTGTCCACACATTTTCTAAAGATACTTTTATCACGTACCTGAGTTTGTCTCCTATTTCGAGCTTGTCTCTGTATTTTTCTTCTCATTTTCTTTCTAGTTGTTCTGATGATCGAAATGCTCCCTTCAAATGTTCTTCAATTTTCCATATCGATCCTGAGAGCGAGAAAAATCCAAAGACGACTGTCTGCAAAAGTTATAAACTGATTGTTGAAGTACCGTGATAAGATTACTGTAATTCCTCGTTTTTTTTTTTGCCCTATCCCAGTCACATTTTCCCAATTTTTCTGATAGACATTACGCAAACCCAATTCGTCACTTCCGTCCTCACTTTCTGGCCATAACAAAAGGAAATTAATCCACACTCTGTTCGAAAATCGAGCGAAGCCTGGGTCGAGCTTTTGTAGGCGGTACTTGTTCAGGGAGTGACACGTAGACTCTATGCACCAAATCGGTATTGTGACTAGGAAAACAAGGAGAATGTTGATACCCCAAAAAACTCATCTTGTTTTATTGTTGACGACCATTTGCTGTCCGAAGAATAATGAAGAATGAATGAAAGAAGAGAAATGTGCAAAATCCAACAAATACACGTTTCACGCCAAAAATATTTATTTTACTTTTTTTTTTATTTAATGGATGTGAAGAAAAATTTTTGGGACCGGGCTAGCCCGCGGGCTGATCTGACCTCTTTTTCTGATGTTCAATGAAAGAGCCCGGCCCAAAATGGACCAAATCTCACACCTGATTTCTCCTAGAAATGAATAATAGGGACTTTCTTCTTAAAAAAAAAGTTCATATTTATATTTATAAAATGTTCCGTTCTCACTGTCAAATTTTCCACAAACAACATGGAAAAGGTGTCTCCGGACCAACTTGAAAATTAGAAAATTTCGAAAAAATAATTTTTCGTTTTCTACCAGACGCATCTTACAAACCATTTGCCGTTTTGATCAATTACAATATTCCAATCAGCCAACCAACTCAATATGTGAATGTATCGAATTCTCAAAACTTCGTGGCATATCTCGACAATTCGACATATCTCAACACTCAAGAATCATGTAAGTATTTCGAACTGACCTCTCCAAAACATTTCTTTTTTTCTGCAGACCGTTCTCAATACACTGTATTCTTGTACTACACACCGGCCCAAATCACATTTTCCGGAAATACTCCACGTGAGATACTAGGAATTTTCGAACTCTTGCAGCAAAACATTTTAATTTTTCAGAAGAAATGTTGTTGGGAAATTGTACGAATGCAAAGTGTATGTTTTCGAGTTCTCCATTTTCAGCAGTTCTCAACCAGCCGACAGCCGGCACCTTGTTCTACGTGGGTTTTTTTCTGATTTTCTCGAAAAGCTGAATATTTGATAGTACAGTCACTAGGTATTCTCAAAATCGGAGTCTTCTTACAAAAATTCTTGACGCTTCATGAAGATTCGAGTTACAGTACTCGCAAGTTTACTTTTTTAAAATTTTCAGAGTAAAGTAAACTTCATAAAACTGAAATTTATCTCATCTACAGTAACTCACATAGTTTAATCTAACGCTTACACTAACGACAGTAACCTACAGTAACCCGAGTTTCAAAATTTGAAATAAAAAACATATAATTTTGTTGTTAAAAACAGTATTATCGCATCTTCAATAGTACAAACGAAATGTTCTACCCACAGTAGTCTACAGTAGGCCGATAACTGTTTCGGTCCGAAATTTTCAAATATTTTTTCAGCTGACAACAGCAAATACAATATTCGGGACCGAAGGTTCAATTCAACGCGATTTGCCGACAAATTCTCAATTCCAAAAAACATTTTCCATTCTCATTTCAATTTCTATTTGCCAACTGATTTCTTTGTTGAAACAATTCTAATTGTAACATTTTTTGGCCGTATAAACATTATTTGTTCAACTGTTTTTCCAAGTTTAAAACTCGTCCAAATATGTCAAAAAAAGTCGAGCCGAAAAAATGAGAGTTTTTATATTTTTTGGTGCATTTGTTGTTTCGTTGTCGGCTGCCGTTGTATCTGGAGATGTTGGAACTGAACTGGATTATGATGTTGATCAGATACCACAATATTCCAGCAATGATTTGGCGAGTATTCTGGTATGAGTTCAGGGGTTTTCGCGTTTTTTCAGAATTTCTCTGAACAGGCCTCGGTCGAATCGAAACACAACCTGTTCAATCGTGCACGGACCTTCTAACTTGGTTCTTTTTTTGGAATTGGGTGTGCTGATTTAGCGGAAAAACTTGGAGAAAATCAAACACGCCCCGATTTTCCAGGACCCTTTTAGCAAAAAAATATTCACCCATGCTCACATGAACGTGACCCAAAAAAATTCTACCGAACCTCGCAAAATTATTTTATTTTCCATTTTCAGGCCAATCTGCCAACATTATCACCAATAGTATTTCCCACAATTGATCCAAACTTTTGGGTATTGCTTTTTTCAAACAAAAATAAAATTCTAAAATTGTTTTTTTTTCAGAAAGATCTTCCAACTTTGGGGCCAATTGAAATACCAACAATTGACCCAGATTTTTGGGTGAGTTCCATGAAAACTACTAATTTTCAACAAAAATTCAGAAAAACTTACCAACTCTAGCTCCCATCGAAATACCAACATTGGATCCGGATTTCTGGGTACTTACAGATTTTGTTTTTTTTTTTTGGAAAAATTTAGATTTTTTGTAGAAAAATCTGCCAACACTGGCTCCTATCGAAATACCAACAATAGATCCTGATTTCTGGCAGAATCTCGTCACAAACATTCCAACCCTTGACCCGAATTTTTGGAACAATCTAATCAGTGTAATTCCAACTGTTGATTGGTCGAATCTCCCAACAATTGCGCCAATTGTAAGACAAAAAAAAAGAGAATCACAGGAATAAGAGAAAACATTTTCAGACAATTCCAAGTAAAGCGGATACATGTACCTATAAATTGGCAGAAGAAATACGAAATGATTCGAGTTTTGCCAATTCTTTGAACTATACAAATGTACAACAAGTTGTCAATTCGTTGAAAACTGAGGTGAGGCAGAAAAGAGTCCATGAATCGGGCCGGTCTGAAAAATACTCGGCCAGGTTTTTTCTTCTCAAAAGAGTAGTTCAGGCGACCTCGCTTTGCACAGCAACTCAATCTTCAAAAATTGACGCACTGGCAGTGAAATACTCGTCGCTCATCACCGCAACCCAACAAATTGTCCCTTTTTCGAACTCGACTCAACTCCACAATCTTCTTCTCAATATTCTCGATGGTGATTCGTCATCAGTGTTTAGTTTTTTCTTCTCAAAAAGTATGGAATATATCGGAAATTTTGATGTTAGCTCAAAGTTTTCACAAGTTTCCACTCAAATCGGTCTCCTTCAATTTGATTTGGCTATCAATCCTGTTTAGAATTACATTTTTTTAGAACATTGTATATATTTTGTTGAAATGAAGTTATCAAATTTGTGGCTTGGTTTTAAGAATTTTTCGAGCCGCAATTTTTTTCGAAATTAATCAAACAGATATGAGTACCATAAAATTTTCCGAATATCTTGGTTTCATTTCAGATGTTCCCACTGGCTAGTTTTTTTTCGGGCCAGAAATTCTGAAAATCAAAAATGGCCGACAAACTTTTTTCGGCCCGAAGAACTTCATGTTATTTTGTTCAAAAGAGACAAGATTTTCCTAGGGTCACGTTTTTATAAATCATCTTTGGGTCCCGAATCTAGGGGGAAACTCTCGTTTTACAAATTTGATAATTTCGGGCCGGCCCGATAATGTTTATCCCTGGTTCGAAAATCTAGATCCGAAATTGAGGTTTCCTTCTTTTTTTTTGCAACCTCCTTTTATTGGAACACAGGAAGTAGGCATGATTTCCGGCCCACTGACGTATTAGCTCAAAAAAAAAAGATTGAAGAGAATAAAACTGTTTTATCCCGTAACACGAAAAAAGAACACAACACATGAATATCTATTTCGGGGAATCGACAAGAAAATAAAACACTTATTGCTATAGGGACAAGAAAGACTAGACAATGACAAACACAAAACATTTAAAAAATACTTTTGAAAAACGGGACCGGCCCGATCATAAATGAAGTCTAATAATTGGATATTAATTTGTGAGGATGGAGAATTTTAGAGCCTTTCATATTGGCAAAAAGTCGCGATCTTTCGATTGATCGACGTCGTTGTTTGGTGCTCGAATTGTTCGAAAATCCACCATTTTGTTTGGAGTACGATGAACCGGATGATTGAAGATCTTTCGACGAACTACGACTATCTGCCGATTGGGCACGTTCTGCAACACACTTTTCGATTCGTTCGCAATCTCAGACTTTTTAAAAAAATATTTCGCAAACAATTTAAAACGTGAACTTTTTCTCTCTGCGTCTCGTGCCCTCTCAAAATCTGGTTTATGACAAAACTATACCTCTAAGTGTTCCGCTTGAGCTCTCTAATGAGCTGCTATTTTTGTCGACACTAGTTGCTCGAGCTAAACTTCGAGCCGTATCATAATCCGTATCACTGCATTCTGCTTGAGCAATTGGAGCCCTATTTCTTTCGTTTTCCTGGAATATTTAAATTTTTTTGTTTTTAGGTCTTCAATTTTCTGAGAATTAAAGATGAAAAGGTTTTTCGGAAAGAATTACAGTATGGACGTGAGAAGCTGAAATAAACGACCTTCAAAATTCAGGTAAACTGGTTGGAAAAAATGAATTTCGTGACCTCAATGTGAACTTTTTCGGTTCAGGTCACATCCAAAAAACCGTTTCTAATCTTTTAAAGCCTGCGAAAACATTTTGGAGTACATTCTTGGAACTTGAGTTTCTTGGAACTTGAGTAAAATCGTACCATTCGAATTCGATCATGTTGAATTCTTCTCGTTTTTTTCTCAGCAATCATCTCATACAATCGATTTCGATAATCATCAATCGATAATTGAATATGATCGGGTAACGGCAAATTGACCTCGTATTGTAGAATAGGCTCTTCCGATGGATTATGAAACTGAACAACATACGGATGGACAAGACATTGATCCACAGTCAATCTTCTTTGTGGCGCGAAAATCAACAATCTGGAAATATTCGCGTTTTTAGGAAAAAAAAAAACAAATTCAATTTTGAAAAAAATCTGCATTCACGCACGTGTTTGCATTTTATTTGACGCGCAATTTCTATTTTTATTATTTTTTGCAAAGAAAAAATAACTTATTTTTGCTGTTTTTTCAGGTTTCATTCAATCTTTTCTAATCCGTTGTTTTAATACCTCTGAATCATATCAACAGCTGATCCGGATGCCTGTGGAATTATCAAATCCAATGGTTTTCGTGGTCTTTGCGGCATTTTCTCAAGAACAGAAGCAGCATAATAACTTCCAATACTAGTGATGTCATTGCGAGTAGGTTTGCTGATCGTATTCATAATTCGCTCAATTTGATTGATTGTCGATGATCCGGGAAAGAGTGCTCTTCCAATTAACATTTCAGCCAAAATACAACCAAGACTCCACATATCGACACCTTTCGTATATCTTTTGGCGGCTAGAAGAATTTCGGGACTTCGATACCATCGAGTAGCCACATATTCTGTCAATTCGGGCATTTTTTGACCTTCTGGATAGTCTTCGAGTGATGATAACGAACGGGCTAGACCAAAATCAGCCAATTTTACACGACAATCCGCGTCGAGTAAAACATTCGATGGTTTGAGATCTCTGCAAGATGAAATAGTTATGACATGAAAATATGACTGAATTTCTAGTGGGCAACCGTGCCGCAGGTATGCAGCAGATAGACAGTCAGGTTTTCTTTCAATTTCCTATTGCGAAAATTTTAAACTACACTTTCGCGCAAATCTGTCACGCATCACAGCTGGGTATTTCAATCTTTTGATTTTTTTTTTGCAAAAAGTGAGAGCACTCGTTCGCCCTCTCTTCCGCTCAAATAGGAAGTAAAAGTCATCGAAAATTCAAGGTGTCACCTGGCGAATTGTATTTAAAAATTCATATGTATTCACATTTGGTTGCAAAACCTTCGCACATATATAATTATCGACTAAAGTTTGGAAGAAGAGGAGAAAAAGGGGACAAAAGAGTGCATTTAGGCACCGACCTATGCAAAACATTTCCGGAATGAAGAAACCGTATTGCGCGGAACAATTGACACATTATGTATTGTTTGTGCACATCTTTCAGAATTGTTCCCTTTTTTATAACATTGTGTAGATCGGCTTCCATATATTCGAAAATCAGGTAGATGTCTCTGAAACAAATACATTTCACGACCCTTTTTTTTGCAAGTCGAGTCAGTCGCCGGGAAGAAAAGAAAAAAGGCTAGAGAACGAGAGGTCGCGGCGAGATATTTTGATAAACGCTGTGGCGCCAAACTTTATAAAGATTCTATCGCGACGAACACTCGTACTCTGCCTTTATAAAATTTGGTGCCACAGCGTTTATCAAAATATCTCGCCGCGACCTCTCGTTCTCTAGCCTTTTACCTTTTCTTCCCCGCGTCTGGCGCAACTTGCAATTTTCTGTTGTTCTAACGGGTCGTGATTTCGGTTGACCAATGACCCTTAGGAACTATGTAGGCTATCAATCGGGTCAGAGAGTGAATCAGAAATTGTGGCCCAGAATCCAACAAAATTATTGTCGATCCGAAAATTTTAGAATGGAAGAGAAACCCGCTACCGTATAGGATAAATGAAAGAAGGTAGATCAAAAATGAACTTTGAACGCCTGAAAAATACAAACAATTTTAGTACTGAAGTTTGAGAGGAATTTCAGAGGAATCGAAAAATCATACAAAGATTGAGCACAATTTAAAATTTTTCTAGCACCATTTGGCCGGAGTATTACTGTTTTACGAGAATCAAATTTTCAGACTCAAAAAATTATTTTTGATCTATCATCCTATACGGTAGTTTCGACGGCCACAAATTCATTCTTCCAATGGTCAACTTTTTTCGGATTGACAATACATTCTAGATCATTGAATCGGACTCGGCCCGACAAAATTTCACGGACTTCACTCAGACGAGGAGCAAGCCTAGGGACCAGAAAGATAGTTGAAATTGGTCATGTTATTCCGAGCCGGCCCGAAACGAGCCGAATATCTCACGCCCAGCTACGTTCCACATTTTCAGACCCACCTATCATTATCGGCGCGGAAAATGTTGTATAATTTGATGACATTTGGATGTTTTCCGAATTCCTGAAGAAACATGACTTCTCGAAATGTTCTCTGTGAATCTGTTGGATTCCGAAACGCGTCGAATATTTTTTTCAGCGCCACAACTTCTTTCGTTCGTTTATCGATTGCCTTCCAAACTATTCCATAAGCACCTTTTCCCAATCGTTTCTGCAATTTTTTATGGTTTTTTATGGACAAGAAAATCAGATCTGGAACTAGAAAAATCAACTCTAAAAACAAGTGTTTGGAATCGGATCAACACTCAAAAAACAAATATTTCTGTGCGAATATTTTGCCGAATAC